>CM061147.1:32751615-33361615 GCA_030710495.1 Labroides dimidiatus
CTGCTGACATATTTGTCCCATATCGCCCCCTAATGGAGAACATGTTCCTTGGTCAGAAGCAGAGTTTGATGATGTTTACGCAGCAGGTAACACTGCAGAAAACTGACCACTGATCATCTGGTATGAAGAGACACCTGAGGGACAGATGAGACTCTTGAGGGACAGATGAGACTCCTGAGGGACAGGTGAGACTCCCGAGGGACAGGTTAGACTCCCGAGGGACAGGTTAGACTCCCAAGGGACAGGTGAGACTCCCGAGGGACAGGTTAGACTCCCGAGGGACAGATGAGACTCTTGAGGGACAGATGAGACTCCTGAGGGACAGGTGAGGTCCTGAGGGACAGGTGAGACACCTGAGGGACAGATGAGACTCCTGAGGGACAGGTGAGACTCCTGAGGGACAGGTGAGACTCCTGAGGGACAGATGAGACTCCCGAGGGACAGGTGAGACTCCCGAGGGACAGGTGAGACTCCCGAGGGACAGGTGAGACTCCCGAGGGACAGGTGAGACTCCCGAGGGACAGGTGAGACACCTGAGGGACAGACGAGACTCCTGAGGGACAGGTGAGACTCCTGAGGGACAGACGAGACTCTTGAGGGACAGGTGAGACTCCCGAGGGACAGGTTAGACACCTGAGGGACAGGTGAGACTCCTGAGGGACAGGTGAGACTCCTGAGGAACAGGTGAGACTCCTGAGGGACAGGTGAGACTCCTGAGGGACAGGTGAGACTCCTGAATGTTTTATTTGTGAAGTACTTCTGTATAAATCAGTTAATAAATCTGTTTCCCTCTTTGAAAAGAGTTTAAACATGTTATTTGTTGAGAATTCAAGCTGACTGACGCGAGCTGTTGAAGCCCTGATTATGAATTTTGGGGGTCACAGGGTCTGGAGCCAATCACAGGGCTGCAGGTGAATTAGAGAGACCGGTTTACCTGTGAGATTGTTTCTGGGGGAGACGTTACAAATTCCACTCAGAAAGGCTCCTGGAATCAAACCAGGAACCCTCTGGTTGTGAGGGAACTGTGCTCACCGCTGCACCACCATTTCTGCATCCGTTCCTTTAGTCTCCGTGTGCTGAGCAGCGATCCAGCAGCTGTGTGGATCGTGGGTTCATCAGTTTATCCGGTCAGGTTTAAAACAAATCGAGAGAATAACTCAGACAGAAATGAATAAATGGTTTTATTTTGAATGCAGAAGCTGAAATGATGTGAAACGTCTCCTCCTCCTCCTCCTCCTCCTCTTCCTCGTCCTCTAAAGGACGCCGGTCCCCCCAGCAGCGAGTGTCTCACTGAAAACCCACTCAGCATCTCCCTCAGATCCGTCCACGGTGGGGTGGGAGTGCTGTAACCTTGGAAAAACAAGCCACCCACAGGAATGACTGTGTCATCAGTGCCGTCATCCAATCTGGACCACACACACACACACACACACACACACACACGTGTGTGTGTGTGTGTGTGTGTGTGTGTGTGTGGAGAGAAGGAGTACAGTGCCAAATCAGTGCTGGCCTGACTGGAGGAGGATGTAGGACGGTCTGTGGGAACCAGATGGCCCTGCAGCTCCTGCAGAGGATCAGGAGAGAGAGAGAGAGAGAGAGAGAGAGAGAGAGTCCCACCACAGACTTAAACCTCAGAGTGAGCGAGCATGTCAAGATACCAGCGATACAAATATCCTCATCATTTTATCTTATCGATCCGTTTCTTATCGATTCCTTCTGTGAATTTTTTGCGTACAAAAAGTCGGCATCACAGTTTTTCTGTGTCGACAACATTTTTTGAGTTTATATGTAAATGAATATGAAATCAGTCAGTGGATCTGATTATTTCTGGATGTGAATAAATAAAAACAAGTAAAAATCCCAGGTCATGTGACGTGGATGTGTTGTTTTGTTGTATGTTATTGATTGAAGGCCATCTAGTGTCTGGAAGTGGTTACAGCAATGCTTTGAGTAGTTTGGAACCTTGAGCTTGCCGTAGTTTTCAGTGTTGTTTACAAAGAGTAGCTGTGATATGATCAAAGATGAAATTCTGTTTGAAAACCAAAGTTATATCCATGTATGCTAACCGCTAGCATGTCAGTGCAGTTTCCCATATACGTTAGCATCAAGCTAACACTACGTTTTCTCTGAGGGTTTTTGGTCCATCAGGAGATGTTTAACATGTCGAGTGTGGTTCATTTCTCTCTGTGTGTTCAGTTTTTCAGCTTCTTAAAGTCAAACTTCAAGCAGAAAATCCTGAATCAGAGTTTTCTTTGGAAACTTATGAATCTGTAGAAGTAAAAATAAAAGTTCATCCTCTAAACCCTCCTTTAAAATACTTTAAAACAGCCTTTTTTAGTTTTTTTAAAACTTTTTTTTTTGGCCATAATAGGTATTTTTTTCACGTAATTGATTTTGTTCATAAAGTTAAAGACATGTGAACAGTATGAACTTCATGTCTAAATAAACTTTTTTTTTTTTTTTTTTTTTTTTTTTTTGTAATTCATGAGTAATTTTTTCTTTTTATGCTACGAAATATAGTTGATAAGCTTTTAAACCATCAGATGGAAGTCTGAAACTTTATAAATAAAATCAAATATCTGAAATTAAAAACAATAAAAAAGTAAGAAGAATAAAAAAAAAAAAAACATAAAAGGAAAAATAATAAACGACAGGACGTCACCTGAGCTCTTCATAGGGTTACAGGTGACACAGTGTCACGTGACTTTAGCCTGTTTTTAATCCCACTTTAACTAAACAACATCAGTTTGTTCATGTGAGTCACTTTCAGTGATCCGACGCTTCTGTTTCGCGTCATTATCTCAACAAAAATATCTCTTTTCACGCCACCTGTGTCATATCTGGCAGAGAGAAACCTGCAGGGGAAGCTGCCAGACTCCAGCTATTCTTAGCTTCAGTTTCATGTTTTTCTGTGAGCCTCAGAGGAGAGTTTCCATCCAAACGCAATGTTCCCCCAATGATTTAAGGACAAAAACAATAAGCACAGGCGCTCGGAAATTCATCCAAAGATGCTTTTTTGGAAGGGAGGAGGATTGAAAAGCACAGAAACGTGACGATGCACTCCAAACAATAAATATATCTGAGACCAGTGTTCAGGTTTCATCCAGTTTGAGATGCTTCATTCTCCATGTGAGCTCTCTGTGGCGTGGTGACATGTGATCGCTGAGGTGTCACTAAAGAATGAAGACGTCCCTCTCCTTTGTCCACACCTGCTCCCTCTCACAGTCATCAGTCCTCCTCCAGGGTGTGTGAGAGTCGAGTTACCCGTCAGTGTGAACTCCTCAGTGAGCTGATCCCCTTCATCCACAGATGGCTCAGGGACTGAAGGTGACAGTTTGTCAGGGAGGTGATGATCTCACTCTGTGGAGTCACTGAAGGCAGAGACTCAACGAGGCGCCGGAACCTTCCAGAGGTTTTCCCTCCATACTGACATGATGTCATCACACAGCTGCAGCAGGTCTGCGGTCTGGAACATCCACGATGAGAGTCTCCTCCACATCCCAAAGGAGCTCTGCTGGACTGAGATCTGGGGACTAGTGGAGGCCGTTGGAGTCGAGGGAACTCATCGTCACGTTCAAGACAAAAAAAAAAACATCACAACAAATAGAAAAGAAAACAAAAGAAAGTGTAAAAAGATGTTTCCTCTGAAATTTTTGTTTACCTTCTTGTTTTTTTTCTCTCATTTTTTGTAGTGACGTTCCACGTTTTTTTGTAATGTTTCCTCTTTTGTCCCATTTTTCTTCTTTCTGTTTTTTTTTTTTTTGTTTGTTTGACACATTCTCTCTTGTTTGGTTTTGCTTTTTTTTATTGTCATATCCTCTTTTGTTGTTGTTAAATTTTTTTTTTTCCCGGCTGTATTCTTTTTAGTTAAGGTTCTCTTTTGGTCTCTCGTGTCTTCTTATTTGTTGCTGTGTTGTCTTTTTTGTTGTCACGTGATCTTTTTCGATGTTGTGTTCTCTCTGATCTTTTTTTTTTTTTTTTTTTTTTTTTGTTTTGGTTGTTGTTTTCTTTTCTTGTTTCACTTATTTTTTTTTCTTGCAGTACCCTCTTTTTTAATTTATTCTTTTTTTTCTTTTTTTTTCTCTTTTCATTTTTTGTTGCTGGCTTGTTTTGCACTTCAGGGCCACCGTAGCTCAGCCTGTCTGACATGAATAACCAATCAAAGAATCGATGAAATCCTCTGAGTAATGAGTGCAGAGTTTGAGAAAGGTTCAGTTTGTTTTTAATGGAGCAAAAAAGAGAGAGAGAGAGAGAGAGAGAGAGAGAGAGAGAGAGCATGTAAATCATTCTGATACACACTGAGCTACTAAAACAGTACAAATGACATCTTCAGTTTCAGTCACAGAAAGGAGAGACGTGTCCACTGAAACCTTATCTACATTTTTTACACTCAGATCATATTTCCACCACCTTCAGCCGCTCCGCAGAGAAAACATGAAACAATCAGCGGAGGATGAAACTAAAAACGAGTCGGAACAAAGAGGGAGCTCAGAGTGAGAAATAATCACGTTTACCTTCAGTTTGTGCTGCAAAAAAGATGAAATTCTGGAGTCACCAGTTCATCTTAGTGAGGAGTTCATCCTCAGAGGGAGAGAAACATCCAACCAGTTTAAGAAAAGGTTAAAATATGAGCACAGAAAGAAGAGCTGGGGACATAAAACACATTAAAATATACGTCTGAAAAGCAGCAGACCCGTCACACAGGGCCGTGATCGCTCCAGAGCTGAAGACGTGCGTACGGATGCTGCAGGAAGAGGAGTGATGGCACGGGCGGAGCTGATGGAGCAAACAAACGCTCACAGACGACAACAAACGACAGCATTCTGAAGGGTTATGATATAAAAATAATCAATAAAATCACGAGGTAGATGTTTAACTGTAAATGATTTTAACAAAAAAAACGACGGCTTCCTTTTCAAGGTTAATAAACGCTGCCGTTTTCCTCTGAAGTCATGCTGAACGTTTTCAACATTTCCAACCAGAAAACCAGAGAAGAACACAAAAACTGAAAACTGGACAAGTGATGGTCTCATTTTAAATAAAAACGGTTTTATTAGACTCAATCTGAGCCACATTCACCTCACAGCTCCAGAAAAAAAGTCTGATTTCAAGATAATAAAAGACAATTATATTATTATACTTTCAAAAAAACACCTTGTTGTCTTTTAACATCTTGAAATCAGACTTTTTTCTGGACTGTTCAGGTGAATGAGGCTCAGATTGAGTCTAATAAGGTCGTTTTTTATTAAAAATAAGACAAATTCTTGCAGAGAAATCAGATTTAGGCAGAATTTTTCATAGAAAACATAAATAAAAGCTCTTAAACTACGATACGAAGAGACGACAACCAAAACTAGCATAAAAACTACTTAATAGACGAGAGAAAAAAAAACTGAGTTTTGGATCTAAGTTCAGCTTTAAATCATATTTTTTAGGCCGTCTTGCACCAGGACGCTCTGAACCCATAAATCTCAGAATCCTGAATCATAAACATGTCAAATCCTGGACGTTCAAACTGAGCATGTGCAGACTTTCAAACCTCTACATGTTCATATGTTGGAGAAGCTCCTGAATCTAGCTCCAGACTTTCTGAAACGATGAGGTCGGGCCTCAAACACCAAGGTCTGCCCATAGCCCCGCCCCTTTGACAGGCCTCCAAAGGGCTGGCCAATCAGAGTGAAGGGGGTTCAGGGAGCCTTAAAGAGACAGCAGCTAAAAAATTGTTTAAAGTGATTCTGGTGCCTCTCACTTTGAGCACGACTCCAGAGGAAAATGGCGTCAGATAAATGAGATGAACGATGGGGTTTTGGGGTTTTGGGGTTTCAGGGTCAGACTTAGCAGCACGCTGAGGCCTTCGTGAATCCTGGTTCGTGTTTTCTTCATTAAAGGAGCTGCAGTCATCTGATGTCAGGACTGATAGAGAGAGAAGTC
This sequence comes from Labroides dimidiatus, assembly GCA_030710495.1. Lineage (NCBI taxonomy): Eukaryota > Metazoa > Chordata > Actinopteri > Labriformes > Labridae > Labroides > Labroides dimidiatus. The sequence continues at coordinate 32,757,547 of CM061147.1, forward strand.
TACAGGAACCAGAGCAGGACACGAGTCTGACGCTGAGTCTTTACACTGTACAGGTAAGTAGGCAACCACACACACACACACACACACACGCACACACACTTATCAAACATCGTACGCCTCAGATTATTTACATTCTTTACAGTTATAAATATTGTGCAAGAATCCTGAGGTGCACGCCGCGACCGTTCCGGTCAGAGTCCACGCTCCCGACCTCAGGCACCGCTCCACAACGAGATTCAAGATGGCTTCATTTCAGGATTTCTAAAACAGTTTCAGGAAGAAGAAGAAGAAGAAGCAGAAGAAGAAGAAGAAGAAGAAGAAGAAGAAGGAAGAAATCATCCTGGACGAGAAGTGTCTCCCAACCCTCAGCCGAGGAGGGAAGCCCGCTCTAAAGCACTTTCAAAGAGGGATGAAGGGGTGAAGGGGTGAAGGGGTGAGGAGATGTTCCGCACGGAGGCTGGAGGGTTTTTGAGTTTCTAGATCTGTTTGTTTCCGTACATGAGGGGGATGATGTAGACCGAGATGTCGTCTCCAGAGCCCAGTCTGTCGTTGGATATCCTCCAGCCCCGATCCTTCAGGACTCCTCGTGCTCTCATCACCAGGTCCTGAGCTGCCATCGTGTACCTGATCAAACAGAAGTGATGAAAGGTTAAGACGCAGAAATATGGCGTCGTGTGCAAGAAGCTCTGAACTCTTGAACTGCAGCACCTTAAAATAAAAAAGAGAGAGACCGCGGCGTTAACGTCTCAGACACTTTTCCCTCACATCAGAGAAACGACTTCTCCAAATGTTTGAAAATAATTTGCATAACGAGATAACGCCGCTCATCCCCCCGAGAAAGAAAAGACAGTCAGGGTGAGAGGAAGGTCAGCCGCAGCCGAGACGTGCCTGTGCTGGTCGTCCGGGTCGCAGTTTGCCAGGAAACAGGTGACCGCTTCAGCTACTTCCCGGTTAGAGAGGACGTCCCACAGACCGTCGGTTCCCAGAACCAGGACGTCATCAGCGCCGTGTTCATACTGAGCCAGCGGGTAAACCTTCACCTGGAGGAAGGAGGGAGGAGAGGAAACGGTGAAGAGGTGCAAGTATTTAAACTTCTTTTCAATCAACTTTTACTTTGAAGTTGCTGCAGGTCTTTTCTCTGGACTTCCTTTGGACTTAGTGGCAGAATAACCTTTGTTACTCCCACATCATGAGTCTGTTTGGAAATCTTGTGACTCAAACTTTGAAAGAGAGGAAAGGACAGAGGTTATCAGACCACGTACGAGACACCAGTTCTCGGAATCGATTTTGTAACCAAGATTTCGACATCGGCAGGAATCTCCCAGAAGGAGAAGACGTGTTGACTCATTTTTGATCCCATGATGAAGAAAACCTCATGACTACAAGATTACAGCATCTGGACTCAAAAAACGCCTGCAAAGGTTTCTGAGCCTTCAGATGAAGAGGACAGTCACTGACCCCCTTCATGAGGAGGGTCAGACCCTAAAGGTTCTTGCTGAGTGCAGGATCCAACCAGGTAACTAGAAAGAGGAGTGGAGTTAAGACCATCCAACCCCAGACCTCCAGAAGCCTCCTCCACTGTTGCAAGTTGCATTTTTCTATTTAAAACGACAAATTATAAAATTTGGCGACATGTTCTGGACCCAAAATCTGACCCTGAAAGTTTGGAAGGGGACCAAGCAGGGATAAGTACAGGACGTGGCTCCTGCCCACAGCGCCAAAAGAACCAGAAAAAGAAGCCTGAAACAAGAACGTTTCTGTGTTTAAAAAAAACATTTGTTCTGGTCTGATGTGATATTATAATTATATATGAGCTAGTGGAATTTCATGAACTGTACGCCATCATCAATAAATGCTGAAATATTTCACTCTGTGTGAACTGAATCTATAAAATATATGAGTTCACCTTTTTGAATTGAAATAAATGCACTTTAACACCAGATTCTAACTAGTTTAGATCAGTGTTTCTCAACTTGTGGTCTGCGGACCACTAGTGGGCCGCCAGCACCTCCTAGTGGTCCACCTTGACATTGAGTACTTTTTTTTTTTAATTATTGAATGTTAAAAAAAAGAAAAAGAAAATTCCGCCCAGATTCACAAAAGTTTCCTTGAACCCCCAGAGAAAACAGTCATGCTAACGGTCATGCTAACAGTCAAGCTAACGTTACTCCATTAATGAGCCTACAGGTAAAATCCTCATGTATCATTGGTTTAAGACGGGCACAGTAAAAAGAAAATCAAACCAGGAGGAGAAAAGCTCCGACACTGAGCAGGAGGAGGAGCAGCAGCAAGATGATTCAGCCGTGGAAGCTAACGTTAGCGCCAGTGCTAGTAGCTAGTACATGTATGATGCCAGTTTATGTTACACCAGTTGGCTATCTGGGCTGTTGATCTGGGGCTGTTTAGCTTGGTGGTCCATGAGGTTATTATTATTATTATCATTATTATTATGTATTTATTTATTTATTTATTTGGGGGGGGGGGGGGGGGTTAAGCAGTCCTTGTTCTGAAATGATCTGACAAACACTGTTTTTGATGCATCTGTAGTTTGTAATTCGACTTGTTGGTCCACATGTGGACGCAGACGTCTGTAGGGCTTCACTTTCTGAAACCGAAGGGTCGACGTGTATCTCAGGGGCGACGTGAAAACAGCATCAAAGAGGAGGCTGAACTACGGCTGAACTTGGAGGGCGATGAATTAAAGATCAAGAGACGCGCTTTGTGACTGCAGCAGACGTCGGGAAGGAAAGGAGTCGTTTGAGAGCGGCGGCCGGTGGGAAATGTTTAATGTGCTGGATGGAGGACCACGCAGTTCACAGAGCGGGCCGTTAATGGCTGAAGGCATTTCACATCATTACCTCTGTGCTCTCATTCTCAGGTGAGAGGAACAGATCCAGCTTAGAAATGATGGAGAGAGCTGCGAGTCGTCTTTATGAAATGGAGAGTTTAACATCTGAGTCCAGAGTTTAAAACACATGAAGCAATGTTTCCCCCTCTGTTTCACCCCTCCTTTAAAGTTAAAAATGTAACACATGAACAAAACCATAAACACAGGCGTCTCTCTGTCCTTCATGATCGTGATGTGTCCGAAAGACGGTGAATAATCCAAACAGAGGAAAGGAAAGGACGGAGAGTGAAACGACAGTTTGAGGAGTGAGTGAGGAAAGCTTATGAACACATGAAGTAAAATCTCTGATCTGAGGAGTCTCTTGAATCAAATTCTAACAAGTTTCATGATGCTCCAAAGTAGTGTTGCATCATGGGAGATGCAGTTTTAATTATAGAAGATATTAATCTCAATTAGGGGTAAGAAAAATGACCGCGTCAAGTTTCTTGAAATAAAAAGTGACGTCTTGATAGAAGAAACTTTGTTTTTTTACTCTTTGACTCATTTTCGTTGTTTAAAATCTTTTTCTGGACCTTTCTGATGCATGTGGCTCGGATTCAGACTTCAGTTTTTGTGTGTGTTTTAAAGTCCAACATGGAGCTCACCTCAGGGCAGCAGGACAGGAAGGGCTTAATGTAGATATTAGAGTCGTGCACTTTGAGGTTGTGGTCTCCCAGACCTCTGGTGACCCCGATGGTCGCCAAAACTCGAGCCTGCAAAAGATCCGAGATGATGATGTTCAACAAAAACTCACTGAATTAAAAAATCCACCAAACCGCTGTCAGGCTCGGTTTTTCTAACACAATAATTTTCCCTTCGATTCAAGCAAATAATGGATGGATGGATGTTCAGACTGAGCATGTGCAGAACTTCTACATCTTTATATGTTGTAGACATTAATGAACTGGTTCAGATTCAGATTTCCAAACTGTCTTATGACAAGCTGGAGGAGCGGGCCTCAAACACCAAAGTCTGCCCATGGCTCCGCCCCCAACAGGCCTCAAGAGGGCTGGCCAATAAGAAGGAAGGGGGTTTGTGGAGCAGGGAGCCTTAAAGAGACAGCAGCTAAAACGAAGTGTTTATTATTGAGCTGTAAATCATGTAAAGATACTACGGGGGCACCAAAGGGACAAAATAAAGACTGAAAAAACAATTACAAGCTGCAATGTAAATATAAATAGGATAAATAAATACTGTTAAAACAATGATTATGATAAAATAATCAAAGGCTGAAAGTTTTTAGTCCAGATTAAAAAGGTAAGGCTCTGAATGTTGTGACATCATCAACATTCTAGAAGCTCATTGGTGGATGTGGCTGTGTAGAGCTTTAAAAACAAGAAAAAGGACTTTAACATCAGTTCTTAAAGAGACAGGAGCCAGAGCAGAGTCTGAAGGAGGAAATAAGGCTTCAACAAAACAGCAGAGAGAGAAAAACAGAGATTTATATGAGCTGTGAATCAGGGACGGATACTACGGCGGCACCAGAGGGACAAAATTAAGAGTGAAAAAAAACAGAGTACCCTCTCTTTAATCTATTCATCAATTAGCTTCATTTTTTATAAACCCTGGAGTTTGTTTCAAATGAACAAAATCACAGAAATCAGACCATCTTTATTATTTTATTGAAACTGTTTTTAATAGGACACACACACACACACACACACACACACACACACACAGTAAGCTTTACAAAGCACTTATTGACGGCGGTCTATGCATAGATCGCCCCGCCGCTCCTGAAATGGCTGCTGGGGAACTGGGCTAATTGAATCTACTGTACGGCGTACGAGGAGGGGAGGCACATGAGGACGAGGCGAGGAGCGTGAGGGCGTCTGAGGCCTCTGGATTCAGTATGCAGCGCAGAGACGCAGAGGGGAAGGAGACGGAGAGGTGGAGGAAGGCAGAGCGCTTAAAAGTGGCGGCAAAAGCTCCTCTGGCAGAAAAGAGGAAACATCCTGGGATTAAATGTTGAGCGTTGGGGCCCGGCGAGCCGCGCGCCGGACTTTGAAGTGCTCCGGCGTTCCTCTGCCTCGCACAAAGCCCTCGCGCTCTTCTATCAAGCCATCCATCTCTGCGCCGCACTTCAAAGAGACGAGGAGGCGACGTGGGCACGGCCCGACTGTGCATGTGACCTGGGTGACACGCCCGGATCATCAGCCAACTTAAACCCACCATCTGACAGCGACTGGAGCCTGGACGAGTCTGTGTTTCTGTGTCTCCGACCTTTTAGTGCCACATGGACGAGACGCCGCACGGCCAAACGTGTTCGCTATCAGCAGGGGAAGGAAAATGTCATGAACGGCGCGCTGAGCTCTCGACCTTTTCGTTTACGTTTCCTGTCAAAATACCCACAACAACCTCAGCGGTGGGGCAGCGATGTTATCCAATTTACATACACCACTTCAGCTGTTAAACACAGGAGTCTGACCTTTGACCTCACTTCACAACAACATGCATCTCTACCGCTGGAGCTAAGGTCCAGATTTAGCTCTTGGGGACAGATTTACCCCCTGAAAACCGCCCCGCCTGATCTCACACCTCATGGACGAGGGTTCGGTTTGAGGGAGTGTTTCTGTCTCACCTTCTTTCCTTCGCCGTAGATCAGGGGGAACTTCAGGTCCTCATCCTCCACAGTTTTATACGCCCTGCACAGGAAAGAGAGGACACTTTAATGAGGAAACCCACCCAGACACCCAGCACATCACAGACCCTCAGATTATCTCTCCTTAGCGTGTAAAAGTCGCCCCTGTGTTAAAGAGACGTCTGTGCATGGATGAAAGACTCCAGCAGTGCGTGTGTGTGTGTGTGTGTGTGAGTGTGTGTGTGTTTCTGGAGGATGTAAAGGAGCTAAATGATGCAAGAGGATCCACGTTTACATTCCCAGACTCTGGAGCTCGGTTTAAACTTCTCATATGGATGAATAATTTACAATCTGCAGACTGAGACCAGACTGAGCTGCAGCACAGGGAGAGAGAGCCTGAAGAATACTGTGTGTGTGTGTGTGTGTGTGTGTGTGTAAAAGAGCTGAAGATACACTTCATACCTGCAGATTAGCAGAGATACCAGTGTCATGTCAGGACAGAGTACCAGAACCAAAACAGGGACTTTAATGAGCAGAAGATGTCACCTTAAGGAACTCTGAAGCACCGCGTGTCTCACACTCCGTGTCCCATCGCACCTCAGACGCTGTGAAGGAGATTAGCAGGGACCGGGATGGTTTTTACATTACTGCTGGTTCCACTCAGAGAGGCCATATGTTTCCACCTTAGGCGAGCGCCGTACTGCTGCACTCAGCACTTCTCTAACAGCGTGCAGGGCGAGGACCATCACGGCAAACACGGTCTGCAGCCAGAGAGAGCTGAGCCGCAGCACCAAATCACGACTCGTGGACTCGTGGAGCAGTTTTCTCTCTGCTGTTTGCAATATTCATGGTGTGGAAAAAAACCTCTAAAGCCGCTGACTAAAACTAATATGAGCATTTCTGAGCCGGGGAGCTCTTTCTCTCTCTGCTCATCTGAAGGAAGAAGCCGATTCTCCTCCAGAAACACTTTTAATATTTCACCTACAAGACGTGAACGCCGCAGCAGGCTTCACCCTTTCATTCTAAGATGTCTTGAGAGAAATCCTCCAGACGCGGTCCCTCCTGAGACCCGTGTTTACAGAGACTCCCTCCTGTCGGACTTCAGATAACAGCTTTGAGATGGACGGAGACACAAACACGTTAATCCTGTCATAATAACCTCGTGCTGCTCTGGGATGCAGCAGAAACAGGAGAGGAGGTGCACTCACTGTAAGCCTCTCATTATGCTGTATAAGGTAGTGGTTTTCAAAGTGTGGGGGGCCGCCGGGGGACCCTAGAGGGGCCACAGGGGGAAAAAATAGAATCAAGTGGGTTTTTTTTACGTATCTATTTTATTATTCTTTTATATAACCAACATACAACACGTAAACTGCCGTAATCATCAGATTCTCAAGTTTCCGACTGTACTTAACCGCACCTCCTGCATGATGATGTCATCATCTGTGCCCAAGGCAGTTTGCGCCTGTTATCAAACTGCTAGCTAGCAAAAAATGAGACGGTTTCTGACAGGAAAAAGACAGAAGGAGCGGTCCAACAGCCCCGCCGTGGAGGATTCTGCTGCAAAAAAACTAAGAACTCACGGCCAACTGAAATGTGAAAATATGAGGCAGCACACAGTAAGTACGGCCTCGAAACCATACAGAAAAATGGCCGTGATTGTCCGAAATGCGTCCTGTCTGGAGACCCTCTCATAGAGTGTTTAAAACCTTCAAACTTCAGCGTCACTTGATACAAAAACACACGACAGAGGCTGAAAAAACAGTCGACTTCTTTAGACGTAAACTGGGTGTAAAGGTGATGTCGCGGTCGTGGTTTCAGTATCATGAGTCTGACAGATTGGAGCGGATGACACTCGGGTTCAAACTCACTCTCCGTCTGACGTTGATGGGCTTCGTATTGAAGGAGTGGTGCATTCAGGAGCAGAGGAAGGCCGCTGTAAATAGCAGCGTCCTCGCTCAGGCATCAGTCGGAGAGGAACAGAGAGAGAGGGGGGTGTATGACAGTGATGAAGGCGGCGTTCGAGCCTCCCTTCCTCATTTGTCGCCTATAGGATGAAAGGAGGACGTTAAAGAGAGACGGCTCGAGCTCCGTTTACTCTCATCTATCTCTTCCCTCCAATATGTCCCACATCTTTTCTGTACACCTTCGTAATCATACCGTTTCCTCTCCTCCTTAAATCTCTCTTTATGTCTGTCCTCTCCACCAGCCCCCCCTTCCCTCCCTCCCTCCCTCCCTCCCTCCTCCTGAGCGTCCCTCTTTATTGCCGTGCCGTTAGGATCATGTTGAACACGGCCCACCGCTCATCATCCATCACTCTGAGAGGTCTGGAGCCACAAGGTGACTACCATTACAGCTTCAACGCCAACGCCAGCTATTCTGGTTGATCTGTCGGAGAGGAGAGGCAGGGACCCAAAGACAGCGAGGGAGGGAGGGAGGGAGGGAGGGAGGGAGGGAGACAGAGAGGTGGGCTGTGGACCTGTATGCCTTCATTAGAGCGTGGCCTTGATCATGGATGCCTTTGAGGGAGCTGTGTGCCAGCACACACCCACACACACACAGCATGTGGGCACGCTGGCTGCACACACAGACATGTACAGACAGGCTCTAAAGAGAGATCCTCTGCACCTATAGACCGTCTGAAGGGCACCTATACCACATGACAGCTCAGTCACATCAGAGCCGCAGCTGGCTGACAGGGTGCTAATTCAAAAAGACCCAGACTGAGTCCGGCTGAAGCCAGCAGAACGGGCTTATGGGTAGAACCTGATTAAAAATACATCACAGGCCGTCTGCAGGCAGACGACAGGCAGACGACAGGCTGCGAGGTTCTGAGCCCAGCTGACCTACATCTGCTGAACCCAGTGGAACCAAAACACACCGACGTGAGGAGGAAACACACACATCAGAGTGAGCATGAAACACTCCGACACGGTGAAGACAGGAGTGTGAAAAAAAAAACTGAAGTGAAGAAGACTGCAGGTCCTAAAGTGTCCACTTGACGGCCAAATCTCTGGATCTCTGGACGCTGGAGCAGCAACACGTCAACTTGTACAAAGCAGATGGAGCGGGACAGGAAGTGGTGCATGGAGACCACCTAAAAACAACAAACTGACATAATGGGCGGAGCCAGACCAGGAGTCAACAGGTCTGAGGTTTTACAGCCCAACATGAACCAGGAGAGGATCATCACTGGGGTGGGAGTTCAGGAGACAGTCTGGAGGTTCTGGTACCAGCTGGGATTGACGAGTCGATGGATGAGAGAGCACTTTAACATTTTTTAACATTACATCCACTGAAAAGGAGGCGTGAAAGATGGGAACACTGTTCAAAATATACATCAAGGAAGCTTAAACTTAAGGGGCAGGCCTCAAACACCGAGGTCTGTCCAGAGGGCTGGCCAATTAGAATGAAGGGGAAGAGCTCCTGAATGTTGTGACATCACCAACATTCGAGAAGCTCATTGGTGGAGCTGCAACATGTACAGGCCGTGTAGAGCTTTGCGAAGGAGGAAATAAGGCTTCAACAAAACACCAGAGAGAGAAAAACAGAGATTAATATGAGCTGTGAATCAGGGACAGATACTACAGGAGCACCAGAGGGACAAAATAAAGACTGAAAAAAGGACAATACCCCCTCTTTAAGTTTCTGAAATGAATTTCTTATTGCCACATTCAAACATTAAGTTTATCAGAGCAGCTCCTGGACACGTTTCTGTCCCTCTCTCTGTGACCTTTCTTATCTCTCTTCACTCAGATAAAGAACGAGTCCTTGCTGTGCCCACAGATTCCTCCTCTCCTCCTTTTCACACACGGAAGCAGAAATGCCAGGGCAACTTCCTGGCCGCCTCCTCCTCCTCCTCCTCCTCCTCCTCCTCCTCCTCCTCCTCCTCCTCCTCCTCCTCCTCCTCCCCTTCCTTCCATCCAGGCTCTCAAAGCTTTTCAAACCGCTGCACACTGAGCTGGCTTCATATCGTCTCTGTTGGCTATTTGCATTCAAGGAACATTACAGAAAATCAATCAGACGCAGATAATGTAAAGAATTAATAATTCAGCAGAGTGTAAGCATGTGAGGACTAACTGTAGGAATAATTTCCATTTATAACCCTCTCTCTGACGGCTTATAACTGGAGTCAGGATGATGCTCGGAGAACACAAAGAAAGGAGCGCGTTTCTCTACAATGTGTTTACAGATTTAAATAATTCAGTAGGAAGGAGAGGAGAAAGTTACTGCCGCACATACTGAGCGTGTGCTCTGTTATCCTCACAGTCTGCACGCTGGGTGGGAAAAACAGGCAAACAGAGCTGGACCCAACAGCTGAAGACAGGAGGCCAGGAGTCCACTACACCCTATGAGTATGGGGTTAGCTATATCTGCTCCAAATGATGCAAACTGCTACACCACCCAGAAGACCAATCACATGGCTTGTGGTCTGCATTGGTCGAGGTGACGTTATCTCTGACTGTCTAATATCTGGATGTCGTCTCTGTGACGTAACCTGTTTGTTTCTGAGGCTGAACGATGAAGCCAATCGTTGACTCCGGCCATATTAAAAGATCTCGATCAAACCTAGCTAAATGTGAGTTAGGATGAGGTAAAGAGGCAGGGCTTTAGCCTCCTTGCTAACAGCTACAGGCTGACCACCTGTCAGTCAACTCAGCCATGCCCTTATATGGGCAAAACTCAGTTTAAGTTTATAAACTTCAAAAATAACAAGTGTTGAATAAATCTGATAGAGAAATGATCCAATGATCCAAACATGTTAGTTTCTGCTGTTTTTGAATGGCTGTGTATGTGGTTTCTGCTGTTCCTGCACACAGCCTCTAGTGGACACTCCAGGAACTGCATTTTATTTTATTTTATTTTAACAGAGTAGAAGTATCGACCAAAAAAAAGGCATTTTCAGTCTGGCTCCACTCCGTCACAGTACCAGATCAGATAGGTTTCTACTCAAATCAATGCAACAACTTGGATGCACTCTGCTGCATTCCGGTTGCGTTCCGGTTGCGTACCCGTTGCGTTCCGGTTGCGTTCTGGTTGCGTTCCGGTTGCGTTCTGGTTGCGTACCCGTTGCGTACCCGTTGCGTACCCATTGCATACCCCTTGCGTACCCGTTGCGTACCCGTCGCGTACCCGTTGCATACCCATTGCATACCCCTTGCGTACCCGTTGTGTACCCGTTGCATACCCATTGCATACCCCTTGCGTACCCGTTGTGTACCCGTTGCGTATCCCTTGCATACCCCTTGCGTTCCAGTTCCGTACCCGTTGCGTACCCGTTGCATACCCATTGCGTACCCATTGCATACCCCTTGCGTACCCGTTGCGTACCCATTGCATACCCGTTGCGTTCCGGTTGCGTACCTGTTGGATACCCATTGTGTACCCGTTGCGTACCCGTTACGTACCCGTTGCGTACCCGTTGCGTACCCGTTGTGTACCCGTTGCATACCCATTGCATACCCCTTGCGTACCCGTTGTGTACCTGTTGCGTGTCCCTTGCATACCCGTTGCGTACCCGTTGCGTTCCAGTCGCGTACCCGTGGGGAAACCACATAAAACACCCAGGGACAAATCCAAACCTTTAGTCTGTTAAAAATATCAACGACTGGGTGAACCCACCATCCAGACATGGTGAAGTCACGGTACAGCATCCTCTTCCCCACCTCCTTCCTTTGGACTCTCCTCGGAAACTCCAGATGTGTGAACTCGTTCCCTAATAAGTGGGGCTGCATGTAGGCCTTTGATACAGAAAGGACAGAAGAAAAAAAAAGAGAGAGAGAGAGAAGAACATTGACATACCCAGGGGATAGGAAAAACAATTCCATCGTCTATTAAGCTGGCAGAGAGAACACGCAGCGTAAGAGAGACAGAGCTCAGCACAGCAGCGTCTCAACGGGAGGGGAGGTCAGCTCGGTTAATATCTGACAGCTGTTCCTGAGAGGACGGAGGTGAGGAGGATTCTGTTTTACCAGGAACTGCAGCCGCTGCCTCTCTGACTCTGGAGTAAACTCCGCTGACATGGGGACGACCTCCCCGGCTCGGATGATGATGGCTCTGAAGGACAGGAGCAGAAAACACCCAGGTCGGGTGGTTAAAGCTGGGACTGTTTCAAGACGGTTCACTGCAAGGGTGTCATTAAATATTTAATAAAGTATAGATGTGTGTGTTTGTGTGTGTGTGTGTGTGTGTGAGAGAGTGTGTGTTTGTGTCTCACCTGCTGTCCCCAGCGTTCCCAACGTAGAGCTTCCCTTGCAAATAGACGACTACGAGCGCCGTGCAGCCTCCTGAGATGTTGTAAACTGCTTTCTCCTTTTCTATCTGCACATCCTGGACACACACACACACACACACACACACACACACACACACACACACACACACACACACACACACACACAGTTATCTCAGTAGTTCAATTCAAAAAGGTGAACTCATATTCTATGAATTCTGTAAAGTCTGTTCATTTATATTCACTCAGTTTTTGTGTTGGGCTCCTTTTTCATGAATTACTGCATAGAACCAGTTTCTGGTTCTTCTGGCGCTGTGGGCAGGAGCCAAGTCCTGCAGTTCTCCCTGTTTCTTGTTCATCTTTTCCTCCCTCACTCTCTCCTTCCACTCCTCTTTCTAGTAACCTGCTTGCCCCCTCGTGTGGTCCTTTTCATGTTGAACATTTCCACGTCACGCACCTTCAAATTCTGAACTGCCACTGTCACGTTCCTGCGGAAACCATAATCAGCCCTTTACCCCTCATCTAACCAGTTTCTGGTTCTCTTGGCGTTGTCGGTAGGAATCAGGTCCTGCTGCAAAATGAAATCTCCATAAAGCTCGTCAGCAGATGAAGCATGAAGTGCTCTAAAATGTCCTGGTAAACGTCTGCGTTGACTCTGGACTTCAGAAAACCCAGTGGACCACCAGCAGCAGATCACATGACCCCCCAAACCATCACTGAAACCTCTCCAGTCTTCCTCCAGACTCTGGGTCCATGATTCACAAACATAATGAAAAATGAAATTCATCCTCAAAGAGGACTTTGGACCACTGAGCTATAGTCCAGTTCTTTTCCTCCTTAGTCCAGCTCAGACTCTTCTGACAGTCGTTGTTAAATTCTTTGACCCGTCTCGATGGTCTGACTCCAGCCCTCAAATTCCCCCAAATTCTTGACAGTCCCGGTTCTCCCTGCTCCTTGTCTACCCTACTTTTTGGGTTCAGGTCCAGACAGTTTGCTGGCTGATCAAGCTCAGTAACATTGGGGTCCTTTAAGCAGTTTCTGGTTCTTTTGGCGCTGTGGGCAGGAGCCACATCCTGTAGTTATTCCTGCTTGGTCCCCTTTCAAACTTTCAGGGTCAGATTTGGGGTCCAGAACATGTCGCCAAATTTCATAATTTGTCATTTTAAACAGAAAAATGCAACTTGCAACAGTGGAGGAGGCTTCTGGAGGTCTGGGATGGGGTGGCCTAAAAGAAGTGGTTCTCTCTAGAGTCTCTACTGGGTTCAGGTCAAGACTCAGTAACATCATGGTCCTTAAACCAGTTTCTGGTTCTTCTGGCGCTGTGGGCAGGAGCCAAGTCCTGCAGTTCTCCCTGTTTCTTGTTCTTCTTTTCCTCCCTCACTCTCTCCTTCCACTCCTCTTTCTAGTAACCTGCTTGGATCCAGCGCTCTGTGAACAGACAGCAGGAACCTTTAGGGTCTGACCCTCCTTGTGGAGGGGGTCAACGACTGTCTTCTGGACTACTGTCAGTCAGCAGTCTGAACCACCTTTAAACGGTCTCTGAAGTAGACTCAGAGACCGTTTAAAGGCTCAGAAACCTTTGGAGGAGTTTTCAATCGTCCCAGCTTCAAAAACGATCCGCTATCTGCTGCGGCACATGGTAAACAAGCAGGAATCTGATCGCGAGTAAAACGTTTCCTTTGTACTTAGAAGCTGCTGTGATGCTATTATCAATTATAGCTCTATAATGAGTTCATTCATTAACAGCAGCATGAGTCAGGCAGCAGCAAACGCAACATAGCGCTAAAGGATGGCAGAGAAAGTTTGGAGGGAGCGCTGGTTATTACAGGAGTTAATTAGTCCAGATTAATTTGATGCTAATTAAACAAAAAAAGAGAGATTTGAAAAAAAAAATGTGTGATTAGTTCATTAATTAGATGAATAATTAACCTGTCAGAGTATTAATCAAGAATGTGAAGAGAGCTGCACACACTTTTTCGCTCATACCTGCAGGAGTAAGAGCCTGAGGTGAGAGTGCATGAGGATGTAATGTGTGTATGCATCCTGTGTGTGTGCATAGATCATCTGGTTTGTGCAGACGTGTGATGTGCATCACGCTCTCATTTGGAGGGCTGGAAGAATGACTTCAGACTCGTGGGTTTGTTTATGTTTCCCTGCAGGAGGTGTAGTGAGAGAGACAGAATCAGGATGTTTCTGGGTGCATGTGTGAGATGGATATATTTGGACGATGCATTGTGCTTTCTAGTTACATAATAAACACACACACACACACACACACACACATAAACACACCACGTTTCTCAGCAGTGAGAGGGCATGATGGAGTTTCGAGGATGAATCTGTGTGTAGGGGAAACTGAGCGGACTCTGAATGAGTCATGAATCCATACCGAGCCGTACATTTTCTCCGACACCTCGTGCTGCAGGGCGAGTCTTTAATAATAACATCAACACCTCTCTGCTGTTCATCCACCACCAAGAATCACAACACAGCGGGTAGAGAGAGATGGAACACAAAACAAAACCTGTGCTTTTCTTTAGCTGAAGTCAACGTTACCTTAAAAGATAAAAAAAAAAAGATGCCACCAGGTGAGACTGACAGATTCAGGCATGTAAACAAACACACTATATTAAAGCAGAACATCAGCTGATACCAGAAATTAACCTTCCTGATCAACAGGTAAAAACTTTGAATTAAAAAAAAACAGATGAAACAGTTTTCATTCACAGATCTCAGCTTTTATCTGATCAAATGTTTCCGAAAACAAAGCCTCGAGTTTCAAGACCAAAACCCAGAGAAGCCAGAGAACAGAAAAGCCTTTCAACATGGGATAAGATGGAAAACTCTGATGATGGAAAATGAGACAGGTAATTAACAGAATTAATCATATCAGACCAATCTGCTGCATATCAGCTGTTTTTGGAGCGAGAGGAAAAACCTTTGGGCAAAAACGAGCTAACGTCGCTTTGATACCGAGGATTAATATCCCGCTGACAGCCCGCAAGGATCAAAACGCGACATTACTGTGAACGCTTGGCCGCCACGAGCCAGTTATCCCTGTGGTAACTATTCTGACCTCCTGCTTTAAAACCTAAAAAGTGAGAAAGATCGTGAAGCCCCGCTTTCACGGCCTGAATTCATACTGAAAATCAAGATCGAGCAAGTTTGTCAATAAACATTCACTCAAAAAGAGAGTTCACAAGTGCAATCTACATGAAAAATAATAATAATAATAAGAGATTTACAGAATAAAATCATATTATTATGGATGAAAACATCATAAAGAGTCTTAACTTTCGGCTAAAGTTTACATGCATGCTAACCAAAGCACGTAGCCATCCGATGTGGCTAACTAACGCTTCTTTCCGTAACTGCTGCTTTTTTAAATAATTTTATAACCACACTAGAGTGAGTTATGTGCACACAGTAAAAACACTCGTGCCGCTTCACTTCCTGAGTCTTGGTCACATGACTAAGGAAGCCGCTAAGAGCAGAAACAGACGGGTGTTAAACAGGAAATAAATCAGTAAATAAAAACACAAATCGAGTCTTTGTGAAGCTAACGGTGCAGCTTGTGCTCATTTCTGCAACCTCCTTCCTCCGCCCTAAAGGGCTGTGAGTACTAAAGACTCTGTTTCCCATGAGCACTTGCATCCACTGCCTTTCCAAGGCATGCTTCAAGATCACTCATATCTTTTCCATCTCAAGGTGTGATCCACAAACTGCTCAAAACACCACCGAGTTCTGCAGGTTGCTCTTGTTTTGTGTCTGACTGTGACTGAGATGGGCTGTTAGCATCTCCTCCACAAAAACGACAAGCTGGACACCGTTTGATTCAGGAGGAGATTCAAACGTCAGTTTATATCCAGCTCACTTCCTGCAGCAGAATGAGCCGGATACATGTTCAGATATGTTCCTTATAGATGTTTTTATCTTTAGTTCATACGCCTCTGAGCGTGGAACGCAGAGAATAGGGTTTCAGGAATTCAGTGAGATACCAAATTCTCCTGAGAAAATCTGACACTCGCAAGGATTAGCTTTATTAGGAAATAAGAAAGAGGGATATTGGTACGAGAGGAGAGATAAAGTGATATCAGAATAAATATCAGCTGGGGAGAGAAGCAGACGTTTTAATGGAGCTTTTAGGTGCAGAGGAAACCGTGAAACTCTGACCCTGAAGAGCCTCGTTTGACGCACATCCACTCTGACACTATCTGCAGAGTTAGAGGAGAATGTTCGTGCACTCGCCCTTTAAGAGAGAGGGAGAGGACACCTGAGGTAAGCTGTGCAGATCCAGATCTGGATGAAGAGCCAGAGAGGTGTGTGAGAGCAGAGACAGGAAGCAGGAGGAGATGTTGGCTGATGATAGCTCAGAGTGCAGGTTAATGGAGGAGACGGAGGAAGAAGAAAAACAGGGCAAGGAAGAAAAATGAAACATCAGAGTGAATGTTTGGATTTTTATAAAAACTGAAAAAAAAAGAATCACAAGATTTCTTTCAGAAATAATAACTCTGATTGAAAACCGAAGCCTCGATCGATCCTCAGAGCGAAACGTCGACTTCATTCACAGATTCTTTACAGTGAATGAACTGGACTCCTATTTATCAGGCTTGAAGAGCTCCAACACTGTACCTCGCTCTCTGAGGCCGAGCAGTGTGGTCAGAATATTTAACCACACACCGCCATCTAGTGGTGAAAAGACAGTAACACCAGGATTCACTGAGATATTACGTTTGTTGTGAATATGAGCAGCTGGAGTAAAAACGTGACGTGTGTCTTTAAATAAGCGTGTTTCATTATAACCTTCACCCTCCAGTCTACTCAGTTACAATCATCAACTTCCTGTCTGAGTACAAACCTCTTCATCAGATCACTTCTTCGCCTGTTGTTTGAAACCCTCATGTTTGAAACACAGGCAAGTGACCTTTGACCCCTTCCCCCTCTCAGCTGGTCCAGCCTGCCTGCACTGTTTTGATTGGCTGTGGTTTTGACCTCTCAACCTCTCCATGAGATAAGTCTCCAGCATCCACTTACGCAGCGGCCAGATGGCGTGTGAAGCAGCGAGGAGGAGAAAGTAAATCACTCCTGTGACTGACGGCATCACATGCTTTCAGTGTGAGGGACACAGACACATGTTCAGAGGTTTGGACCTGAAGAGCTTCTACTACTATCTGTAAAGGTTTCTGAGCCTTTAAACGGTCTCTGAGAACCAGAAGCCGGTTATAAGAGGGGTCAGACCCTAAAGGTTCCTGCTGTCTATTCACAGAGTGCTGAGTGGAGGAAGTGAGGGAGGAAAAGATGAACAAGAAACAGGGAGAACTGCAGGACTTGGCTCCTGCCCACAGCGCCAGAAGAACCAGAAACTGGTTTAAGGACTATGATGTTACTGAGCTTGGACCTGAACCCAGTAGAGACTCTGAAGAGAATCCTGATTTCAGGGCCACCCCCATCCCAGACCTCCAGAAGCCTCCTCCACTGTTGCAAGTTGCATTTTTCTATTTAAAATGACAAATTATAAAATTTGGCCACATGTTCTGGACCCCAAATCTGACCCTGAAAGTTTGGAAGGGGACCGAGCAGGGATAACTACAGGATGTGGCTCCTGCCCACAGCGCCAAAAGAACCAGAAACTGCTTAAAGGACCCTGATGTTACTGAGCTTGATCAGCCAGCAAACTGTCTTGACCTGAACCCAAAAAGTGGGGTAGACAAGGAGCAGGGAGAACCAGGACTGTCAAGAATTTGGGGGAATTAGAGGGCTGTAGTCAGACCATCAAGACGGGTCAAAGAATTTAACTACGCCTGTCAGAAGAGTCTGACCTGGACTAAGGAGGAAAAGAACTGGACTATAGCTCAGTGGTCCAAAGTCCTCTTTGAGGATGAAAGTCATTTTTCATTATGTTTGTGAATCATGGACCCAGAGTCTGGAGGAAGACTGGAGAGGTTTCAGTGATGGTTTGGGGGGGGGGGGGGGGGGTCATGTGATCTGCTGCTGTTGGTCCACTGGGTTTTCTGAAGTCCAGAGTCAACACAGATGTTTACCAGGACACTTTAGAGCACTTCATACTTCATCTGCTGACGGGCTTTATGGAGATTTCATTTTGCAGCAGGACTTGATTCCTACCGACGACGCCAAGAGAACCAGAAACTGGTTAGATGCAGGAATTCATGCAAAAGGAGCCCAAACCAAGAACTGAGTGAATATAAATGAACAAAAGTTTGAGGAGAGCAACGTCTTGTAGTACAAATCATTTTTATTGGTCTGGTATAATATCATGATTCCCTGCTGACTGACTCAGGATGAGTATTGATAAGATTTTATTATCAGTTCCTCTTATGGGTCCAAATCTTCATCAATCCCTCCTGTGAATTTTCTGTCCAAAAAGGCTTTGCAGGTTTTTACAGGTTTTATTGAGTATATAAGTAAAGAAATGACACGACACTCAGGGTATTTAACGCCGTTTTTTAAAGTGTTGATGGTGTTGCTTTGATGATGTAACAGCGTTGCACACATTGCGTTTTGGGTCGTTAGCATCCTTTTTGGTAAAGTGAAGTCAAGCTTTCGATCTCTCCGCCATCGTCCTGGAAATTCTGCTGCTTACTGACGAGCGCGATTGACGTGTGACACGTCATGTGATGTTGACGTAAGGCCCGGGTGCTCCCATGTAACATAAAGGATCAACAAGGGAATCATTAAGCATGAAGGTTTTTAGAGGAACTGGTTATTGGTGCCCATCTCTAGTACTGAGTACACATACAGGACTGAGTGTTTGTGCTAACAGCCCACCGGGATGAAATAGATGTCAGGATACAAAGTTTGGTTTTGGATTTTGGGTTTTGATGCCAACGCCGACAATAAACTTACTTCCTGCTCACTTTTTAAGCAATGCAACCAAACATTTGTGTTGAGTTTAAGTCATTAAAGATTAGATACGAGGATGACAGCTGGAAACAGACTCAGTGAAAACTTTAAATCTTTCTGAGGGTGCATTTGTTTAACTTGTAAACATTCCTCTCCTTACCATGTCTTTGAAAGCGTTCTCGATGGCCCCGACCACCAGGCTCTCGTGTGACACCTTCTTCTCCGTGAAGAAACGTGTAGGTGTTGGGTTGGGGGACCCCGGGGCCCCTGCTGCCCCACGCAGGGACGCGGCTCTGGTGAGCGCCCGCTGGGACGTTGGGGTGAGGAGGTGATTGATGGGCTCCTCCCCGAGGCACGTTGGGGGCTGCAGGTTTGGGGTGCAGAGGATCTCCAACACCTCCTGGAGGTGCAGGGCGATGTGGTGATGGAGAAGGCGGGAGGCCACGACTGCTGCGCCGGAGCCGGCGTGGCCGTCAAACAGCGCCCAGTAGTGGAGGGTGAGGTCCTCGGTGCTGTCCTGAACACATGGGAACAAGACATGTTGATCAGTTCAGGCAGGTTGCAGCAGGAAGCAGAGCTTTGGAAGAGCTAAAGTTCTCTGTGGAGGGAACTGTTCTGGTTTCTGGACTACATAAAAATGCTTTTCAACCACAAGTATCAGGATTTTAAATTCCAGGAACTTTTCTTCAACAAACTAAATCTTTTCTGTGACGTTTGTTTCCACTCAGGCCTGAAGAGAGGCCATAAGAGTTTGCAGATAAGGTCAGTGACACATGGGGGGAAAAAATAAAAGTAACCAGGAGAGGACAGGTAGGAAAATACATCCCTACTTTATTTCACTTCATATGAATTCACTGAATCTGCACCAAGCAGCAAACTGTGATCTCTAAACATGAAGCTGACACTGAGAGATAAAAACTGCAGTTTCTCGAGTGTCCACCAGAGGCTGTCTGCAGATACGACATCTCCCAACTGAAAGTGATCATTTTATTTCTAATTATTCCTAAAAATATTCAGCTTTAAGTCCCGATCTTTCTATTTTAAGAGCACTCCAATTCAAAGGAGCTTTTCCACTGCAGGAACTATGGTCTACATTTAGTTCTGGGTTACTTTATCTACCCTTTGGAATTGTAGTGCTTTCCAGAGGTCCAGGGACTTTGAGGTCCACAATCAGCTGACCTCCAGCTGTGATGGACTTGGTACCTTCTAATCAATGTTCTTCTTGGAGCTTGATAGTGTGGATCTGTCAGCTGCAGGTGTTCCAGTTTAAAGAGCGACCCTGTAAACTGGTGACCTTCAGCTGAACGTGTCAGTGATCAAACACAGAGGAAGTCCTCTGAAGTCATCCATGTTTAGTTTGATATACGAGTCATAATCTGCTCATCAGATCAGGATTTGATGAGGATCTGAAGCTGTTTGAGGAGGAAGCATCCTGCTCAGAGTCCTCGATCAACAGGGTCACTCTTTAAGCCAAAACACCGGTCTGTCTCTGCCGTCTTCAGGCTTTAAGTCGAGCATTTCTGGTGTCTTGAAACAGGCTTTTCCACTTGGATTTGTCTCCTTCTAATATCCTGTGTTGTTGTCTTACTGCCCTCTACTGGTCTGGTGGTTTAGTGCAATTATTTTTATTTCTGATTTGCATAACTGGGACTTCATTGTGAGAACACAGATAACAATGGAACCATTTAGTTCCTGGAGGAGAAGCTCCAGGGACTGGGAAGAACTGAAAGCAGCTACTGAGACCACAAAACATCTACTGACGTAAAGAACAAAGTAAAAAAAGCTTCATCTCTCTGAGAGTGAATCATTACTATCACACGAGTCTACTCACAAAACTAAAACTGGTTTATCTAAAGGTACAGTCTGGGTGGATTCTACATCAGGAGCCTAAACAAAGAGCTCAGTACGGCTCTGAACCACCTCTACTGGTCTGGAGCCACTGCAGCAGTGAGTCATGAGGTACTTGCATGAGTTTGCTGGAGGCTCTGTGTGGACCTGAGCAGAGCGCTGGTGGGCTGAGAGGAAATTGTAGAAGCAGTATTACTTAAAAATAGACACATCGAGTCACTTGAGGTGATATCACATCAGGTCTTCATGTTGGGATGCAGAAAGCGGAGGATGAGTTGAACCAGAGAGGAAAAGACAGAGACAGGAGACTGTGGGAAGGTTTCAGTCTCTGAAGGATGAAGCGGCGGCTGTCAGGGAGGGAGTTCAGCGATTTAACGGTCAAGAGGAGCAGTTAGCGCTGAGTTTATATTTCATTAAGTCAGTGTTTGTCTTCACTGGACGTCCTGAGCAGAGTCGACTCAGAGGCAGACGCTGCTGGAGGGACGGGGGCTCCTTTCAGACCCTGATCCTGATCCTCTCAGTTTACGGATATTTTTGTGACCGATTCAATTTTGTGAAACAAAATCACATTATATTATATATTAATTATAACAAAAACAACATATTTTCAAACTGACTTCCCCGTGAGGAGACTTTATTCACGTGTTATCCACTTGAAGAGCAGCAGAGGGAACGAAACGGTTTCTTTGTTATTTCCACTGAAAAGCTCCAGAGAGGCTATTTTGTAAAGTTTATCCACAACAGAAGATGTTCTGATGTTTTAGTTTCATGCATGATGTGTTTAGGAAGAAGAAGCCTCCTGTGTGAAGACACACTGCTGCTGAATGTCGGGAAACCAGGAAGAAAAGACTGATTTCAACCCAGTTCAATCTTTTTCTCAGGGTTAGGGATGATTGGTGAATTCTCCCCGTCTGGAATCAAAAATCAGCGTCCTTCTGAAACTCCTCCTCTGAGCTGACTGTCTCAGAGGCTGTCATGAACTGTTGAAGGCCTCAGTGACGTCTCATTTCACGTCTCTCAGTTTGACCCACCTGGAAGTCTCTGATGTTCAAACCGTCTCCATTCGGCAGGGACGACCTCCTGCGGGCCGTAGGGGTCCGGTTGGGCGTGGAGTTTCCCATCGGTCTCCTTTTGACCACCAGGACCTCACAGCAGGCCTGGTCCTCGTTTAATGTGCTTTTTCCTGCGTTGATCACCCTGAAGAGAGAGAGAGGTCAAAGGTGCTTCAGGTCAGGACTCAACGCTACGAGACATCAGGAAGGAAAACAGGAAAAATAAGAGATAAAACTACAACAACTACACCTCTGTGTTACTGTGACTCACTGTGGGTGAGATAAATGCATCATGCATGACGTCATTCAGATTTCATTTCATTTCATGTCATTTATTTGTTCCGAAAACAAAAGCCAAACGATTCACACTTTTTCTCACATACGGAAAGAAGCAGCGAGAAGAACGTCTTGTTTTGCCTTCCCCTTTACTCAAAACAACAACAAATGTTTGGATGGTCCGTCCAAATCCAGTCAATGAGCAGAACATGAACAAATCTAGCAGTGCAGTCTGCACATCCTGTGAGGTTAGAAGGAAGACACAGAAACAGAAATTTCAACATAAACACAACACCTGACAGGTGGAGCTCTGCTGCTGCTGCTGCTGCTGGATGAGCAGACGCTGCTTTATGATCCTTCAGGTACTTTTTATTCACACAGGAGGGCATGCTGGGTCATCAGTGGACCCATTAATCTAAAAGAGTCTGGGTTTTACTCCAGACCTGCCTGAAACAGACTTTCATCTTGGATTAGATCCACCACAGACCTTTAATTACTGTTTCCTGTTTGGGTCAGCTTCCTGTTTATCAGCTGTGTCTTCGTGCTTTGTTTTGTTTCACATTGTTGCTCCTTTTGACAAACAGCTGGTCTTTAAAAATGTTTTATCAGTAAGAGCAGAGGTGTAGTCGAGGGTATACGCCGGTATACGGAGTATACCCACTTATTTTTCAGTCAGCATTGAGTATACCCACTTCTAAACCCCCTGATGGGCACCATTCAGTAAAATCTAACTGCCAGATTGACCTTTTTTCCCTCAAGGATGGTGAAGCCATGACCCACCCTCCTCTGCCTCTAATTGGCTGGAACTCGCTGCCTTCACTGATTAAATTGGTTAACTTTAGGCATGGTGACCGATAACATTACTAGGGTAACGTTAACCTAACGTTAGCCTTTAAGCTAGCTAGATGCCGTGAGAGTAGCCGTAGCAGCCGAACCGCAGCTTCTCCCTCGCAGCCAAAGCGGAGCTGCAGTCGCTCTGCATCCAGGAGAACCGCTCCGTAAATATGAACAAGAACGCATTTTCAACTTCAGATTTAAAGTATTTTATTTAAATAAATGTTCAGAAAATAACTGAAACATCATGTTTGCCTCGTGATAAATACATTTTACATTCATCCATTCTGCTTGTGTGACCAGTAGTGACTACAAACTGCTCCTCATTAAGTCATGATCAGGGGGTTAGTATTGCACTGGGTGAGAAGTTATTTAAGTAACAGGAAACAATTTGTGAAGTTGGGTGAATATTCATCATCATGCTTGGACATTGCTTGTGGCGTCCCCCAGGGGTCAGTATTAGGTCCGAAACTATTTTTACTTTATATAAATGACATATGCAGAGTTTCAAACATGTTAAAGTTAGTATTATTTGCAGACGACACCAGTATTTTCTGTTCTGGGGGGGATTTACATGAACTTTTGGGGAGGATCACAACTGAAATGTGCAAACTTAAAAAATGGTTCGACAGTAACAAATTATCATTAAACTTAAGCAAAACCAAATTCATGTTATTCAGCAATTGTAATAAAAACACACAAGTACAAATTCAAATAGATGGGGTGGATATTGAAAGAGTACATGAAAATAAGTTTCTTGGGGTAATAATTGATGATCAAATAAACTGGAAATCGCATATAAAACATGTACAAAGCAAACTGTCATGAAGCATTTCAGTTCTGAGTAAAGCAAAACACATTCTGGATCACAAATCACTCCACATTCTCTACTGTTCACTGATTCTGCCATATTTAAATTACTGTGCTGAGGTCTGGGGCAATACTTACAAATGTACAATACAATCTCTATCCATACTGCAGAAGAGAGCCATAAGAATAATTCATAAAACCGGTTATAGAGATCATACAAATTCACTGTTCTTAAAGTCAAAAATATTAAAATTCACAGACCTGGTTCATTTTCAAACAGCACAAATTATGTATAAAGCAGTAAACAATCTACTTCCTGCAAATATTCAAAACTTGTTTTTTAACAGAGATGGGGGTTATAATCTGAGGGGAGAGTTTAATTTAAAACAACAGTGGGCTCGAACAACATTAAAAAGTTTTTGTGTTTCTGTTTGTGGAGTGAGGCTGTGGAACAGATTGGGTGTGGAGCTCAAGCAATGTCCAAGCATGACCCAGTTTAAAAAGCGGTACAAACACATGGTTTTCACAAGGTACAGGGTGGAAGAAGGGCTTTAACAATTAGGTGTTTTCATAAGTGATTTATGTATTGTTTATTTACTTTTTATTTATTTTATTTATTTTGCAAATGTATATTATGTAAATATGTGTGTTTGGTTCATGCATTTGTTTAATTACTCTATTATTTTCTACTTTTTGTAAATGTGTTATGTGAATATGTGAGTTTCCTTAATTGGTGACATTATTTGAGTAAGGAAGGGGTAGTGTCAAATAAGCTTATGCTTCATCCTACTCCTTTTCGGACATGTTGGGTTTCTATTATGATCAGGGACCACTACACCACTGAGTAAGAGTTAGTGTTGCTTTCAGTCAGCATGCTGAACTCTAACTGCTTTGACAAAAAGCATCTTTGAGATGAGTTTTGATGTTTTTTAGTTGGACTCGTGTCTCATCTGTGAAAGTTTCAGCATCACTTGTTCTGTTCAACACTTCCTCCAGCCCAAAGACTGTTTTCTTTGATTCTCCTCCACAGCTGGTCTTTTCCCGTCCAGGCTTGATGGTCTCATCTGTATCTTTCATACATGTTTGAACGGTTGGTTTGGCCTGCTCGGCTCCCGTCTTTGATCCCTGTTTACTCTCTGGATGGAGATCAGGGATGGTATGCAACAAGAGGAGTCATGTGAAGCTGTAGAAACTTTTTTATTACGAGTTATTAAAGCCGTGTATTAAAGGACTCTGACTATCCCGTCGCTTCCTGCCTGGACTTGCTTGTTGGCAGCAGAGCGCAGCGGTGATAGAGCTCTCCCTCCCATTCATTCAGCCATTCATTTATTCAGTCTCTGCTGATCCACCACCTGTACGAAAACCCTCTGAAACCACAGCAGCGGTCCGATCAATACCTGATCGATATGCGTGTCTGGAAGAGGAACCACAGCACAGACTGTTTGGTCTGCGCTTTGATGGATTAGCGGTTTGTTTCTGGAAGTCTTCCTGTTACTAAAACGTAGGTGAAGGTATCACAGGTTCTCTGTCAGGTTCAGGTGTCAGCTGTTGGTAATGATGTGACAGGTTTATAGCTAACATGCTGGATCGAACCTGAGGAATAGGATGTTGAAAAAACACAGAATAAGACTCTGAAATTAAAAGATAATCCAGTTTTGTCATCATCTGGATTAAAGCTTTGATGTGTGATTTTGTATTCAAACATTTGAGGTGGACTGTGACTTCCTTTTAAAGGCTTTGACCACTGTTTTCTTCTAACATGAAACTATCTGAGAAATGACTCAGAGGTGTCTAACCATCAGACGGGAACCTGAAACTGTATCTGTGAGCCGGAGGAGCCTCTCAGTCCAGCTCGGCTCTGACAGGATAATTAAGGTCAATCCATCGTCTCAAACTTGGAGAAACGAAACCAAGTGAGTGAAAACGACAGCCCTGCCCCCGTTCACAGCTCAGCCTCAGGGTGTGGATGGTTTCTCCTCCAAAGCTCCGCTCATGTCAATCATGTGATCGGTGATCCTCGGTCCCTGCAGCGCTCTGAGCTCGACACACATGATGCATGAAGTTTGTGGCCCCTTTTCAGCATGCAAGGTTTTCCTCTCACTTTGAAAGTTTTTATACTTGTTAACCCATTGACCTGGAAACACTCACAAGTACACTGCATGCTTAAAGAGGGGGTGTTGTGCTTTTTTCAGTCTTTATTCTGTCCCTCTGGTGCCACCATAGCATCTTTAAACAACTTACAGCTTAAAATATTTGAAAACTGATTTCAGCCTCTGTCTGAAACACGTTGTTTCAGCTGCTGTCTCTTTAAGGCTCCCCACTACACAAACCCCCTTCACTCTGATTGGCCAGCCCTTTGGAGGCCTGTCAGCGATGGAGCAGACTTTAGTGTTTGAGGCCTTACTGCATCATTTAAGCAAGTCTCGTGGCGATCTTGGAAAAAAAAATCTGCTACATATGAAAAAGCAGGATACTGTCTCTTTAAGAGTCCCCACTACACAAACCCCCTTCACTCTTATTGGCGAGCCCTTTGGAAGCCTGTCAGGGATGGAGCAGACTTTAGTGTTTGGGGCCTTACTGCATCATTTCAGCAAGTCTCATGACGATCTTGGAAAAAAAAATCTGCTACATATGAAAAAGCAGGATACTGTCTCTTTAAGAGTCCCCACTACACAAACCCCCTTCACTCTGATTGGCCAGCCCTTTGGAGGCCTGTCAGGGATGGAGCAGACTTTAGTGTTTGAGGCCTTACTGCATCATTTAAGCAAGTCTCGTGACGATCTCGGAAAAAAAAATCTGCTACATATGAAAAAGCAGGAT
Organism: Labroides dimidiatus; assembly: GCA_030710495.1. Taxonomy (NCBI): domain Eukaryota; kingdom Metazoa; phylum Chordata; class Actinopteri; order Labriformes; family Labridae; genus Labroides; species Labroides dimidiatus. The sequence continues at coordinate 32,783,745 of CM061147.1, forward strand.
ACTGTCTCTTTAAGAGTCCCCACTACACAAACCCCCTTCACTCTGATTGGTCAGCCCTTTGGAGGCCTGTCAGGGATGGAGCAGACTTTAGTGTTTGAGGCCTTACTGCATCATTTAAGCAAGTCTCGTGGCGATCTTGGAAAAAAAAATCTGTTACATATGAAAAAGCAGGATACTGTCTCTTTAAGAGTCCCCACTACACAAACCCCCTTCACTCTGATTGGCCAGCCCTTTGGAGGCCTGTCAGGGATGGAGCAGACTTTAGTGTTTGAGGCCTTACTGCATCATTTAAGCAAGTCTCGTGACGATCTTGGAAAAAAAAATCTGTTACATATGAAAAAGCAGGATACTGTCTCTTTAAGAGTCCCCACTACACAAACCCCCTTCACTCTGATTGGCCAGCCCTTTGGAGGCCTGTCAGGGATGGAGCTATGGGCAGAAAAAGCAGAATACTGTCTCTTTAAGAGTCCTACTGGACTTAAACTGTAACTTCTGGGATAAAAATCTGTTTCAACTTACAAAAACATTCCATTCATCCCATGCCCAAGATGGCTAACCTTGATAAGGTAACGAGTATTAAACAACCCGAGTTTGCAGTTGGCCTTTTAGTGCTTCCTGCTCACAGGACGGTCAGCCCTGATTAATCTCACAGAGGAGATGAATGAAAGGTCAGAGCTGGTGTGTTAGCATGGTGAGAGGAACCGACGCCAGGGACCAGGCAGCGGCGAACAAGCCTGTCTGCAAAACTGACGCCTGAAAGTGTGCTGGAGAAGAAAGAAGGCGCAGAGTCGGACTGAGCAATCCTCAGTGATCCATTCAAACGATCATGCTCAGTGGACCTGACAGGAAAGTGCACGCACTCGGAGACAGTTCATCGTCTAGGAGAACTGTTTCTCCCGTCCCTGCAGGGGAAAGCACAACAACCCAGAATAACCCAGAATAACCCCAGCACGCTGAGAGAGGCCTCGCTGTGAGGGGCAGGAAGGAGGAAAACAGCAGAGCAGGCACGAGATGTTCCTCCTGTGGGGTCCTACACTTTGACTTCACATTCCACTGCTGGGGATCTGCAAGAATCAGCTCTGCAACAACACAGGATACAAGCACGGGTTCAAAAGTGTAGGAAACTTTCTCAGGGGTGCCCTCAATCCTTTATAAGATATAAACATGACACAAACAGTGTTCATAAGTTGGAAAAGTTAACTTTGAGGACTCCAGGATGTTAACCTAACTCTGCCCCAGCTAGCTTAGCTTAGCTTAGCAGATGGATAACAGTTTCCCCAGAAAACTCTGATTCTGGATTTTCTGATTCATATTCAACACAATCAACATGTTACATCTCCCAATGGACCAAAAACCAGGGAGAAAACATAGCGTTAGCTTGATGCTAATGTATATGGGAAACTGCACTGACATGCTAGCGGTTAGCATAAATGGATATAACTTTGGTTTAAAACAGAATTCCATCTTCCATCACAGAAACATATCACAGCTCATCTTTGTAAACAACACTGAAAACTCTAAATGTCAAAATACAAACACACAAATGTTTCCAAACAGGAAGAGAAAAGAAAAGTTACTGCAGGCTCATGGCTGACTTCAGCACAACTACGGCAAGCTCAAGGTTCCAAACCACTCAAAGCATGGCTGTAACCACTTCCAGACACTTGATGTCCTACTTCAGTCAATAACAGATTTTCTAGCTGGATATTTGCTTTAATTCAAGCAGTAAAAATGTCATACGTCTGTGATTTATGGATTCAAAATGTCAAAAATCACAGATAATTTAAGCTAAAACAACAACTGAGAGGTAGAAGAACAGACAGCTTTTTCCTGGGAGACCAAAAATGGTTGAGCTACCATCCAACATTGGGATATTCTGGTTCTGAGGTCCAGGAACAGGGTCACCCTTTAGACTGAAACAAAAGTCGATCTGTGCCGTCGTTTCAGATTCAGATTTATTTTATCTCTCTCTTTTCAAGTGTCAACAAATCCATCCTCAGTGAGATAAAGCAACATTAAAAACCAGCACAGGCTGAATCTCCTCCATGCTAACAGGCTAACTGCAGTGTTGCAGATGGAGTCGTCTTTGCTGACTGGCTTTTGTTGCTCTCTTACTGCCCTCTACTGGTCTGGAGGTTTAGTGCAATTATGTTTATTTTTTTCTCCAAACACCACCGGCCTGATTTGCATAACCGTCATGGGATTTCCACAAGGAAATAAGCATGACTGTAGTTTGTACTAAAATGAGGAGCATTCACACATGTCCAAAAAATGTAAAGTAGAGACACTACACCTGTGGGAAACACAAGGAAAGCAGGAACTTGATGGTGTTTCTCAGGAGCAACAGCCCCTTCTTCGTCTTGTGCAACTTGTTTAGCTGTAACCAATGAATCTGTAGATGAGCCTCAGATTCACTCTGGCTTTTTCTTTAATATAATATCTGTCTGACCCTTCAGAGTCCCTCCTGTGGATCTGTACGGATCACATCATCTCATACAGGCTCAGGTTTCTGCGCTCACAGTGAGATTTTTGCTACAACAACCAGGCCTGCTGCTCCGCCAGCTGTTTACAAATCCTGGGTTTGGCTCGGTCCCTGCTGATGCTGCGCCAAGCTGCTGCATGTGCACGGAGCTGCACGTAAACCCTGGTAGCAGCTTCACTTTGAGGTTGACACAGAAACCTCAAAAAGTCAAATAATAGTTACAGTGTGCCAAATAACAGACTTCACAATCTGCAGAAATAAAATATCATCTCTAAACGTCTTAAATCTTCGTGAAAAGGTAAAATAACTGATAAACGCTGCAGTCCTCCTCTAACTTTGTGCAGGTTGAACGTTACTTCATCGTGTTTATGAGCTGATGAGCACTTCCAGAGAGAGTTAACAGGAGAGCAGCTGAAGTAGAAACATTAGAAGCAAATAGACGCAGGAAGTGTGTGCACACAGCGTCCTCACTGAGTATCTCACGTCATTGATTAAACAATTAAGCTGTGGGAAATGAGCACACTATCATTACAGCCCATCACTGAGAGAGGAGACGAGAGTCCATGTTAAGAGGGCACTGAACCGAAGTGACTCACTGTGTGTTCAGGACTATTGACCTCCATAGTAAAGGAGTTCAGTCCTGTCAGTGAGTATTTTCACTGTGACCTGGCTTTGTGTTCAGTGGTTCAGTGGAGTCTAGGGCTGCCAAGATTAGTCAACTAGTCACGATGACGTCGACGATCGAATTCGTCGGCGACTTATTTAATAATCGACGTCGTTGTTTGAATATTTTTTTAAACTGCCGCTGTACTTTCACCTGTCTCGTCTACCGTTCTGTCCTTGACACATACGCGCAGAAGTGGTAACCGGGGTAACCTGTGATGTCACTGGAAAAGTTACGCCCAACAGTATCATGGCTAGCCGGCAACAGAGCTGGAAAGTTTGGGAGCATTTTTCCAAAATAAAGGAGAAAAGTGTGCAATGCAAAATCTGCAAAGCAGAAATGTTCTTCCATGACGGTGCGACGGCGATGCACGAGCATCTGAAAAGACAGCACGCCGTGGCTGATTTATTTTCTGACAAAGAATGACAATCTCGGGAAGCTAATTGGCTAGTTAGCTGCTAACATTAACGTCAACAGGGAGCTACCTACTTAATAGCGATGTCATGTTTGAATAGAAAATTGGTACATTAAAAAAATGTCAGAAATGCTGCTACAAGCTGCAAAGTTCATTAAAAGCTGAATGAACTATGATATTAACTGTCTTCATTTTTAGTTAGCACATACCTTAAACACTTGAAGCTGGAAGCTAATGATGTTAGCTGTATGCTGGTGCAATAAGCTGCAATTTATGTACGATCCGAATAGTCGACTAATCGCAAAAAATAATCGGTGACTAGTCGATTAACAAAAGTCTTAGTGAGGTAACAAGTCCTCAAAATAAGAACTCAAGACAAGATTGAGTCAAGTGAAAACTAAAAAGAAAAAATCAATATTTTATATAAGTGTGTTAGAGTTAAAATTAAATTTTCCTTTAGGAACAAAAGGTATATCATGTCTGGGGATGGGTATTGATAAGATTTTATTGATACCAGTGCCCTTATTGATGCTGCTTATCGATCCAGTTCTTTATCAATCCTTCCTGTGAATTTTCTCCATACAAACAGTCGGCTTTACAGGTTTTCTTTATCAACAACATTTCACTGAGTTTATAAGTAAATAAATATGAAATCAGTCAGTGGATCTGGATATCTGTGGATGTAAATAAATAAAAATAAGCAAAAATTTCAGGTAACATGAAGGTGATGTTTTGTTTTGTTACCTGTTATTGACTGAAGTAGGCCATCTAGTGTCTAGAAGTGGTTTTAGCAAAGCTTTGAGTAGTTTGGAACACTGAACTTGCCGTAGGTTATAGTGTTGTTTACAAAGAGTAGCTGTGATATGATCAAAGATGAAATTCTGTTTTCAAATTAAAGTTATATCCATGTATGCTAACCACTAGCATATCAATGTACTTTTCCTTATCTGTTAGCATCAAGCTAACGCTATGTCTTCTCTCTGGTTTTTGCTCCATTAGCAGATGTTTAACATGTTGAATGTGTTGAATATGAATCTCTTGTCAGAGAGTAATGCTCATTTCTTTATGTGTTCAGTTTTTCAGCTTCTTAAAGTCAAACTTCAAGCAGAAAATCCTGAATCAGAGTTTTCTTTGGAAACTGTCATCCATCTGCTAAGCTAAGCTAGGCTAGCTGGGAGAGAATAGTCGACATGAGGTCTGGCCGCTCCAGCATAATGTAATGAATCAATAAGTCAAGCATAGAAGCTAATGATGTGGATGTATTGAATTATCATATTGTATCCTATCATGTCATATTGTAACACAACAGTATATTGTATAATATTGTATCATAACTTTGCATGTTGTATCTGTCACATAGTGTATCATACTGTTTCGTATTATACTGTGTATCATTGTGTCATGTAGCACAGCAATCACACTGTATCAGAATGTATCATAGTGTCATATTATTGAACTATATTGTATAACACTGTTACATCATTTCATATCATCTCATGTCAGACATCTTTAACTATCTTTTTTTCTGAGAATCATATACAGCATCTGTGCAATAATCCAAATCTTATGACATTATTATTATTATCATTTATATATCATATTTATTAGTAGAACATACAAACTTTATATTTTACGGTTATTTTTTATTTTTTTTATATGACACTTCTGCTTCTATTTTCTGTTCTTCGTATTTTTAGCCCTCTTTTGAGCAGATGTAGCTGCAACAAAAAAGCAATTCCCCCTCAGGGATCAATAAAGTATTTCTGATTCTGAAATTCCAGAATAATCTAGGGAATGATAATGTTTATTGTGTAATATTCATTAACTATCGTGTTAAATGTTAAATCAAACACGCTTCACTGTGTTAAAACCAGATAACATGAAGCTGCTGTCACACAACACTTTCTTACGTGTGTTTCTGGAAGCTCTTCTCAACATCATTAACTGAAACATGAGCTGGTTTTGTTTTGGTCGTGCAGGTCTTTGTTTGGCTGGAGTGTGGCTCAGCGTGCAGCCTTCACACCTGTATGCAAATGAAGTCATCACAGTGTTTACCTGTGTGTGCATTTTCTGTTTACTTCCAGCTGTGATTATAATACACGCTTTCATGTCTGTGCTAAACGCTGCTTCTGATGTGTGACTGTGATTAACAGCACAGCTGCTCTGAGGGTGGATGCAGAGATCGACGTGGGTCCCGTTCGGCCCAGACACAGGTGACATTACTGAGCGTCTGTGGTCTGCCTGTAATCCTGGTCTGGGATGTCATTTACAACCCTGAATGAGAGACAGATGTTCTGCTTTTCATCAGGTGATTTCTTCAGATCACATTTACAGGATGGAGTCAGGTTTTACCTGCTTACTGACTTCAAACACACGACTCATGAGGAGGCAAAGCAGGTACTCCTCACCTGTAAATAAAGAGCAGTAAAACCCTGTGTCTGCTATCAAAGAACAGCTTCTTTCAGGGTGCAGCACCAGCACTGACCTTATAAAAACCTACTTTATGATATTTCTATAACGGCTCCAGAGTAATTCCTTTATGGTCATAAAGGCTGATACAGTGGCGCTCTGTGCAGGGTGGAGGTGTGTTTATGTCCGGAGGTGATGGCCTCCTCCTGACTGTCATGTTTGCACTGTGCAGAAGGGAATATCTAACCAGGGAGCCAACCACGGCACGTTTTTCATGCAGAATGCCCGTAAAGGCAGCTGGTGCGTTCAGTACCCGCCTCTGATCCGGACTGAGGTGGTCCAGGAGAGATGCTGCTCTGTGCTGTGCATGAGGGAAAAAAGATGGACGCACACAGGTTACTCACTCTGCGTAGCCGGTGGACCACGGCAGCCGCTTGGTCTCCTTCAGGATGAGGATCGGTCTCGCGATGTGATCCGCGGAGCACTCGATCTCGTCCGGCGACAGTCCCAGGAACTCCGGTCTGCTGTAGGGGAACCTGAGCGGCAGATCCGAGCCTCCGGGATGGTCCCCGTTGGCTCCACCAGCCATCATACCCCCCATGAAATTGGCCACCGCCGATTTCACACGCGTGAGCATGGTCCTGCAGCAGCAGCGGCGGCAGCGGCAGCGATGTGATTGCGTGAGTTCCCCCCCGCACGGCGACGCAGTTCCTCGGCGTCAAATGTGCAGACACAGGGCGGCCGTGTAAACTCATTCAGCTCAGCTCTTCTCCCTCCATGAACGCGGAAATAAAAGCTGCACACAGAGACACACACGCGCACACAGGCAGATCTGCGCGCTGGTCATGTGACTAACCGGTTGCTGCGGGTGGATTTGGACGCTCTGGCATCTCGGTGAGCAGCTTTGGCTCCTGTTGACAGTCCTGGAGGTCAAAGGTGCGTAATCCAGGAGAGGCGGGTTGGTTACCTCCTTCTGGGCAAAGTCCAACAAAGCACAGGATGACGTCACCAGAGGGCTGACCCCAAATTATTATTATTATCAATAATAATAATAATAATAATAATAAATAAAAATACTGAAAACAGCATCAGCATCTCTTATAAAGATGCACTGAGCCACATCTCCTCCACACAGACGCATCCAAAAATCCAATCCTGGCTGACATGTGTTCAGTAAATACATTTCAATAACTATATATATATATATTTTTTTTTTTCTACATATTTTAAACTCAATCTGTATTAATAAACTCAAATTTTTCTCTTTCTATTAAGGCAGCAGAATGCTTCAGTGACCTTAAAGCAGGGGTGTGTCAAGTAGAGAAAGCAGGGTGGCACGAGCCCCCTTGATGACCACTGTTCTATCTGTTATAATGGGGGAGGCGGGGCTTATGACCTCTACTGCTGCCAGCCTGTGGCTTCACAGTCCATTAACATTCATGTAATCTATTTAACCACCTTAAGTTGGTTATTTTAAGTTATTTAAAGAACTAAATGTAGTTTTTCAGACTCAGGGTCTCTGTCTTGTTTTCCTGTCTGTGTCTCCATCTCAAAACCAAACGGAGGATGACAGCGTGAGCAGTCAGCTGACTTTGGCGTGCTCTCTGTACCTGATAAGATCCGTTTTAAATATCAAGACTGTAACTGAGAAAAAAATAGATAAGCATTTCATTTAAAGAGTGAAGCACAGGAATCATAACAGCATTTATCATACATGCAGAATTAAAAACAAGCTGCTCCAGATACCAGGATAAAATGCAGTGATGCAAAAAAGGGGGTATGAATAAATATGTTATTGATTAAAATCAAGGGGAAATACAGGGATACAGGTAATGAGTCTATTTTTAGAAGACATTAAGACACTAACTCAGTTCAATTTCCAGACACTTTCTTCCAAAGACAAACAGAGATTTTCATTTCCACACTGATCCAGTTAAAAACACATATATACAGTATATTACTGCAAAGCAGACAGACTATCTGGCTGCACGTCTTGAGTATCACATGTGCGTTTCTTGTTGTGCTTTGGTTTTTATGTTGTTCTTTGTTTCAGTTTGTTTTGGCCCGTGAGTCGGTTTGACTCCGTTTGATTGGCTGGGCGTTCAGCCAACTCACCAGGATGTGTCCAGCCATCTCAAACTACACAGACACACTTTGAGCTGCAGTTTGGAGAAGAAACGCTCACAAAATGATCCATCACAGCAGCCGGCCCACAGATCAGACCCCCTCGGGCCTCTTTCTGATCCAGGACTGGCATGTCATGATGGTCAAAGAATGTCATTGTGTCCTAAGGTCCACCAGGACGTGATGTGAGTCCGCTCATACCAGCAGCTCTGACTGTGACGTTTATCTAATGCATCTGAGAGTCAGCAGACGTCTAATCAGCTCACGTTAACCATCAGGATCACAAGTTCAGCTGATGTGAGACTTCATGTCTGTCTCGTGCAGTCAGTCATCATTACAGGCTTCATGAATTCTGTAATTATAAACTCAACAACTCTTACAACTGATGTCCTTAAATGGATTGATTTACCAGGATGTGAACATTAGCGATGTGTAATACTGCAAATTTAGTATCAATCCGATACCAAGTAAATACAGGACCAATATCATCAATATTGATACTGATACCAACACCATAAACCGATACGTTTTACATGGAAAAGCAGATTATTGGAATTAATCAAGAATAACAAACAAACACTAAAACTAATGTTTATGTTTATGAATGAAAGTAAATAACTAATTTCTCAATCAGAAAATAGAAATTTGCTTTAATCGTTTTTTCTGCTTTGCTGTAAAATAGTACATTTGAACATTCATGGATAATAACTATTATTATATTTTAGCATTACAGCATTACATTTACATTTTTGATTAAAGAGCTGCATATTCTGGTTGATTAACCATCATATATATATATATATATATATATATATATATATATATATATATATATATATATATATATATATATATATATATATACATATATATATATATATGATGGTTAATCAACCAGAATATGCATATATATGCATATATATGCATATATATATATATATATATATATATATATATATATATATATATATATATATATATATATATATATATATATATATATATATCGTGTAATTACACAATTTCAGTTTCAGTAAAACTGAATTATAGTCTATTACAGTCTATACTGAATTAGTTTTCTAAAATCACAACCAATTACAACCAGCTGCACTTTAAAAAAAATGACATGAACTTAAGTTGAAGATGACTTAATCTTACTTTCATTTCCATGAATCAGCTCCCTGGATATTGTTGGTCATGCTGAAAGGACTCCTTTAGTGACTTCTGTCTCTGATCCTGGGGTCTGGTTGTAGTTTACTCCTCTCTCTGTTTACTTTGACTCTGAGTTCTCTTTTTGGTGTGTTATTACATGTTTGTATAAGTTTTTAGTGTTGCCACAAAACCTTATTTGTTTTCTGAAAACATTGCAGCTTGCAGTATTTTTGGTATTCAGCTGTAAAATAACATCAAACAATGATCCTCTCTGCCGTTATGCAGCCAGCAGTGCATGTCTGAGTGACTTGACTGAACGGCTACACTCACAGTCAAGCCGAGGAGGAGGGGGAGGGGCGAAGTGAGTGAGAGGAGCACACAGAGAGAAGAGAAACTGAAACTTAACTATCGATATTATCATATGATTCTTAATCAATGCCAGTACCAACATTGGTATTGATAACTAGGATCGATCCGCCAACAATTAGTGAAAATGTGAAAGTTCAAAAAACACTTTAGAGCAGTGTTTCTCAAATTGTGGTCCACGGACCACTAGTGGTCTGCCAGCCTCTCTTAGTGGTCCACCATGACAGTGACTAATTTTTTTTTTTTTTTTTAATTGAACATTAAAAAAAAGAAAAGACTCACAAAAGTTTTCTTGAACTCCCAGTTAAGCTAACAGTACTCCATAAATGAGTCTACAGGCAAAATCATCATGTATGGGTGGTTTAAGAAGGGGACAAAAAAAAGGAAAATCAAACAAGGAAGAGAAAACCTCCAACACTGGCCAAGAGAAGGTGAAGCAGCAAGCTAACATTAGTGCCAGTGACAGTAGCCAGTACATGTATGATGCCAGTTTATATTACATCAGTTGGCTATCTGGGCTGTTGTTGGTCCTTGGTCTGAAACAATGTGAGAAACGCTGCTTTAGAGGACACAAGATAGAGAATGTCTGAGTGTTTGGGAATAGCTTTAAGCGCTGTGATTGGCTCATCACGTTTGGGGGGGGGGGGGGGGGGGGCTTAGCCATTGGTCAATTGAGGGACAGGTGAGGTTTGATTTCATCAGTCCATAATGATGGTACAAGGATGTTTGAGCACACTTTGTGACTGATTTTTACAAAAATCACTAAATGAAGGAGTTGTCATGTAAAGCATTCAGAGGCACTGTTAATAAATGTGTCAGGGAGAGCTGCCATCTTTACAAAATCCAATGTGGCCCTCTTTGGAAAACATTTGGAAGAGTCTGTCCCAAATCAAGGCCTGGGCTGTAGAGTTTATTTTCAATTTTTAGGTCTCTGGTAAGTGTTGAAGTTAATTGTGTTAGACAGTAAACACTGTGGGACTTTCTGATGTTTACAGTCTTTATTTCTATTTCTGAAACCACAGTCAGACCTACATTATTTCAGTTATTATGAAATCAGATGCAAGTTCAAATTGTGAGCCGCCTCATTATGCAGAATGCCTCCTGAGAAAAGGAATGAATGCTGATGAAAGTAGAGTTCAGGAATTGGCAGACTATAACCGATCAATAATTCATGAGTTTGCCAGGAAGGAGCTCTACTGACCTAATTACGCACAATGAGCCCGTCTGTGAGCTGCGGTGCAGGAGATGATGCACCTTAGACACTGAAACAGGGATTTTACTGCCAAATCACAACAAATCTGTTATTTTTTACAAAGAGCGAACATCAAGATAAGGAGTCTGATCTCATCTTTAAGCATCTTCACTGATACTTCAGTCTCCTGTGAGTTTAAATGAATAAGCCAGACTTTTAACCTTCTCATTGTTCCGTGAGTCCTGGAGGGCGACTTGGATGAAGTTAAGCCTTTAATCTGCATTTTAATATCAGTGGCAGTATTTTTTCATAAATCCTTTGCAGATATTAGTAATCCAGATTAGTGTCAGACATCTTTTAGACTCAGCACTTGGTAGTTTGGTGCTGAAGCTGATATTCTATGTGATTAAGTTTCTTTTATTTTGAAGGGTTAAGATTATATAAACAGAGAAAGCATTAAGCTCTCCTCTTTATTCTTTCCTGTTTCAAAGATTGTGTGTCCTCATCAGTTTCTTTTCTTATCTGTCTGATTGCGTAATCCTGCAGAGTTAGTCATCTTTAAGAGCAGCATCAAAGGTATGAACTGAAACTGATGGAGTGTGTTTTATTGAGCCTCAACTTCCTGCTCATCCTCATGGGGGTCTGTGTTTATCCAAAGGTTGGTTACGGGGCTGACAGGGTCAAGAAAGCAGGGTCATTTGAATGAGCGTGTGTGCTTGTGTTTGTCTTTCCAGACTTGTGAGGACAAACGCTTGATGTACAACCTTTCTTATGGGGACATTTCTTCTTTTTTGGACATTTTACAGAGTCCTCAAAAACAAAACACTTGGATCAGCTCCTCCAGCTCTATCATCCTTTATTTAACCAAGTAAAAGCCTAATTGAGATTAAATTCTCTTTTACAAGAGTGACCTGGGCTAGACGGCAGAATAAATAACAATATATCGACATTTTGGATCAATCTGCCCAACACGACCAGTGGGTACATAAAAATTATTAGAATGTCAGTAACATCCTGCAAAAGAAACATTACTAGAATCTAAAAAAGCCACATAAGGGTTAGTAACTATAGATACAAAATACATGCAAGACATAAAGAAAGCAGCTTTAAGTGAATGTTAAAATCATACAGTTTGCTCAAGAAACAACAGAAAAGACCAAAATGGGAAAGCTAGCAAGGTAGACAAGGTGCAGCACTTAGTTAATATATATATATAAAGTTAACAGGGCAGATCTGAACCTGTGAGGACCAACACTTGATGTAATCTTCTCTTTCTTAAAGGGACATTTCCGCTTGAAATGAATTTTTACAGTCCAAGAAAATGTAAAACAAAAAACTGTAAAATTGCTCCTTCAGCTCTGATCTTTATTTTGCATTTGAAGTGACACATTAACTCTTTACCCCCATCTCTCCCAGTTATGATGGAAATGGTAACACCTCTAAAAATCATCACTTAAGTCATTTTTTCAAGTTTATTAATAAACAAAAAAATGAGACATGCATCATAAGGAGTACATTTAGAAAAAAAAATGTTTTTGTCAAAAAATGACTTCTGCAGTTATTTTAAGAAGGTGACGATGTGTGTGTGTATGTTTGTCTTCCGTAGTTGTGAGGACAAACCTTTGATGAGCAGCCCTTCTTATAGGGACATTATTGCTTTATGAGCATTTCACAAAGGCCTTGAAGACTTGGATTGGCTCTTTTGGCCCTGAAGTGTATTTTTCATCTGAATTTGCTCAGGACTGATAGTAGCACTTTTCTGCTGCAGAAAAGCGTTTTTTTTTCTAGGGCCCAATCGGAAATGGATTTCACCTCATCCTCTCAAGTCTTTGCCTCACTACGCGTGCAGATACAGTCTGTCTCTGTTTCCTTGTGGGTAACCACAGTTAGCAGAGGAAGCGCAGTGATTTCAAGCACAGTCGTCCTTTTAAAGCTTCCGGTCTGTCGTTCTGACTCAGTCAACAGGACTGAGTGATCTCCAGCCTTGTCTTCATCAGCAGTTCCACTTTCATTCTGAAGGAAAAAGAGGGACTTTATAATTAACTGCACTTCATCTGATCACATCTCATGACATCATGGAGTATATGCAATCATAAAAACTGAAGCAGAAGACTTGTGAAAATTAATACTTGGATAATTCTCAAAACTTTTGGTGAGAGCTGTATATGTGTGCATGTTTTTCACTCTATACTTGTAAGGACAAAAAGCCTTATATATATATATATATATATATATATATATATATATATATATATATATATATATATATATATATATATATATATATTTTTTTTTTTTTTTTTTTTTTTTTTTTTTTTCCACAAAGTTCTAGAAATGAAGCTCTCTGATGGGCTCCTTTGGCCCTGATCTTTGTGTGTGTGTGTGTGTGTGTGTGTGTGTGTGTGTGTGTGTGTGTGTGTGTGTGTGTGTGTGTGTGTGTGTGTTTGGGACGGGGAAAGAAACTGCTGGTCTAAGTGATGAATGACTCACTGATGGACACAGACAGCTGCCCACACACACACTCTCAGCAGAGGATGATGTAGAGGTGGTGAACCTCAGGATGATCTGTTTATCTGAGTTATGACAGTTTAACACACCTTCATGTCATCACTCCATCCATCCATCCATCTGAAACACTGAAAATACATTTCCACTGCATGCTGTGCTGTCTTTGTATTATTCTGATTCTAGCTGTGGTGAGGTTTTATGTTATCTGTGTCTGTGAGGAAGATTAATCAAGCACTGTGGTGTAATGGTTGTGGACCATTTTCAACAAAACATTTTCTTTCATATGTAAAAATATGTAAAATATGTAAATTATGTCAGCATCTACTACAACATTTATTTCTACGGAAGCCATTGAAATGCCGATATCTCACCATTTTCCATGTTGGAATTGGACTTTTTACTCACTTCCAAACGTTCTAGAGACTCAGCAATGGTAGCGTACTCTGTCAGTAAAATAAAACTTTATCGACATTAACATTAATTAACACAGGTCTAGACCTGCTAATGTTTTTGGAAAGTGTGCTGCACTCCTATCAAATGTGCTTCCACAAAATCTACATCTAAGGTTGTTTTTTTATCCTGTGTTCCTAACCCCTAACCCAGAGTTATCGTCTCTAAAATGGAAGGTTGAAGGTTTGATTCCAGTTGTGAACCCTTAATTGCTCACACTGTCGGTCAGTGGTCTAAAAGAGTATATAAGTGCTGTATATTGTAAGTACATTTACAATTCTGCAATTTCATATAGTAGACGCTTTTGTTTAAAGACTTACGACACATGCAAGAATTTACACCAGAGGTGCTGGTGCTGCCATCTAGTGCCAGAAGAAGTGCAGGACGTCTCGTTAAAGTAGAAAGGGACTCTGTGGATTGTATGGAGTTGGGTTATTCATTCCACCATTTAGGAACAACAGAGGAGAAGAGTCCGGTTAAAGATTTAGAGCCATGCTGGGCTGGTTTTTAAATTTTCCATATGAATGAATGAATGAATAACTGCCTGGACTGGCCTCCTAGTTTCTGAAGTAAGAGCTCTCTGGTTACACCATGGAGTCAAACCTTGGGATGTGGCGCCCTCTTGAGGTTCATTGGTTCCCTAACACTTGAGACCCACTTCTTGTGACTCCTTTTTCTCACTTCCTTTTCACTCATTCATGCACTCACTATCTTTAATCGTATGTGCAGGTAGAGGGAGTGAAGAAGTGACTCAAGGAGAGGAGTCAGGGTAACTTTCTTCATGAAGGTTCAAGTCTCATGTGGAGGGAGGGTTTGGCTCAAAGGTAGAAACACTGCAGCATTAAAAACTGTTTTCATTTAGCTTTAATATAAAAACAAATATAATAAATGATGGATGTTACAGTAGATAGTGAAGAAAGAGAATGAAAATGATATTAATTTGTGTGATTACACATTTCACACCCTGGATCAGGGTATTTTGGCTTTACTCTTTGTGCAGGAGGAGGAGATGCACCGTCTCTTTTTATAGTTTTGTAAAATTAAAGCATTTACAAGTTACAAGCTGCTTTTCTCCATAAAGTAAAATCGTTCATGACCCCCAGTTATCACAAGACATCAGAAGAAGAAAGTCTTCACAGTAAATATTTCTTCCCGTTGAATGTGTTTCTTCTCTTCCTGTACGTTTCCTTCCTCTTCCTCTTGAGCCACCGTGAGCGAGCGATGTCCGTTTGATCCTGGCAAGCCGACGGGAACATCCGATCAGGGTAGGTCTCCTTCAGTTTGTTTAGGAAAAACAGCTCCAGGTCTTGACCAGCCTGAGCCACCTCCGAGTCCGGCTGCACAGGAGAGAGAAAAGTAGGATCAGATATCAGGAGGCTTTTTAATAATAATTCAGCTGAATATGCAGAGGTTTGAAAATCTGCACACGCTCAGTCTGAACATCCAGGGATGATATGTTTCATCCATGTTTCAAAAATGGGAAAGCGGAATACCCTCTCTTTAAACGCAGCTTCACCGGCCTGCTAGAACGAGTTTGGAACCTTTAGAAACTTTGATTTGCGTACACGTGGAGCTTGTTGCCTCAGGCTGAAAGTTAAAAGTCCTCATGACAAACTCACGTAGTTGAATGTAGCACAGTTCCTGAACATCAGCAGCACGTCGTCCACAAACTGCTCGGCGGTGAAGTAGTGCAGAGTGTTGCTCCTGTTCAGCTTCCTGCGGATCAGGGACAGGTCGACGGGCCTCTTTATGATCTGGTAGTAGTTTCTGGCCTGGAGGTCATTCACAGAGGTCAGATCACTGTTTACATTCAATAACTGAAACAGTTTACGAGAACTCTCCAGAAAGCCAGCTTTTTTTCTGTCCAGGGTAAAATAACAAGATAACTAACGTAAAAACTTAACTTAAAGCTCCTGTGAAGATTTTTTTTCCTTCTTTTTCAGAAAACAAATTAAAGTGTAACATTCAGAGGTATCACTCTGTGTAAGATCTGCTGGACTGACCAGAGGGCTGACGGGTTCATGGAACGGAGCGCTGAGTGTGTGACAGAGCAGCAGCAGAGTCAGCTTCTCACACCTCTGCACAGGAACAGAGAGAGAGAGAGAGAGTTTAAAACAAAGCCCCGTCTCCTTGATTTAATTCAAACAATCATTGTCAGCGTTTGCTTTCTTTGGGTTTTCAAACAGCTCACCCTCTGGTCCTCATCACACAGCGTATACGGAGCTCTGACTCCACCACAGCAGAACGGGTCCTCGCTATCGTAGACCTCCACAGACTCCTGGTCAGTTCTGCAGAGCGAGCACACCCAGTCACCTCTGTGGGACAGAGGATCTCAGTTATTTCATCAATTAGCGATTGAAAAATACGCTCAGGCTGTGTTTACTGTCAGCACATACTGATAAAGACTAGAACCCATGGTAAATAGTTCCTCAAACAGTCCCTAGTTCCTGGAGGAAGTTCCTGCAGTCAAAGATTACCTTGCAGGAATCCTTGGAAACAAGAGACTTTTTGAGGAACTAAGGTCTAAATTTAGTTCTGGGGTAATAAATGGGTAGTACTTAGAGTTACAGGAACTCTGGGAGGCGGGGACACCAAGCTAAAGGTTTCTGATTGGTGGACTTGGTTTAGTACCTCCTAATCAATGGTCTCCTTTGAGCCTGAGGGTGTGAATGTGTCTCTGTCAGCTCCCGGTGTTCCAGTTTAAAGAGTGACCCTGTAAACTGGTGACTTTCAGCTGAACGTGTCAGTGGATATCCAGCTTACAACAGCTGATCAAACACAGAAGAAGTCCTCTGAATGCATCCGTGTTTAGATTGATATACGGGTCATAAACTGCTCATCAGATCAGGATTTGATGAAGATCTAAGGATTTGATCAGAGTCCTCGATCTACAGGGTCACTCTTCAAGCTGAAACACCGGTCCGTCTCTGCAGACAGAAGAGAGTAACCGGTGTTTTCTGGTCACAGCTGTTTCAAAAAGCTGAAACAGACACTCGTGTCTTTTAAAGAGATGACTGACTGAATCCCTCCGTGGTGTAATAAATCTGGATCAGAACCGGCACAGGCTGAATAAAGAGTCCTCTCAGGACTTCACGTTCTCACAGCAGAGCACTCACAGAGGGGAGCTCCTCAGCGCAGGTATGTGACAGCCCAGGTGGTAAACTTTAGGACAGCGGTCACAGCAGAGCAGGTCTCCTCCGTTCAGACACACAGCACAGAAATCCTCACTCTCCATCTCCTCTGGTCCTGATCCAGGTCCAGGGTGCTGGCTGGATGAGTCTGCCTCCTCCTCTGAGCAGCAAAGATCCTCCCTGTCTTCCATTTGGACCACTTCCACTTCACACTGTGCTTCAGGTTCATCCTCCAGCTCCAAAGTCTGATACGGATCTACGTCTGGATCCAGCTCTATCACCAAGGTTGGCTCTGGATCTGGATCCAAATAAAACATCTCTGGATCTGTCTTTACACCTGGGTCCCACTCTTCAGATCCAGAGTCACACAGGATGTAAGCCTGGTCTGGGTTTGATTCACAGTCAAAGCCTGAGTCTTGCTCCGGTTCTTCAGAGGAGACGTTTTCAGGGCGGTTCGGCTCGGTCCACGGGGAGTCTGGATGAAGCTGAGGAGACACTTCAGTGACGGAGATGTCGGGTTCGACGATGACGTGCGTTTGGCAAGGCAGGCGCATCAGAGACACCACAGGCTGCAGACATGAGACGGACTGAAGGTTCAGACGCTCCAAGATCACCACAGGTGTGCTGCAGTTACCCAGAATCCTTTGGGCAAGTGGGTGAATCCTGTGGAAATAAAAGAAAGAGAGATGATTATTACATACTTTCATTTGCTCGTGACTTAAAGTTCCGCTTTAACTTTTTCCTAAAATTGATAAATCTATCATCCTAATTTTTGGACTTTTATATTTTTCGTTTTAATTTGGAATAGTGCAGCTGTGCTGTTTTGTTTTTTTGTTTTTTTTTTTACCTTATTCTCTCTAATAAAGCTGCAACATCTTTTTCAGGTTGTGGTTTTTCTGATGAAGGAGAAGCTGCTCTGGAGTTCAGGATGGTGGATCCATAGGACTGTTTTTCCATCACACAGGACTTAAAATGAATTTGATATAAAATGATTTAATTAGTTTAAAATAATCATATTTTATGTTTTTAAGCAAAATATCTCAGTTTATTTTTGTAATAACGCTCAGTTAAATAACAAAGTGTCCGTTTCTGTTACCTCTTCCTCTGGGACGCTCGGCCTCTCTGCTCTCGTTGCTCGATTTGATTCGGTCTCAGATGACTCTGCCTCCTGTGCCCATCTCACTCTACACCTGGATACCTGTGGAAACAGGGCGGCCTGGCTTTGGGGAAAGTTTCCATGACATCTGTAGGGCTTGTATGCCATCTCCAGGAGATCTGATCCTCGTGAGGTTAAAAATGAAAAATAAAAACAGGACAGAAAAACACAGAAGAAGACGATTGGTAAGAAACAATCTCCTGAGTGAAGAATAAAAACAAACAGAAAACCACAAAAGAGCAGTGAAAGAAGCATTTTAAAGAATCTGACAGCTCATGTGTGCAGTAAAAATAACACATCTGCATCATTAATAAACTAAAATACATGCAAAGAAACAATATCAGCAATTACAGGTTAGTATCATTGATCTGGATGCTCTTTAGTCGTGGTGAGCCTTACCTCCGTGCCTTTAAAAGACAGGATATCTCCTTCAGAGAGCCAAGTGAGTGTTTACAGGTGAGTGTGAGCACAGACTGTGATGAGGCTGCTTCATGTGTCTGGGATCAGAGGGACTATTCATGATTTGATTGGAGGAGAGCTCGGCCCCCTGACATTTCAGCTCTGTTCACTTAGCAGCAACCTTATATAGCACATCAGTAAATATGTTTACATAACCAGGTGAGCCAAAGCTCAAAGGTAAATAAAAACTACAGTGTTGTTGCAGCATCAAACTGGAAATTGAGTACAGGCAGAACCGCAGGTTGCATGAAGTTCATCCAGATAGCACTCAGAATAATTAATTAATTAAATAAATAAATATAAATAATCTCTGACATACTTAAACTGATGTTTAGTCCTATAAACTGGATCACAAGGATGCAAAAATCTTTGATGATGCAGGAAACTTGTTATGCACAACTGGTTTCCATCAAAGCTGACCTGGTTTCTGATAATAATAAAAACATTTTTTTTGTACCGTACCTTGAAAAACAAAAATTTATAAAATGCTTTAAAACAGCAGACTCAGTAAAAGATTAATTTTGAACCATGTGCCTAAATTTGTTTCGGTAAAGTCAGAAAAAGAAAGCCAAAGTCAGAGATATTTGCCCTGAAGAGATTGGACGATGGAACTTATATCTTATCAAGTCTTCCACTTCCGGTTTATATTAAACTACTTAAATTGCCCAGACTAATCATATTATACAATAATATTTACATGATTTCACGTATGATTTTTACTTAGAGGTTTTAAAAACTGGGCTGCATTACACTCAGTTAAACTGTAGTTAATGGTATTATTTCGAATATCACGTTCTTAGACCATCCATCGCCGGGCGTCGCTGTGGATTTCTCCGTTGCGCTGAACTAAATCTCGCACAAAACCGCGAGGTTTACAAATCCCGTTCCTCTTTCAACTAGCCTCCAAGATGGTAGGTGCTATCATGTCTTCCTGAGCTGAGAAAACGGGTTTAATCTGAGTCCATCCTTTATCAGTTTCACAGCAAAATATCATATTATTACGACTTATACGTCTGTTATCTAAGATGATCACATTCTATGCGTTTTGGCCGCATATTCTTAATATTACGGGTACTTGTGAGCGGTTTAGTGTGAGAGTCTGGCTATGGTGGGCCCACGGCTGAAACTGCAGTCACTTAGCTTCTCCAATGAGTAGATAGACTTTTGAACTAACCGCGTACACAGATCTGACGATGTCTTAATGTGTTCTGCTAGTGTCTTAGTGTGAATTATTTTTAAAATAATGTCCGTGCAGGCCATATTGTTGTTTTAATGTAGAGTCTGCCGGCAGATGCGGCTGGACTAGCATTAGCACAAGCAGCATGATCGCTGTCGATTACAGCCTGAAAGAAACAGGACAACACCTTCGTTTAAGAATTAGTCCACGTGTAATAACGGCCCAACTCGTAATTCTGGCCCATGTTTGAAAGTAGTTTTAATTGTATGTACATTCACGTAAGGTCCACTGTGTTGAGTTAGCAGGGAGCTAACAGCTAGCTCCATTGGTGAAGCTTTAGCAGCTTTGCTGATAAATATGGGCTCTCTGTTTACAGCCTACCAAGAAGACCAAGACCAGGAAGCTCCGAGGACATGTCAGCCACGGACATGGTCGTGTTGGTGAGTTTGTTTGTCTGGTGTCAGTAAATAAACAGTATTCAGTCCCTCTGTAATTGTCAGACGTGAATGACGTGTATGTTCACCCCAACAGGAAAGCACAGAAAGCATCCTGGAGGTCGTGGTAATGCTGGTGGTATGCATCACCACAGAATCAACTTCGACAAATAGTAAGTCCTGCAAGGCATGATGGGATTCTGGTTTGGTTAATTCATTGAATGTGCACATTTCAACTCCTTATTTAATTTGGTTGCTATGATGTCAGATTGCTGTCAGTGTTTTGTGTTTTGACCTCAACATCTGTCTGAATATTCTCAACAGTAGCATTTTTTCTGGCAGAGTTTATGTCGATATTTTGTCTCACAGCATGTTGGTCATTATTGAATATTGTACTTTGGCGTTTACCGGCAGTCATGTAGTTTTTATATAAGCAGCAGTGCAGTGAAAGAATGGTTTTATTTGAGAGGAAGACACCTCAGATACTGACTGTAGAGTTGTATTTCAGATATGGGAGAGTTCCTGTTCATAACAGGTTCATTGCATTATTCCTGGTTTGTAATTTGCTTGTCGTGTGTTATGTTTTTGTAAGTTTGTCTTTGATTTTTAATGATGTGATCCATGTGAAATGCAATTACAGATTTGCACGATTGGACCCCAGGAAGGGTGTTTGCTACCTTGGTTTTAGCTAACGGGGATCCAAACAATAAACTGACACAAAACTAAAATAAAATCAGTGACACAATTGCAAGAGTAGATGTTATATTGATGTTAAGAAAATGAAATAATTCATGAGTTACATAATTTTCCCAGCCTGAATTTATTCAATACTTTGCCGTCAAGATCGTCCTGAGCAGTTTGATAGTGCACCATCTTTGAACCATCTATGCCATGATCTTAATACAGAGTGTAAATACAAGAAAAAGCTGTTTAAATGGCTGAACTGTTTCAGAACACGGAGCATAGAGACTAGAGTCTCATCTTGACACAATCATTGTCTTGGTGTGCTAGAGTCCTCTTAGACTGAAGACTGGTCCTATTCACCGACTTGCTCTTTGTAGAGCGGTCATCCACATGGGCAGTTACAGACTAATTCATTGATGTTAATAACAGGAAGTAAGTTTTGTTTCGTATGTTTTTATGTTGTTAAATTCCAACGCTGGCTTAAACGTTCTGTTCTCTCTCTTCAGCCATCCTGGGTACTTCGGTAAGGTGGGTATGAGACATTACCACCTGAAGAGGAACACAACCCACTGCCCCACCATCAACCTGGACAAGCTTTGGACGCTGGTGAGCGAGCAGACCAGGCTCAACTACGGCAAGAAGCCAGAGGGACCTGCACCCATCATTGATGCTGTGCGCGCTGTGAGTATTGGAATAAGATTTATAATCAAATATCAAATTTAACAACAAAACCTGAAACGGTCAGCATTGTTCAAAGGCTGCAAATAAAATAAACTGTGGAGTGAAGATGTTTGCCAGCTTTGTGGAGAAATCTTTGGTCTGGTTTTAGCTGCAGGTGGTGTAGCCGTTTGTTAAGGACTAAATCTCAGTCATAGTAACGTGTTGATGGGTTCAGGTTGGGAAAGTTGTCGATTCACTTGATCCAAAATGTCTCCAACAGAGTTCAAACTCTTTGATACCAGTTATTTTGAGGAAGGCTGTTGTATGTTTATTACCTTTAATGGAGGTTTTCTGGTTTTCATCCCAACACCATCAGATTTATAGACCTTCACAAATCAAAAAGACGAGAGAGGAAATGGATAGGAAGATTCGCTCCAAAATAAGAGCATGACGCCTGTTGAAAGTATGGGAAAGACTTTAAAGAAAGGTGCAGGGTACGGATGAAAGCTTGTTAACACGGGTTGTATATTTAGAGTTGCTGAACCAGTGCTGTTTATTCTGAAGTGCAGAGATTGAGTTCATGTCTCTCTGTTTTAGTCCTGAAGTCTTGGATTATGTTTGCGCAGAAACCCTGCAGTAACTCTTCCATTTAGGTGTCTTTCATGGGTTTCATGGTGAGCATGGATGAAAGTGAAACGCAGTTTTTAGCTGGACTGGGACGATATGCTTTTCAGCCGATTCTTTCATGATTTTTGGGGTGCTGATTTGATTTAAATTCTTCAATATTGGCGATTTTTTTTGGTGATTTTCCTTCCCTTGTTTTACACCAGCCAATGTAAAGTTGATTGAGCCTCACCTTGTTCTTCAGCTTTAGAAGGTTTTGCCTTTGCTTATTGTCAGTTCAGTCTTTCTGTGTTGGTTTGTTTTAACTTTCTTTTTTTAAAAAATTAAATTCCCACTTTGGTTTGGTCCAGTTGCCTTTAAACTGTGGGATGCACAATAATAGACTGCTAAAACAGTTTTGGAAAACATGCATGAATCTTGTCGCACTGTTAATGCTTCATCTACTGTTTTTCCAGGGCTACTACAAAGTTCTGGGCAAAGGTAAACTGCCCAAGCAGCCTGTGATCGTCAAGGCCAAGTTCTTCAGCCGAAGGGCCGAGGAGAAGATCAAGGCAGTGGGAGGAGCCTGTGTGCTGATGGCATAATGCTCTTGTTTGTTTTTGCAAGAATAAAATGTATAAATGGAAACTTTGTTTGTCATTTCTGATTTTATATGTTTACTTTTATAAAAGATCACGTGTACTTTCAGCTGGATTTAGATCCAAAGAAATGTCACTACTGCTTGGAGCAAACACTCGCTTCCTGCTCATTAGAATTTCTATGCAAACCTAAATCTTCATTTCATTTTATCCTCTATTGTAAATGATGATTTTAAGGACCATGTCAATAAGTGAGTGGAAATGCTGGAAACTAAAAAAATTAGTAAAATGTGCTGATTGAGGACTGGAAGGAAAGGAAAAAGTTTTTATTTGGTTGGGATACAGAAAAAATAGCATTCTTTTTCTGGCTTATAGCAGCTAATGCAAGTGATCATTTTAATTTACTTTTTGATCATTTTTATAATGGGAGGAAAATACAGAATAATACTAAGTTAAAAGAATAAAAGCTTCGCTCAAAGATTTGTTTCCTCAAAAATTAGATACTCAAGCTAAAATCTTGTGAAAATGACAGGAAGTAACTCGTCTCCAGATAGCTGAAAAAATCAAATTTGATAAGGATTTGTGTTGGACTTTTTGGGGCTTCCATATTTTTGATTCAAAGATTTCCAGAAGGGAAAATCAAAGGAAAAAAAATTCTGGATTTAACAGGCCAAATTGAGAAAATGAAAATTAAAAACATACAAAAAATGAATGAATTGCTCTAATTGTTGCCTTTTATGGTCTTCATTGTGAAGACAGACGTTAAGCAAACAAATGTTGAAATTATGCAATCTTTGTCAAAGCTTGTTGGAAATTTAAAGTTAAACGTGGTTTATCCATGGTTGGTTTTTAATGTTGTTTTGTTAGGGGGCGTGGCTAAACGCAGGACTTCCTGTATCGTCATTTGAAAACAGCGTTTCTTCGTCCCTGCAGCAGCTGAACTTGGCAGGCTGAATCAGTGAAATGTGAGGACTCCAGCTGAACGGTAAATCAGTTCATAGCTGCTCTGAAACTTTGAACGTTACATGAGCGAGTGTCACGCTGAGCCGTCCGTCCGTCAACAGGTAAACAAGTTCCTAATCTCTTCGCGGGGATTTGTTGACACTTGGAGTAAACTTGAAGTTTATTCAGAGCGCGTGAACGTCTCGATCATATTTTGAATCATAACGTGTTTTTTTGTCATCTCGCGAGGTGACCGTTAAATCAAACCCTGATCAGCCGTTAGTGAAAGTGAAAACGAAAACGACACGTCTGGTGGGTTAACTCAGCGCATGCGCAGTCTCCAAAGTTTGTTTACACTGAGGCTTCCTCTGTCACTGAAAACAGGATGGATTTAAGTTATAATTTCTCCACAGTGTATCAATAAGCAGCTGATTACAGAGGCTTTAATGATAATTAAATTTATAATCAACCTTTAACTTTTAATTAACTAATGTAAAGAAAAATGCATGCATGCTTTATGTTTCATTTTTAGGTCATATATTTTGTTAGACTTGATATGAGCCACATTTACCTGACAAGTCCAACAAAAATATCTTCTTTCAAGATATTAAAAAGAAAAAAAAACAACAACGCCTGAATTCTTTGTAAAGAGAAAAACAAGTTTGCTTGTCAAGTTTCTGGAAATAAGAATAATGTCTAAATAAAAGAAGCTAAATCTGCAGTTTTTCTTACTCAAAATGAGACTTAAATAAAAACTTGCGTAGATTTTAGTAATTACAAATCAACGGTTTTGAAATTACATTTTCAGGATTCAGAATTAACTTACAAATTATACTTAAACCAACCAAAAAAAACCTGATGCAGTTCCAAAAATGTACCTTTTAAAGGTTAAGAACTGTATTATTTCTTATAGCCTAAGCAAGAGGATTCCTTTAAACAGCTTTCTTGAATCTTTACATGTTCAGTGTCGTGTTCAAAGAAGATGAAGGAGCAGCATGAAACATCATCAAGCTGTCACAGATTATTTCTCCATCTCTGCATTAGAACAGTTTGGAAAGAACGGTTTAAAACTCCAGGATTTCAACCTACTGGGTGTGAATTAAAGGTTAAACAGCTTCCTGCTCTTTCCTCCTCTCAGGTGAAGGACACCTGAGTTGAACTCGACCCGTTCATGGACGGCCGCGCCTGGCTGGAGTCGTCTCTGCGCCGCTCTGCCAGTCTGGGCCTGGAGGTGCTGGAGCGAGCGTCCAGACGGAGCGTGGACTGGACGAGCGCCGGAGCATCCCAGACCTCTAATACGTCACATGAAGACACACAAACACCTGCACAGGTAGCTGCATGCTCTCTGTATGTCACCCAAACATCAGGTTTATGTTCATATGATGTTTGAATCTTCTGTCACATCTTTGGTTTTGCAGAGAGCACACACAGAGCTGGATGATGTCTTTGCAACCATCGCTGAGCTCATGGTGCAGACGACTCATCAGTGCAAGGTTTGTGATGACCGTCCAGAAGCTCTTATGTTTTCAGCCACTAAATCAGACTAAAGTATGAATTCTGCGTGTGCTGCAGAGGTTTTATGGGTCTGGATGTTGCACGGAGCCAACAGACACCGAGAGGATCCATGTGTGCAGGTTCCACTCACGAGCTGCTGCCAGGCCAACGACACCCTCACCGTCTGCAAGAAAACACGCCAAGACCACACATGGCAAGGTAACCATGATCTGAAGTCATTTTATTTGTAACGCGGCTCAAGTTTCCTGCATTAATAAAAAAAAATGTCCTCCTTAGACTGCCGTGTCAGCAGCAGGGGAAGATTTCTACATCGAGGTTTCTCCAGGAACTTACGCCATCACTGCCAGCACGCCGGAGTCTCGACAGCAAACTCAGCTGGTCAGCGTGAGAGCTGGAGAGAGCGTGGACCTCACCTTTAACATCTGACCTCTCACCTTTAATCACAACACCGACCAAAGCTAACCTGTCCACATGTTTGTCGCCTGTTTTTACACCATGAGTTTACATTCTGTGCGATCATGTCGTCTTTGCATGAGCCATATTTCTTCATCGTGTATTTTTTAATCCTCACATGCACTTCACAGTTTTTTACCTGCACTAACTTCGCCTCCTCAGTGTGTTAATAAAGTGTCTGAATAAATCCTCTTTGTTTTTTAAGAAAGAGGTGTGATCTGTGACGTTTCAGCTGTGAACATTCGTGGCGCCGTTGGCAGAGAGCGGCCTCAGACACGCTGGTGGTCGAGGTTGAAAGTTCGTCACTCCAAAGACATCTCTGATGTTCGCTCTTCGTCCTGTGGCGTCAGGAAGTGACTTAAACAGAGAGCTGTGATTGGGCGAAGCGCTGATCTGAGGGACGGGGAAACTGAACCTCACGGGTTGTGACGTCCTCTTTGGCCCCACTGCGCCCCCTGCAGAGACAGAAATGCACCAACATGACGCAAAGGTTGAAATGCTGCTCTGGTATCTGATCTCAAACGGGGCCAAAACCTGCCCTCCAGCCCTGCTCTGAGTTAGTCGATGACCTCTTTTAGTTTTTCACGTGCATCAGTTGGTTTATGAACATTTTGCATGCCTCTCACCTGGCTGCCTGTGCTGGGGTTCTGGTCCAGTTCTCCTCCAGTACCTCCAGGGAGGACGCTGCTGTTTGCTCCCCTCCTTCACTGCCCTGCTGCCCTCCTCACACACAGACACAGATGAGGAAGAGGAGGGGGGCCCATCACTCTTCCTCACGTCTGTGTCACTTAGCTCCACCTGTGCATCCCGCTCTGGCCTCTGGGATCCACCTGTTGGTCCAAAGCTGGACCTGCACCTGGATGGACTCGTGCTGTCCCTGCAGCAGGAGGCGTGAGCACAAAGCCGGCCGCAGCATCGACTCCAGGCTGCAGTGTTGAGGAGCTGGAGCTCTCGCACTATTCGGTCGTGTTGAGGAGCTGATATCGGTGAAACCAGGCTGGATGGAACCAGAGACACCAGACCGTTCCACATCAGCACCCGCAGACACGCAACGCCATCAACTCAACGACAAACGAAAGAGAAAAAAATGAATGTTTTTTACTTCTTTAAAACATGAAGTCTAAATATGTTTGTATGTAAACATCAAGTAAAACCCAAACTTTAAAGAGATATTCAATAAAAAATAAGATCAGAGAAAAATCAGAGCAATTCTCTGAAAAACGAAATCTTTGCAAGTTTTTGTCTTTTTTTAAGTCAAAAATGAGGCTTGAATTGTTGTAAAGACGGGCTGAGAAAAATGCACTTGTTCAGTTTCTTGAAATCAGATTAATGTCTCAACAAAATGCATCATTTTTGTCTTTTAATATCGTCAAATAAGACGTTTTTTCAGACCTAATCCGTAAATGTGCCTCATATGAAGTCCAATAAAACAATCTGTACTGAAAACGATAAATTAAAACTGACGTAGACTTCTGGGAAGAGGTCTGCACAGAAGCACACCTGCTCAAACACAGGGAGGAACTTTAAATGGAAAATGGTGACAAGATTTTTCAAGAACTCCAGAAATATCATCCAAAATGATCCGAGCGCATCCGGCTCCTGCTGGGGGAGTCGTGGAACCCATGAAGGGAACCAGACCCACATCTTTTGGTCACATTCAAAAAATAAAAAATAAAAGTATTTATTTTTCACACTGTTTTGTTGTTGAGGAAATGAATAAAAACTAAGTTTTTTAAAAAAAAAACTTGCCAATATTTCAGTTTCTGCAGAATAAAACCAAAACATTGGAGCTAAAACTTTGTTTTTCTTCGGGTCACTTCACTCTTCTATGACCTTAATAATAAAATCTAAACCTCCATCAAACTGCTGCGTACTGCTTCAGTTATTAATGAATAACTTAAATCCAGACCTCCAAAACGATCTCTCTGCTCGGTGGGGACCATCACTCTCCCGGGTCCGTATCTCCTCAGATCTGGTCCGCACGGGGCCAGGACAGCACCCCCAGGTACCAGACAGCCTGTGTGAGCCCTGCTGTGGTTCACCAGGTCCAGGGAGCAAACCAGCTGCTTCTGTGAGGGGACGACCCCCACAGTGGAGCTTCCTGGGTGGTCGAACTCCACCACCCAAACTCCTCTGCAGCCCTGAGGTCGGACACACGGACAGAGACTCAGAGACACACGGACGGACTCAGAGTTTGTGTCAGAGATTTAAAAACAGATGAGCTCAAACTACATTAACCAGCATTCACCTGGATCTGCTGTATCAAAGTGCCCGAGTAGTAACAGCCGTCCACCTCCCTCCTGGCCAGCACTCGGCATCCTGGGAAAAATTCTGCACGGCTCAGGGTTCGACCAGGCGCCATGCAGGAGGTCCCTGAATTTAACAGATTACCCAGACTGCACCTGGGCAACAACAGAAAGGAATCAGGACATGACAATGAAATATCTCTTACATCACATCACATCAGGACATTTTATCCAGGACGCCTCCTGGATAAAAAAAAAAAAACACAGTGTAACCATGGAAACAACCTGAGCAGAGGTGACGACGCTCTGTGAGAGGTGAGGGCTGAAGAGGGACAGAAACACTCGAGTCGAGGGTCTGATGATGGATCCACTGACTGATTCTGTACAGAGCACAGAGGGACGGCCTGAACACAGGTACACACACACACACACACACACACACACATACAAAGGGTAATTTAGATGACGGGTCATATAATGACGTGATGATGGTCTGAATAAGGAGACGTTTCTTATAAATACACATTCATCACACACACAGACACACTCGTTCTTTTCTGAGACCTGCTCTAAAAATCTGAACATCAGCATGTTTTAATTTTCTTTCTCCTGTGAAGTCATGAACAGAGGAGGATCAGAGCCCCGAACATGTTTACAGCTCAGACCAGTCAAACTCTTTCATTCATTCATTCATTCATTCATTCATTTATGACTTTTTTTTTCTTCTCAGAAATCTTACACTTCCTTTGGATTTTGACTTTTACAAATTTAGCCTGAATTCTAAAATAAAATTAAGAATTCTGACTTTGATGTCGGATTTAGAGTTGTGAGAAAATAAAGTCACAATCCTGACTGAAAAGTTTGAACCCTGCTGACGTTGATTTCAAGACGTCAGGTTTCTAAGACTCAAGTTAGAATTCAGAGATAGACGTAATAACTCTGACTTGAAGCTAAAATTCTGGTTCCTTAAATTTCGTCCTTTTAAAACATGGAGGTCTGATTTTTTTCCCTTCAAAATTCTGACTTAAATATCAGAATTAGAATTTATGAGAAATAAAGAATCAGAGCTTTGACTTTCAGTCAGAATAAATTCAGAATCTTTTATAAAAAACAGACTTTATTTTATTCTAATAAGGCACCTTAGTTTTTAGATTTTAATTTTTTTACTGTTTTTACAATGTTTTTCTTTTTTTTTAAATTATTTTTTATTGTTATATTTATTTACCTCTATGTATTTGTGTATAGCACTTTGATCGACTGCTGTCCTCTTGAAGGTGCTCCATAAATAAACTTGACTAATAACTCTGAGATCAAATTTAGAATTCTGACTTTAATATTAGAATCATAATTACAAGGAAAAGTCACAAGAATATTAACTTTAATGTTAAATAGTCAGATGCTGCCCATCCACCCACAGTCAGTCACGTCTTGTTTAGATTTTAAGAAGATTGGTGACTCGGTTGCTGGCTGTGGAAAAAAATCAAAAAGAAATGGACCACATTCAGAAACTCCCATCAGTGTAAATGAGCTCTTTCTTAAAGGTACAGTCTGTATCCTGGTTGTCTTTTCATCATATTTTGTTACTTTTCAGTTTCTCTTTTACCTTGATGCTCTTCCAAACACACAGCAGGTTCTTTGATTTTATTTCCTTTATTGTTTTGGTCTCTTTGTGTTATTTTATTTTTTTTCTATTTCAGAGTCTTTGGAACCTGAATTCCAGCTTTTACTCGTTCATCAACTCCAGAATTCGATGTTTAGGCACAGTGGTATGAACGTCCAGCAGTAGACGGGGATCCAAGGGAATGAGGGAGAGGACGACCGATTCTTTTCTGTGTTTCTGTATGTGTGCTGTAATTAATGTGTTAAAATTAATTCAAAAAAAATATTGTTGAGTAAAAAATATTAATTAGTCAGAAAATTTGGGTTAAACTCAGAATTCTGAGATTGGGTCTCAGACCATGGACTACAATCTTTGATTTCATTTTTATTTTTTCCTCATAATTCAGGAATCTGATTTGTTAGAATTCCCCGAAGTGAGAATTCAGCCTTTTTTAATCTATGAATTCTGAGGAGAAAAAAAAATCAGACATCCGAGGGTACAGTCCGAATTCTGAGTAAGAAGCTGTGATCCTGTGAATTAAGTCAGAAATCTAAATTTAAATATTCAGATTGTTTGTTTGTTGTTTGATGCTCCTCACACAAACAAACGTTTGGCTCATTTGTCTGCAGTAACATCAGGTAGAAAACTTAAGTCCTCATAAAGACGCTACATTTCCGTCTTAATGATAAAATATTAAAACCTGATTTGTTGCATTTCTTTTTTTGCAGTTTCACAGCTAATAGTTTGTGAGTCGTGAAGACTGGTCTTTGAAGCTGAGAGCATCTGATGAAGACATGAATTCAGACCATAATGCAGCCATACCTTCTCCAGCGCTCCATTCAATCCAATGAGAAGCACATAACAGCTCCCCCTGGTGGTCTGAGTCAGACACTGCAGGAAGTCCTGAGTCCTGGTGTCCAGCAGAGCGTGTGAGTCCAGCAGGTAGAACATGTTCACAGGCCTCCCAGCAGTCAGAGCGGGCAGGGCCCTCAGTACGGCCTCTGGATGATCAGGGAGCTCCGTGCAGATCAGGTGGACGGCGTGGCAGGCGGGGTCAGCGAGGGCCACGCTGAGGGCCCCCAGGAGGTCTCTGCCAGGGCTGCAGCTGATGGAGTGGATCCAGGACAGAGATATGTAGACGGTGTCCGGAGCACAGGGGAGCATGTGATGAGACCAGCAGCTCAACTAGATACAGGAGGAAATCACACACACACACACACACACACACACACACACATACACAAAGGATGATCAGATCACTGACAGCAGCATCAGAGAGATGGAAGCAGGTCTCACCTGTCCAGAGTAGGCCATGAGGTTGAACAGAGAGTCTCTGTGTGACGCCTTCGTCAGCAGCGTCTGGATCAGCAGACGTTTGGCTGATCCCAGAGCAGCTCTCATCTCCTCTGAGCTCTCCACCACAAACGTGACGTTACGTCTCTGCTGACCCAGAAACAGAGGGACCAGAGCCGACTCAGAGGCCTGCGCCCGGATGGAGGTCATCTCTGCGCTGAAGATGAACAGAAATTACACTGATTACTGACAGGTGCACAGGATTTTATCATCACAGCCAACTTTTCCTCTAAATGTTTATTTTCTATTTTTCTGCCTTTTACTGAAGTCAGATTTTTGACTTTTTTTTTAATTCAGACTTAAATCTTAGAGCTCTGACTTTTTTTCCCTCAGGTTCTGACTTTGATCTGGGAATTATGACCTTTAACTTATAATTTAGACAGTTTTAAGGTGTCTGACCATTTAAAATGTTGAGATAAAAGATAAATGAAATGCTGGAACTATGAGAAAAAAATGAAAAGTTGACTTTTTCCTCAGTTTTTTTTAAAATATATTTTTAAAATATTTTTTTTTATATTTTAATTTATAAGATTTTGACCCTGAATGTATAATTCTATAACATCAGGGTTTTGCAGTCACAGTTTTCTTTTATTTTCTTGATTTTTTAAATTCTGGTTTTGATATTAAAAAGCTCATTTTCCCCTATGATATTCCACTTTTTTTAAAAAAATCTGAGATAAAAGTTGGAGAAGAATTTTGGAAAACTGTGAGATAAAAATTTGATTTGACTTTTTCTTTTGAATTCTCAAGAATTGCTCAAAAACTGACTCTAAAGTCTGAATTTCATGATCTCTAATTTAAAATAAGTCCGATTTTTTTTTTCATAGAATTTTGAAATTTAAATCCAGATTTCTGACCTTTTCTTCATATTTTTCACTTTCTAGTCACAATTTTTTAAACTATTGTTAGAAATCTTTTTTAATGGCCCAATTTCCAAATAAAATATTAGATTAAAATAAAATGAAATTCTATTCTTGGCTTGTGACTGCTGCTGAAGGAAAGGGTCTTTATTTATTAGTTGGTCTTGTTTTCACACGGGAACAAACTGCCTGCTGCTGGTCTGCCGTCGTTCTTCAGCTTAAACTTTGTGCTTCAACTTTAAATCTATTTTTTTTTTGTCTTGAGTGACCAACAGAACCGCTGACACCTCTCTGTTTCGCCTTTTTTATTACTCTCAGACTTCTTTCCCTCCCCTGACTGAAACGGAGGTTAAAATGTTGTCGTTCCTCACAGGAAGTGGTTACATGAATCCTTCTTTACTTCCTGTTGATCTTTAAATGTTAAGTTGACTCACAGATGAACAGAGCGGGTTCTTTACCTGCTGTTTGATTCCTGCTGTTTGATCCGTTGATCACAGTCAGCTGCAGACGACGTCCCCTCTGACTGTTGACGCTGGTTTCCATGGAGACCAGTTCGCGACCTGCGCGTAGCGAACTCAAAGCGAACATGAGCGGTTGGAAGTTCGCCTCCACTCCTTGTGTGCTGTGATTGTGGGATTTGAAGTGAGCCGTTTAACGGCTCTTAACGGTTCCCTCCCTCTAAACGGCTCATTGAAACAAACGGGGATCAAACTTCCGGTCAGTCAGGGAGCGGTGAGCAGGTTTAGACCTCTGAACTTTAGATATCCGGAAACCAGCTGAAGGTCTATGATTTTGCAGCCAGCTGAGAGTCTGTTGACCTCTGCCAATCAACTGACCCAGAGGGCGTTACCAAACGCTGCTACCTTAGATACAGTTGCTATGACAACCAGCTGCAGGTCAGCAGAGAGAATCGCCTGTTTCCTCCCTCTTCAGTGATGTCAGGCTCCAGGTGGATGACCCAGATTCAGAAATATCCCTGGAACAGCACGAGGCCCACAGAGTCCAGGAAACCATCACAGCTTTCAGGAGTTTATTTTTATTTTCAGTGCAGCACCTGTGCTACAGGTGAGTGATAAAAACATGTCCAAAGTGTCGGTATCTTTTTGTAAACATTACAAGGCAGTGACCTCAATTTATAGACATGTTTTAATCTACAAAATACTTTAACAATAATACAAAAGGGCATCGCTCTGAATACAACTTGTGCTTGATTTCTTAGCTCCACTCAAACCTTTGTCTTTGATCTCAGAATTCTGACATCTAAGGATTTTGACTTTGATTTTAGGGTTGTCTTTAATCTCAGAATTCCAATTTTGATATCATAATTCTGACGATAATCTCAGAATTCTCTTTAATCCCAGAATCCCGACGTTAATCTCTCAACTCCAACATTAATCTCAGAATTCCAACATTAATCTCAAAATTCTGACGTTAATTTCTGAATTCCAACATTAATCTCTAAATTCCAACATTAATCTCAGAATTCCAACATTAATCTCAGAATTCTGATGTTAATCTCCGAATTCCAACATTAATCTCTAAATTCCAACATTAATCTCTTAATTCCAACATTAATCTCTAAATTCCAACATTAATCTCTTAATTCCAACATTAATCTCAGAATTCCAACATTAATCTCAAAATTCTGACGTTAATTTCTGAATTCCAACATTAATCTCAGAATTTTGATGTTAATCTCTTAATTCCAACATTAATCTCAGAATTCCAACATTAATCTCAGAATTCCAACATTAATCTCAGAATTCTGATGTTATTCTCGGAATTCCAACATTAATCTCAGAAGTCCAACATTTATCTCAAAATTCCAACTTTAATCTCTAAATTCTGATGTTAATCTCTTAATTCCAACATTAATTTCAGAATTATGATGTTAATCTCTTAATTCCAACATTAATCTCTTAATTCCAACATTAATCTCAGGATTCTGATGTTAATCTCTTAATTCCAACATTAATCTCTTAATTCCAACATTAATCTCAGAATTCTGAAGTTAATCTCTTAATTCCAACATTAATCTCTAAATTCCAACATTAACTTCAGAATTCTGAAGTTAATCTCAAATTTTTGTTTATCTCAGAATTCTCATTCTTCTTTTCAGAATCCCAATTTTTATCTCAAATTTCCAACTTTAATCTCGACTTGAAATTTTTATTATTAAATTTGATCTTTTTATATTACAATTTTGACTTTTATCTTCAAATTTCTGCTTTAATCTCAGTTTGCAGGTTTTAATCTCAGAATTCAGACCCTCTTTTTCTTTTGTACTGATCCTCTTAGATTTTTTTCAGCGGCCCTGAACCTCTTCTAGATCACAAATCTATCAGAATCTCAAAATCCACAGAACCACGATTTGGGTTAATACTTTGTTTTAGCTGTGCTACACAAGCCACTGTAGTGACAGCTCACGCTACATCAATGCTACATCAATGCTACATCAATGCTACATCAGTGCTACATCAATGCTTCACATAGTACTGTTTGTCTGTTTGTGCAAAACACAATCTTTATGTAAAACATAACTGAACTTTATCTAAATCAGAGAGAGAGAGAGAGAGAGAGAGAGAGAGAGTGTCAATGAGGTGAGGAATCAAGAGTCTCCAACTAAGGCATGTAGTCATATACGTGTTGAGAGTTGTATTGCTTGTGGTCACTGTGTGTGTCGGGTAGAGGTGGAGCCAAGTCACAGGTCGCTGAAGTTATGGAAACTGTAGAAAAAGAAAAAACACAAAAGGTTTGTTTTTCTACAAGTCCACCATCAAATGATGGGAAAAAAAGACTCACTCACTCACTCACTCATTCACTCACTCACTCACTCACTCACTGGTTTTTATTCTGTCAAATATTCAGGACAGAGTGTGAAAATCGGACCTTGTGTTGTTTGTCTTTTTGGCAAACTGAACCTGCTCCCTCACAACGGTTCCAAACACCAACATCTGCTTCTCTGTGTCGATCACAGCCTGCAGATGGAGAACAGAAGTTACAGAAGGTGACTCAACAACACAGGACGCTTCGTTTGTGCTCTTAGTTTTTGATGACTGTGATGAGCTCCTCCTGGGGAGAGGAGATGATTCACCTTGAGAGCTTTTAACGTCTTACAGCCCAGAGACATCAGAGGCCGCTTACTTTCTGCAAGCAAATATCATTTGCAGACAAAATATCAGAAAAACGGCACAAAAATGTTTTAGTAAAACAATAAATACATTACGATAATCCTCTTTTCTTACCCACTACAACAAAGGAGCACACTACGCGGAGCTGTCCGATGCTGAGGCTGAGTTCTCTGATTTGTCCGTCGATGCAAAGCTTCCGCTGAAATGGGAAACCATCAGCATCCATTTTGTTCTCTTCAACCAGCTCTTTCCAACTTAAAGAGAAACATTAAGCACAAAAAGATGACTCACTGCACCCTGAAAGAGACTGAAAAAATAATCAGGAAGAGAAAAGACGCCTCACCCTGATCTCTCCACAGTCAGTGAGGACATCAGGTTCAGTTTGCAGCCGGAGTCGATGAGCACATTCAGCTCCTGCCCCAAACACTGAACACAGAGAGGAGCAGCAGCAGGAGGAGGAGGAGGAGGAGGAGGAGGAGAGGCTCAGAGGGATGATTATCTATGTGTGATTCAAAAACAAAGCAACATCCACCCACCTTACAGGGCACGTAAATCAAATCTTCCTCATCGTCTTCTTCATCCTCACTTGAACGTAAATGACTACAGTTCAGAAAGATCTCTCTGTTGTTTGGAGTCTCTGCACACATGCTAATTCTTCCTCGGGTCAGCTTGGCCTCCAGGAGGCGCTTCTGGATGATATGATGTGGCTGCTACAACAGAAAAAAAACAAACACTGTTGGACCTTGAAGAGGGGGTATTGTGCTTTCTTTCAGTCTTTATTTTGTCCTTTTGGTGTCCCTGTAGTCCCTTTACATTATTTCTCCCTGGTGTTTTAGAAAAGTCTTATTTCAACCTCTGTCTGACAAGCTTTGTTTAGCTGCTGTCTCTTTAAGGCTCCCCACACCACAAACCCCCATCGCTCTGATTGGCCAGCCTTCTAGAGGCCTGTTGGGGGGCGGGGCTATGGGCAGAGCTTCGTGTTTGAGGTTTCTGAATTAATACATCATAGTATCATATATATATCTATGAAAATATCAAATAACAACAACCGTACTTTAATATAAATCTAGAATTTATGACATCACCAGTTGATGAACTCTTGAAAAGAACAAATTTGACATTTTAAAAAGTGAAACGTGAGTTTTTGAACAATGTTAAGCTTGGAAAAAAAAAAAAAAAAAAAATCATATATATATATATATATATATATATATATATATATATATATATATATATATATATATATATATATATATATATATATATATACACGCAGCATCCTACAAAAAGACTACGTCTTGTGTCTTGACCACAGACAATAATACCTCAACATTAATTTTGACAAACGACGCATTAAACGCTATAATTAAACATAAACATCATTATCACATACGGGTATATTCTAAATCATATATAATTCAGGTCGAAATGAAGCAGGAAGTGGCTTCAGATTTTTGGTTTGCTTTACGGACTGGCCTGATAACATGACGCCAGATGAAAGCCTGAGACACACCCCCTGTTTAGACGTCCCGAGCTTCTTCAGCCCATCCAAAGGCAGCAGATCCGCCGAGTCCTTATGGAGGAACTGGATCGCCTGTTTCAGCCTCCTCTGCTGCCTCAGAGCCGCAGCATCCAGCACCACCGAGTCCCCCCGAGTCTCTGTCCGAGTCCCCTTCAACATGTCAGCAGGTACCAGAGCACGCGGCCGAGGCGGTGAGTCTCTGTGTGGCTCACACCTGAACACGACCTGAGTGCCACAACGAGGAAACCCCGACGAAGAGTGATGCTAAAGAGGAGAGACCCCTGTTACGACAGGTGATCAAGTCAGACAGGTGAACAGTATCATTTCCGGTTGCATCCTTCAAAATAAAAACATGACATTAATTCATAGACGATACACACGAAAAATAGTTATTGAATAAAAAGTTGTATATTTTTCAAGGATATATTTATGCTGGCATTTTTATGCTGTTAAATTAAAAAAAAAATCATAATGTTATCATAAGACTGCATTATGTTTTCATGATAGTTCTGTCATTTTCAAGTGTATTCTGGACAGGTGTTCCCTTTGTACAAAACTCATCTTTTTATGCTCTCAGAAACAAACTTTGGCATCATTCCAACACTCTCACCTGACTTTAATATGTGTCTCTTCTGATTTTAGCCTTAAATGAGTTCATGTCATATCATTTTAAAAAAAATCATAAATTACCAGTGCATGGTTAGGATGTTTTGAATCTGCTGTCATTAACAGAGCCAATCTCTTTCAGATGCATGACACTGGACTAATCAGTGAAAAGGTCACAAGGAGTTGGATATTTTTAGGACACGTTTTAACTCATGACTCCATGTTTTTTTTTTTTTTTCATGAGAGAGATCCTCATTAAATGAGTGCTTTTATTTTGAAAGTGCTTTCTTGTGCCTGGGTCCTTAGAAAGCTTAAACCTGCATAAAATCAAAAGAAGAAAAACATCACTTTCCTGAATCACAGCTCCTTTTGCAAAATTATATTTTTTACATTAACATTATGTTTTTGAAGTGGGACACCTGTGTTTGAAGTGTGTTGATAACTATCTGTATCTTAGTTGTGCTGTACTTTTCCCTAGATATAACAATATCAAACAGCAGAACACACAAGAATACACTTCGGCCTTGTTTTTGATTTATTTATTTATTTATTTATTTATTTTTGTTTGTTTTTTTCTTGGATTTTTTATTGTCTTGTTTTAATTCCAGTGGGCTTGCGAAAGATGTGTATCATGCAATGTATGGAATGGTATGTGTGTGTGTGTGTGTGTGTGTGTGTGTGTGTGTGTGTGTGTGTGTGTGTGTGTGTGTGTGTGCAGGGTCTTTTGACACCATGTCAACACTCTTCGGTTTTTCTTCATATTTTCAGAAGTTTTCTAATAATATTTTTTAAAGATGTTTCCCATTTTTAAGATGTTTTCTCATATTTTAATATGCTTTCTTTCATATTTTCTTATGCTTGATCATATTTTAAGAAACTGTGCGTTTATTTTGAGATAAATTCTCATATTATAAGATTTTTTTTTTTTCATATTTTAAGATGCTTGATCGTATTTTAAGAAACTGTTCTTGTATTTTCAGATGTTCTGATCGTATTTTCAGCTGTTCTTTCTTAATCCAAGACGTTTTCCTCTTTGTAGTCTCTCCTGTCACGTATCAGCTGGACATTTCATCCCTCTGAGCCTCTCTTCACTGCATTGCCCATGTTCCCCTTTTTTCCCACACGACCTTGTTTTCAACATGGATGCCGAAAAATCGACCCACACATCACTGTTTGTGTCACCGAGGAAGAACTCTAACCGCACCCTGTGACACAGCGAGGCTTGAATCCGGAGAATCGGATGATAGCGGTGTAACATTAACGCTTAAATATTTATTTTCATGACTCCGCTCCTCGTTTTCAGTCAGAAGCCACAGACAATACGAAAACTGACGCGGAATGGCGTCTGCTAGGGGCCCGGGAAGCTGAATAAAAAGAGCACAGACTCGAGTTGGAGCTCTGCAGCCAATCAGCGCGTCAGAACCGCGCACGGAGGATCGTGCTGTCATACATGTTCCCGGTGTGTAGACGCTGCACTGGTGCATGGTGGTCGAACAGGAGGAATTGTTGGAAATTTTTCGGAGGTTAGTAAATAAATTGGTTTTTACCCAGTGTGCATTATTCCTACAGCCATCTCCGAGAGCGGGAGTGTCAGGCTGCGGCTGGGGCTGTGAAGAAGGATTAGGGATACTGTTTTATTTTACACAAAAGTGACACCCGCCGAGTCTGAACGCTTATGTTAACATTAATTAGCTCATGGTTCTTGTTTCCTTACTGCGTTGCTTCTTACTCAAACGAGGCTAACAGTTCTGTGGAAGCTAACTAGCCTTCTTGTGTACTCAGACTCAGCTAATCATTCATATACAGACTCTTGAAAGCTGTATTTTGTTTAACGTGACTCTCTTTACATTCGTGTTCTGTTCTTATATATGAAAAGTCGTGACAGTGCTTTTTGGCGTAGTTAGCAGTGCTATTAGCATGAATGCTAACCTCCCCATGTCGTTTAGGCGGCTTCTCTTAAGCTAACAAACTGTCACTGCGTGCTAACTGACTTGTGTTAGCATTACCACACAGCTGGCTCGCTAGTTTTGTTGTATCATTGTAAGATACATTAAGCTAGCCCAGAGTTCAAACTGACAAGCTCCCAGACTGCAACGACAACTGTAAATAAAGACTCTAATTCAGGCATTTAGTTCATATTATCTTCGAGTCAAGTTTAGGTTAAGACCTACTGAATGAGTTGGGAACATGCTTCAATAAGTAGCCTTTAAGTAGATAAAAATATGACTTTTTACATGAAGCAAACAAGGCTGGAAATCCCCTCAAAACCAGGGTTGCCAGGTCTGGGTGGTAGAATCATAACCAGCCCCAAAAACCAGTCCAATGCCATAGCAAGTACTCTAAATTATAAATGTTACCAGCACAGTGCATGCTATAGCTTTCCTTGTTGTTACATTCACATAGTAACACTATAAATAGGCCAAAACTGTGAGCAGTTCTCGCAGATGTACTTCCTATAAATTGCTCAACTTGTGTAAAGCTGTATGTAGCAAAACACATGCAAAAACTTTGATTATTTCTATTCTTCCTCTTTACTGAACGGCATATATGTGCTGTTCCTACTGCATCAGATGTGTTTAATTTCAACTAAAATGTCTTATAATGTCACTGCACAGTATTATAACTGAATGAAGGTGTAAAAAGTTAATTAACTGTTAGCTTTTTACTTCTATCTGTTAAAATCAATTTGTTGTGGAATATTCACATTCAGTGTAGGCGGACTCTTATCGATAGCTTCATTAACTTATTTTATAAGTTAAAGATTAAACACAGGGTGAAAACAGCTGAAGTCACAGCTTATTGACTTATTGTTTTTGCATAAGTAGTCTTATATAAGTACTGTTGTGTTACACAGATACACATAAACATTATCAGAGAGAATGGGGGGGTGTTATGTCACATCTAGAGGCTCTAGTTCTATAAGAAAAGTTAAGGTCTGAGTTTGAATAGAGGAATATTCTTAAATATTGAGACCTTTTTTGAATTGGTTTTGGAAGTGATGACGGGTAAATGTAACGAGTCATAAAAATAACAGCATGAGAAGCACAATAGAAGCGTATTCCATTAACATGAGTAAAAAAGGATTACGCTGTTCTCCTGAATAAGGATGCCACCACTTTAGTCAAGACAGTGTTCTTCATTCAAGAAATCTAAAAAGAAAATCTTTCTTTACTCGCTTTCTAAGATGCTTTAGCCTATTTTCACTCCAACCAGTTCAGGGAACATTTTTGTCTTTTAGTATCTGAAAATAAAACTTTTTGGACTTGTCAGGTGAAACGGACTCATATTAAGTCTAACAGACAATTTTGACTAAAAGTAAGACAAACGCTTACTTTGATTTCAGTTTTTGCAGTGGGGGTTTATCAGTTTGCTCAGACTCTTCAGGACTTTTTAGTTGTTTAGAAGTTCAGCTCATTGTGATCTGCTGATTCTTCAGGATCAGCTGAGCAGATATGGCTGCTTCATGGCTATAAACTGATGCATGTGGAATGGTTCAAACTGACCATTAAACAATCTCTGCAAACACTGGATGATCACTTACTCAGGGAACAAGAGCAGATTATTTCAGTAGGGTGGCAGTTTGCAGATGGCTCTGGTATAGATTTTTGCTGATTCCAATATTTGGCAGAAAAAAAACCCTGACAACTGATTAATCTTCTGATTCATTTTAAAAAAATATATAATGACTAAAATAACTTTTTTTTTGGTCCCTTAATGCTGACAAAAACAAAGATATGAATTACATACATACACTACAAAGTCAAGATATTTTAGCGTTTGTTTAACTTTACAACAGAAAGAAATTTTCAAGTATAAAAACATGCAGAAAAGCACTAAAAAGGGTGATAATCAGGGCTGATAACTGGCAGAACTCCTGCCGATTATGATTATTTTGAAAAAGGGCGATAATCAACCTGTTTCCTGTCATTGTCTTAAGTACGTTCTCATATTTGAAGCGCGTCCCCTGCTTGTGTCTCTGCAGCAGCTGAAGCATGCTCTTGGCTCAGATAAACCGGAACTCGCAGGGAATGGCTGAGTTTCATGATGCAGACGGGCAGCCGGTCACTCTCTGTCTGACAGAGGCTGTGACTGTGGCAGGTGAGCTCTTCAACGCTGTCGTTTCTTTTGAAGCCGCCGAGTAAATACAACAAACAAAGCATTTTTGTCAACATCCTAAGCCCGACTGTTGAAGCCCTGTCATCTTTATTGAATTCCCAGACGGGGATCAGATGGACAGCATGGACACGGTGAGCCTGCAGGCCGTCACTCTTGCAGACGGATCCACGGCGTACATCCAACACGACTCCAAATCCGCCTTTTCAGACAGTCAGATCATGGACGGTCAGGTGATCCAGCTGGAGGACGGATCTGCTGCCTACGTTCAGCACGTTTCGATGCCTAAAGCAGGTGAGACGGCTCTCTGCAGGAACCTTCGAACTAACAGATTTCTGAATCTGAAACTGTGCACAGATGTGGATGAACTCGCAGGAAGTGATGTCACTTTTATTGATGCACTGTCTACTTGTTGTGTTTGTAGGAGGGGACAGTTTGCAGCTTGAAGACGGACAAGCAGTTCAGCTGGAAGATGGGACGACGGCCTACATTCACACACCCAAAGGTGAGACAAGAAGCAGCACCTTAAATTTATTTATTTATTCTTTCATTCTAGGAATCTCCAGCAGATCGGATGATGAGTCAGCCAAATTATACAAATACAGGAAATTTGTTAAGCACCAAAAAACTTTCACAAACATTGCACAATTTAAAACCATGAAAAGATTTTATTTAATTATACACAACTGTTTATTTTCTTAGTGCACAGAAAAGCTGCAGAAGTTTAGACGTTTTTAAAATTTCACCACATGCCTAAAAATGATATTATCAGCATTATTTTTTGACACTAGAATATAAAGAAAGTACCTAAGATTACAAAAGGAAGTCTTTAGTTTAATTTTCGACCCCAAAAT
The DNA here is from genome assembly GCA_030710495.1 of Labroides dimidiatus. NCBI lineage: Eukaryota > Metazoa > Chordata > Actinopteri > Labriformes > Labridae > Labroides > Labroides dimidiatus. The sequence continues at coordinate 32,825,605 of CM061147.1, forward strand.
GCTGTAAAGGAAAGAGAGAGAGAGCAGCAGTGGTTGAGTTACATAGAGATAAAGCAAAGAGAGTGAGCACTGCTAATGAAAACAAAGCAGTGAAACAGAAAGTAAGACATTATTTGTGAGTGTGTGAGGCGCCGGTCTCTGCAGCACCGACAGCAGCGTGGGGATAAAAACATCTCAGATTCCAGCTGTGGGGGAAGATTATTTTTTTGTTGCTGGGGAGTCGAGATGATTTGATTTTTGTGAGTTTCAACATTTGATGAACAGCTGTTAGTTTTCGTGCTGGACCTGAGCCTGAGCCCGGTCTGCTCCTCTTCATTTCTCTGCAGAGACTTACGACCAGAGCGGCCTGCAGGAGGTGCAGCTGGAGGACGGCAGCACCGCCTACATCCAGCACACGGTGCACATGCCTCAGTCCAACACCATCCTCGCCATCCAGGCCGACGGCACCATCGCTGACCTGCAGGCTGAGGCTGCAGCCATCGATCCTGAAACGATCAGTGTGCTCGAACAGTACACCACCAAGGTGAATACACTTCAACACTCGACTGCTTTGACACATCTTTGGTTTCGTTTTCACGTCTCACAGAAGCTTTATTTCCATTTTAATCATCCACTTTAGCATGTTTTTAAAATTAAGTTGCTTTTTTAGTTTGTGTACATACAATAATATAATGATTTGTAAACCCTCTTTAACCTAAATTCAACTGAATGCACTACAAAGACAATACAGTTACCGTTCAAACTGATAAACTTTATTGTTCTTGTAAATATTCCCTCATTTTGAATTTGATGTCTGCAACACGTTCCTATAAAGCTGGTTCAGGCTCATGTTTCCACTGTGTTCCATCACCTTTCCTTTTAACAACACTCAATACGTGTTTGTGAACTGAGGACATTAATTGTTGAAGCTTTGGAGGTGGAATTCTTTACCATTCTTGATTGATGAACAACTTCAGTTGATCAACAGTCTGGGGTCTCTGTTGTTGTATTTTGTGCTTCATAATGCTCCATACATTTTCAATGAGAGACAGGTCTGGACTGCAGGCAGGCCAGTCTAGTACCTGCACTCTTTTACTACGAAGCCACGCTGTTGCAACAGGTGCAGAATGTGTCTTGTCATTGTCTTGCTGAAATAAGCAGGGACGTCCCTGAAAAAGACGTGGCTTGGATGGCAGCATATGTTGCTCCAAAACCTGTATGTACCTTTCAGCATTAATGGAGCCTTCACAGATGGTCCAGTTAGCCATGCCATGGGCACTAACACACCCCCATACCATCACAGATGCTGGCTTTGAGACTTTGACCTGAGAACAATCCAGATTGTCCTTTTCCTCTTTGGCCTGGAGGACACCACGTCCATGATTTCCAAAAACAGTTTGAAATGTGGACTCGTCAGACCACAGCAGACTTTTCCACTTTGCGTCAGTCCATCTCAGATGAGCTCGGGTCCAGAGAAGCCGGCGGTGTTTCTGGGTGTTGTTGATATTTGTCTTTGTCTTTGCATGGTAGAGTTTGAACTGTCACTTGTAGATGTAGTGATGAACTGTGTTAACTGACAATGGTTTTCTGAAGTCTTCCTGAGCCCACGTGGTAATATCCTTTACACAATGATGTTGGTTTTTAATGCAGCGCTGCCTGAGGGGTCAAAGGTCACGGGCATTCAGTGTTGGTTTTCAGCCTTGCTGCTTACGTGCAGAGATTTCTCCAGATTCTCTGAATCTCTTGATGATATTATGGACTGTAGATGATCAAATCCATCAATTCTTTCACATTGTTGAGAAACATTGTTCTTAAACTGTTGGACTGTTTGCTCACGCAGTTGTTCACAAAGTGGTGAACCTCGCCCCATCCTTGCTTTTGAACGACTGAGCCTTTCAGGGATGCTCCTTTTATACCCAATCATGACCCTCACCTGTTTCCAATGAACCTGTTCACCTGTGGAATGTTCCAAACAGGTGTTTTTGGAGCATTCCTCAACTTCCCCAGTCTGTTGTTGACCCTGGAAGTGCAGTTGTAATTTTTTGTAGCTCTTGGTAAAATACTGAAAGCGTTTCCTCTCTGCTCACGCTGTCAGGTGGAGAACATAGAGAACCCTCTGGCACCCTTCAGCAGAGTGGAAGCAGACAACGGCGTCCACATGCGGGTACAGTATCTCTTCTAGAGTATAGTTTCATGACCGTCTTATCCTCACTTTCAGAAGCAGAGTCTGATTTCATCCTTTTACTTCAGATTGTGTTACAAGGTCAAGACAACAGGCAGAGCAGAGGCTCAAATGTAGGCGAGAAGTCTTTCCGCTGTGAATACGAGGGATGTGGAAAGCTCTACACCACTGCACACCATCTAAAGGTCAGACTGTGGGAGAGAGAGCTCTGGGCGTGCGTGCGTGTGTGTGTGTGTGTGTTTGTGTGTGTCATAAACTCCAGTGTGAGATTGTTTAAAGTGGATTTTTCCTGCAGCATCTTCCTCTGTTTGTTTGTCCTGCAGGTACACGAACGCTCCCACACAGGAGACAAACCCTACATCTGTGACTACCCCGGCTGTGGGAGGAAGTTTGCAACAGGTGAGTGTGGAGATTCACGTCAAATCAAACCATTTGACTGTTTTTGAAATAACATTTTATATTTGTTTTTAATCAGATTTCAAGATCAAAGCAGACACACACTCCAAAAACAGTAAAGAGTGAGTAACTGAATGTCTGTTTTTAAGGTTATGGGCTGAAGAGTCACTCACGCACACACACCGGGGAGAAGCCATACAGGTGTCAGGAGCTGAACTGCTGCAAGTCCTTCAAAACCTCTGGAGACCTCCAGAAGCACACGAGGACTCATACAGGTACCCGACCAAAACCAGGAGCAACAAACAGAGATAAATGTGTTCCAGCTCCATGGAGCTCGCATCAGTCCACCAGAGATTTCATTTTAGCGTCTGCTCGTCTGAACCTTTAATCTGATGGTTCTCCTCTGCAGGAGAGAAGCCTTTCAAATGCCCGGTCGAAGGCTGCGGCAGGTCGTTTACAACCTCCAACATCCGCAAAGTTCACATCCGAACACACACCGGGGAAAGACCGTACTACTGCTCCGAGCCGAGCTGCGGGCGCTCGTTCGCCAGCGCCACCAACTACAAGAACCACATGAGGATACACACAGGTGAGGGCTGGGATTTACTGAGCCGTATTAAGAGTGCAGAAAAATAAACTTTAGGATGTTTTCATCAACCCTGAACTTTTGTTCCCAGGGGAGAAACCGTACGTCTGCACGGTCCCCGGCTGTGAGAAGCGCTTCACAGAATACTCCAGCCTTTACAAACACCACGTGGTTCACACGCCCTGCAAACCGTACAACTGCAACCACTGCGGGAAAACGTACAAGCAGATCTCAACGCTCGCCATGCACAAACGCACCGCCCACAACGACACGGAGCCCATCGAGGAGGAGCAGGAGGCTTACTTTGAACCGCCGACGGGTATTTATGGACGATATGACGCTCAGAGTTTAAATCTGTTTTTCATGACGTCGATTAAACTGGAAATTATTGATTTAATCAGGTAAATTTTGTGCTATTGGAAGGTAAAAATGAACAACTTGAACACATGACCTGCAGGTTTTTCTGTTATTTAGAGGAACAAAAGAATTAATCAGATCTTATTTTACAGATGAATCACTTTATTTACTGCTTCCCTGCAGACTGTTCTTTGGTAACGTGACTCTTTGCTCACCTGCCTCACCTTCAAAACTTTAGCTTGTTGCTACCTTAATGTGGAAATATCTACAAATATTTGGCTACTACAACAAAACCCAAGAAGAAGAAGAAGATACTTGCGTAAAGCAGAAAATAATGAGCAAATTATTTATAACACAGAAGCAGATCTGATTCTGATTCTGATTCTGACTCTCCGTGTCCTGATCCAGACGCCATCGATGACCCCAACGTCAGCTACACAGCAGCCGTGATCGAGAACGAAGACTCGGGCTCAGAGCAGGTCCCCATCGTGGACAGCACGGACATGGTGGGTCAGCAGCACGTAGCTTTGGTAACACAGGAGGATGGGACACAGCAGCAGGTAACCATGATCAAAATATCTTTACTCTTTACACGGAGTGCTGTTCAAAAAGTGACATTTTCTGTTTCTCTTCAGCTGTTTTTTTTTTTTTTTTTGACACTTAAATTTTTATTGAAGATTACTGAAGAGGATGTACAGTCATAATAATACCTTATTACAATAGCACTAATTTATATAAAGATAAAATTAACTTCAACAAACATAAAAAAAAATAAAATAAAAACATTAATAATAATCAAAAACATTCAAAAACAATCAACATGGTGACATGGAGGCGCCCTCAATTACAGATGTGTGCAGCATCGCACTGATTTCAATATCTCCATCTGTGGTGTCATCCCCTTTTTCTTTTATACTCTACCCATTTTTCCCACTTTGATTGAAACTTCCCCTCCTGTAGCCTCAATATGTGTGTGAATCTATCCATTTCAAATATTTCATCCACTGTTCTCAACCATTGTTCCGTTGTAGGTGGGTCAGCCTTGCACCATTCCCTGGTTATAGTTTTCTTACTGGCTGCTAACAGTGCCTTTATTAGATATTTGTCCCGACTCTGAATGTTTTCTTCTGTCAGATTCCCTAGATATAATACCTTGCCAGTCCTAGGGACCTCATATCCTAATGTCTGCTTTATTATTCCCCATACTCCTTCCCAGTATTCTTCCAGCTTTTGGCATTTCCAGAATATATGTGCATGGTCTGCCTCATCTTGTCCACATAACCTCCAACATCTCAACATTTCAATTTCAAATTCTCTTTCCCACTTTTCTTTTATATACAGTGTTGAGTTCCCCCTACTCTTCAACAGAGCCTGGTACAGTGCTGATATCACCTTACTCATCTTCCCTTTATATGCATCAGTTAGTACCTTGATTATTCCATTCTGCTCTGTGTTCTTATCCATTTGTATTACCCTTATATAATAATCCCTAGCCTGTAAATATCTGTAATAATCAGTTCTTTCTAAATCAAATTTGTTCTCTTCAGCTGTTTTATCAGCAAACTTTTCACGTTCAGCTGAAGGTTGGGACCATTCCAGCTATCAGATGTTTTCTTTTTCTTCTCAGCCACCGAGCACTCAACCAGGGTCTTAAAAAGCTTGAAGATGAACAATAATCATCCTCATTGGTCACATTTCTAAACACAGATCCTTTACTTTAACGATGACGATGATGGTTTTCATCGTAATCCCTCAGCCTGAGGAGACGGTTCATCCTCCCTCGGTTTAAACCAACTTCTTCTCCCCATCAGGTCAGCATCTCTGAAGCAGACTTACAGGCGATGGGGGGCACAATCACCATGGTAACCCAAGAAGGTACAACCATAACCATCCCCGCTCACGAACTCGCCACGCAAGGTGCTCACTCTGTTACCATGGTCACGACGGACGGCTCGGATGAACAGGTGAAGGTCTCCTCGAGTTTTTTGGGGCTCATTCAGTCTGTAGTCGTCTGAGCCTGCTCCACGTGTTGATGCTCTGTGTCTTAATGACATCATGAGTCTGTGGGCAGGAGGATTCAGAGTGAATAATTCATGGCTGAGTCTCGCCTCTGTCTCCCTCAGGTGGCCATCATGACTCCTGACATGGCGTCCTTCCACACGGTGGAGGAGGCGGCTTACAGCCAAGAGCAGGAGGAAATTCACCCAGTCACATTACTGGCAACTTCTAACGGCACTCACATCGCCGTGCAGGTTGGTAGACGAAACACACACAGGGGAGTTCTGTGACTGCTTGGTGCTGATTCCTCCTGGTTTTCCTGAGAGTTTCTCTCACTGCTCTGTTGTTTGAGTGATACTGACCGGAGTTTCAGTCCTCAGGGCGCTTCATTTAATCTCCTGCCAGCTAATCCCTCCCTGCATCCCGCCCTGTAGAGCTGTTAGCATAAAGGCCTAACTGGAAATCATGGGTAGGAGGGGCTCAGCTCAGGGCTGTGGGTGTGTTTCTGCTCTCCTGCTGGTGCATTTGAGTGGGGATCAATCAAACCAAACAAAAGATAACCGCTGCAGGATGCGTGAGTTTGCATATCCAGAATCTTAAAGACCGAGAGGACTTTATTTATCCAGAACAAGAAGCAAAGGTCATATCAGAGGCACCTGCATCAAAACGATGGGGCACAGAAGAAAAGAGGCCACCGACAATTTGTAAAAAAAACTTCCCCTTGAGTTTAAAGATCAGTGTCAGGAAAACGTCCCCTGTGCCCTGACTCACAGGCAACACAGAATGAACACAGAGAGCAGAGTTCGGTTAGATCACCTTCACTGCAGGAGGAAACCTCGTTTTAGAGCAACTTGGCGTCCACCTCTTTGTCACGTGATGAAACATTTCACACAGTAACAGACGTGTGCATCCATGTATGTGTGTAAATCAGTCTTTATCCTCCTCCTACACTGACACACAGAGGGCCACTCAGTATCCAGAGCAGAATCCTCCTTAGGCAGCGAGTTAAAGGTTCACACCAAGACAGACAGTCCTTTCACGTGAAGGCTCGACACATGACGAGGTCTCAGCTCTTCAGACGGCTAACCCTTAAGACATCTTAGCTGGTAGATTCATCCGATACGCTTCATGTGAGTGTGTGAACATAATGTTTACATCAATCATAAGATGTGACTGTAACAATATTCAGTTATTTAAAATTAATTTAGCTGGATAAACTGCATGAGATGTGTCATGGTGACCTGAACAGATATTAACAAACAGACAAAAAAACAATACAAGATATACGACAGAAGACAAGAAGTTCAGACGACCACAAAAAAACAACAGCAAAGAAAACAGAGAATTTACGACATTATTATTTTTACTGCATCACAAACTTCCTTCCAGAGATGATCTGATCTTCGTACTGAATAACTGGAAGAACAAGGTGCTTAAAATTGTGTCAGGTAATCAGGAGAGGGTTTTAAGCAAAGTCAGGATTCTGATTTTTTTCTTAGAAATTTGGAGGAAAAAAAATCTTATTCCTAACCAATAATCTCAGAACCCCTGGATTAATAATTTTTTGTTTTATGAGGAAAAAACAAACTCAAGAGTTGGAATCCAAAAAATTATTTCTGACTTAACTTTGGAGTTCTTGGGGGGAAAAAAATTCTACTCTGGGATTAGATCTGAATTTATTTGTCAGAATTCCAGTTTTTCTAATCATAATTTAAAAAAATTAACATCAGAATTCTATGATTCACTTTATGTTTTAACAATCTAAGAAAAAGAAATCAGTTTTTTTCTGGGAATACAGTCAAAGTTCCGTCCTTAATCCGGGATTTTGAGATCTTTTCTAACTTTATTTTTCGAAATTCAGATAAAAAAATGACAACTGTGTTTCTGACATTTTTTTTTCTCCGAATTTGAATAAAAAATGTAATTTTTTATTTCTTTTTTTCTGGTCTAACCTGAGTTTTCTTTTCAAGAGGCTCTCCTCTCCTCTCTTTGCAGTCAGACAACAATGTTCAATGTTCAGTCTGATTTCCCTTTTCTTAGACAGCGGCTCACTTGTTTGGCAACTTGAACGTGCCCCAAAACATGTCTTAAATTTGGTACACATGATGCATGTCAAGTCAAACAAAAAGGCCTCTGGTAGAAGAAGAGGTCAGCTTTTGTCACTTGATTTTCAAAATAAAGGCTGTAATTACTGTAATAGATATGAGTTCAAACAATAACTCCTCCATCAGGTTTCATGTGATCCACTCCAAACTTGGTTGGTGCATTAAGGACCTGTTGAAGGCTAAAGGCTATGAAAAGGTTGAACTGGGGTCAAAGGGTTTGACTGTGGCCTGAGGTAAAAGGTGGACTTTTTTTTGTTTTCTGCCTCGTCACCTGTGTAAAAACTTTTTAACTGAGCAGAGAAAAGTGGTGAGGTTTGCCCGTTTCACCTCTCTGTTTGTGTTTTCCATTGTTGGGCTCAGCTTCATGATAACAAACTTTGGCTCGTTTCTCTGTAGAGGACTGATAAACCTCTGTCCTTCCAGGAGCAACGTGTTTCAGCTGCAATGGTTTATTTAAATACTGTTTACTCTTTAGACTTAAACCCCTGAGGTGCAGCCACATCTCATGACCAACAGTTAATTTATCCTGAAAAACAGTTTCCATTCAGCCTCTTCTGCTCTCTCTGTCATGTTAATCACATTTCTGAAACAGTCTTTCTGCTGTTTGCCACCATGTGACTTCGTCAGTGAGACCCTGCAGCCTGTAACGCAGTCAGTCACGGTCAGAGGTGGTCATTGTTTTTTAAAGAGGTGGAAGAGTAAATAGATTAGATCAGCAGTGGTGGTGGATTAACAGAAGCTATCAGTTTGTCAATCAATGTTTGAATTATCCACGCCGTTCCTCTTTTCTTCTGCAGCTTAGTGATCAGCCTTCGCTGGAGGAAGCCATCAGAATAGCATCAAGAATACAACAAGGAGAGTCTCCAGGCCTGGATGATTGATGGACTCATTACGGACTCGGATCAAATCCATCTCCAGTGGACTTTATCAGTGAAAGAAATCACAAGTCTTCCTTCATGTTTTTTTTTTTTTTCCAACAAAAGACAAAAGTTAGCTTTTACGTGTACATAGGATTTTGATAACTGGAGTTCTGCTATGCTATTTTATCCCTCGACCAAAGAGCTGGGAGAGGAGAAAAATGCTTTCTAATGTTTATGGTGCACAGTGCACAGTGCAGTGTACAGCTAATGCTATTTCTAATAAAATAAGAAACTGTGTGACTAATCCCATGTTTGGTCTGACTTTTGAAGCATCACTTTGACTTGAAAAAAAACTCATAAACACTTGGATTTTTAAAGCTAGAATTTAGACTTTAAGTTCACATTTCATTGACTTCAGATTTGTTTTTCAAAATTCTGATTTTAAAGTCAGAACTTTGTGGGAAAAATTAAATTATGCCATTTTTTTAAATTAAGGTATTACAATAATTAACCTTAAAATTGATTTATTGTAAGAAAGTGAGAGTAATCAGCTGTTGGTCTTAGAAACACTTGTAAAGTCACCCTTTGTTTACAGTTTCAAGACTTTTACACAAAGATCTTTAAACTGGATGATTTAAAAAACAGCCATATTCACACCATAGATGTGATTAAAACTTACACTTTTGGTTACTTTGCAGATTTATTTTCGTTTTTATGACAAATATTACACTAATGTTGAAAACCTGATCTGCTATAATCATTTGGAGGCCTTAATTAGCTCAACTGGCAATGCAATTATACTTAATGCTGATTAATAGGAGATAAAAGTCCCTTTAATGGAAGAGTCAACCTCCTTAGAGGACCTTTGGTAACTCTTCAACAACAATACAACTATTTTTGATTGATGTTTCAGTGTGTTTGTTTGGGGATTCCAAAGGGTAACCCTGGATGATGCAGTTGTTGGATTTAAGGGTCATCATTTTGGCTTTGTTTTCCAGAATTTCAAAACAGAAAGTTTGTTCTGGATTCTATTATTTTGATTGTAAAATTGAAATCCTGAGATCAGGAAATAGAGATTTTTATTTTTTTTTTGTATTTTGATTTATCTTCAAAGACAGAGCCTTTATCTTCAGAATTCAGGGGAACAAAGTCAAAATTCTGACCTTGATTTAAGAAAAGACTAACCCTAACCCTTTATTCTGACTTTAAAGCTAGAATTTTTAGATGTAAGTGGGGATATTGTTTGTGAGACATTTTTTTCCCCTCAGATCTAACCCCCATTTTCGCCTGAAGGCCCTAATGATAGGGCACTATCTGTTAATGTGGTTATATTTTTATTTTAAGGTGGTTTGTTTGGGAATTTAACCAATAACTTTTTTATTACTGGCTTAAACATGATTTATTTTGTGTAAACTGAACAGGAGATGTTTTGTGTTGAGTTTTGATAGAGATCTTTTCATGTTTCGATCATCTCTTTGATCAGTCAGGCTCAATAATGGACGCATTGTCTCAGAGTTAATGTAATTGTTTGACTCCGGCCACATGAAAGGCACGCGTTCGCGCCAGTTTGTTGGTGTGCCACAGATGACGTAACGCCTCCTGAAACCTCTCAAGCAACGCCCATCTTTCAAAAATCGGGGACGTGCTCTGATTGGCTCTCCGGGGACATGTGACCAACGGTCGCGGGAAGTCCTTTGCCACGCGCGTGATAGGAAGAGGTTAGTTCTTGACTCATTCAAACTTTTGTAAACATTGGTTCGGTTTTAAGAGTGGTAAGACGTGTTTCTCTGGCGTGGAACAATCACGGAGGTCGTGACGGATTGTGAAACTCAACGAAGGTGAAGTTTTTGGTTTGTTTGTTTTTTTATCTGAGGCTCAACTTTTGGACCCTGTGGTCCGAACAGCGTTGGATGGGCGTGTAGGAGTTAGCAAACAAGCTAACATTTTCTGAACTGTTCTCGGAGCTTTAACTCTCACAGGAGTTTTAGGCTCCTTTTTAAAGAACATTACCTTTATTTGAAGGTAGTTTTTGTAGTTGTTTGAACTTGTGAAATACCCTTTAACAGTAGTAAGGGGTTCAACCGCGTGTTTTTCCCGTCGACGAAGCCGGGGTTTAAATCCTGAAAATGTCCAGCTACAGTCGCCATCGGCACGGATCCCCCTCTCCAAAGAGTCGCCCAATCCGACAGAAACTACAGTTCACATCAAGCGACGGAGAGGATGACCCCATAGAGGATGTTAATAACAGCACAGGAGGAGAGTCCGGCTTCACGGAGATGGACTCCCCCATGCCAGCGCGGAGGGACACCGTGGACAAGCGGCTGGAAGATGGCAGCAGCCCCCTCAACCAGACCAGCGGGGACGACGACGTGGAGCTTTGGGACGAAGAGAGCTTCGGTTCCCCGTCCCACCTGCGGTCACCGAGCAGTGTTATCTTCGCTAACTGTTCTCCATCACCGAGGAAGATGTCCAGACTGTACGGAGGGTCACCTGAGCGGTCCTACATTCAGGACGACGGGGAAGGATCCAGCTCCCCGATCCCGGACTGTCCCGACACACCTCCGCACAAAACCTTCAGAAACCTGCGGCTCTTCGACACACCGCACACACCAAAGGTCCGTATTTGATGCTCTTCACTCTTTAATAACAACTCTGCGATATAACCTGATGCCTGACAACATGTTAGGGTTGTTTTTTTGTAAAGTGATTCTGCACAATCCTCCACTAAGATGAACGAAACTGATAGATATCCCCAAGTTTCGTCGTCAGTTTCCACTTGAACACATTGGCTCTTGTGTTAGAAGTGCAACTAAACGCCAACAGGCAGAAATAAACCAGAAATGTGAGCAAATTTGTCCAAAAGCTGCAGAAATTAAGCTGAAAGTGTTGCATGCATGAAAAACAACTTTAGGGCTCATCAGAGTCAAAGATTTGTCTGTTTCTGCAAAGAAAATCAGCCAAAGTGAGCAGTAAACGAGGTTAATTATCTGTCCAAGTCTGTTAAAAGTTAACCCATAAGGCTTAACGTGTGTGCATATTTTCTGAAACAACCCAAACCACGTATGATGCAAACTTCTGTACATTTCCTAAACTTCTACACACACCTGTTGAGGATAAGAAGCGATCAAACAGGAGTTAACGCGCAAAGTAAAGAAGAAATCCCTCGAATAGGAGACGGCTAAAACTGTTTCACATTAAATTTTAATTTATTTTTTAACAGAAAAGTTTGTTGCTTCTTCATCTCAAGTTAAAAAAAAAACATCCAGAACATGCAACAAATCAGGTGAAACACCTGTACTGTTCCTGAAACGTTCTGCTCAGTCTCTTAAATGTTCATTCGGAATCTGAGCCAAAGTTTTTTCACTTTTAGAGACGTCTGCGTGTCCTCTTGTGCAGCGTGTTCACCTGGAACAAAGACGTGGACGCTGCTGGTTTAAATGCAGAGTGCAGCTCCGGGCTTACATAAAAATAAACGGGATCAGATTTTTGAATTCAAGGGAAAACTTGTGCTGTGTCAGTTAACCACAGCGACCCACTTAAAGCTGACTGTACTGTTGCATAATGCTCTCTCTGTAGTAGTCGCCCTGCAGAGCTGACTCAGCCGCTGGGAGTTGAATGTCTGGGCATGTCTTTCTTTCTTTCTCTCTTTAATTTCTGCAAAAGTTTGTAATTAAATGATCATCCACAGCTCTTAAAGTCACACCCAGCACCCTGTGAAGGATTATTTACAGCCTGGCTGGGTGGAAACTTTACTTCTCAGCTGCCTTTTTGAAGCTTCTCAAACACTCAAAGCTCCGTTTTTGTCTTTTTTTTTTTTTCCCAGAGTTTATTGTCCCGGGCGAGAGGCTCCGGCCCCGGATCCTCCAGGAGAGTCGCCCTCTTTAAGAATGTAGAGTCTGCTGGGAAGTCGATCACAGACAGCGGCAGGAGACAGCAGACCCCTCTGGTCAACTTTAACCCCTTCACCCCCGACTCCCTCCTCATCCAGTCCGCCACACAGCAGAGGAACAACAGGAAGAGGGCGCACTGGAACGAGTATGTTCACCACATGTTTTCAGACACGGCTGCGGCTTGTTGTAGTTTTCTGTAGAAAGTTAGTATTTGTCAGTTCAGCAGAGCTCACCTGTTCCTCACAGGTACGAGAGCTGCTCGGTGCTCTCAAACACCTGATACACGTTCCAGCCGTTGACTCGGAGCAGGAGGTTTGGCTGGAGACCAGGACCTCATGGTTGCTGCTGAACTCTGCCATGTGCTCGTGAAGCCCTCAGTGCTGCCCCCTGCTGTACAGAATGCTAACAGCACACCCATTGTCTCTGATCTTTCAGCTCCTGTGGCGAGGACATGGAGGCGAGTGACGGCGAGGGAGAGGAAGAGGTGCTCCCACCTTCTAAGGTAATCACACAGACACAGTGTGTTTATTGTTTTCATACAGTGTGGATGTGGATTTACCACGTGGAGACTTCAAATGACTTTTTTTTTGTTGACACTGTGGTTGAAGTTTAAAATAACTTCAGTCAGAAGTCAGTCGTATCTAATCAGAGAGATTTAAAGAGCGTGTTTATCAACGTGTGAACCTCCTCTTCCTCTTCCTCGTCTCAGAGGATCACCATGATGGAGAGCAACATGATGTCCCGGTACGTCTCGGAGTTCCTCGAGCTGGAGAAGATCGGCTGCGGCGAGTTCGGCGCCGTGTTCAAGTGTGTGAAAAGACTGGACGGCTGCATCTACGCCATCAAGAGATCCAAGAAACCGCTGGCAGGATCTGTGGACGAGTAAGTTCAGATGCTTCAAACCCAAACTTAGAAACAACAGAAACCTTAAAAATCTTGTTGTTTTTAAAGTTTGTGCTCCTACTCTGGAGCTTTTCCCTCCTTCCACTCTTCATCGCTTCCTCTGCGTCTGTCTTTAATTAAACCCCCTCGCTCTCCTTCTCTTCCTCTGCAGACAGAACGCCCTGCGGGAGGTCTACGCCCACGCCGTGCTGGGCCAACACCCCCACGTGGTGCGCTACTACTCCGCCTGGGCCGAGGACGACCACATGCTCATCCAGAACGAGTACTGCAATGGCGGCACCCTGTCGGACGTGATCACGGAGAACTACAGGCGGCTGAGCTACCTGACGGAGCTGGAGCTGAAGGATCTGCTGCTGCAGGTCACCAGAGGACTCAAATACATCCACTCCACCTCTCTGGTGCACATGGACATCAAACCCAGTGAGTTCACAGCGGCTGTGGAACCGTCTTCACTTATTCTGTTTTATTGGAGTGAGAGCCTGATCGATGTTTCTCCTTTTCTCAGGTAACATTTTCATTTCAAGGAAGACCGTGTCGAGCTGTGATGAGTGTGACGAGGACGAAGGTCTGACCACCAGCGTCGTCTATAAAATCGGTGAGCAGCTCTTCAGCTCTGCAGGATTCTTTTCTCCGTTTTTCCTTTTGTTGAAGCTTTGAGCCTCATGTTTTGGACCTCTCTGCTTCGTCCTCCTCTCCAGGTGACCTCGGTCATGTGACGCGCGTGAACAACCCCCAGGTGGAGGAGGGAGACAGCAGATACCTCGCCAACGAAGTTTTACAAGAGGTTTGTGGTCATCGTCCGTTCGAACTGCGCTCTGCTTCAGAGCGTCACAGAAACATTAACGTTTCTCCCTCCGTGTTCGATCTCTGCAGGATTACAGCAACCTGACGAAAGCAGACATCTTCGCGCTCGCTCTGACGGTCGTCAGCGCCTCGGGGGCGGAGCCTCTTCCAACCAACGGAGACAAGTGGCACGAGATCCGACAGGGGAGACTCCCGGCGATCCCACAAGTGCTGTCGCAAGATTTCCTCAGTCTGCTGAAGGTAACAGACGTCCAGAAAACTACGGTGGCCCTGAAGTGCAAACCACAGGAGTAAAAAAAACAAACAAAACGGCAAATTAAAAAACACAACCAGTTATTGGCTGTTGTGGTTTGCACTTCAGGGCCGCCGTAAAAACCAGACGTGCGGAATCCTTTCTCGCGTCGCCGTGTTTCACGTCCTGTAACGTTTTCCTTTCATCCACCAGCTGATGATCCACCCCGATCCCAGCAGACGACCTTCGACCTCTGACCTCATCAAACACCCGGTGCTCCTCACCGCCGCCAGGATGAGCGCCGACCAGCTCCGAGTGGAGCTCAACGCCGAGAAGTTCAAGAACGCGCTGCTGCAGAAGTAAGTTAACGGACAGAACCAGAGAGACGCTAAACGAGGCCGTTTGATTGGTCAAAGATGTTTTTATGGTCGACTGTCTGTCAGAAACATCAAATAACACTTTTAGATTTTTTTTTTATTTGTTTATCTTCCGATGGTTAAAGATGACGCCTCAATGATGAGACGATTCAGTATTTGGTCATTAAAAAAAAACAAAAAAACGATCTTTTTGGGATACTTGAAGCTCAGGGTCGATTATTTTGTTGCTTTTTCTGATGATTAACTGCAGGTCAAACATTTTAAAATCCATGTTTGGAGCTTTTAAAGGTGGAATAAATAAACTGCAGAGCTTTAAAATCAACCCACTGAATCTTCTTCAGTTTATTTCAGCTTCAGTAGAAACATTAACAATAACATCTTCCTCCTCTTCCTCCTCTTCCTCAGAGAGCTGAAGAAAGCCCAGCAGGCGCGAGCTGCAGCCGAGGAGAAGGTTTTATCCAACGACAGAGTCCTGACCCGCTCCACGCTCCAGTCCAACCCCAGAACCTCCAGACTCATCGGTAAGAAGATGAACCGCTCGGTCAGCCTCACCATCTACTGAGACCGGCAGGAGGTGAAACAGGAGGCTCATGGACCTTTTTAAAGACACACGGAGAAGCCTGTCAGTCCAGGCGTTGGGCCCAGTGAGCCCAGACCAAGCCGTGTGGACTGTTAGCCAACTGGAAATCAAACCCAGAAGACTCTGGTTGACTTTTCTTCTGATTAACTTTAAATCGAAGGTAGACGTGGTACCTTTCTCTCATTCCTGGACTCGGAGCAGACGTCAGGCTCCGTCTCCGTTTCTGTCCTCGCACTTCCCTCGATCAGAAGCTGCAGGCTCCGTCAGTGAATGTACTCGCCGCACCTTACTGCCTGTCAAACGCCTGATGATGCTGGGTACCAGAGGGTCTGAGGATTTCTGTTCATAAAGGAGCACTTTGGAGGCACACGCTGGGTCTGCCTGAGAAGAACTGCTGCTATGGTGTGTGTGTGTGAGTGTGTGTGTGTGTGTGTGTGTCAGGGTTTGGCCGGTTTCAGGTTCTTAAAGGTCATTGGCTCTTATGTTCATGGAGCAGAGAAACTGGATCATGCTGTGTGTGGAAATCATCCAGTTGATTCTGCTCTTCATCCTCATCATCCTCATCATCCTCATCATCCCCCTTGTTTTGATCTGTAGAGCTGCTCCTCCTCCTCCTCCTCCTCCTCCTCCTCCTCCTCCTCCTCCTCCTCCTCCTCCTCCTCCTCCTCCTGATTGGTGCGGCCGACCCTGCCTGTAGCATTAGAACAATCACTGTCTGGTTTCCTCACGTGTTCTGACCCGGTCTGACGAGTCCCCGCAGACTCGTCTGAAGTGACTGTTTGGAGAAGAACTCTTCTTCCTTTTGTTCCTTTAACCTCTAACACAAAGTCTTTGTTGTCTGTAAATATGTTCTTTTAATAAACTCTCACCAACCAAACGCTCCGTTCTCTGTAAACAAACATTGAATCCTGTTAGTCTGGAGGTGAATCACTGAACTGACTCAGATTTATCTGAGCTGCCAAGATCAGTCGACTAGTCACGATGACGTCGGCGACTTATTTAATAATCGACGTCGTCGTTTTAATATTTTTTTAATCTGCCGCTGTACTTTCACCTGTCTCGTCTGCCGTTCTGTCCTTGACGCACACGCGCAGAAGTGGTAACCAGGGTAACCTGTGATGTCACCGGGCGGTAAAGTTATGCCCAACAGTATCATGGCTAGCCGGCAACAGAGCTGGAAAGTTTGGGAGCATTTTTCCAAAATAAAGGAGAAAAGTGTGCAATGCAAAATCTGCAAAGCAGAAATGTCCTTCCATGACAGCACGACGGCGATGCACGAGCATCTGAAAAGACAGCACGCCGTGGCTGATTTATTTTCTGACGAAGAATGACAATCTCGGTAAGCTAATTGGCTAGTTAGCTGCTAACATCAACGTCAACAGGGAGCTACCTACTTAATAGCGATGTCATGTTTGAATAGAAAATTGGTCCATTAAAAAAATGTCAGAAATGCTGCTACAAGCTGCAAAGTTCATTAAAAGCTGAATGAACTATGATATTAACTGTCTTCATTTTTAGTTAGCACATACCTTAAACACTTGAAGCTGGAAGCTAATGATGTTAGCTGTATGCTGCTGCAATAAGCTGCAATTTATGTATGATCCGAATAGTCGACTAATCACAAAAAATAATCGGTGACTAGTCGATGATCAAAATAATCGTATGTGGCAGCCCTAGTATCAAACAGAGTCTCTGATCAATGAGGGATGACGAGTTCAAACATACAGAAAAGGTTTTTCTAGCTTCAGTAAAAATGCACGATGTTTGACGTCTGATGAATCAGCAGCAGAGAGAAGGTGAAGAACCTGCAGGAGTGACCTCCATGTGACCTCTGGGACGAAGAGCATCGTGATGACTGTTCATCAAAAACACCTGAAACTCTTCAACATGCAGAGTTCTGATGTTTTTGTCCATCACTGTGTTTGGTTGACCAGTTTTATAAATTTTAACATCCATGAAAAGCAGAAGTATTTAAACTTCACTGATTCAATCAAATTTGGCTTTTTTCACACAAAAATTACCTGAAAAGAACTTTTAAATGTCAAAGTGAAAACAGTTCTACAAAGTAATGAAATAGAAATATAAAGAAAATAATTCTTTACATATTCATATCAGAGTCGTCCTCGTTGCCGCTCTGCCTTAAAGCTTTGAGCTTCTTGGCGTTTTCTCTCATTAGTCTCCTACTCGCAGAATCACTCAGTTTACGAGGCGGATTCACACATGTGCCATTTTCCCTCCATTTCTTGATGGATTCCAGAGGACGTTCACTGACTTGGACATGTTTTGGTCTCTGTGAGCTGTTTGGAATCTTCTTCTGTCCTCGTGGTTTTAGTGGTGGACAAAAGGCTCATAATGGCGACTTAATTCTTGTCATATTACTTTTAATACAACGACTAAAATCTTGTCTTTTCTTGTTTAATTAGTCTTGCAGTTTTACTCATTTTCAGACTAATTTTTTTAATCATAGAATTTTTTAAAATTAATTTTTATTGTTTATTTTATCAATTTAAATAGGCTACCTAATGAATTCATTCTTGTAAATAAGAAGCCTTCTGTGTTTTTGTCCTTTGACTTTATTTTTACATTTTTACCACAGAACTCTAGTTGTTTGAAAACAATACATAACATCCTCAATTTGCTTTGATTATTAGTCTAACATTTTTTTTATTTATTCTTTTTTTGTGTATTTTAAGAAAAAATAGAATCAGATTTTTTTTCCTTTATTATTATTTATTTATTTACTTATTTTTATTTATTTATTTTTTTGTTTCTCCTGTTGAAAAAAAACTGTTACGCGGGTTCCCGGTCCCCCCTATTTTTGGACCTTTCCGGAGTTTCCGGTCTGTTTAGCGACATCAGTTTATTCATGAATTAACAGTGAAAATAATCAAGTTAAACACTGTTTGAGACACAAACACATACATACACACCATCACGCTGAGTGTGTGTATGTGTTTAAGTGTGTGTGTGTGTGTTCGTGTGTTTTCCTCGCTGAGTGGAGCTGCAGCTCTTCTCATTCTGAACACGAGCGCAAACAGTGACAGCGCGTCACGTGACTGTTTCTCTCCACAGAGTGTCGAACAGACGACAGATCACATACACACACACTTCCACACACAGAGAGCGACAGGGGAAGAACACACACACACACACACACAGACGGACAGAGAGGAGAGAGAGGTAAAGAGACCGAAGATGCCTCTGAGGGAAGAGCTCCTGAAGTCCATCTGGCACGCCTTCACAGCTCTGGATGTGGATAAGAGCGGAAAAGTCTCCAAATCTCAGCTCAAGGTAAACTTGACTTTATCCTCAGTCACTGTGAGACAGAGCTGGAGCGAAGCCAAGCAGGAAACACACGCTGCGCACTCTCAAAGTTTGCCTTCAGTGTTGGATTGTTTCTGTTTTTCCTTTGTGGAAAAAAAAGTTTGTGTGTTTGCGCGGAGCTGCAGAGACGCACCTGTTCACGATCTGACGGACCGAACCAGGAAGAAAAACGAGTCCTCTGCAGGGTTAACACAAACTTTACCGGTAAAACTCAGACTTAGAACAAAACGATCACAGTTTGACTTTGAAACTTCAGTCAGGCATCGAGATGCAGAAAACATGAGAGAAGTTAAAGCTGCAGAATAAGTGATGATGCACCAAAAGTCCACAGACAGCCTGGAGAGCAGCTCGAGTATTTAAAGTCAGAGTACACCATGTCCCAGATAAACACACTGCTTTTTATTCAGTCTTTGTCTGATTTTCACTCCATACGAGTCACACCGCAAACACTGAAATCTGAGCAAAAAATTTTTTGTCTTATTTTTGGTAAAAACGTCTTTTTTTAGACTTCATATGAGCCACATTGACCAGGACACTCCAGAAAAGTGTCTTATTTCAAGTGTTTCAAGATGAAAATGAGGTCTGAATTGTTTGTAATGAGTAAAAAAAAAAATCTGCCAGTGGGGTAAAAAAATGAGCTCATCAAGTTTCTCTAAATTAGAACGAAACTTTTTTCCTGACCCACTGGCTGATTTTAATTTCATGTCAGTTTCAGTTTGACTTCTTTCAGATATTTTTTCATGACAGTCGTTCATCCTTGAATAAAGCCAACGTCCTCAGAGGAAGTGAGGTAAACGTGTGGTTTGTTGAGGTTAATCCGGGTCAGTATCAGAGGAATCTGGAGCAACAGTGAACTTTCTATCATTTCCAGAAGACGATTTTCAACATGTTAGAAACACTCCCACATTACTCCAGCGGTGTGTCGGCGTGTCGGGCTTTAGGTCAGCTGCAAAGATGATTGATCAAAGGAGGGAATCGAACGACAGATCCTTCAAACAGGTGTTTGAACTCGACCTTTGAGACACATGCAAAGATCTTCTGAAAACTACCTCAAATTCTTCTCACGGTAGCACCTGTGAGTGCAAACAGAGAAACTTTCAGGGGTTCGTTGGTTAAAGACGATTAAAGTCAAACATCTCGATGCAGACGGGGTTTCCTCACCTTGTCCCTGAACTCTGCAGAGCTTTTCAGAGCCACGTTAATAAACCACAAATGTTATACAGACATAGACACTGAACGCAGCCTTTAGCGTTAGCTAACAGCGCCCCTGATCTGTTGAGCTTTTGCATCTTGAGTTTATCTACAATAGTCTTTCAGTTTTGGAAAACCTCTTCCACACATGCATTACTGAAAATATCCTGAAAGTTCTCAGAACTTTTAGGACCTCCGACTTTGGAAAGCTTTGTTACATTTCGATACGAAGGTCCAGTTTCTGTGGAACTTGCACAAAAACATTTAAGGGCAAAGTTTTGGTTCTTAAATTGTGTCACAGTTTGACTTTGGATCCTCAGTTTTCCAGGTGATGGTAAGTCCAAAGTTAACCAAATACAGAAGCTTGACCTGGAGCTCTTGGAGATGTTCCCCCTTCGAAAGGTTCTAAGAGTTCTAAGAGAGCCATTGGTCCATCAGTGAGTCACATGGAGCAGAGTCGTTGACCTTCCTGAAAGTCGTTTGGATCTTTAGTCGTCAGTGGTCGTTACAGAAGAGTTGCTAACCTAGTTTTGTAGGTGCTTGGGTTCACAGTCATCAGGGGTCGATGTCGAAGAGTAGTTAAGCTAGTGTTGAAGTTTTAAGGGTTCCAGTGGTCCGTGGTTGTTGTTGGCAGAGTCGTTAAGCTAGTTTTAAGAGTTGATTGGTTTAGTTTAAGAGTTGTTTGGGTCTTTGCCCGTCTGTGGTTTTCATTTGAAGGGTTTAACCCAGTTTGAAAGTCATTAAGGTCTTCAGTGGTCCGTGTACTTATCCTAGTTTGACAGTCAGTAGCAGAGTCCTGGTTTCTGAGTTGTGACGGTCTTCAGTCATTAGTGGTGGTTGTTAGAAGTCTCACCCACCTGGTTCCTAAAAGTCATCCATGTTGTGATTGTCAAGTGGAGTCGTTAACCTCATTTATGAGTTGTTGAGATCTTCAGTGGTCTGTGGTCACGGAGTTGTTCACCTCGATTGGAAGTCATCAGGTCGTTGGAGTCACATGATCTCTGGTGTGAGTATGGCCTCACCTGATTGGATAGCGAAATCTAAACTCTATCATCTGTTGGAGATAAGAAGTGACTTAGGCCTCCGGCTCATTCAAGGAAAGGTCATGTGATCCCAACAGCTCTCAGGAACAAGGTTACCGATTCTGCCAATGACCCCATGTGACTCACAGGCAGACTGACGACCCTTAGAAGCCTTTTGAAAGACGGATGATGTGTCCTCAAGAAGTCTACCGAGTCCTGTCGTTGTGTCGGATCAATTCCGGAGGTTATGTTGTGGAACACTCTGAATATGCAGCTAATTATAACTTTTATCGTTCCAGGTTTTGTCCCATAACTTATGCACGGTGATGAAGATCCCACACGACCCCGTAGCTCTGGAGGAACACTTTAAAGACGACGATGAGGGTCCGGTCTCCAACCAGGGATACATGCCGTACCTGAACAAATTCATCCTGGACAAGGTCGGTACACCCTCAGACTTTTGTAGCTGGCTGATTCTCATGTTTTACACGGTTCAGTTTAGCCAAAGGTGGCGACTGAGTCGTTGGATTCACTAAAGAGGAAACAGTAACGCTAAATGGTTTTGACTCCTGAGGTTTCTTTTAGCCGCAGTGAGTCAGCGCTCTGTGCTTCTCCTTATCTGGAAAATGAGACACAATCAGGAGAATGAAACAAACTCAACCTTCCAGCTGCGGTGAGGGTTTCAGACATTTCTGCCCTGGGTTTGGCCTCTCAGGCCAGCTCTCTGTGGTGCTTTTAAGAAGCTTAATAATGACAGGATGAGATGTTTCCTTAACTCTGAAAAGGTTTAAAGGGTCTTGAGTTAAATCCAGGTTTGATTAATGCTCTGTGGGCTGTAACAGTCCACTCACTGAGTGAGGACACGGCGCTGGTGACGCTCTCTCTCTGTCGTCTCCATCAGTCATCGTGAAGAGCTGAGCTCAGACAGACACACTGAACCGAGTGACGACACTTCTGTATAGTCATGGAAACTCTCTTTTAAGGTGGAATTTTGCAGATATGTTGTCATAAAAATGGAGAAAAAAAGCAGTGGGAAAGTTCTGGAACTTTTGCTTCTTTTATTCTTGTTTTCGTGGCACTTTAATTCCCTGGGGGTTTTGTGAAATGAATAAATAAAGATCTCGTCTTTGTCGTGTATTCAGCAGAATATAGATTATCACTGAATTCTGTTTTTATTTACATCCCAACTTCACTGGAGTTGGTTGTAAATGCATCCAGGTAGTTTTTCAGTCTTCTTGCAGACCTGAACTTTCTACACTCGTCGTCTGTTTAAAGATTCTTTAAGATAATTCACAAAAAGCAGATTAAGCGGGACAGGAAGTTGCACACAGACGTCACTTAAAAACATCCAGTGACTTTCAAAGTAAAACAAAGTGTGTCCAAAAAAAAACAGGTGGTATTTGTTTCAACTACAACAACAAACCAACATAATGAGCAGAGCCAGACCAGGAGTCAACAGGTCTGAGGTTTTACAGCCCAACATGGACCAGGAGAGGATCATCACCGGGGTGGGAGTCCAGGGAACTCCTCGATCTTTGACTCCAGCTGTCTGGAGGTCCTGATACGAGCCGGACTGAACACACAGCTGGTGCGACTTTAACGGTGCGGTCGAACTGGCCATCAGTACCACGCCCAACCTGAGCACGCTTCAGTCCCAAAGTCCACTTTGTTTGGGACTTTTTGTGCCCTGTGCCTGATACGCTTCATGCTCGAGTACGATCACATACACAACAAGGGCGTGGTGTATAAACGTGAGGTGTAGTCGCTCCTCTGGACAATCATTTTAAACGATAGCGGGCGTGTTAGAGGGCTGCATCAGACCACAACGACTTAAATTCATCGTCATGCTCTCTCTCTCTCTCTCTCTCTCTCTCTCTCTCTCATTGTGCTGACTCTGATGAGACTGCGCTCCATGTAAACAGACACTTCATGGTGAAGTAGGCGAGCCATGCTTGTGTCTGAAGTCTGGTTCATATTGGAGTAGTGTGACCTCACAGTATGGACGGCCAATGTGACCTGTGGTTGAGAGAGCATGCAGTCAAACAGAGCATGCCCATGCAGTGGTTTCCACTACAGAGTCATGTTTGTTTTTTGAAACCGCGCCCCCTTCAGGCTGTCGTGAGACCTCAGCATCCAGGATTCTGAATCTCTTCTTGACGTAAAGCGCTGTAGATAATCCCCAGATCCTTGCACAGGAACATAACTCTGAAACTGTTGAACCATTTGCTCACGCAGTCGCTCACATCTTTACTTCTGAGAGACTCAGAGACTCTTGTTTTGTTTTTAATATTTCAGTTCAACATCTGGTCTTTAGACTGATTTCAGATAAATCTTTGCTTCTTCAGACTGTTTGATGAACATCTTTATTCAAGAGTCGGTATGTTAAAGCACACTCAGCGTTGTTATAAATGTGATCATCTGCCGTTTTTGAAGCGAATCTCTCTGCAGGGTCGTGTTGTTTCTGACATC
This sequence comes from Labroides dimidiatus, assembly GCA_030710495.1. Taxonomy (NCBI): domain Eukaryota; kingdom Metazoa; phylum Chordata; class Actinopteri; order Labriformes; family Labridae; genus Labroides; species Labroides dimidiatus. The sequence goes on from CM061147.1 coordinate 32,848,860, forward strand.
ACCGTGGCGTTGGTGTTTCATTGTTTGTGGTCAATCTGTCGACAGTAAGACTTTCCCCTCAGAGAGATCTTAACTCTGTATTGTTTGAGTTTCCCTTGTTGCTTTCTGAGGTTAAACACGCTGCTGGCTCTGAGTCATAAACACCGTCACATCATTTTCTGATGTCATGAAGCAGCTTCAGAGTTTTTTTTGATCCTCTGAGGACATTCGGTGAATTCAGAGAGTTTGTGACGCGTCTTCCAGGCGATAACGTTTCATCACACAGGCTCTAAACTCTGCGCTGGGTTGAGGCGTAAAGGAAATGTGTAACTCTGGACTGAGATAATACACGTCGAGGTTTCTTTCCACACAAACACCAGCGTCCCATTGAAGTGGAGCTGACCCGGCCGGAGGAGAGCGAGGGCGTTGGTCAGGGCATTTCTCTCTCCTGAGGAAACTCCACCCGGTCACATAAGGAAACTGTGTGTGTGTGAGTGTGTGTGTGTGTGTTGTGACCAGAAGCTACAACCAGAGAAACACAGGATCAACTTTAGCTGAGCTGTTTGTCCTGAACAATCAAAAACAAAAAAGAACGTGACGACGACGATGAAGCAGCTCGAGGTTTTGATGAAGTCTGACTTGAAACCAGTGGAACCAGTGGAACCAGTGATCCTCTGTGATAGTGAAGTATTTGCAGGCTGGTGTGTGTTTAGCCAAGAAAAACAGATCTATTTTTAGCCGTGAGGATGACGTCTCAGACGTGCCTGAGGGTTTTATTATGTCAGGAGGAAAACCTCTCCTGCACGCTCTGCTCACCTGAGACAGGTTTTAAAGGTGTAGACTCATCAGACTCAGAGGTTCTGGGTCCTTGAGGCTGATGTTTGAAAAGCAGCTTCCTGAAAACACAGAGCCTGAAGGTCCGGAGCGATCAGGACTCACTGAAATATCGACATCAAACACCTGCTGCTTGTTTTGGTCTCTTCTGCGCCGTGAAGCGTTGGCGCCTGTTTTCATTTCCTCTTTCTGAATGACTTTCATTTCATACCACACGCCTCACTTTCCCTCCATCACTCTTTCATAGAGAGCGGAGCGTCCTGTCTGACCTGTGCAGGCCTCCTCTTCTCCAGCACGTCCTGAGTGTTTGTGAGGCTCAGAGCGCTCCGATTAGGATCCTGAATCCTAATGAACATGTGGCAGCAGAGCAGGATGCTGACAAGGCTCTGATTGTTTCTGTGTGGGGACGGAGAGAGAGAGAGAGAGAGAGAGAGAGAGACAGCCAGCGAGAGAGAGAGCATGGGCAGAAAAAACGAACAAGACGAGCATGACACAACAATGTGAGAAGCAGAGCTCCTCTTTCATAACAAACCCGACTTTCACAACCTCTCTGCTGTCATCCTGCCAGCGCCCTCTCTGCGCTCAGTCTGCGCTGACTCATTTCAAACCTCACGTCCAAGAGCAGGAGGATGACACGGCCTGGACACGACCGTCCTCCTCCTCCTCCTCCTCCTCACAGGAGGATCCAGGCTGCTGAGGGGAGAGAGAGCGAGCATGTTGTACAGTGGTACTCCACCCTGAGTCTATTCATAGACTGAAGCAGCACCTGAATGCGGGGGGGGGGGGGGGGGGGGGCAGCTGTGTTCAGCTTGAGTTCATCCAGAGTTTCTGAAAACCTTCAAATCAAATTCAAAACTTCCCGAGACCCACAGAAAAACAGAACTGAGCAGCTTGGACAGATTTATCCAGAGTTTAAAGCTTTAACTTTTTATCTTGATGTCAAACTTCCTTTAAAGTTCCTGTGAGGACTTTCTGAGTGATCCTGAAAAAGTCTCTCTTCTAGATATCTGCCTGATCCTGATCCACAACTTTAAATCAGATTATCAGCACCAATATAGGTTATTGATAAATGATGTTTCTCAGCTTCCTGATCAGGTCGGACAGGACCAGATTGATTTACAGCACGTTGAAGTCTCCATGACAACACCACGCCAGCTGATGAAGTTTATCAGAGAGAAGAGAGATCTGAGTTTGTCTCTGCTGGAAACGATTTCTGTGATTAATTTAGTAGAGATGGTGGAGACTGGAGCTGAACTGACAGACAGAAGAAGGACAGAAGAGAAGAAGAAAGATAAACAGGAGAGAGAGAGAGAGAGCACAGGCTAAAGGCTAAAACACAGGCTAAAGGCTAAACCATGAGCCAAAGACTAAAACAACTAAAAGGTAAAACACGGCTAAAAGCTAAACCATGAGCTAAAGGCTTAAAGCACAAGCTAAAGGCTAAAACACAGATCAAAAGCATGAGCTAAAGGCTAAACCATGAGCTAAAGGCTATAACACAAGCTAAAGGCTAAAAAAAGGTTAAAAGCAAAAGCATGAACTAAAGGCTAAACCATGAGCTAAAGGTTAAAGCACAAGCTAAAGGCTAAAACACAGATCAAAAGCATGAGCTAAAGGCTAAACCATGAGCTAAAGGCTATAAAACAAGCTAAAGGCTAAAAAAAGGTTAAAAGCAAAAGCATGAGCTAAAGGCTAAACCATGAGCTAAAGGCTATAATACAAGCTAAAGGCTAAAACACAAGCTAAAGGGTAAAACATGCCTAAAAGCAAAAACATGAGCTAAAGGCTAAAGCACAAGCTAAAGGCTAAAACACTGGCCAAAAGCAAAAACATGAGTTAAAGTCGAAAACACAAGCTAAAGGCTATAACACAAGCTAAAGACTAAAACATGAGTTAAAGGCTAAAACACAGGTCAAAAGCAAAAACATGAGCTAAAGGCTAAACCATGATCAAAGACTAAAACACAAGCTAAAGGCTGAAACACAGGTTAAAAGCAAAACATGAACTAAAGGCTAAAACACGGGCCAAAAGCAAAAACATGAGCTAAAGGCTAAAACACAAGCTAAAGGCTAAAACACAGGTTAAAAGCAAAACATGAGCTAAAGGCTAAAACACAAGCTAAAGGCTAAAACACGAGCTAAAGGCTAAAACACAGGTTAAAAGCAAAACATGAGCTAAAGGCTAAAACACGAGCTAAAGGCTAAAACACAAGCTAAAGGCTAAAACATGAGCTAAAGGCTAAAACACAAGCTAAAGGCTAAAACATGAGCTAAAGGCTAAAACACAAGCTAAAGGCTAAAACACGAGCTAAAGGCTAAAACACAAGCTAAAGGCTAAAACATGAGCTAAAGGCTAAAACACAAGCTAAAGGCTAAAACATGAGCTAAAGGCTAAAACATGAGCTAAAGGCTAAAACACAGGCCGCTCAGTGGAGGACATGACATCTTGTTTGTGTTAGGGTTATTGTTTGGTATCTTTATGTTGTGGTGTCGTTGCAGGAGGGAAGGAGTCCTCTACATGTGTGACAGCTGTAACACTGAGCGCTCATGTTTCCTCCTCAGGGTTGAGGTTATCACAGTTGCTTTGGAGGATTTAACATCTTTAATCCAGGTTTCCACACAGGCAGCCACTCGACCTCCGCTGGTACAATAGAGAGTTACATCACATCCTGTTCAGCCTGAAGAAAAGTTCACTCATTCACTCAGGCTGAATGTCTCTCTAATTAAACCACCGTGAGAGAAATCCACTCAATTTGTTTTTGCAAAGAAAAGACTCAGACCTTTTTAAAGTTCATTACTCAAAGCGGTCATGAGAAATGTCATCTTCAGTTTGATGTCTTATCATTTATCTGACTTTAATAAACTCTTTTTTTAAATTCCTGACAGGAAACCTCAGATTAAGATCCAAATCCTGTTGAACCTTTATTCAACTGAACACAAAGACGAGATGTTTCTTGTTTGGTGGTGTTTTGGGGGTTTGTCCAATCAGAATCAAATATTTACCACAGCTGGGTGATAAACGTGGTGAGGAGGAAGAAAACACTTCTAAGTTGGTTTTATTTCTTGTGGGAAGGTTTTGGTTTCCGCTCAGCAGCGTCCTTCACACATTAAGCAGCTTCAGCTCAAACTGTTTGTGATGACGTTGAATGAACTGTTTCAGCGAGTCAGAGTGAAAACACTCTGTGGTTTCTTCCTCGGCTGTTATCTTTAGTTCTCGTCTGAGGAGGAGTACGAGTCGAGCGTCACTGACTGCTCGCTGATTCAGAACCGTCCTCTGGTCACACCTGGAATGACCGCAGCACATTTCTCTCCATGTTGATGAATGTTTCTCTTTGTCAGCTCAGTCTCAAGGTTGGATCCAGTGTTGCTGGAGTTGTTTTGGTTTCTCCCTGACGGTTTGTGTGACGAGGGGTCGAGATCTGCTTTTCTGAACGCTCGACCTGCCAGAGGTCTCTATGGAGACGCTGCTGTTCAGCGGCTCGAGGAGAACAGTTCTCCTTCACAGAACCAGACGCTCCTTTCCCAGAGCCCTCCTCACATTCCTCGCTGGAATCTCAACCTCTGACGTTTTCATTTTCTCTCAGGAACAAACCGTCCTCTCTTTAAACATCTTGAAATCAGACGTTTTTCTGGACTTGTCAGGTGAATGTGGCTCATGTCAAGTCTAATAAGACAAATAAGACAAACACTTACTTAGATTTCAGGTTTTTGGTCGTTGGCTCGATCTTAAGAGATGAAATACGTGAGACTATCGGACAGTGTTTGGTGTTTTTGATTCGTAATCTGCGAGCGAGATTCTTCACTTTATCTGTAAATCAGTTTGCACATTTCAAACTGTCACAGAAGTTAAACCGGAAAGCCCGGATCAGAAACGCTTTTCAACCAATTTATAAAAATCTAATCTGCTTCTTTCACCCTCTTTGTTGGAAGTAAGAAAAGCATTTCAGTTATTGATGAATGGATTATAAAGACGATGGGTTTCCTGTGTGTCATTCTGACTGTTTGGATCTTAAACATGTAAAACAAACGGACTGATTCATGGAACATCCCTCTAACATCGTTGGGAACCTCTAACCGAGATGTTTGACTCTTGATATTGTAAACATTTTCCACGTCTTGGTGATTTATGTTTTCCTCCGCTCGTCTCCAAACAAACAGTTCTGCTTCCTCAAAAACAAAGTAAAGACAGAAGCTCTTCTTCTTTGGTGTCAAAAGAGAAACACTGACTCACCCGAGCCTTCTGCTGCTGCTGCTCTTGTCGTTCTCTGACTCAGGTGACTGATAACTTTGACCGTCAGGACTTCAACAAGATGTGCTGGACGCTCTGCTCCAGAAAAAACCTGGACCAGAACCAGCTCTTCATCACCAACGACGACGCCTTCAAGGTCTGGTGCATCTTCAACTTCCTGTCAGAGGACAGGTACCCGCTGACCATCGTCACAGAGGAGGTGAGTGTTCAACACAGTGTTTACTACAGTAGCATTAGCTGATCCGCTCATCCAGAAAAATCTTAACTAGCGTGACTTGAAAGAGTGAGACCAGAGAAACGTGATCCTCTGTGGCGCTGAAATACTCTGGGTTGGTGTGTGCCAAGAAAAACAGATCGACTTTCAGCTGTGAGGACAAAATATCAGAAGAATCTGAGCAAAATATTACTGTGGAATAAAAAAATACAACTTCAGATATTAAAAACCAGATTAAGTTATTGGGGGTGGAGCCATTGGCAGACCTTGGTGTTTGAGGCCTCGCCCCTCCAGCACATCATGGACAAGTAGAAAGATCATTATGTGATGAAGTCTCGTGAAGACCTGAGGCTTAAACTATGATGAACACATCAGGGATCTCTCTTCATGAGCGTGTTTTAATTATTAATTCATATTTAATGACGTTATTATTATTTTAACCCTCTCCAGGCAGGCGTTGCAGATTTGCAACAGCTAAATGCTAGTTAGCTAAATACTCCATATCTATATTCAATTAGCTTTTTTTACTCAGAAGTACCACTGCAGGACTTAGTTGTGCATTAGCAACAAACAGTTTTCCACTATCCCACCAATTGGCAGAGCCGTGTCACTTTGAACATGCCAACACATTTCAAGCCATCAATTTCATGTAAGTTTCACTACTAACCTCCATTAATTTGAAACCAAAACTGCATAAGATGAATCCTGAGTACATATAGATACAGTACATGCCAATTAGTAGATTTTATCTCCTCTGGGTTTTACCTCAGGGGTAGCTTTATTTCAATGTTGCAGATTTGCAACGTGGAGCCGGACAGGTATCAATGAATGCCACATGCTTTATCTGCTACTTTGCCTATATTTTAAAAAGGTCAGAATCGTATATTATTACCCCATAGGATAATTTTCCCCAAATATCAGATTTTTCCTGTTACTAAAACTTGATTTGAGCCTGAGAGGGTTAAACAAACATGAGAAAACAGTTAAAGTCAAAGATGACACACATCATCAGTCCGGTCAGCTCGCCACTTTCATGTTCCAGCCTGTTAATTGGCTGCTAATGAAATCTTTAACAGGTATTTATCCTTCTTTGGAAAGTGGGCAGCAATGTCACCAAGATAGAGACTGGATCGAGTCTGGTGCTAGTTTACAGACCGATTCAGGGATTTCTTCAACATACGAAGATGTAGAGGTCTGAAAATCTGCACACGCTCAGTCTGAACATCCAGCGCTGGTACTTCAGATCTATGTTTAAAATATGGGAAAGCAGAACACCCCCTCTTTAATTTTATATTTTGAGAAGTTAAAATCTAAAATAACCAGCCTGCCTCTGAAGTCATGACAGGAAACTGTTAAAGTGACCACAGACTTCATGAGTCTGTTATGAAGGGGATCAGTTGACTTTTGGAGCCTCCAGTGGACCTCAAGATCTCAGCTTTAGCTTTTTCTTTCCACAGGTTTTAGTTTGACTTAAATGTGTTTTTCTAAGATGTAAACTGCAAGTGAATCAAATCACAACAAACTGCTGAAAGCTAATAAAAAAAAAAAAGAGTCTGAAGTTATTTTGAAAGTAGAATCAGCAGAGCACGTCTGCGTTTCTACAAACCGTACAGGCTTCCAGCTGTTAGCTTTAGAACTCAAAAACAAGAGCCGAGGTGTTTCTGAATATCTGACATCATAAAGTCCAAATAGTCCGCGTGCTGAACACCAAACATCTCGACCCTCCAGTGTTACATGAAACATGGCGGCTGAAACACTCGCCTGACCTCAACCGGAAACCATGTTATCATGAAGGAAGTCGGCGAGTCAGAATCAGATCAAGAACTCAATGTCAACATTCACACAGTTTATCTGCAGCTTGATGGTAAAACAGATATTTGTTGTTTTCCAGAACCTGAAATAATTTAGTGTAATTGAAACAGGAAGCTTTGTAAGCAGTTATTATTCATTAGAGAAAAAGAGGAAGTAAGCTATGCTATGATCAGCGTTTCTCTTCTTTAAGTCTCAACTTCCTCTTCCAGAACGGACTCAAATAAATGGCCTCATGTTCGTTTCTCCGGCCTGAACGTGAAGCTGTGTGTATCTGTGTTGTATGTGAAGCTTCTCTGCTGCAGATGAGAACGTCTCTAACTCGAGAGCTGAGAAGGAAGTTTCCAGCTTCCTGTTCTTTAACAAACGCTGGAAGATTTATTGTCGGGGTTTAACAAACATCAGCGCTGAATCACAGGAAGACTGTTTGCAAAAGAGTCAGACGTTCATGTTCCCCAAACAGCCCGTGTGAAGTGTAACAGGGCAGAGAGAGATATCCACAGACACATTAACAGATTCTGTCACATGCTCAGGTGTTCATGACTCCGCCCACAGATCGAGTACTTCCTGCGTAAGCTGACGGAGGCGATGGGGGGCAGCTGGGTGGAGGAGCGTTTTGAGGACTACAAGCTGCAGATGAACTCCAAGCAGCAGAGCCTGAACGCCTGGGACTTCATCAAGCTGGTGGGGTCGGGTCACTTCAGCAAAGGCATGGACCGCCAGACGCTGTCCATGGGCATCAACGAGGTCTTCCAGGAGCTCATCCTGGACGTGCTCAAACAGGTGAGCAGCAGCAGGACTCCGGATAAAGCAGCTAAAGAAGGATCAGACGTTAAAACGAAGCTGGGCGTGTTCTTCTTCTCTGCAGGGCTACATGATGAAGAAAGGTCACAAGAGGAAGAACTGGACGGAGCGCTGGTTCATGCTGAAGCCAAACACCATCTCGTACTACGTCAGCGAGGACTTGGCAGAGAAGAAAGGAGACGTTCTACTCGACGGGAACTGTCTGGTGGAGGTAAGAACAAACACTCGGACAGAAAGCTTCTCATCATGACGACGTCACTTGAATCGTGCTTTAAAGGGTGAAATCCTGATCCTGATGAAGCAGCCGATGTTTGTCAGAAAATAAACCGTTTTCTGTCGCGTGTTTTTTTCCTCCCGCAGCCTCTACAAGACAAGGAGGGAAAGAAATGTCTCTTCATCATCAAGTCGTCGTATAAAAGCTTTGAAATCAGTGCGTCGGACAAGAAGAAGAAGCAGGAGTGGATCCAGGGTGAGCAGAGACGTGATTTTATGGTCGTGGTTTGTTAAATCAGCCTCGATGTGGTGATTCCGTTTGTTTTGTATTTTATCAATCATCACTTTATGAGTCAGTGAGAGTAAACAGCAGAGTAAGAAAGCTTTCCCCAACACTCTCCTCCAGCTGTTCAGACCTGCGTGAGTCTCCTGCGTCAGGGCCGACCCGCGCCGCACCACGAGGCGCGCCAGAAGCGTCGGGACCTGCGGCTGAAGCAGCAGGCGGAGCAGGAGGAGCTGGAGCTGAGGATGAGGGAGCTGCAGACGGCCAACGAGGCCAAACAGCAGGAGCTGGAGAACATGAGGAAGGTGAGGAGGATTTAATGTTCCTGTTTGAATCCAGTCTGCTCAGGAAACGTCTGGCACGTTACCACTTCCCAGAATCTAAAACAGGAAGTGGAAGTGCTTCTGTGACACGAGAAGGGCAGGAGAGGTCCAGCATAAGACGATAACGATGACGACAAGAGGTCTTCAAGCTCTCTTAATGAGCATCAGTTGTTGACGTTGTTTTCAAGAATGAGACGTTTGGGCTCCAAATATGGACCAAAAAAAGTCAAACTGCTGCGATTAAAGTAAAAGTTTATAAACCCAAACAAAAGATAAGAGCTGATAACACCTCAGATATAACCAAGAGTCTGTTTTCAGGAGGTTAGATCAGAGGAGCACATTGGACAGAGAGATAAAATACAAGTTTCACATTAACCCAAACAGTTATTGACATTAAAGTGATCAGCAGATGATCCATAAACGTTAGAAAAAGAAAGAAAAGAGGAAGTAATTTACTGGGTTTTGTTGCGTAAACGTATCGGTGGGATTTCCCCGATGAGAGAATGTCAACAGCTCAGATTATTTACAACCAGTAGAAGAAGGGCATTGTTCAAATACCACACCAGGACGAGCAGCTCCGACACGACGACTGTCTGTGGTTGATCCAACGTCTCATGTTTGCTTCCGGCTCAGAAACCGGAGAACGTCTCTGAAGTTTTAGCGTCTTCCTTCAATCACTCGGGTTATTTTAGACTCTTGAAGGTCAAACCTTGTTCTGCTCAACTCTGACACGCCATCAAATCAAAACTGCTGATCAGACTCATAAGGAAGTGACATCATCACCGTGGTCACCATGAATTTGGCACGTTGCCCGTAGTCGTCCTTTTTATGGAGGAGGGAACGGGCTCTGTGAGGACCGTCTGTTTGGTGTTGATTGCAGCGACACCTGTAGTGCAATCAAGACTCCGTTTCCCATGAGCACCATCACCCGCTGTCATAAAGACGTGACTCTTTAAAGCCTGACCAATCGAAAAACAGACGGAAAATTCTAACTTTTTGGAAACCGAGATGTTTGTTAACCCTTTCAACAAAATGTGAAAAAAATTTGCTCCATCATTTTGTTTATGAGATATTTTTTTTTTTATATCATATTTGATAAATTGGTTGTTTTTGGAAACGTTGTTAGTAAAGCTTTTAGTAAATATGAATTCATTCAATGCAGAAAACACTTATTTTTAAACATGTGTAATAACGCAGATGTTATTTTTATCGCAACTTCTTGGAAATGATCAAAGATTTTCCTGGAAAAAGTCTGTGGATGATTTCCTGAGAGCAGCCATTTTGAAAATGGCCAAAATACAATTTAAATCTTTTTTTTTTTTTTTTTTTTACGGGTTTTGGAACTCGTGTATCAAATATGATACTTTTGGCAGTAAAGGGTTAACGCTCGTTTTCTTTGCTATTCCAAACACAGCTAAAAATAAATCCTGAAAGCTGATTCAACATCATTCATGAGCTGAACGAAGTGAAACAAACGGGCCTCTGGTTCGTGATCATCTGTCCTGCTCTGAGAAACGACTGATGCTTTTATGACACTTGTTTCTGGTTAAAGCTGCTTTCACACAACAATCAAAGTGGGTCACCTAAAACTCTGGTGGCTCTCCTCTGAAACCGGGTGCCGGCTCATGAATACTTATAATAGCTGCGCTCCGCCCCGCAGCCTCTGGGTGATGAATGGTGCGTCACCCGCTGCCAAACACAGGAATGTGTATTCAGGGCAGAGAGGAGGCATGAGTCTCCATTAAACGTGTTTTTCCAGTAGATCCTCCTGAACCGGACTCACGCTGTCCGTTGACTCGGCTGCTTTAACACCAGGTGATAAATGTAGTGAGTGTGGATTCTGTGAATGCTGCTGACCAACAGCAGCTTCCTGTAAGGATGGTCAACAGGTTAACATGAGGAGTCATCAAGCTGTGATGAATCAGCTCAGAGAGCAGAGCGTCGTACTGTCACCTCTACAGGGTTGGTTTGATGAAACAGTTTGAAGATCTGCCTTCAGGAGCTCATCGGGCTGTTTTCTCCTCTTTGGATCTTATCTCACTCTGAAACCTTTAAACGCAGAGATGAGTCTAAATGAATAAAGGGCAAATTTAAAGACTTAAAGAAAAGAGCAACACCGCTAAAGCTTCTTGTACCTGTAAAACACACGTTTGTTATTCCTTTCGTTTCGTCCCCTCATGTTTTTTTCCCTTCAGTCAAACTTATTTCTCTTCTCTCTTATTTGCACCAACACAAATGTGCAGAAACAGTGGGTCAGGCCAGTTCCCATCATGCTTCTGTAACACACACTGCAGGAGAGCACACCAGCTTGTCTCTGTTTGTACCACACACTGCTCTCCCATGAATGCACAACAATCTGCCATTGAGGTGACGGTCGTGTCTCGCAGAGACGGTTGCATGAATGCACAATGAGCACACATGTATGGTCACAGTGTTGGTGTGTGTATGGGTTCTCTCTCTCTCTCTCTCTCTCTCTCACACACACACACACACACACACACACACACTAGTAGGAGCTGGGGCGCTCACACTTTGTTGCTAAAAGTAGAAGAGGCTCACAGTGTCGGGGCTGTTCTCAGCTGGGCGACACAAGTCTTCGTGACCTCTTGACCTCCCAAACAAACACGTTTACCAAGATGCAGCAGCTCTTACTGACACACCATCAACGTTTCTTTGAGCGAGTCTCACCTGTCCCTCAGGTGTCTCACCTGTCCCTCAGGTGTCTCACCTGTCCCTCAGGTGTCTCATCTGTCCCTCAGGTGTCTCACCTGTCCCTCAGGAGTCTCACCTGTCCCTCAGGTGTCTCTTCATCCCAGATGATCAGTGCTCAGTTCTTTGCAGTGTTACCTGCTGCGTAAACATCAGCAAACTCTGCTTCTAAGGACGGAAACAAGGAAGGAATAAAGTAAGAAAGGATAATAAGATAGGAGTGAAGGAAAGGAAGGAAAGAAAAGAGAGGAAGGATGGATGAAAGGGAGGAATAAAAGGAAGATTGGAAGGAAAGAGGGGAAAAAGAAGGAAAGGAAGGGGAGAATTGTTTTTCATACTTTGAATGGCAGAAATAGCAGAAGGAAGGAAGGAGAAAGGAAAAAAGAAGAGGAGAGAGGAAAGGAATGAAGTAAGGGATTAAGAGAAGATGGGAATTAAGGACAGGAGGAAGGAAAAAGGAAAAGGGAGGCAGGAAGAAATGAAGAAAAGAAAATAAAGGCTGGAAGAAAGAGAGGACATGACAGAAGAAAAGAAGCAAAGCAAAAAAGGAAGATAAGAAGGAAAGGAAAAAGGAATGAATGAAGGAAAGGAAGGGGAGGATTGTTTTTCATACTCAGGCTAATTTAAGATTTTTAGACCCAAATGCTTCTCATTTCTTCCTTTTTCTTTTCCACTCTGTTTCCTGACTTTAATCTGGTCTGTTTCCTAACTTTAATCTGGTCTGTGTCCTGACTTTAATCTGGTGTGTTTCCTAACTCTAATCTGGTCTGTTTCCTGACTTTAATCTGGTCTGTGTCCTGACTTTAATCTGATCTGTTTCCTGACTTTAATCTGGTCTGTTTCCTAACTTTAATCTGGTCTGTTTCCTAACTTTAATCTGGTCTGTGTCCTGACTTTAATCTGGTCTGTTTCCTAACTTTAATCTGGTCTGTTTCCTGACTTTAATCTGGTCTGTGTCCTGACTTTAATCTGGTCTGTTTCCTAACTTTAATCTGGTCTGTGTCCTGACTTTAATCTGGTCTGTTTCCTAACTTTAATCTGGTCTGTTTCCTAACTTTAATCTGGTCTGTTTCCTGACTTTAATCTGGTCTGTGTCCTGACTTTAATCTGGTCTGTTTCCTAACTTTAATCTGGTCTGTGTCCTGACTTTAATCTGGTCTGTTTCCTAACTTTAATCTGATCTGTTTCCTGACTTAAATCTGGTGTGTTTCCTAACTTCAATCTGGTCCGTGTCCTGACTTTAATCTGGTGTGTTTCCTAACTTTAATCTGGTCTGTGTCCTAACTTTAATCTGATCTGTTCCCTGACTTAAATCTGGTGTGTTTCCTAACTCTAATCTGGTCTATTTCTCAACTTTAATCTGGTCTGTTTCCTGACTTTAATCTGGTGTGTTTCCTAACTCTAATCTGGTCTGTTTCCTGACTTTAATCTGGTGTGTTTCCTAACTCTAATCTGGTCTGTTTCCTGACTTTAATCTGGTCTGTTTCCTGACTTTAATCTGGTCTGTTTCCTGACTTTAATCTGATCTGTTTCCTGACTTTAATCTGGTGTGTTTCCTAACTCTAATCTGGTCTGTTTCCTGACTTTAATCTGGTCTGTTTCCTAACTTCAATCTGGTCCATGTCCTGACTTTAATCTGGTGTGTTTCCTAACATTAATCTGGTCTGTGTCCTGACTTTAATCAGGTTTTTTTCCTGACTATAATCTGGTCTGTGTCCTGACTTTAATCTGGTCTGTTCCCTTACTATAATCTGGTTTTGTTTCCTCTGATGTGTGTTTTGAACTCTCTCATTACTTCATCCTGATTAATCCTGATTATCCTCATCTAATTAAAACCTAATCTGTTTTTTCTCCAGGCTCTGGAGGAAGCTGCCGCTAACGCAGCTGAAGAAGAGAGACGACGTCTTCAGACCCAAACTGAACTCCAAGACCGTTACAAAATGGACCTGGAGCGGGAGAAAATGGTACATCACTTCCTGTCATCATCATTAATCATTACGTCCAAACTTCCTGTTTGCAGGAGAGAAAATTTGTCATTTGTTTTGGGTTGTTAATGTAAAGTCAGATGTCAGGTAACAGGAACATGTTTGTGTGATGAGTGATTTAAACTCAGGTTTACACTGTAAAAACTTTTAAATATTTTTTAGTAAAACATACAATGAGTCAGCTTCACCCGACAAGTCCAGAAAAGTTTTTTTTAAATTTTATTTCTTTTTATTATTTTAAAAGATAAAAATGACGCATGAATTACTCATAAAGAGAAAAAAAGAAATGTGCCTTTAAGGTCAGAAATATTGGAATAAATAATTTAACTGTAACAGAGAATCTGTAACTACATGAAGATATGAAAGTTACACACACAGAGCTTCATGAACTTATTAATCCACCTCAGTTTGAGTTATTTGCCACCGCTGCCCCAAATCATCAGTATCTTAAATGTTTGTGATGTCTCTGTGAAGGTTAATCCATCAGAATGTGCAGCTCTTTGATCAAAATTATATATTTAATGCTGAAATACAATAACTGTTGGTATCCATGAATATTCACATGGACTATTTTACAAGACAGCAGAAAAAAAAAAAAAAGTATCGGATGGACATCGGTGATACTGGCTCTGTATTTACTGAACTCAGGCCTCATTTTTGTCTTTTAATGTCTTCAGACGCTTGTTTCACGTTTGCTTCATACTTGTTATTTTAAAGCGAAGCGATGCATGAGCACAGAACTCGACCAGCGGTTTGATTTCGTGTTCAAGTGTTTATTTCTCTTCTGGATTCGCAGGTTCGTCAGCAGATGGAGGAGCAGGTGGCCCAGAAGTCCACTGAGCTGGAGCAGTACCTGCAGCGGGTTCGAGAACTGGAGGACATGTACAGTCAGCTGGAGGCTGCTCTGGAGGACGAGAGGCACGCCAGACAGGACGAAGAGGCCGTTCGCAGGCTGCAGGCACGGTGAGTCAAACCCGCACGAGTCAAACCAGCAGAAAGTCTTCTTCCAACTGGGTTTATGACTTTCCTTAGATTAAACACTAACATATGACGCATCGCGCCATCTGTCCAGAGAGTGAGTTTGTAAATATGAACGTAAAAATAAGTCTGTGACAGTCCAGCTGGGCTCTGTTTGGCTCATGGAGGTCTGTGAGGATCCTGAAATGTAAAACTAACCACAGAACCTCAGAGGCCGAGTCTGCTCCTCTTCCATTAGTCACACAGACGGACAGTCGGCGTGTACTTCCCTCTCTGCCACATTTCCTCCCTCCTTCTTCCTTCCTCTTTGCTGACATTTGCTGTAACATGTCAGCAGCACAATACCGACCGCAGAAAGAGCAACATTTAATCTGTTAAAAAGACGAGAAACTGCTGTCATCAAAAACAGACCGCTACACGAGTCGCCCAGCGACTGAGGTTAGATTTGTTCTGCAGAAGGTTCAGAGGACGTTTGTGTGTCAGTGTGCTTAAAATGAAAATAGATGCAGAGGCTGAGAAGTTTACTTAAAACTGCTCAACAGCACCATCTGCTGGCGTACTTGCTCTCTACAGCAGGGGTTTTCCTGACTTTGGACTTGCTGGTTTAATGTTTTTGAAAACTTTATTGATGGAAATCAAACGTCTGCTCGAGCAGGTTGCTGGAGGAGGAAGCTGCAAAGAGAGCAGAACTGGAGCAGATCCACCTGAGGCAGCAGCGTGCCATCTCAGAGACGGAGGCGGAGAAACAGGAGCTGGAGAAGGAGCGTCTGGAGAAGGAGAGCGCCCTGCAGGCGGCCATGAAACAACTGGAGCAGCTGGAGCAGGAGAGGCAGGGGGCGCTGGAGCAGTACCAGGTCAGCTGGCACTGTTTGTGTGACGTAGTTACATTTATCACCACAAGATGTCCCCGTTGGACTGCAGGGTGAGAGGCAGCTCTATAGAGACGAGTCCTACCTTTGTATTTGATCACCTGCTGTTGTTTCTGTTTTCTCCTGTGAACCAGACGGTGGTGAAGAAGCTGACAGTTGCAACCAATAACACAAAGACCTGGAAGCACAAGGTGGCTGAACACGAGGGCATGTTACGGCTCATTCAACCAGGTAAGGACCGCACACACACCGGTCCTCACAAGGATAGAAGAGCTGACAGAAGGTGGACTTTGAGACGTTTCAGTTGTTCCTCCACAAGCTTCAGACTGATTTCATCCATGAATAAACGTAATGAAGTCAAGTTAACTTACTGAGAGACTTCATTTGACACTGACTGTATCAGGTCTGACAGACAAACAACCAGTTTAAAAAGTCCAGAGGGAAACTGGGACCGATACCGGTTCCTGAACTATACTTTTTTCAACACCAACTTTTTTTTTTTTTCACTTATTTTCTTTTCTTTTCTAAATGAAGATACTTTAGAATAAACAGATGTAAAGGAGAGCAGATCTTCTGTTTGACCGTTCTTTGTTCACTACACAGCACAGCTTTGTGACTGGGTGATGGTGCTCATGGGAAACGGAGTCTTTGGCTGTTTTCCAAACCGCCTACTACATACTACATGTGAATTTAGTATGTAGTAGGCACCGCATACTACCTACTACCTTTTAATGTAGTATGTAGTATGACTGCTCTGTTGGCTCTGTTTTGTAGTATGCTGAAATGAAACTACAGCTGATGGATTTTTTAAATGTTTAAATTTATAATGAAATATAAATGTAAAAAAAATGTTATTGAGCCAGGGAAGAGAATTATTATATTTCAGCGAAGTTTTTTTTTAAGTAAAAGTAAAGTAGGTAAAAATGGCTTCAGTATAATGATTAATAAATCTGTAGAAGTAAACGCCTCTTTTAAGTCTTTTAAGACAAGAAGTGAAGTTTTAACAGCTTTTCGTTCGCATCACCTGCTCTTCTTTTTCACCGACCATTTAACTTTAGTGTTGTGTTGTAGTTGTTATTTCAACTCATTCCAGGAGGTGGCGGTAATTCCCCTAAACCTGAGTGCCAACCCCATAGAGAAACGGCATTAGCGCCGTGCATTGTGGGAAACAGTACACCAGGTAGACTGGTCCGATGCATACTGAAAAAAAATTCTGGATCAGTAGGACATCCAGGAATTCTTGGCATACTGCAGATTTTGCCAGTGTTCCCATACTAACTACTACATACTGAATTTCGGGCAAATCAGTAGGCACTGCTGGTGTAGTAGGCGGTTTGGAAAACAGCCTCCATCCTGATGTCACTGCAACCAACACCACATGGAAGGTTTTCACAGAGCCTCTAAAGTTCATCTCGTGACTTAAATGAGCTCCGTCAAAACCAAAGATTCAGTTCAATGTTTTCTGAAATGTGAAATCGCTGATTGAAAAGATTCCAAATATGGAAACACGTTTTCTTCTGGTTCACATTTGTTTTTAAAGAGCGTAAAGAATCAAGCAGACTATTAACGAAACCAGCGACCGCTGCTGGTGATAAGTGCTCTGAGGTTATGGTCCGTACTGAACTGGATCTTCTTACCTCTGTGGTAAAAGGCTCTCGTCTCTCCACCTTCAGGTTCGAAGGGACAACCGATGATCACTAACTGGGGTCCGGCAGCTTTCTCTGAAGGCGAGCTCAGCCTGAGGGAGAAGAAATGGCAGGAGATGAAGAGCCAGGGCCAGTAGAGCTCCCTGTGAGCCCGGATCATGAACATGTGAGCGACTCAGAAGAGGAGACCAGGGAGGATGCTCTGGTCAGGAACTGGATTTTAGGAGCTGGAGTCAAAAAGGATCAAATTCACGAGCTGTCGCAAGTTCAGACAGAAATACTACGAGAAGAACCAACAAGGATTGAAGTCAACAGTTTGTTTCCCTCTGTTGATGGATGAGGTATCGGTTTGTCTTTAATAACTGAGCTCTTTATTCTGTGAAATTAACTGAACCTCCCCCGGGCTCTGAAGAACACATTTTCACGACGGAGGATTAACAAGAAAATAATAAAAGGTTGTTGTTTTTTTAAGGAGCGTCCATCCGCGTCTTCTAGATGAAGTTGTGTTGAGTTACAGCTTTGACAAACAGCCTTCTTTATAGTCTCGTAAATTTATGACTTTATTCTCCTTAAAAAAAACAAAAAACATTTAAAAATATAATTTCTCCCTTTTTCCTTTTTGAACATCGCTCTAATCCTCCGTCGTACCTTTTTTTAAATGCTCATCTGACACAGTAGGTTACAGTTATATCTTGGACTGCAGAGCAGGAACTCGACCTCTCTGGTGGTTTGTTGACCAAAGTTTAGCAGAAACGAATTTGTTACTTAAAGGTTGTGATGAAGGTAAACCACAGAGTCTGTATTTGACTCCTTAGTGTGATAATGACTTATAATATAAATTCATGTTTTGTTGTGAAGACCTGAAACTAGTGATGAAGACCAGAGAGGATAAATAAAGTTTCTCACCTGGTTTCATTCGACTGCACTTCTCGTTGTAGGCTGTGAAGTCTCCTCCTGCTGGTTGTTGGAGGAAACGCAGGCGCAAATGTTACAGTAAAACTAACTTAAATCTGATATTCCTCCTAGTTATGGATAAACTTGTGTACACTGATGCTTTTAATATCACCTGTTACTCTTAACCTAAAGAAGCACTACTCTCCACGTCCAGGCTTTTGTAAAATTAAGAGTTGATGAAGCACAACGATCCTATTTTAAACCCTTTGATATGAAACATGAGGGAGTTTTGTACATATTTTAACCTTTTTAATGTTAGTCAACAATGTTTAACAAAGCTGTCTTATAAAATAAAACACCCAGAAATTTAAAATAGCACTTCTGATTTAGTGGTTTGTCAGTCTTTGGTGTGTCCTCGCTGTTTGAACAGAAGAATAACTAACAGCAGAACATTTGTACTTTAACCCTCGCTGCCTTTATACTGTCCTGAGCGAAAATGTGATTTCTATGTTGTGTTTTTATAAATATGTAAAAAGACTGAAGGATGTAATAAAACACGTCTTAAACAGCTGGCTTACCGTGAAACATGTCTTCTTTTCAGCACGTTGGCTTTCTGCAAATATAAAAACACACAAGCAAAAAAAAACCCACAATCATTTATACACCCACAGCTCGCTGATCCAGACATCAAACAGGCTGTAATGTAACCATTTCTCCACTAGAGGGCGCCACATCGACACAAACACTACATCAGTGCATTTCAGTTTTCTATTGGTTACACACATTTTGCCTCGTACGCTCACAAAATCACACATGATGAGCGAAACTCCTCATGTCTCCTGCAAAATGAAGATTTACACCCAAAACATTATTTCTTCTCAAACTGGTGTATGTTTTCCAATCACACACACACACACACACACACACATGAAGCGACATTTATAAGAAGCAGTTGAACACTGACGTATGATGAATGCAGATTCGTCATGATAACTGAGGCCTTCTTTTGTTCAGTGTTACTCTCACTGCAGACGGCACACACAGCAGTGTGCTGTAAAATATGATATAAGCATGTTTTCATACTCTGACTGCCTGCTGCTGCAACTATAGACACCATGCATATTTGGCCATTTAATTAGGAACATTCCATTCCCATTATCACTGTAACTGTTAATGTAGATATTAGCCTGATCAATACATCTACAGTATCTATTTTTAATCAGCACATAGGCATGAGGTCCCTCCTGAAAACGAGATGTAGCATCTCAAGAGGCTAACCTCTAATAAATCAGACGACAGGTCTATGGTTCATGGATCTGTCTCTAACTTTAGTTCTTACTTTAGTCCACTTGTCTCCTCTTCCCTCCCTTCCTTCGCCCACACACCCAACACAGCATGGTGTGGATTTGCTGTTCATCATGAGACTGGGCTCCACATTCCAGATTTCCTGCTGCTTAACAGAAGGTTTTTTCTTGCCGCCATGATGGAGGGATTCATGATTGGCTATATGGATTCATGTTGGGTGTTGGATGTATATATTTGTATATATATGCATATATGTATATCCTCAAAATGAAGAGCTTTGTGCTCTATTGTAAAGTGTCTTGAGATAACACTTGTTATGAATTGGCGCTATACAAATAAAGATTGATTGATTGAATAACAAATATTTTTTAAATTTTTCCTTTAAAAACATTGAAACAGTGAACTAGGATCCCGCACAGATCCCGATCCTGGTATTGGGCCGATCCGTGGTTCTGATCCAACCAGCTCTGTGTCTTTTTTCTCATATTTTTTACTAGAATTTTTGTCGTCACTTTAAGAACTTGACACTAAGGTGAAATTATGATTAAATCAAACTCAGTTGTTTGCACTGTTTTGTCACTGTGTTAACAGGATGTGGTTAAGAACAGTTGTGTAACAGTTTTGTTCTTGAACGTTCCCTCTGATGCTCTTTCTCTGTTTGTTGCTGTTTCCAGTCTCTACAGTGGGTCAAAGTTTATGACTGAATATTAATTTATGTGAGTTCTGAAGCTTTTTTTTTCTCCAAACTGATGGTAAACATTTTAACACTTTATAGTTTTAATAAATTTCAACTTCAGTAATTCCATATGTGCTCATTCTTGCCGTTCACCCAAAACATTAGCAGTCTTATCCCACCGCAGGGCATGCTGGTTTTTATTTTAACACTGCCATCAGATTGGGATCGGTATTGGTTGATACCTAAAGCTCAGGTATGGTTTAGGGATAGACCGATTATCGGCGCATATATTTGTCATTTTGATCCATATCGGCATCGGCCTTTTTTTTAATACGACGGCCGATAATAGGTCACTTCAAAACTTGGCAAAGGAAAGCTATTCTTAACTCCTTTGCTTCGGTTAGCGAAAGTCCGCTAGCTTAATGCTAACATGAATGGAAAATCCCATTGACCGGCTAACGCAATTAGCATCGTGACTATCTCACAGTCTATGAACTTATTATAACTTTCACAGCTTGCTTGGCTCTTGAAAATGATATTGTTATTGTTATTGTTTGAAGTTAAAGAAAAAAAGATAAACATTTTAGTTGTATTGAAGTTTTGAAACAGTTTATATACTGTAGAAAACTTAAGGGAGCTATTTATTTGTTTAAATGTTTATTTACCTTTAGAAGACATGCTGCTGAGCCTGGGAAATGTTAAATAAACATGTGCTGAAAGGCATTTAAACAAAGTTAAGGATCAGAGTTTGTATTATTCAAAATTTTGATGTCAATATATTCACTTTTACTGCAAATGAATATCGGCTGCAAATATCAGTTATCAGCCTCCTTCACGGCGAATAATCGGTATCGGCCCTGAAAAAAAAAAAGCATATCGGTCTATCACTAGTATCAGTATCGGGACCAGAAGAGTTGGATCAGATCCCTACAGTGAACATCCCAACCAACAGTAAAAAAACCCACATGGTCAACCAACGTGTCTCAGATTCCATCAGAGATTAGGATCCTTCTTTCTTCATCCTCTTCCTCTACCTCTGTTTCCAGTGATGGATCCATCGCTCCAAAACAAACACTCACCTGTTGCTCACCTGTTGCTCTTTCATGCTCTGAGTGCTGATTGTCAAACTGTGACAGGTGTTTACGTGATGAGTCAGTGAGCAGCAGAGTAGGGAAAGTTTTGAATGTCAGTGTGTTCATTGTGAAAACGAGATTTTCTTCATGAACATTGTGCCAGATGCAGAGCGGTGTGTGTGTGTGTGTGTGTGGTGTGTTGATAAAAGTGTGTTTTCCAGCTGCAGTTTGAGTGTGAAGCAGGAACTGTGCTTGTAGTTCAGCAGAACTGGTTCAGGGGGTTGGTGCGTGGGTTACAGGAACCAGTGATTGTGTGTGAACAGTTATGAAGAAGTGTAAGACGTTGAGTATTTGAGAGGGTGTCAGAGACGAACAGAGACTTCATGGGGAACCAGTTTCCTCTGTAACTGTAGTAAACATGTTAACTGGAGTTCAGCTGGGAACCACTTCTTTCCATGACCTCACCGTCCTTATCTTACATTTTCCAAAATAAAGCTGCTCAGCGTTTCATCTGTCTTTTACATGGTGCATGAAACTGATGAAACTGATGAAATCTGTAACTCTGTAAATATTAAATTATCGTCCTCCCGATGTGACAGCTGATGATGAACTTACAGATATTTGAGTTACAGCAAAGAACAAATAACATTTATTATCCAGCAGCTTTTTCTACATTTTCAGTACGTTTTAAAAACCAGTACTTTCACTTGTAATTCAGAATTTTTTGTGTGAAGTTTTAATTTTGTCCTTTTAGGCCCTTCAGGTCAATAACTGCTCAGAGAAACAGATAAACAGATAGAGCTGACTCCTCTTTTCCAACCACAGTCAGCTCAGATGTGAGCCCAAACCTGATCCTGATCACAACAAGCCGTCCTGCAATCCGGACACTTCACGGAGAACTCTCGACGTAGGGAGCGTCTACAAAGGGCAAAATAAAAACAAAGAGGAAACCGAAAAGGAACTTCAACCTAAATCTGTGTTGTGGTCACACTGATGGTTCTTAATATGGCTGACGAAGGATCAGGGCCAAGTTAAAAAAAAAAATAATTTAACAAGGAAAAAAGTCTTGGATTTATAAGAATAAAGTCATAAATTAAAGAGAAAAAGTCACAAATTTATGAGGAAAAAGTCACAAATTTATGAGAAAAAGTCACAAATTTATGAGGAAAAAGTCACAAATTTATGAGAAAAAGTCATAAATTTATGAGGAAAAAGTCACAAATTTATGAGAAAAAGTCATAAATTTAAAGAATAAAGTCATAAATTTACAAGATTAAAGTCATAAATTTATAATATTAAATTCATAAATTTAAAGAATAAAGTCATAAATTTAAGAGAATAAAAGTCATTAATTTACAAGAATAAAGTCATAAATTTAAAGAATTAAGTCATAAATTTGAAGATAAAGTCATAAATTAAAGAGAAAAAGTCACAAATTTACGTGAAAAAGTCATAAATTTAAAGATTAAAGTCATAAATTTAAAGAATAAAGTCATAAATTTAAAGAATAAAGTCATTAATTTACAAGAATAACAAATTTACAAGAATTAAGTCATAATTAAAGAAAAAAAAAGTCAAATTTACAAGGATAAAGTCATTAAGAGAAAAAGTCACAAATTAAGGAGAATAAAGTCATAAATTTGAAAGAAAAAAGTCACAAGTTTTGGAAAATTAAGTCATAAATTTAAGAGGAAAAAAAGTCAGATTTACGAGAATAAAGTCCTGAACTTAGTACATGACTCAAAAAAATTCCCTGGGCATTACTCACTTTTTGTTTTGGTAAAAGTTTGAATAGTTTTCTAAATTTACGAGCTGATAAATCTCACCACAGGTTTTGTTTGTTGAGATGTTGCGTTTCAAGCATCCCGTTAAAACCAATTAATCATGAGGAATGCCGACACCTCACGGTGACAGTCCACCTTTAACACCTGAGTGTGGTTGTTCAGTCTTCCTGTGGAGCCCTAACTGAGCTCAGTCCTGGGGTCAAAGAGGGATAAACGGTCACAGTTCGTTTGTCCTAACTCAGTCTTATAAATGCATCCGAGCAGCTTCGCCTGTAAATGACATCAAACGAATGAAGCCGCCACTTTAAGACGTTCCTGTGATGAGTAAAACGGACGGGACGCTCGGTGCAGGTTTCCTCCACGTGAGAGGAGCGCGGAGGGTTTGTTTGACAAAGACCCGTCCGTCACGCGGTCTGCACTCCATCAAGAAACCTGACATTAAGCATCTAATCCTGACAGGATTCAATACACAAAAATAGCTGACGCTGCCAGAGTGGAAAGAAAAAAAAAAAACTCGTAAAATCTCCATTTGTAGATGAGCCCCCCCTCGAAAGATCCCCAACAAAGTTAATCAACTCCATCTTTCCTCCGTATCGTGCAACAGTCGTTAATTTGAGTGAGACGGGACAGACCAAACAAACACACACAAAAATACGCTCCCCAAAAATCTGCTGTCCAGATGCGCTCAGCACATACCACAGCTGCACTAACACCGCTGAACGCAAGGAGATGGCCTGTCATTAATGCCAAGTGCCGCGCCGGATGTGCTCTGTCAACCCCCCCCTCCGAAACCCCCCATAACCCCCAGCAGCGTCTGTATCCCATCATCCCTCTCTCTTTTAAACATCCTCACACTCATCAGCCTGAGGTTATGAGGCTTGTGGCACGCGTGCCGCATTCCTGGGAAGTGATGCGAAACAGAAATGCATTAAATTCTCGATCTGGAATCCATCGCAGGGGGTGTGTGTGTGAGTGAGTGTGTGTGTGCGCGTGTGTGTGTGTGTAAAAGAAAAGGAGCGGGGGGGTTAGTAGAGTTAGAAAATAAAAGGACAGGGCTGGGTTACAGGGTCTCATTACCCCCTCGAGAGCCACAGCATCTGAATTTACAAAGTGTCTAAAGGCGTCTGAGGAATTCAAAATATATAGGGTTTCAGAGTTTGAGGAATTCTGGGTATTTACAGCGAACGGGGTTCTCTGGAGCCCCAGGGCCTGTGGAGGTTTACGGAGCAGAGCGGTTCTCTCGGGACAGTAAAATAAAATGCCTGCAGAACATTTACCTTCCTTCACAGTATCACACATGACAATTCATGGACCCCTGGGGTGCGATACGGCCGTATTAAGAGTTCAGCGAAGCATCTGGCGAGGGAGCGGACAAAAATAGCATATCACTGCATCTTCACATTACTGATCTCTATGGAAGATTAACAGGTCCTTCGAGGATTCCTGTAAGGGTCAACGATGCAAACAGATGTCCTCCTCCGCCTCATAAAAATGAAAAACACAGAAAGTGAGTCCAGAGAGTGAAGGATTAAGAGCAGCATTCCTCTTCACACCAGCTTCCCTGACGGTCGCGGGGAAGAGAGAGAAGAGACGCTCTGCCTGCGGTGGAACAGTCATCCTTAATTCACCTGCACGTCGCCCCGTCCTCCTCCTCATGCACACGTTCCTCCTAACAGCCCTCCTGACGTCTCCCAGCAGCCAATTACAATAAGATTTGTGGAGCGACACCAATGACTTACGTTTTCAGTTTAGAGATTTTCCTGAGGTTCAAGGGTGCACGCCAAGAGACAGAATTGGGACAAAGGATCTGGCTCCAATCAGCGCATCTGACGGAGGTTGACTCTGCACCCACAGGAAGGCCACGCAAGGGGCCACAGCGGGGGAATCAAACCCATCTCTCTCAATCGCTGGGTCCAGATATAAATCTCTTTTGACACCGAGCTCAAAGTGAGCGGAGTGCCACTCTGACCCACCTTTTATATTTCTACTCTTACAGGTCAGAGGCTTCTGTGGATACAAGTTAGTGTGTGTGCATACACACACACACACACACTCTGCATCACTTTCCTTTACAAATGCTTCAAAGGAAGTGTTAAAAGATGTAGAAATGCTGCAGGCACACACCTGTAGTAGTGAAATCACACACACGCTCAAACACAGCCTGCAGCGAGGCGTCCTCAGCCCCGTCTACGTGGTGCGATTCTACACTGAAGAAATGCTTGACGTGACTGTGCAGAAAGACTTCAAAAGTCAGCGTCTCATCCCTTTCCTCCCCCATGAAGACGAAAGAATGTGTGGCAAGGCGCAAATATAAAACACAAGTGTTTCTGTGGAAAAAAAATAAAAAATAAAAACCCTGAAACCCCCGTGGACCGCGCTGCACTCCCGCCAACGCATGAAGTTATTCCTCTTTCAGTGGAGACCGTCTCTGATTATGACCGGGCCAAGTTCAAAGCTGGCCTCAAACCAGCACATTGTTTACTCACATCCTTCTTAATTGCATGGAGAATATGATATCACGCTAAAAATACCAGAGAAGCCGAGCGAAAGAGAGCGAGTCAGCAGAGCTCCTCTGAACCAGGTGAAAGGCCAAGAGCTGGAAGAGGCTCTGCCAAAGCTAACATTACCTGCACGCTCGTGTGTCATCATCCCGCTGTTAGACACACACCCTTTCTCCTCCTGCAGGTTAAAGTGTGTCATCAGAAGGCTCAAGCTGCCATTTATGACCACGGAGCAGCACAACCTGCTCTGTTTACCTGTCGAAATAGAAACATATGACTCAATGGAGGAGCTGGAAACTTTGCTCGACAGCAATTTAACCAAAAACACAAATACGGTGATGAAGATAAAGGATGAAAACTTCAGAGGTGGAGAAGAGAGAGCTGCTCAGTGTTTAGAGCAGGGTCAGATTCCAGCGTGCGACTCTGATTATGTGCATACTCGTTGTTCTGAGACTGATTCTCAGTTGGCTCCAGCTGTTTAGCAGCTTCTGAGCACTTCATGTTACAAGAGGTCACTTTAACAAAGAGTCCTGATGAGCAGGGTGCAACACAACACGACCGCTCCAACAACTCGACAGACAGCAGGGTCACATCAAACAAAAAGGAAAACACATTTATCGCACCTTTTGTCTATTTTAGGGATCAGATCCAGATCCTGGTATCGGGTATTGACCGGATCGAGCCCCTCAGAGCTGGATCAGGTATCGGTTGGAAAGGGCAGATTCGTGGTGCTGATCTAGGCAAATAGCTCTGTGCCTCTTCTTGTCTTCCCCTTTTTGTCGTCACTTAAAGAACTTGACATTAAATCAAACTCGGTTGTTTGGACAGTTTTATTTTAAATTTGTCTCTTTGTTTACAGTCTGTGTTTGTGTTCTACAGTTTGTACTGGGATGTTTCCTCTGATGCCCTCTCTTTGTCTTTTGCTGCGTTACCAGTCCACAGGATTATTATCTTAACACTGGTATCGGATCGCTATCGGTATTGGGCCCAGAAAACTGGGATCAGTGAATCCCAAGTCTATTTCATAATATCCATCAATCAATCAATCTTTATTTATATCCCCCTGTTTCTTCAGAAGCCTGTGGGTGTTGACCAGCAGTTATTATGGCTGACCGCCACCGGAAAATTAGCTCCAAACACCTGGTGTGAAATCATTAATGCTAACCAGGGCTCAGTGTAAACGTATTAAAACATGCTGCAAATTTTTATAGATTGGGTAATTATTTCTATTTATTATTTTTTATTGTTATATTTAATATATTATCATTTTGTTACTAATTAAGTTGTGGTTCAATAAATACTCAAGTTTTGCAACTAACGAATAATCACGTCTATTATTTGTGATTTCAATATGAATGAGGAAATAAGACAGGAGAAAAGGTGACAACATGAAGACACTTCACTGCAGACTGCAGCGACAGCGACGATACGAGATGCTTCTCAGAAAAATCATCATCCCCTGAAAGATTCAATAAGGCGTCAAAAGACTCAGAGGAATCTTACAACCTCCAAGATGCATCCAAAGATCTTCAGTGAGGTATAATCCTGTGATCCCATATATTTGATGGCTTACAGCTCTACTGATTGTCTTGCTTCTTTAACCAGTTTATTCTGTTCAGGGTAGGAGGTGTTTGGAGCCTATTCCAGCTGTCTTAGGGCGAGAGGCGGGGAACATCCTGGACTTGTCGCCAGCCAATCACAGGACTTCTATGCAGATGATAAAATACAGATTTCTGACTTAGTATGATTAAAAAAAAAAGTCACAACTTTTGGAGGATTAAAGTGTTTGTGAGGACTGTTTCTTTGGTGTTGATGGCAGTGACACCTGGTATTTTTCCAGGATAAAGACTCTGTTTTCCATGAATCCCAGAAATCTTTTTCAGCCGAGAAAAACAGAGATCATCTCTTCTCTCTGATAAACTTCGTCAGCCAGCGTGGTGTCTGTAAATGGATCCATGTTCCTCTAAGAAAGACCACTCTGACATGGATACTGAGAAATAACCAATCCTGGCGGTGATAATCTCATTTTAAATGGTGGATTATGAAAAGACAAAGATTTCATATTGAGATTATTCTAACGTCTGCACAGGGCCTTTAACTTTGAAGGTAGAAGTCCAAAATTAAAACCCAAAATTAAAACTTCTGTTCCAAAGTGACCGGATGTTGACTCACAAACTGAGTGCTACTTGAATTTGTTTGCTCTTATAAACATGTATTTGTCCATTTACTCTCACAGAAAACACTTGAAACATTTCACAAGTCGACATCTAACGGAAACGTGACGCAAATCAAGTTTTGAGCACAAAGGAAAAACAATTTTATAAACGATTTACAAAAAGCTGTAAAACTAAACCACATAGTTAACCCCGATGAAAAATATATGAACTTGTTCATAATGCTGACATTGTTCCTTAATCAAACTGGTAACCAAGTATTCAGGCTTTCCCTTTCTGGAGACCTCTCCTCAGAACATCTAAAACCAGCCGAGGTATTGTTTCCATGAGGCTGTTGTGAAAAGTCAAATGAATTTTAAAGGTTACTCAATCCATTTCTCTGCTTAATTTGAAAGTGATGAAACATGTCTTAAACAATACAGTTTTAATGAGGACAATGTGACAGTAATCCTCTGGCTGCAAAACTCACGACTAACCCCTGATTCTAATGAAGTGTTATACAAGAGCCCCTGGGTCACATTTCAAAGGGTGTGCATCACTCACTGGGGAGGCTGAGGTGAGTGATGGCCCCAGATACTCGCCAGACTTCGTTTTTTGATCAGCACAATATTGTCAGCATGCGATGCATTCGTGACAGCGGATGACTCATGGCAGCAGAATGTGATGAAGCAGGACACATCAGCTGTAATTACATCCCTAACTTCAGAGCGATTACTACAGTAAACATGCTATTTTCGAAACTCTTTTATGGGCCACTTGAGGGACATCCATCTGTTTAAAATGGAGAAGATAGCGATGAATAAAGCCCCAAACATCCTAAAAATGTGATCGAGCTTAGCCCTGCTTGTTGCCTTAGCACAAAAATAAAGTGGGGTAAACAACTGAAGACACTGACCTTATGGTTCAAACGTCAATAAAGTTGATTTAGGGGTAAGAAAAAAAAGATACCCTCATGTTTACAAAACAATTAAACTGAATTAAGCAAATCTACCAAACCAAGTAAGTTTGAAAACTGTGACACTATCATCTGATCTAGATATTCCTCCTGTTATACCAGAATACAAAGGATTTTGTACCATTGAGAGTCTCATTGTTATCTCTGATTCTTTAATGTTACTTTACGAGCCCCCAAAAAACAAAGCAATAAAAGAAGGCAATAAAATCTGCTTTACAACTCCAAATCAGCAAACAACGAGCTGCTCTCAGCTGCCCTCAGAACTGGAGCAGAGACACGAACAAAGTCTTTAGACCCCAGTTTTTCTCACTGATTAGCAATGTGTCCATGGGGGGCTGTGAATCGAGCTGACATCAATTTTAGCTAAACAAATCATTCAGAGTCCAATATTTACAAGGTTCTGAATGCAAAACAAATCAACCACAATGGGCTCCTCCTTTCACGGTAAATAAGGACCGTACCAAAATCCAGTAAAAACAATAAACGAGCAAATTCTCTGTTCAAAACCAGAGTTTTTCTGACTGGTTGGCTGTGAACTGAGCTGCTGCATAGTACTCTACTCTGTTTACACCTTTAATTTTTTTTTTAAAGTTGGATGATTCATTCCCAGTTGGGTCAAACCCTTAAGAACATACATACTGGCTGCATCTCCAGAGGGGCTATGAGCAAAGCTGCTAACTGCAGTTTAGCAATCTATGTTTTCATTGATCAACTTAAACTCAGATTATCAGCACCAATATAGATTATTTATAAATGTTGTTTCTTGGTCTCCCAAACGGGTCGGACAGGACTGGATTGATTTACGGCACGTTGAAGTCTCCATGACAACACCACGCCGGCTGATGAAGTTTATCAGAGAGAAGAGAGATCTGAGTTTGTCTCTGCTGAAAACGATTTCTGTGATTAATTTAGTAGAGATGGTGGAGACTGGAGCTGAACTGACAGACAGAAAAAAGGACAGAAGAAGAAGAAGAAGAAGAAGAAGAAGAAGAAGAAGAAGAAGAAGAAGAGAGAGAGAGAACGACCTGTGACTAATGACAAAAACATTTACATGAAATGTTGCACTGACATAAGCGGCAGTTATCTCAATAGTAATGGATTATTGCTCATAACAGCTGATCTCCAAATTCAGGAGTCCAATGGAAAGGAAAAATGGTATAAAACTATCTCTTAAGAAAAAAAAAAAATCTTTATTTTTGGTTGGAAAAGACATTTACTTTGATATGAAATTAGAAAATGCTTCAACAGAGTCCTTTTCCAGTCTTCTTTGTTCTCTACAAAAACCAAATGGAGTTTACATTTAAATTGTGTCTCTTAGGGGGGTAAAGGATTATGATCAATGGAGGAGTCATACAAAGTCTGCTCTTATTGGAGTAATAAATTTAATCCACTTATTCCTGATGAGATCAAATCTGTCTTTTTGAATCCTGTGAATGTAGGTCAACTTGTCCATTTTAAAGATTTCTGAGATTATTCCAAACCAGTCGTCCTTTGTCGGTGGTAGTGGATTAGGCCATTTTCAACTGATGGACTTTTTACTAGCTGCCAAGAGAGCCTGCAATAACTTTTTATGGAAACAATGTTACCTCGGTAACGACCCTCAAAATTCAAAGTACTTGAGTGTTTTATATGTTTTCAAGTGTTTTGTGGATATCCTCCCCCAAAAAAACAAACTCAGTCTGGGTCAACCCTCGAAGACATGGAAGTGATTTGCCACATTTGAACCTCATTGTCTCCAACATGTTGGATGTGGATTCTTGTATGTTTATCTTGATATGTTGTCTTAAAGTACCTGATAATATTTTTCTAGCAATGTTTTCCAATTCACCAAGTTTGAGTTCAAACTTTCTTTCCTTTTCATTTGGAACATGTAAAAAAATCACAGAACAAAATAAATACATGAGCAAAAGTAAACAAAAAAGTATCCTGCTTCCAAGTAACAATCATAATAAAAATAACTACAATATAAAGAAAATATACCAAATCCTAAGGATATGATACAAAAACTGACATCCTGATTCCTGTTTGTGTTTCCCATTTTTTGGTATGAAATCATCAAAATGAAAATTCTAAATCAAACCGAGCAGAAACAGACTGAACTTTCTGAATAATCGTCAGATGATTATCACACAATTAAACGCTTCGAGCCAATCTCTTACATAAGCATCGTTTGCGTGTTGTTGTTGGTTCGCGTGATTCCAGGGGTGTTTCGTAACCGAGATGAAGCATCACACCTTCTTTAATTATTCATGAGGACAAAGTTATGCTTTTTTTTACTGCTTAGTAGAAAGTGCTGTTCAATGCAAAGCACCTGTCTGCCAAGTGTTAAGATTTCTGTTTCCATTTCTCACCCTGCAGGACTCTACAAATGAGTCCCTGACGTGTGTGCACTTTCAACGTGATATAAAACACCAGTAAGAGACCGATACTACCAAGCACCAGCTGTAAACACAAACGTGTCAGAAAAAGGTCAGAAACATCGATCGATGAAGCAACGTGTGACCTGATTGGAAAACGCAGCTCTCTGTGTAACGGGGCTACCATGTCAAATTACACAATATGACAGGGAGAGCTGCTCCACTGCATCTTCAAAGGTCCCTGATTTGGGTATGAGACTGCAGACCCAGAGCCAAGGATCAAGATTTATGGGTAATGAACATTATTACTCACAGAGGAGCTGGAATGACTAAATTTTAAAATCACTCAAAAATGACACTAACTTGGCATGGCTCAAGTAATGCCAGAAGAGATTGCACAATGAGTCCATGTCACTGCTCAAACAGTTCAGCAACAGTTGGACACTGAACATGAATTTAGGCCATGGTCTGTTCAAGATGGACCCTAATTTTGTCTGATACTCTAAAAAGCTCTTAAACATATTCTTGTTCACAATGTACTGGACTTTTTTTTTTCCAGACATCCATTTTTTTCCAACTGATTTCTCCAAATTCTATTTCATCATGAAATATTCTCACTTTTATATATTTGCTTTGAGTGTGACAGTTTAGCCTGTGTTTTAGCCTTTAGCTTGTACTTTAGCCTTTAGCCCGTGTTTTAGCCTTTAGCCCATGTCTTAGCCTTTAGCTTGTGGTTTAGCTTAAGTTTTAGCCTTTAGCCCATGTTTTAGCCTTTAGCTTGTACTTTAGTCTTTAGCCCGTGTTTTAGCCTTTAGCTCGTAGTTTAGCTTAAGTTTTAGCCTTTAGCCTGTGTTTTAGCCTTTAGCTCGTGGTTTAGCCTTTAGCCTGTGTTTTAGCCTTTAGCTTGTGCTCTATCACTCTCTCGTGTCTCTGTGAGAAGTCTGTACATAGAAATCACTCAACTTAGAGAAAGGTGTCCTGATGTTGGCATATTCAAATAAAGATCTTAAAATAAAAAATGTAGGCTACTGATTAAACATTAAACCAAGAGTGATATACTGACTAGTAAAACATGTATTCTGCCAACTGTTAGCAGCTGTATCTGGTTAAAGGATTAGCAGATCTACATATGAGCAGCCTTCTAATGACTGGGACTCTGGAATAACCATGGCAGAGAAAACCACAGGAAGAAGAAGAAGCAAACCAAACT
Organism: Labroides dimidiatus; assembly: GCA_030710495.1. Taxonomy (NCBI): domain Eukaryota; kingdom Metazoa; phylum Chordata; class Actinopteri; order Labriformes; family Labridae; genus Labroides; species Labroides dimidiatus. Next base: position 32,880,683 of record CM061147.1, read on the forward strand.
GTACACATGACCAGCTTTTTCTCCTTGTCCTACTTGTCCACCAAAAGAAGGAAATTATTAAAGGGAAATCTACACACTGATGACTATGGGAAATACAAAAGAAAAAACACTGCAACAGGTGAGAGAAATTAGTGTCAAACGAAACATAACGATCTGTTTAGTGTGTTCAATAATAAGATAACCAGACTAGATACGTCATCACAGATGATATTAACATGAACTTTTATATATGCATTTCATTTATTAGGAGGAGGCTCTGCAGCCAAGCCGCTAACACAGATCGCCTCAGTGGTTTATAGTAAGCTCGGTCACTCAGACACCAACACAGATGGCTGAGAAATGCTGAGTTCATCTGATCCACACGGTTATATTTTCATAATGGTCATGTAAAGTTGTGTTGTCAACACTTTGATGTCTGGTGATATTGGGTTGTTTCTATTTGTTGGTGAAGTGATTGCCTAACTCTGTGACCATCATTATACCCTCCTGATTGAGGCCACACCTTTGCAGAGGATCATTTTTATTCTATCTTTTCAAACTGGTCATGTGATCATGAGGTGGATTTCCAGCAGCAGCCACGCTGAGTGACTCAGGAGTCCTTCTCACAGGTTTAGGGGCTTGTTTTAGCACTAAAACGCTTTATGAAATATTTAGAAAAGAAATTAAGGAGTCCTAAAATTAGGACTGACACGCCCATTATGTTAGAGAGTTCCTCCTGAATCTGCAAGTTAGGAGCTACTTTTAGCTTTAAGATGTTTGTGAATGTGGGTCCAGGTGTATGATTAAGTCAAAAGGCATGAGAGCACAGTATAAACCACTGAAATCATAACCAGTCATCATGTGTTGACATCCCCGTAATTCATGAAACACGAAGGAGCAGCTTCGTTGCAACACACAGACCCCTTCAACAGTGTTTTTCGGTGGAACAGATGGTGACAAATGGTCAGAACATCAGATTATCTCACATCTGGGGCTTAACAAAGTGTTGAGGTTCCTGGACGCAAAGAGTCACTTTCTGTTTTGTTTTGGAATAAAATCTCACTGCTGTCCAAACTGATATTCTGACACGCTACTCACATTTTAACTGTCTCATAATGGAAAACAGCACGACGACAGGGCTACTGCAAACTGCTCGAACCAGGAAGGAAGTATAAAAACACTTACAGCCATTATAAAGCATGCTTTTTAAATACAAACATTACATTTCATCTCTGGTGATTCCAGCCAACTCTCGCCCTCCAAACGAGTCAGCAAAGAGTTGGCATTTGCCCATTGCAATAACCAATGTAAGTGTTGACTTAAGAGTTTCTTGATAACAGAACATTTTTTGAATGTTAAAAAAAAAAAAGTTAATCTCAGTCAACTGGTCAGGAGCAAATGAACTCATATCTTCCAAAGCAGTGGAAGGGTGAATGACGCATGGCTCTATTTTCTGTTCATCATAAGACATGAAGGAGCGTTAAGGACGGACTGATCTTCTCAACCACAAGGAGCTATAATGCATTCGCTTCAGTTACTTAAGTTTAGTAGTGTCTTTGTACAGCTGGTACTCAGCTTATCGCTTGTCAGATATCTTTTGCCTGAAGCTTCTAATGTCATATTATCGACAGCAAAGAACTTTTCATAGTGAAAGACAAGAATCTATCTGCCAGGCTGGGCTTCAACATTCAGAGAGGGCAGAGTAACACGGTTCTGTTTTTCCAAACGTAACTGATTCATCGTCTGACAAAACACGTGAAGGACAAACTTTACGTCATTAACGTTAAACGTAACTGTTGCTAACATTACATCATGAACACTGACGTTAACATTATAGGGCACTTTCACAGGCTGGAGCTAAATATTGGTTAAAGTTATCCTTGCTCAGGTCCCTACTTCTCTCTCACCCTACACTACGCTCTGTCGCCTCTTGGCCGTCGCTCTCCGCGAGCCGCAGCAGAGCCGGAAAGAAGATAAAGCTCCAGAGTTTATTTTTCAAATGAAGATTTTTGCAGAGCAGTGTCACATTTTGTGTGTACAGTTTCACTTTTAGTTACACTCTTATTATGGTCTGTACATGTGCACAGATATTGACTTTATGTTTATATGGATTATCGGCCGGGCCGATTATCGGCGCATATATTTGTCATTTTGACCCATATCGGCATCGGCCTTTTTTTCAATACGACGGCCGATAATAGGTCACTTCAAAACTTGGCAAAGGAAAGCTATTCTTAACTACTTTGCTTTGGTTAGCGAAAGTCTGCTAGCTTAATGCTAACATGAAAGGAAAATCCCATTGACCAGCTAACGCAATTAGCATCGTGACTATCTCACAGTCTATGAACTTATTATAACTTTCACAGCTTGCTTGGCTCTTGAAAATGATATTGTTATTGTTATTGTTTGAAGTTACAAAAAAGAGATAAACATTTTAGTTGTAATGAAATGTTGAAACAGTTTATATACTGCAAATGAATATCGACTGCAAATATCAGTTATCGAACTCCTTCATGGCAAATAATCTGTATCGGTATCAGCTCTGGAAAAAGCATATCAGTCTATCACTAATATGGATCCATTTCAACTATAATTTACATTCAAAACATCTGAAAAAAAAAACCAACCCGTCAGAATTCAGCTCGTCCGGTGTTTCTCTCTCCTTTTCATCACCAGTAGCGTCTGATTCAGCATCTTTTGCTGGCTCTCCCTCACCACCACCCTCCTTCTCTCTCTCTCCATATTGTTATCTTTAGATTATCAGTGATAGACCGCTTCATTTGGTGCACACGACGGCGCTCTCTCTTCGGACCAGGAGACAGTGTGTGTGTTAGAGGGAGCATTTAAACATATATATTTACACAAACGTGACCAGATGAAATGCCTGCTCGTTGCACATGCATGCATTCAGACTCGTCTGGCTTTGTTTCCATCTAAAACTTAATCTGCAGGAGGGATAATGAACTCAGGAACACTGGTAGGAAAGTAAACTCTCCACATGTTTCTTGGCTGTTCAGAGTAAATCTGCCCGTCCTCTGATGGACTGATCACCCCAGCAGGTGTTGAGACATCGGTGTCTGTGTTTACTTGCTGGAATTCTCTGGACCCACAGGTCTCACATGGTATAAATCTGAAACAAACGGTCGTAAGCCAGAGTCTCACTGGGTTTGGACGGCTATATTTGGATCAAAAGTGGAAAATACTTGTGGAACTTGAGAAATGTCAGGACTGGGATACAATTTGATTCTTATCCTCTGAGTCATGATACAAGTCATCATCAGTTCCTGATTCAATTTGAACAGAAAGCTGCGTGTCTGTTGGGCTCTTAGCTGACTGCTCAACCAAAAACTCTTGGCTTTTGCCCACAGAGCAAAAACTTTAACTGGAAATTTATCCAGAATTTCTTGGCTACACAAGAACCAAAACAGCTGTGCTTATCTGACACTCTATCTTCATGGTAATCCAGCGCGCTCTCAGAATCATGTGACTAACTTTGGTTAATACGAAAAACAAACTGTCGGAACGTTTAAGGAATGCAGAAACTTTATATGAGACTTAAAAAAGTGGAAAAAAAAGACAACTAAATGTAGAAAGACTATCAGACACAGGGAGAAATGTTCATAATGTATTAAAAATGAGAATACTGAGATCAGGGCCCAGGAGCCTGGTTTGAAGAGGCCTTTGATCTGATCGCACAAAGGACGCGAGTGGAACCTTAATTTAACACATTTAATGCTTTCATTGGCAGTAAAAAAACAATCCAAACATATAAACATGTTTGACACACTATAAATTAATAAATCACTTTAATGTGTTTTTCTCAAGCTGATAAAAGTGGATATTTATTACTACAGAAACAGTACAGAAGATGAGAACGACTGATCATTTCCTTATCTCGAAATAACAAAGATCGTTTTCTCCTAACAAATTAATTAATAATGTGATCGTCTTGATTTCAACCTCCAAGAGCTGCCATGAACGTCTTCCAGCCACTGGGTGTCGCTGTAGTCTATCAGTAAGTTACACTTTGTTTACTGTAGGGCTACAGGCTGATAGCTGAGAGGCTAACAAACTGCTATCTATCCAGCTGCTTCAGCTAAGCTAAAGTACTGTAAATGTCGGCTAACCTCAACCCTGCAATGTAATGTGAGACGTAATTAAACATGTATTAATTGATTTAATAGTTCTTCGGGTCAGCCTCTCAGCTGGTCTTTGTTATGTCGAGATAACTAAAAAACTTCATTCATTATTAGGAGGAAACAGGACATAAAAAAGAGAAAAATCCATGGCCGTTCTCGTCTTCTGTAAGACAGAACAGGATGCATCGCCTCAAACAGTAGCAGAGCTCCAGACTAACATTTCACATTGGTGAATGATTTTAAAAAGAATAAGGTGGAGAGAAATGCTTTTCTTTACTGTAGCACAGTTATATCCACCTTTTTCCTGACTACCCATAGTTCATTGCGATTGCCGGTTTTGCTCGTCTAGTTGAACGTTCTCTTTACGTCGCCATGGAGACCACAAAACTGATGATGTTAGCCTAGCTGTCATACTCGCTCTAATAACCGTCTTTTAAAAGCAAGAAAACGACAAAAATGAACAAAAATCTGAGGTGGAGATGTTTAAGAAGTTTACACTGAGCTCGGTCTAGCATTAATGATTTCACGCCAGTTGCTCTGAGCTAGCTTGCCGGCAGCGGCAACCGGAAGTCGATAACCGCAGGCGGAAGTCAACACCCATAGACTTCTGAAGAAACAGGTGGATACAAAGAAAAATAAAGTGTTTTAAGTTCTTCGCTGAGCTGAAATTGAACATTTCAAACTAAAACACGAAGCAAAATACAACATTTCCAAATGAGAGTGCCTGTTTTTAAAGTGTCTCATTGAACTGAATTGATGTTTAATCCATTTTTCTTCATAAGAAGAATTTCTGATTTAAATTTGGTGATCGGCAACTCTTCATTGGCAACATCAGTGTGTCCTTTAAGTTTGCAGCCTGGCAGAAGGTGGGGGGGGGGGGGGGGGGTTGCCTGTATAATTAGTATAATTTAAAGGTTTATCTTTTTATTATGGGCTTAAAAACGACAAAAACAGTTTCCAGGGTGCTGACAACAAACAGCTCAAGGTCTGAAAAACTGAGAGGATGCTGCCATTTAAAGGTTTGTCAGTAAGATTAAACATATTCCTTTTAACTTCCTAATGAAATATTCTCATTTTAGGCTCTATTTGAAAAAAATGTCATCTGGGTGAAGTAATTTACAAATGGTGAGTGATGTAAAAAACTATTTCAGTGTTATATTTCCACTTTTTAACAACAGGAAGCTAAGGACAAACCTCGTAAGAGTTAAGAAATCAGTATTTAATAGAACCATCCTGTTTTTATTGTCATTTCTTTCAGTGTGTGCCTTCTTCACATTGGTGCTGGCTGCACGGTGTGCTGGTGTTAAAAAGTCAACAGACGCTGGATCAAAAGTGCTCCGACCGTGTGAAGATGCTGATTGAAGGTAAAATGTCAGTCGATCTTTTAATTTGCTCTGAGCTGTGAAAGAATAATAAACTGTAGGTATGTGGTAACACCAGGTCAGATAAAACAGTAACCCAGTTCAGTAACCCAGGAGAACACGGCTTCAAGCTGCTTCAGTACAGAGCAGGAAGAGTGCTAACGTATATTGCAAAAGCTTTCCATCATATCTGAGTGACTCTTGTTGTTGCCAGAGTCTAAAAACACAAAAAGCAAAAGTTCAGAGCTTTCTGTCTCTTCTCTGCACCAATCAGCAATACTTAGAAAATTATCTTTCCCCCTGGGCAAATTGATCACTTCCACCTGTAAGTGGTAAATATCTGATCCCTAGCTTTCCACACACACACACACACAAACATACACTGGGATTTTCCATTGCTTGGAATGAAACATAGAGGAATGTTCGGGCCTCACATTTGGTCAAGTGCATATTCCTCAGTGCAGACCCAGGGAGGGTTCTCTGTCAGCCTCCTGATGAGAGTCTTGGTGTTGCATATCAGAGGAGGGGAGCTAATAAAATCCCTGTGAATCCTGCTTTTTTTTAAACTCTTGATTGATATAAAACCACGGCATGAAATCTGCAGCTAAAAATAGACACTGGCTATCTAATAATATCCCAAAGTGGTTTCACTGCCAATGCTGAGCTCACCTTGCGCTCTGCTGACCCCAGCCTGTGAAACTGATCACAGCCTCATCCATCCCAAACCTAAAACCACATTGTCTTTATTTTTTAAACGTGTAACGTAATGTAAACACTATTCACCCAGCTGCAATCCAACAGAGGGGGAAGGAAAAGGCTAAAGGAGGGTGTGTATGTGTGTGTGTGTGTGTGTGTGTGTGGGGGGGGTCATCAATCAAAGCATGTGATGTTTGATTTGATTGTAGTTTATAATGATGGAGAACTGCAGCAGGAGACAAACTAAGAAAATAGAGAACAGCTCGTTTATAAATGTGCACAGATCATGTCAAAACACATCGCTGAGTCATCTTTCAGGCTGTGTTGTTGCCATGACACCTTTGTGTACTCATTCAAAGGTCTCCAAATGAGTGAGTCATGTGCTTCTATAGACCCATCAAACCTTTAGGTGCCAGCGCTTTAACAGAGTCATAACAAAACAGACCCGACGTTGGCACAAGATCCCATAGAAAGCTCGCCCAGGGACATGACAGGGATGATGATTTGTGGGGGTGGTAGTGGTTGTAATTTGGGCTGAGATTGCATCAGCTGTATGCAGGTCAACACAGGTTGGAGAGAAAAGAGAATGAACAAACTGCGAAGGGCTTCAGTCACCTATAATCTGTCAACTGTCAAACCAGGTCAAACTGTGCTCATTCATAACAGGAAGTCTTAGAGTCGGAGCCAACGGAGCGGAGTCAGGCGTCATTTGGTTCATCCAGTCCTGAACTCAATTCATGCAGAGCGACTTGTTGTAACTCATGTTTTCTATCACTTAGCATTAGTAGAGCTACATTGTTTGACAATAATTGGTCAAAATGAAAAACAACAATTTAATGTTTCTAATGTGTTAAATGTTGTTTGTCTTCATCACAAAGAGAAACAGAGTAACTGTTTTCAGTATCAGACTGCAACAAAATCATGTTATCAACACAAGAAAAGGTCGAGATGGAGGGGGAAAAAAGGCTGCTTGAAAAATGTTTTTATTGTCATGAAACTGGTATCATGTACTGATGTGATACAGACACAACTTAAGAAAAGTTAAGAATGGTGTAAAAGGTCAGTACGAACTGATTTTGATAGTTTGCTTGTCATTATAAACCCTCCATTGGAAACTGTTTTCTGAAAAGTAGAACTCCTTTTGAGTTTTATACCAACAATATGCTTCAAAAGAGTTCAGACAGAGACATCAGAGAGATGGAAAAAGACCAGGAGCGATATCTTCTTTGGTAAATCTTCAACAGACTGGGTTTAAAAGGCATTTTAGAAAAGCCGAGTGTCCCAAAAGTTGAGACAGGAAGAGCTCCACTCAGTGAGCGTTAGCATTAGCAAAGGAGTCAGTGGTTTCAAAAACTTGTTCCTTCGTGTAATATTGCAAAGAATTCAGGGAAATACTCACCAACTTTAAGGGAAGCAAGTGAACTTACAAAAAACGGACGTCACTTTCAGACCATGAATGAGCCATCTTCTCCACATGCAGCAACATTCAAGCATCAAGCATGCCTGAACACTTTCTCTTTTGTCTCTTGCCTCTGTTTCTTCTTTTTGCATTTTGAAGCTCTACTTTAAAGCCATGCAGACAAAGCCATATCACAACAGCATGGCTCTGTAGTAGAAGAGTCCAGGTGCTAGTAACCTGGCCTGTCTGCTGTTGAGACATGTCGCCCATTGAAAATGTTTTGCCTTATCATTTCAACAAAAATTCTTTATCAGGCAGGAATGAAATGTTCGTCTGTTTCAAAACTTGAGGAACTTTTCTCTTTGGTTGATTGATCTCTGGTTTGATTTTTTTAAATCTCCAATAACACTCGTCCCCTTTTAAACTCATGTAGAGTTTGAATGGTTTGCAAATCATTGAATTATGGTTTTGATTAACATTCTATAAATCATCCCATTGGTTTTAGAAATGGGATTTCCCAATTGCTAGAAATTGACAAATTTTACAACATCCTGAATTCTACAGTTCTATATAAGCAGAGGCTTTGGTCCAAAGTGATGTACAACACAAGAGAGTACAGAGTTGTGACAGAGCTGAGAAGCTGAGCTTTTGTTATGTGGCGTGGCTCAGGATAGTTTCCGGATAGTCAGGATAGTTTCCGTGTGCAAACCAAAACAACTGACAGGAATATTTTTCCAACGGACAAATATTTTCCCATAAATAGATTTTCCATCAGCGTGTCATAAATAAATACACAATTTACGGGCTGTGTTTTCATTTTAAGACGTTTTGGTGGCACTGGTCAGCTTGTACCAGTGATTTCTGCAATGCAAACATGGTTTTCAATTGTCAAACTAACTTGGACACAATGTGCAGTTGGTTATTTTGGGTTGTATTGGTATTCTTTTTCAATACACCTCTAAGGAGGACAGAGTTGAGTTGAAGAGACACTGTTTAACATACAAGAACAATCTTCCTGGGTGTTAATCTCTGCAGAATACATTGGTCATGTTGAATTGGAAGGAGTTGCAGGTGCGTGTTAAAATGGCACTCACTGAGAGGTGGAGAAGATCATTAAAAAGCCCATGTTCTTTCCTTAAATAGACAGTGCATGCTGTTACCTTCACAACAGGGCTAATCTGAATATAATCAGGGTGAATAAGTTACAAATGGACGAGACTCAGACTGAAAATAAAGTCATTTTAAAAACACATCTCCTGTAGAACCGATTCAGCTTCTTTACATGTTTATATTCAGCTGAACTGAACCTCGAAAACACACGGCTCAGTCAATAACCTTTGTTAGTGAGGAAGAAACAACAATATGTGAATGCACAGGAAAAAAAGTCCACCCATAGACCAGCGAGTCCTACGTTTCAGTGAGACAAAACTGAGTCTGTGAATTGCATTAAAGTGAACCAACTCTTTCAACACTTTCTCAACTCAAGTGGCTGCATCAGACCACAACTGAGCGTCACATGAACTCACATGCACTGGTCACCCCACTTCTTGGGGTTGCTGACTTCATTACAGTCTCTATCTGCCTGTTTTCTGGTTTGACTGTCTACATGTGGGGTGGATGAGGTTGACGTGAACTGTCCCACAGTCCCTCCCACTGGGTCTGGCATTCAGGTACAGCTCCCTCCCTCCCTCTATAAAGCCTCTCATGGTAGCAGTGTAAACCCCAGACTTCAACTCATGGTAAACTCTCTACAGGCTTGAAAACAAACTCTGCTGAACAGTAAACAACAAAACTGGATGTGCATCCTGAATTCTCAACATCACACTGCAAGAAATAACCTGAGGTAAGAGATCTGTTTATTTCACTTCAAGTTTTTTTTTTTTTGTTTGTTTTTTTGAGAATTCAAAACAGTTGTTTGTAAAAAATTGTTGGTCGAATTTGGAAAAAAGTTTAGATTTTAAAGTGTATCTTATTATTCTTGGTGTATTTTTAAATGACTTGATTTCCTGCACAAACCTGTCTTAGAAATCAATTCACACCATCAATAAGCAACAAAAACCAACACACTCTGATCATAACCCAACCCTTTATGCAACAGCAAATGCCTTTACATGCTTGTAAATCAATCTCCAGCTGTGGCATCCGTGCAGAGCCAACCTCAACGTGTAACTCATGTTTCTTTGACAGCTCCCAGACAAAATGAAATTAGCTGTGCAAACTGTCATCTGCTGCTGTGTTTTCACCGCCGTCCTGCCACTGGTTAAAGGTGCAACAGAGGAGCTCAACACCAGCTTGAAAAAAAGGTGAGCAGACTGATCAACAAGCCCTGAGAGAACATCGTGTTCACTCCAAGACAAAGGCTCATGATGTTGTCCTTCAGGTCATTTCACTTCAGAACATGACAGATGTGTTTTCCACTTAATCAGAGCAGGTCGAGAAAATATTTATGTAATGTCAAAGACTGTGTCTGCATTTTTATGAAGATACTGATTTATATTTGAATGTGTGGAATATCTAATAGCTGTTAGACTGATAACTTATTAATCTAATGTCGGGGGGGATTTTAAACTGACAAATCAAAGTTGCCATTGGACTGTTTCTCAAAAATACCTTTTAGAGTCTTTGTGATCATTTCTCATATTCTGATGCCTTTAGGATGTGGTTTTTCTTCCACAACAAAAGTCTGATTCATGTCTCATAACCGTCTCTGTTGTAGGTTAAGAGTTTTGCTGCACAGCCGCATGAAGAGGGACCTGCACGACGGCTTAGTGACACTTGACGATCTTTGCTCCGAGATCCTGAACGGACAACAGCAGGATGAGATTGAAAACAACGTCTCACCTTCACCAAGGTAAGAATAAATGGTCCAGCATGTGTGGAGATACTGATACCCCTAACACTGTGGGTGATAAAACTGATAAACCTTCGGACGGAAGAACCTAAACCGTTTTTCTCCCTTCCAGCTCTGGATCAGCTAATCGATCCAGGAGGTCAGCATCATCCAGATCAGCCGGCTGCGTCCTCGTCACATGTTCATACCACGACCTGCTCTTCAAACTCCACCAGCTCACCAACAGGCAAACAGACACCAAGGCTCCGGAGAGAAAGATCAGCTCACACGGCTACGGGCGCCGCCGCCGCCGCTCACTTTTAGATATGGCTCAACTTGCCCCCAAGAAAAGAGGACACAGACAGGTTTATACGGCCGGTCATCGCGCCCACCGACTTTAAAAGCAGACGCACAGCAGCCCAAGACTGGAATGGAAAGGCGAATTCACGTTTAGAAAAGTCTTCCACAGGTTTGGTTTGAAAGATATGCAGAAAAAAATGATGCTGCGTCTGACATCCATCAGAAGATTTACTCAGGTCACTCAAGATGAAAGCAAGATATCAGTAATGCTCCAGAGAAGGTTTGACGGGGTTTCAACGAGTGTGTTATTTATGGATGAAATCAACTTGACAAGAATATATCTGTATCTTCTTCAGCTTCCAAAGTGAACTTGGCAGGTGATTTGGAAGATGTTTCTTGAAGATCTTTTCTGGTATCCATCCATGAACTGAAGAAGACATGAGGCTTTAATGAGGGAGGGCTTTTCTTTGAAGGCACTGATCCCGACATGCTGCAGGCAGAAGCCTTTTTTTTTAATATATGAACTGATATGAATATGAATGTGGTCAGCTGCGTGTGAAGTGACAGTAAAGTGCAATTTATTCAGTCTTTATATAGTCAACAACATGTAACAATCAGCTGTATGTAAGGAAATGTCAGGCTACCTTATATTTTATCATACAAATATATTTTTATACAGCCAATATACATATTATACGTTTCTTCTTTTGGATTTTAACTTCAATGAAGTATCTCTTATGTGTCATGATTATCTTATTTGCTATACTGACTGTTTTAACATTATGTTATTATTATTTTAGCTTTTGAAAATAAACGGTATAAAAGATATTTACAGACGTGTGTGCGCAAATAACCTAAAAACAACTGGATAGTAAGCGGACTTGTTTTTGGCGGGGCGTTGGATGTCCTTAAGTGATGGACAGCTTCTCTTTGGCATGACGGAGAAAGACTGACATGCTAATCTTCAGTGATCTGCTGCCATCTAGCTTTACAGTTGGCTACATGTAAGAAAAAGCAGGCCAAACATTTTCACTCCAATGCAGCTCCAACAAAGCACTTACAGAAGTTAGGACGGTCATCTCGCTTTAAATGTTGTGTTTTTGAATGTATTTGTTTTTTTTATATGAATGTATTAAATCAAACTATACTCACAGTCCCGCGGAAATTACTTGACATGGTATTAAAAGTTCATATGATTTATATTTGTGATGAATATGGCAGATATTGTAGTGGTTGGTTACGGAGTCCTTGTTTTCTAAATAAATGAGCATTAAATGGAAATAACAGTTCTTAAGTGTCATTTTTTTGCATCACTATCTCTTTAGCTGAGAAAGCAACACGTGTGTTGTTTCATCCAGCTATGTGTGAGTTTAAGTCCAAAACGTGAACCAATAGTACATTCCATTCTATAAATAACAGACTGTTTATCAGCACTCTTGCGTCAAATAAACACACGCTCACAAATTACAGATTTCTGGGGTCAATGTGATCTTTTAAATGGTGCAACATTTCAACATAATGAACCGTCTCTTGGCAAAGGCTGAATGCAGAGAGGGGAGCAGCGTGTTCCTCTTCAAGTCAAAAACACTCAACTGAGGTTTAAGTAAAGCTATTAATAACTAAAGAATTTGACCTTCACTGATAAATGGGCAGAGTGGTCACGCGGTCCTGAATTTCACCATATATCTGCTTATTTTCATCAGAATATCCAAACATCCTCCAAAGGAATGCATGAAATAGTGTATAAAATAAAGTGTTTCAGTCCGCTGCTGAAAGTTGGCCTGCGAACAAGATTTTTAGTGTAAAACATAAATAAAAACAGAAAACAATGATTTTTAAATCCTGTTTAACCTTTATCCAACTAAATACACCACAAAAACATGATGTTTGAATTTGATGTCTGCAACACGTTCCTAAAAAGCTGGGACAGGGTCAACAACAGACTGGGAAAGTTGAGGAATGCTCCAAAAACACCTGTTTGGAACATTCCACAGGTGAACAGGTTCATTGGAAACAGGTGAGTGTCATGATTGGGTATAAAAGGAGCATCCCTGAAAGGCTCAGTCGTTCACAAGCAAAGATGGGGTGAGTTTCACCACTTTGTGAACAACTGCGTGAGCAAACAGTCCAACAGTTTAAGAACAATGTTTCTCAACAATGTGAAATAATTGATGGATTTGATCATCTACAGTCCATAATATCATCAAAAGATTCAGAGAATCTGGAGAAATCTCTGCACGTAAGCAGCAAGGCTGAAAACCAACACTGAATGCCCGTGACCTTTGACCCCTCAGGCAGCACTGCATTAAAAACCAACATCATTGTGTAAAGGATATTACCACGTGGGCTCAGGAAGACTTCAGAAAACCATTGTCAGTTAACACAGTTCATCACTACATCTACAAGTGACAGTTCAAACTCTACCATGCAAAGACAAAGACATATATCAACAACACCCAGAAACACCGCCGGCTTCTCTGGACCCGAGCTCATCTGAGATGGACTGACGCAAAGTGGAAAAGTCTGCTGTGGTCTGACGAGTCCACATTTCAAACTGTTTTTGGAAATCATGGACGTGGTGTCCTCCAGGCCAAAGAGGAAAAGGACAATCTGGATTGTTCTCAGGTCAAAGTCTCAAAGCCAGCATCTGTGATGGTATGGGGGTGTGTTAGTGCAAAATACAACAACAGAGACCCCGGACTGTTGATCAACTGAAGTTGTTCATCAATCAAGAATGGTAAAGAATTCCACCTCCAAAGCTTCAACAATTAGTGTCCTCAGTTCACAAACACTTATTGAGTGTTGTTAAAGGAAAGGTGATGGAACACAGTGGAAAACATGACCCTGAACCAGCTTTTTAGGAACGTTTTTAAAAATAAGTTTCTAGAACATTTACTGAAAAAAATTGCCAAAACCACTCAATTTGTCAAATATGATACAACAAGTATATCAGAAACAAAATAAAAGGAAAACAATATTTTTTTGTGGATTTTGTTAAATGGACCAATAAACAACTCAGTTCCAAAAAAATCTGAATTTTCTGACTATTGTTTTGATGGGTCAGACTTTTGAGGGTTAATGATGTAATTTTTGTGTGCGCAGGATGACACTGGCAGCAATCATGCACTTAACTTTCGTAACAACTGAATGAGCAGGTTCATTTTTCACACAAGACATCGCACATGACTCGACGTGTTATCTGAACTTGTCAGGCTCTGCAGATTGTCAGACACACGGGAGCCGGAGAGCCAAGAGAGAGAGTCCAGTTCAGTGACTTTTCAGCCTGTGACCCCAAACATAATTCACTTACAGGCCAATCCAAAAACAGATGAACATAAACAAAACATAAGTGAGATACTTAAGACTGCTTCTGTGCACATAACTGTTCAACAAAGAAACAACAACATCTCGATAAACTAGCAAACTCACAGAGAAACCTTTGTGGGGTTTTTTGGAAGCAAAGCAAAATAAACGGCATGTATGTAGTTCTCATTTCAAACCAGGAGGCCACCAAACTTCAAACCTGTCTCTTAACTGTGAAACTGTCTTTAAAGACACTGTAAATATTGAAAAAATAAAGGTGTTCATTTTGAAAACTTGCCTGTTGGAAGACTTCCCATTTTGTCCATATGGTGGCGTCGTAAGACTTTCACCAGCACCTGTGTGTAACTCTGACCACAGTTTGACACCTCAGGTACTCTGCGGGAAACTTCCTACCACTGAGGTTTGTTTCTGAGGCGTTGTCAAAGCTAATCTCAGGAGGGTTTCTCTTTGTCTTTTGACAGTAGCGCTTCTGATGGTGAGATGATAAAACCCGGACATAATTGTGTTTGAGATGAGGTTTTCATCTTGGAGTAAGAGCTAGAGTCGATCAGGCGTCGCAGCACAAGAGGTCAGAGAAACGTTTCCTCAACTTCTGTTCTGTAATTTCCAAGCTCCATCCAACATTAAAATATACACATTGTATATATTCTTTAAATTCTTACATTGAAGCTCATGCAGTGTGAGAAATACATATAGGTCTCATTTTATTCGCGCTCACGTTGACTGGAAAAGGGAAGGGGTGAGATCTGACCCGCACAATGAACTGCATTTTTCCCTGAACAACCAACGAGGGTGTGGTCTAAAAATAGTTCACATCCTCTTGATATAGTGACAGAGGTACTTGTGTTTCCTCCACAGCTTCCTCTAATGAGCTGATGCAGATCACTTCCTCATTCTCTCTTGAGCACTGTGCACTTTCCTTCTTTCTTTTTCTTTTTTTTTTTTTTTCCGGCCTCTGCAGCCTTTACATTCAGTCAGGCTGGCAGGGACGGAGCAAACCAGCAGTGCCTCTCTGTATGCTGCATACTTAAGGAGGACTGATCATCTCTCCTGTGAAGCCTAATAAGGGTCTCTGGAGTCTCAGATGTGACAGCATTGAAGCCTGCAGACAGTGAGTACAGTCAAACTCATTACGTCTCCTCCTTTCTTGGCCTTTCTATTGATGGTCGCATCTTATTCTTTTCATTCATTCTGCATGGTTTTCTAGCTCGCTTTGATATCTTGGGACTGGAATATCTGAGCTGTGTTTTATAGAGTGCCTCACATAAAAAAAAACGGGACAAGTCTCAGCACTTTCTTCTTTAGTGTTTGTTTTACTCATATTTGATGAATGTGTGGTGAGCACGCAGCTTTAAGAATGAATGACGCAGATATTTCAGATTGAAATGTCTTTAAATTTGTTAAAGGCGTGTTTTTCTTTACATATAATGAAGTATATAAAAGCAAACATATAAGAAACAAGTGGATTTAGAGTAAAAGTCATCTGTTGGCAAATTGTGGAGACACAGAAGTAAAGACCAAAATAAAGTTTCTGATTTGCATCAAAACAGAAAAACTGTTGGTGTTTACACACGACTGATCACAGATGTTTTTATACTTTTAAAAGAAGAAGAGTGCAGACTTCTTGTAGTCCTGATGAGCGTTTTGTGCACAGACTCTGGAGCATGCACCGTCACGCTTGGTTCACTTGATAACAACAGAGGAAGCTCTCTGCAACTGCATCGTCTCTTATCTTCCTGCAAACGCTGACCAAAAATAGTCACACTTTTCCTTCAGCTCTGATAATAAAATGAGGTTCATCTGTGAACAGAGACAAGCTGTAAAATCGGTTGTCGCTGAAAGTGTCCTGCACTCGGTGGAATGCGCTCAGGTCAGAACTTGTTCTGCAGGCATTTCTTCAAAAAATGTCTAAAGACTAAACACGCCCTTTAGGGAAAGTCTGGTGGCACCGGTGACATCACGTTCAACGCTGGACGCTCCACTTAGAGAAGCTAAGGTGTGAGTGGTGAGAAAGTAAAATCTGAATGTCAAACCTGTTAATGATGTCGACACACTGACCCTGCAGAGATTCTGACTGACAAAAGAGCAGCGTGACTCAACTCTGCAGTGTGTGGATGCTTGTACACACTTCAGAGGAAAACAAACAGGAAATTCCAAAACCAGATGAGAGTTTCACAAAACTTTCTCACTGAACTGCCAGCCTGGGTTTCTCTACTCTACTTTTTCTTTTTTTTTAATTAAGCGTCTTATAGTGGTATAATCTTTTCTGCAATCAGCACCGCAGGTTAGCTGGAACTGAGATGCACGTGATAACAAAAAGTAGAAGTTTCGCAAGAACCAAATCCTTCCTCGATGGGCTCATCATGCCAGAAAAAAACGGACACCTGAAATGAATCATGTTCTAAATTATGTGCATATTTACATTTTCTACAAGTGCATTAACAAAAACAAAATATGAACTACATTTGGACCAGCGCTGCAAGGGTCCGGCAAAAATGTGAATAAAGATTTTTTTTATTTTAGAATTGAGATCATGAACCTCTGGCATGAATTTTTTTCATACCATGTTTATTTCACTGATAAACTTTAAGGAAACTAATAAAAAACATTCAAATGTTGGGGTGGACATCAGGAATATTGCTTATTGCTATTATTGCTATTGTACAACGGAGGAGTAGGGCCATGTTTAAAAGAAAAAAGAAAATTTATGAGAACAAAGTCATAGATTTCCATGATTAAATCAATGAATCAATTTAAATTAAGTTAAGAAACAAACTTTATTCTGAAAGGTTGTTTTGTAGGAGCGTCCATCCTCCTCCTCACAGAGGATGAATTGAGAGCGTCTTCTTGATGAAGTTGTTGTTGAGTTCCAGCTTTGACAAACAGCCTTCTTAATATCTCTGCCATTAGTTTGTTAGAGAACCTGGAGCTTTCTGATGAAGGCAGCTGGAACACGTAGCACCGTAGGCTACCACACTACGACGGAGAATTAGGGCCAAGTTCAAACCTGAACTAAAGTAGAACTTCACAAGATGCTCAGTGTTCCTCATTGTTCTACAGGCGGCTGCTGCTCTTCAGACAGACCAGATACAGACTGAAATAACCAGATTATTCTACTAAATTTATGACTTAATTCTTGTAAATCTACAACTTTAATGTTTTTATGGCTTCAGAGAAGAGTTTGGACACCCTAGAGACAATCTACTCCGTCGTTTTGCAACCGAAGTCTAGAGACAAAGTTGGTTTGTTGGTTTGAGAGAGTTTGTCTCAATGTGGAAAAGAAAAGGTCAAGACGGACCAAAGCAACCTTTTGGTTGTTTGTGTGTCCTGCGAGGGGGCCTGATCTGCGCTTCCAGCAGGTTGCTAACCACAAACACATGCTGCGTCGTCGAAGCGCTGTGAAGCACCTCAGATTCATGTCAGTCAAGTCAGCATCTTGGCAGCTCTCTTCAACTGCAACACCCAGAGTTTCTCTCTTTACTCTCCACCTGCACGGAACAAATCTGTTATTTTAACAACACTTGGCTACAATCTGCTCCTGCTTAAGACTGTTTTTCCTCCCAATCTGGTTTCTCTCGCAATCTGACCACCAGCCAAACCTGACCTGGATAAGAGGCTGAAAAGCCTCCTATTAGAGCAGGTTTTAAGGATCTGTTCGGCCACATTTTAAGAGCAGAGGTGACAAATAATAGCCTTGACATGCTGGAAGACTCGAGCCCTCAGTGCTTCTCTCCTAAAACATCAACCTGGCTGGACCTGGAGAAGGATCTGACCCTCTCTTAATCCACCAGTGAACTGACGGTGAGTCCGTTGCTAACTTCAGATTTTTCTTTTCTCAGGTCAACACAAGCCAGAATGAAGAGAAGGGACACACCTCTGTTTAAGCAGCAGTCTACACCCTGCTTTGGGAAAGGTGAGCTGACTGTCAGGTATTGTTCCAACATGAAACACACAGGCCGGACTGAACAACCGAACAAACCCTGTTTAACGTACATTAACTCATATTTACAGCTCATTTTCTGACGGTCATAAGACGTGTAGCTGTGTTTTCCAAAGCAGTCTGAAACCAGCGGTGTCAAGAGCTGAATTTCAGGAATCACCTGTAGCATGTCTGGACCTGGTGCTAAATCAGCAACACTGTCCCGCATGCTGCAACCATGTGCAACGTTACCGGCAACCTGAGATTATCAGTTCCTGATCACCTGATTAACCCTTTGGGTACCAAAACTTGGCACTGAAAGACGAGGCACATTTTGATACTCGGTACTACCGAAGCATTTCAGTCGATGCCCGGCCCTTGTCAGGGTCTACATGTTTTCCTCTACATTTTACACAACACCACTTGTTACGCACCCGCCTAGGGGAACAGGTATGCAACACAAAGAGGAATAAAGAATACCCGAAACCACCTGCTCCCTCGGTCCCCAAAAACCCGCAACAGAATCAACTAGCGTTCTTCTTCTGGATGAACAATGATTTATTTGTTCAAAACAAAAAAAACTGAGATCTAACAAAACGCTGAACCTAACTCAACGAAATAAAAAGTTAACAGGCAAAAGAAACAAACCGTACCAATCGTCAGAGAGAAGACAAGAAAACGAAGGTTACAATAACATAAATGCGTCTAAACAGAAGATCAATTTCAACTGAAAAGAAACAGAATTATCCTACGCTAACAAACAAAGTAACAAACAAAACTCAACATAACTAACGAGGTTTGGAGGCCGAGAAAAACAGGCGTCTGCTGCTGACAATGAACAATAGCTGCCGCCATTTATACGGGTGCCGGCCGGCTTTAAAGGGGCGGCCCCGGCGCAGTCCAATGTCTACTACAGCACAATCCCGAGCAGCCAATCAGACGTAGAGCTACTCCGGCCAATCCCTGTTCCTCCTGCAGCAGCAAAAGAACCACTCAGATGCACAACCACATAGACGTCTCACTCCCACCTGCATCCAAACTCAGACATGGAAAAAGGGAAAAAACAAGCAAAAAACAGAACACAATACGTCCAGGGCCGTAACACCACTTAATGACAAAGTGAAACACTCAAATATGACATGCACATAATTAGAGATGCACCAAAATGAAAATTCTTGGCCAAAACCAAAAACTGAAAATGAAGAAACTGAGGCCAAAAACCAAAACTGAAACACCAAAAAGAAATTGTCATTCCAGTCATTAGTACCACAGCATAAATCAATATTAATGCTTCAGCACTTTAAAAAGGCAGAATTACCTATTTCTGCATCTCTTGTGATGGTTGTGACATTTTTCTGGACCCTTCGTCCTACTTGTGGTCTGCTTATCTGTCTGCCTGTGTGTGTGTGTGTGTGTGTGTGTGTGTGTGTGTGTGTGTGTGTGTGTGCTCACGTGTACGTGTCTATGCATCAGGGTAGACCTGCTGTGCAAAACACAGAGAGCAGAGGAGAGTTGTGAAGGCTTAACCGTCTCGTCATATAAATCCATGAGGCTGTTGCCCCTCACCTGGTTCAGAGTGACGAGTCCTTGTTTCTGCACTCTGCTTTGCTTCTCCTGCACTCTACTCGTCTCCCTCTCCACACACTCTTTTATAAACGAGGCCACGGGTGATGGGCAATGCCTGGTTTCCTCCAGACATGACACCTGGCATTCAGGCCAAGGAAATCTGTGCCTCAACACAATACTGGGGAGGTCTACGGATAACTCCTTTGACTTTATGGTTTTCAAAGCAAAGGGAGGGATTATTTATGTGAAATTTGAGGGTTTTGTTTTTAATACATTTGCATTTTCTAAAAATTTTTTTTTTCACATTGTCAGAATTTTGCATTAACCCGTCTACTCTGAGTTGTAGTCATACTTTTGCTGCTCTCTTTGAGAACCTAAAGCATTATTTATTTTCAAGGAAATGAGTTCACATGATTTAGAATCAGCCACTGTAAATACACCAAAAAAACACAGCATAAATATTTGCGCACCAGTATAGCTAAGGGAAAAATGTTAAGATTGTTTAGTTTGGGTCTAAATTTAACTGTCAGCTGATAAAAACAAAGCCTGTTTCTTTATGTATATGTTCCCAGGGTTTAATGCTATCTGAGCCACAGAGGGTTTTTTTTCCTGCCTCATGGTCTCGTCTCACATGTTAGCAGCCAGTTGTGACATACCAGCTTGGATTAGCAGCCCCTGTTGCCATGACGCTTTCATAACCCTAAAATAGAGATGGAGAGGGACACTCAAGACAGCAATGACGACCAGC
This sequence comes from Labroides dimidiatus, assembly GCA_030710495.1. Taxonomy (NCBI): domain Eukaryota; kingdom Metazoa; phylum Chordata; class Actinopteri; order Labriformes; family Labridae; genus Labroides; species Labroides dimidiatus. The sequence goes on from CM061147.1 coordinate 32,900,944, forward strand.
TGCATTATACACACAGGCACAGGCACCACATAAACAGCCGAGCAAAGCCTGAGCGGGGCAGTCCGAGTGACAACCCTGAAGAGACACATCGTGAATACAAGAAAGAAGGTCTTGACAGTGTCAAGAGGTTTCAGCGACACTTTAGAGTGCTCCCTGAGACACGACTGCAAGTGGCAAACACATGAAAAAAGGGGAGCCACGAGCTAAAAGCTAGTGGGTCTAGAAGAAACAGAAGTAAACACATGAAAGCTGAAATACTTGACTCAACAGGCAAAGACTGAAAGAGCCAGACATGGCCAAAAGCACATCAGAAGGTAAGAGATGAACAGAGCTTCCTCTGCGTATTATGGAGCTGTGTGGTGACACTAAGGTGTGGTGTGACGATAACTACAGGCTGCTGAGCGCTTCATTCTGGAGGTCGTGTACCATACACCGTCTGACTTTTAGAAGAGTAAACCAGCACAATAAGATGGAAAAATATGCTTTTAAATCCTAAATTCTGAGGCATTTCATTGGCAGCCATATTTTTGACATTAGGTAATATCAAAGGTCTCTTGTGAAAAACATTTGGTGTGATAATTTGAATTCTTTGGCCTGTAATTCACTGAAAGACTTCCCAAACATGCCCAGACCTCAACATGTGGGTCATGTTTCTATAGCTGTGGGATGTAGGTCAAGGTCACGCTACAGGCAGCTCAGCTGTTAAGGAACAACAGGCTGCAGAATGTGCTCGCTAAGTGACGGACAACATTCTGCCACATGATGATGGTGCAATCTGTGAAGGCGCCAAGACGCTTCGAACTCTTCAGACGGATTGAGTTGCATGTAAACAACTTAGGAAGGAAAGTCTGTGGTGGTGGCGTTCGTGATCTGATACACCCGGCACTGTACATCCTGGGTAGAGCTTGTTGATTCTCATTTCTGCACAGGGACCCATGCTGGAAGTGGCCTCATAAGCTGCAACAAGCTGCACCATGAGTATTATTAGTAACGGCGATGATGTGGTGATCAGAATAGCCGAACGTCTCCACGAGTGACGGGATGCTGGATAGCAACAGTAGCTTTCACAGCACAAGGGGTTAAAGAAGAAGTCAAAACTATTTAAAACACAATCACGTCTCTGCTGACGTTTCGCTGTTTCGATCTCGATACCAAGTCCCTTTGGTTGAACCTGGGTTGATTTTACAAGCACAAATCAGTTTTCAATAAAAGAAAAGCGTTAGATGACTGCCTGAACAGAGGGGTAAAGATGTATGAAATATAGTGCAGCAAAGGGAAATGTGGTAAACAGTGCAGCAGATTTGTGGGCAGCACATTTTATAGCCATATATGGAAAATACAGTTCTACTGGGAACCTTAAAGGCTTGGGAGAAAAGAGTCTGTCCATCATGACGGCAAATGAGGGGCTATTTGAGGAATGCAGTGGCTATGTCCATGAAACCGCAGCAAAAATTGGAAAGCAACATCATCTCCTTTATATAAGTACTTGATTAATCTGTAATAATTTCAACCCAGCTGATGAAAGTCCTGGGGAAAACAAACGGGAATGCACCAGTGGGCAAATTGCAGACCATGGGTGCCAGATCTTTTCCATTCCCAGTCCACTTTGTAATTCCAGGAATAGGGACCCTTGGCCCCCTGGGGTCTCACAGTTTATTCTGCCACTCAGGGATACCAGGGACAGACCGGGTTTCACTGTGTTCACTGTGTTTACTGTAACTGGCCTCAGTGGAGCACGTAGCCAGGACTGAAACCCAAGTCATTCACTCAAGACATGTTTACTGGTGAAAGTTACGACGAGGTGTTGAAAACATTTTCACCTCATAGCCCCTGCCACCCCTTGGAATATTTATCTACAGAGGTCTGGTGTTTGCATTAAGTGCCACCACTAACATAATGTTTCTTCTTCAGTGTTGAACTATTTACTCACATTTCTCAGATGAAATATTAAGAGACGGTAAAGTATCACATCTGACAGTTTCTATAGCTCACGAGAAACTGATGGTTTCTCCTACCTTGTTGAGTCAGAGAGTCAGACAGTCACCACAACCTGAATCTTTCGCAACTTCTTCAGAAATGCCGCGGCTTTTCCCGAGAATGTCAATGAACGATGTGGACGAGAAGGTCCGTCTGCTGGCAGAGAAGGTGTACGCCTCGGCCCTGAAAGAGGAAGACAACAAGGATGCTTTGGCGCTGTTCACCGTGCCAGAGGACTGTCCCATTGGACTGCAAGAGGACCGAGAGAGGGAGCTGAAGAAGGAGCTGGCAGAGCAGCAGTCTCAGGAGTCAGCCAAGAAGTATGACATTGTTAAGTTGGATGAAATGTGTGACAGAAAATAGGACGTTTTTGTTTGTCAGGAGAGTAATAGTATTCTTTTCTTGTTTCACAAGGAAGAAGAGTTTCATGTTGAAGCGGTCGCAGTCGGTTTCCTTGCAGATGCCTGCCCCTGGAGACTGGTCAATGTCTGTGCTGTCTCCAGGACTCCCCCAAACTGCAACAGACCCTTTTCTACCAGAGGGACTTCCTGACTTCCAAAGAGTAACCATCAGTGGAGATTACTGTGCAGGGGTAAACAACAGTAACACTACATACGTACAGAATATGAACAGGAAACTGACATTTCCCACACGTCCCTGCACTTGTTAAAGGTGATTTATCAACAGAGAAGTCCAACAGCCTCTGTGACCAAAAGTAGAAACTATGGAAGGGTGCAAAGTCTTGTCTGAAAACTGACACAGGATAACACTTGAAGTATAGAAATAATTTAGCAATATTCTGTTGAAGGATCCCAGAAAATATCTACTTTCGTTCCCTTTCCAGATTACGGTTGAGGATTATGAGCAGGCGGCCCAAAGTCTCCTCGGTGCACTGTTCATCAGGGAGAAATATTCCAGGTTGGCCTACCATCGCTTCCCGAGAACCATTGCCCAGTTTCTCCGCAGTGCCAAAAATGAGACGTGGAATGAGGAGGATGAGGTCTTGCCCGGTAGGATAACTGACAGAACTCAGTCTGTACTCATTTAAAAAGCTTGAAAAGGAAAATGATTTGGTCTGACTCTGCAAAACCAAAACCAGTTCCCAACAACAAACAGATTTTTAGGGTCAAAGTCCTCCTGAACACTGGCAGCCATGTTTGTTTATCTAACACAAGTTAAATAAGTTGAGGAGATTCATTTCATCTACTCCCATCACTCGCAGACATCTGGCCTTTCCCTCATGAGGGGGAAGACCCTTACTCCATGGAGGGTATTCCAGAGAACCTGAACTACGCGCTGCAGATGAAAGATGGCATCGTCCATGTTTACGATGACGCCGAGGCCCTGAAACAACAGCGGCCTCACAGCCTGCCTTACCCTGACCTGGAGACCTTCGCCATTGACCTGAGCCATGTCCTTGCAATGATTGCTGATGGCCCTACGTGAGTGCACCAACACTTTCAAATAATACTACTCTATGAGTATATTTCAAAGACTTGTTGATCACGTGTTGTGTTTCTTTGTAGTAAAACCTACTGTCACAGGCGGCTGAACTTCCTGGCCTCTAAATTCTACCTTCATGAGATGCTGAATGAAATGGCAGAGCTGAAAGAGCTGAAATGCGTTCCACACAGAGACTTCTACAACGTCAGAAAGGTTGGTTGTTATTTTTCCATGGAGTCCAGTATGCAAACAATTCTTATCTGAGTGGAGACAATTATATAATAGAATACATCTGTCCAGCACCGCCTCAGCCAGAGCTCCTCATATTTTCAGTTTTAGTGCCCTCAGTTCAAACATGCTCAGGTTTATAGATGTTGTGTAACGTGTTCAGTAAATTTATGCACTTTGTCACTGTCTGCTTCATGCCAAACACAGGTGGACACACACATACACGCTGCGGCCTGCATGAACCAGAAGCATCTGCTCAAATTCATAAAAACCACTTACCAGATGGAAGCAGATCGTGTGGTCTTGGAGAGAGGTGGTAAGAAGATCACACTAAATGAAGTCTTCAGCAACCTGCATATGGACCCCTATGATCTCACCGTGGACTCTCTGGATGTGCACGCTGTAAGAACAAACTCATGATCAAATCCACTCCATTATCTGTTTCTGCCAGAGTGTTAATATCTACATCAGGTTTACATTCTGTAATTTATCCTTCACCCCTTCCAGGAGTTAGTTCCTTCATTTTTCAAATAGCTGCGGCTCAATTCACTAACCTGTCCTTACCGACACAAGGATACAATTATGGGCGTTCATGCATTTCATATGGTGTTATGCAACTATTTTCTATGTTTCATGCAAAGTCTTCCTAATGTGTAATCTGAAAATAATCAGTGTGGTCACTTTGCTGGAATGAGAACTTACTCATCAGAACATCAGATTCATAAACTCTCACGGATCTCTCTTTCAGGGAAGACAAACATTTCATCGGTTTGACAAGTTTAACTCCAAATACAACCCCGTAGGAGCCAGCGAGCTGCGAGAGATTTACTTGAAAACTGACAACTACATCAAAGGAGAATACTTCGCACGTCTCATCAAGGTGGAGTATGAACTCACGCACTGATACCACAGACCAGGGTTTAAATCCCTTTTCAAATCAAAGTACTGAACATGACACGAAAACTGATGGACTGCATGTTTGGACACCCCTGCTTGTAGGAGAATTTCACAGATGTGACAGAATGAGCTGTCGACTCTCCAGTTCATCGATTACTATCAGTCACTTCTGCTTTGCTGAGAAACATCTCAAACTTCCTGTGGCTTTCACGTCTGTTTCAGGAGGTGGCCACAGAGCTGGAGGAGAGCAAGTATCAGCACGCTGAGCCCCGTCTGTCCATCTACGGCCGCTCTGCCAGCGAGTGGGAGGGCCTGGCGACTTGGTTCATCCAGCACAAGGTCCACTCTCCAAACATGAGATGGATGATCCAAGTTCCAAGGATCTAGTAAGTGCTCAGTGACGGCCGAACAGGAAGACAAATAGAGGTCACCTGACAAAAAGTGCAAAACTAAAATCTAAACAGGTGTTTGTGTCTAACGTTTAGTAAAAATTTTATAGTTCAAGAAATAAAAAAACTTAATTACATCTGAATTTCTTAAAAAAAAAAAGATTCTGCTAACAGTGAGAGGCCTAGCATTAAACGGTGGTTTCATGAAATATCTGTGTTTCTACCCTTGGAAAAAATCACTTACACTCTGAAAGATAAACAAGATTTGTTTCACAGCATTTGGGAGCCTTTTATTCAATATCTTAGGGCCAATGACTTGTCTAGGAGAAATGATATACATTGCTGACTTCTCTACAGAAGGAAATGTTCCTTTGACCATGTACTCTCAAAGTGTAAATATTTAGATTTTTTTTTTTTTAATATATTATGCTTTTTGTGTTTAATATAAACTAATTTATATTTGTATTTGCTGTACTGATTTTTATTATTGTCTTTTTTTTTATTATTTTATTTTATTCATCCTTTTTTATTCAGGTAAAAATGGCATAAAATGTTTTACTATGTAAATGTCAAAAAACTCAATAAACACATGGTTAAAAAAAAAAAAAGATTCTGCTGATGAGGTAAGAAAAAAGTACTTTAGTTTCTTGTATTAATACATTATTCTTCTTTCAAGAAACATGAAAAGTAAGTTTTTCTTATAATTCTGAACTTGTCATGTGAATGTGACCCATATGAGGTAAAATAAAACTATGACTAAAACAAGACATTTAACTGTGAAATAATTATTGATAAAATCAACCTGATCATAATCATGTAGAAAGTAATTTAAATACCAGTATTGAATGACTGTCGATGCTAAATGTTTGTGTTGATGGTAGATGAGTTGATTTGAATTCTTTCACCTTTACAGTGACATCTTCAAGTCAAAGAAAATTGTACCAAACTTTGCCAAGATGCTGGAGAACATTTTCCTTCCCTTGTTTGAAGCTACAGTCAACCCTCAAAAGCACAAAACAATCTACGTTTTCCTGAAATACGTAAGTACTTCATTTAAGGAAGGAGCCTGTGTAGTGAATTACAACATTAAGACACTTCTTTGGCTACAGTATGAGGAAACACGGTTGTGTTTGTGTAATACTTACTTTGCAAATGTACTGGTGTAATCTTTGGTAACTTTTAGGTAACCGGATTTGACAGCGTGGATGATGAGTCAAAACACAGTGACCACATGTTCTCCTACAAGAGTCCAAAACCAGAGAGCTGGACAACAGATCACAACCCACCCTACACCTACTACCTGTTCTACATGTATGCCAACATCATGGTGCTCAACAACTTACGCAAGTAAGTCCTGCAGGTTTGAGCAAGGATGAGGTGTCCAGTTTTTGACAAGACTGATCCAATAATCACCGCAGAAAGGGAGAAAGTACGACAGTAATGTGCGGGGATGCCAGAATCATTTTAAGATTCATGGTTTGGGAAAGGCTGATGATGAATCCTAAACTCACAGTAAGAATAATGGATCCATAAATCCAGCAGTGCAGACATCACATCTGGGTTTAACTGTCTGGCTTTTAAAAGGAAACTGCTGCATGTTTACCTGGTACTAAAGACGTCTGAGACTGAAATGATAGCAGTTATGAGGGCCCCAGACCGAAAGTCAGGGCGAACGCCCTCTTGAAACCAAATGGATTATTATTCTTCATTTCTTCCACCACATTAACTCCAAACTGCATGCTTTCAGCATGATATAAACACAAACACATCTAGCCACAAAATTCAGCCCAGTGTGAAATTTCGTGACTGCAGTGTTTTCGTGCCGGTACGTGCTCCACAGCGCCCCCTAGTCATCTGTTTTACTCTGTGATTAAAACTTCTCCTGTTTTTAATATATTATTTTAAAATCTGCTCAGTAATGTCTTTCAGTCCTTCATAAAGCATCACTGATCAGGTCATGTCCTGTAGTCAAAGGGTGTATCCATGGGGAAGCATCAAACTCTGATGTCTCACCATGAACCACGAAGTCAAAGTAGCTACTTACTTTTACGGTCAAATCTGCTTGAAAATTTCACACAATAATGAAAGTCCACCTCTGAACACACCCAAATGCTCAATTCTCTGCTACTGCAATAGCGCCACCCTCTGGAAATGCATGGTAGTATATTTTATGTACATGGTCCCATATTTACTAAACTTAGCACACAGTCCTGCTCTGGACTAATGTACACATACTGATAGGAACAGAGCCACCTATTGGTCACAACTGATGTTTACTTCCATAAATACCTTCAAACATGCTTCAGATCATCCACATGCTTAATGATCTCTCACCAAAATTACTGAAGATGATATCAAAGCCATCCCTGGTGGTCAAAAGCAGTACTGCAACTATTTCTATATTTAAATTAAACCATGCATGCTTGCTGAAGAGGCCAGACCTCATTTACATAGATAGTTTTTTGCTGAGGCAGATCTTGCTGCACATGTGGCCGCTGTAACATGCTTGCGGCTTTAAATGAAATGTATAATTTATTTATGCACTCGCAGCAGCTATGACATTTTTCAGCCTCTAACACACAGAGATGATGATTATCTGTCTGTCCACAGGGAGCGAGGTCTGAACACATTCCAGTTTCGCCCACACTGCGGCGAGGCCGGCTCCATCACTCATCTAGTGTCTGCCTTCCTAACAGCTGACAACATCTCCCATGGACTCAACCTCAAGAAGGTGCAGTCCAGCTTTCACACAAAGGATTAACACTCACGCTCCTTTGAATGCAAGTAGCATCAAGTGCTAACAGGTGTTGTTAGACGGCTACTGTCAGATGAACAAAGATGATGAACTGTGTGTAAAAAGACAAAGCACCTGACCTAGAAAAGGCTTTTCATTGTTGTAGAGAATGCTTTATGACTTCAGAAAAAGTCACTTTGTTAAATTTTCTTTGGGATCCATGAAAACTGCTTTGCAACTTCACTTTAATCACGTGTTTTCACCTTCACCTCCTCTCCAGAGTCCAGTGCTGCAGTACCTGTACTACCTGGCTCAGGTCCCGATTGCTATGTCCCCGCTCAGCAACAACAGCCTGTTCCTGCAGTACTCCAAGAACCCTCTACGAGAGTTTCTCCAGAAGGGCCTGTGTGTGTCCCTGTCCACTGATGACCCCATGCAGTTCCACTACACAAAGGTGGGCAACAAAGGAGGGCGAGTGGACTGCATGAGGATTAGCTTTCCTTTCCTCCAGTAGAAATAAAAACTTTAGTGACATTTGGGATTAGAGACACTAGGTGGTGCAAGAGAACTGGGACCTCACCTTCAGGAGGAGGTTAGGGATACAACTAAAAGTTTGTTTCCATTATTTAATCAGCCTTTACATTTTCATACGTTTTGTATGTCTCAAAAATCCAGAGCCTGAGTCAGTCTCACCATGGTGTTACAGGCAGCAAATCTCCAATCTGAGAGGCTGGAAGAGTCAAAGCAGTCCAATGAACAGTTATTTTTCTGTCAGTACATGGATAATTTCAGGTTAAAATGTTGCATTCAATTGTGAAATCATTTACTTTTTCAGGAAGCCTTGATGGAGGAGTATGCTATTGCAGCCCAGCTTTGGAAGCTGAGCACCTGCGATCTATGTGAGATAGCCAGGAACAGTGTGCTGCAGAGTGGACTGTCACATCAGGTAACATCCAACAAACTTTTGATTACTCCAAACTATGTTCACAAAGAAATTAAAGAGAGACGGGCTTTATAAAACTTTAAAGCTTGGAATAATCTTAAAAAATACACTTCAAAGTGGAAGCCTGTCACTATAATGCTGTTCAATAAGAAGGCTTTGATAGATTAAAAAAAAGGGTGCCACTAATCTATATATTTGCCCCTTTTCCCCACAGGAGAAGAAACACTTCATTGGTTCCAACTACCTCCAGGGTGGGCCTGAGGGCAACGACATCAGACGGACAAACGTGGCACACATCCGCATGGCCTACCGACATGAGACACTGTGCAATGAGCTCAGTTTTCTTGTGGATGCTGTCAAGACAGAAAGCAATGCTTCTGCTGAGTGAGCTCAAAATGATCTTTATGGATGAGGAAGAGGAAATGCTGGATGGCATAAACATTGCACATAGTTTGGAAAAACAGTTATAACTACCTTTTTTCAACCATACTGCAGATTTTTTTTGTTACCTAGCAAGATCAAAACTTGATTGTTGGACTTTATTTAGTTTAAAAGTCACAAGACAGGCTTCATTTGACTAACCTTTAAGTTATTCTTTTCCTTTTGACGGTTGTGAAGTTAGAATAGGCACAGCTTGGTGTATTTTTCTATCACCTCATTTTATGCATGTAACAAACACTTTAATTCAGGTTTATTGTTTGTAAAAATAAGTTTATCGCCCCAGTTAGATTTGCCTTTGAACTTGGATTTCTGTTGTTTTCTCGAGGTTTATAATTATCATCTAGAGAAAACAAGATTTGTTTTCTTGAGAAAATAAAATGTTTCCTCATGACCTTTTAGGGCTTCCATAGGACTGCATGATTTTGTCAGAAAGTCATAAAGCTGTGCCAACAATCACAAAGACCAGTGTGAACAGGAGTGAATGAACTTCTTTACTGTCTGCTTTGTGGTCAAATTAGTGGGACAATAGAGCTATCACAATTTTGTTTTACATTTTTGTACTTGTATTTTCTTATTGTTTTTTATAATGTGTAAATAAAGGCAGCGCTGCAGTCGAATACTGTTTCAAGCTTCTTTTTTCTATCATTTATGCTGTGTGCATTATTTCAGGACAGCTAACTTCGGTATTATCGCATTAAAAAATACATTCATGTGGACTGAGAGGCTCATATAACAGAATAACCTTTAACTAACATAATACTCCCAAAATTCTCGTTAATAAGAAAACATTAATGGCGACACTTAACGGTTTCTGGAACGTTCCAACGGTTAGTTAGCAGCTAACGGTTAGCCTAGCCTATACCGGAAACAGTTGTTCTTAAAAATAACGGCTTAGAAACGCAATCTAACTAATTCACGTGTTTTATATTGATGGACTTTATCAGAAGAAAATTATAAACTTACTAGTGATGCATCAAACATCTCAGGAGATTAAAATAAAAAAAAAAAAAATCGATGTTTGTTTGAAGTGAAATTCCCCAGCAGCTAGCTAGCTAGCGCGGTCAGACGGTTAGCCCCCTCTGTGGGTCGATAAAGGCACCGGAGTGTTTCTGTGTTAATTTATGTTCAATTAATACATGATCATATATTGGTTAATAATTTATTGGTGTCATGCAACATGCTTGTATTTACTGTATACACTGTACAATTCATTTATCTTAAATTAACATGAAGATGTTTGCACAAAATACAAGATGTCATCTAGTATCGTTTCTTTATATCGTTTTAATAAACTTTGTTTTAGTTTTAGGGGATATTCATGTTTTTCTTATTGAATTGTAGATGAAACAGCAGGATAGTTGTAAATTACCCATTATTTTCTATGATTTATGATTAATGTATGATTTATGTATGACTTCAGGGTGTTATTCAGCCTCTGTGGATGACAACTAAAACTTAATTTAAAAAAATAATATTTTCTCCAATAAAAGTAAATTCCACAATAAAACTTTGGATTATGTTGAAAAGGTTCTCTTGGGATGGGTCCATTTTTCATATTTGACAATTTATTGAACTTAGATCAGTTAAGAACATATTTTTGTTATTATCATTTATTATTATTTTTGAACATGTTAAAAAATTGAAACAAAAGATATAGAAAACTTCGCATAAAAACACTTAAATTTCCAAAGAGTATAAGGAAATAGAAATAATTAATTTCCATCCTGTCTCCTTTGTTAATTCATAAATAATAATCTAACCTTTAAATAAAAGAAAAAAAGATAGAAGATACGAACATTACCAATTCCTAACATGCATTTAACAATTATATAATCTATTTTTACTTATTATTATTATATTGTTATACTGTAAATATAAATCGGCCATCATAATTATAAAAATTCATCAACCAGTGAGTTAATTATGTTTCTGGTATGTTGATGTATTTTGATCGAGTAGCTCAAATAAAAAATTGTAACAGTTTTAAAACCATCATTTAATAGCTTATTTTTATCTTGGAAGCCAGTATGAGAAGTCGTGTTATTGACTGAGCATTTATGTTGTAAATGTTATTGTAAAGTGGAAAAAAGACACTGTAGAGTAATTGGACCGTAGTTTCAATCAAACATAAGGCGAAATTATTAAGTGCAAAAAGTTTATTAAGGATAGTGCAGTGGGGATCACTTCATGTTAGATACAGTTCCTCTTATTCAGCAAATGTACATGTGACCAAGAGTCAGAAGCTTCAATGTATCCTAAAATCAAAAAATCATATTTAACATTTCAACTCTTAAATTTTTTCTTTTTACAACATGGATCAACTTATCATGAGCCCCTCAGCGATGCAGCCACAACCACTCGTTCTCTTATCATTTATTTAAGATCAGCAGATCCAGGTGTTGTTGAAATAAAACCATCTGCTGTTTCTGAGTGCGAACACAGAGAGGAGTTACAGCGGAATCAAAGTGCAGTCCGTCAGCATTGACAACCAAAAAAAGTATTTTGGTCAAAGTGAGTTTTTTTTTTCTGTTTCTTTGTTGTTAATTTTTTTTCAAAAATAAAAAAAACAGTGACAGAGAAATCTGTCATTAAAAAGAGATCAAATAAAAATCTGAAGAACCTTCTGAATGAGCAAACTTAAAACTTTGTATTTCCATATTTTCACATCTTTAGAGAACACATAAGGTTTCTGTACTGGAGGAATTATCGCTCAAATGAACTTCTTTTTTTTTTTTTGCTCTCTATGAGTTCATCCTAACTACTTCCTTTTAAAAAAATAAAAAAGCCTCCTGTGATGAGCATGTTCTGCAAACCAGGTCTGAAATACATATTAAAAATAAAACTTCTCTGTGGTTTGAAATATTACTACAGTCTGTCTGTAAATTAAAGCTGCCCGTCTCAATACATTTATTTGATTTTAGGCTTTGCAAAGTAAAGCTAAGGTAAGTGTCTTGTGAACTTCATCTACAGTACTCCTACAGCAGTGAGATCAGAAATCTAAATTAAAAATAAACATAAATAAAAGATGAAAAAACAACAACAGCAAAAGTGACAAATAGTAGGTTTTTTCCCAACAGTGAAGAAGACACCACAGCAAGCCACTTTAGATTATATGAGAAGTTTCAGTCCTGTACATGTTAAACTATCAGTCAGTGTCAGGTTCAGAGCGTCAGTCTATCACCTGCTCCCGTTCCATGGATTAAAAGATGCGTCGCGAGGGATATAAACATGCAGAGTCAGATTACACAGAACAGTTACACCGCTCCACTAGTGAGGAGTAAAACTTGGTAAACAGTTTGATCAGAAAGCGTGAAAATTAGGATTGGACTGTTACTGTCTGCGGGGGGTTAGCTTAGCTTAGCACAAAGACTGGGAACAGGGGGGAAACGGCTAGCCTTAGCAGCTCAGTTAGCTGACTTTATTAATCCTTAAAAAGAAATCAGAGATATCATAACAACAAGATTCACACCACAACAGCGGAAACTCAACTTACATCCGTTTTCAAATCATCCTCTTTGAATCAGGCAGTAAGAAGTGGTTTTGGTAGAGCTGATGATGAAGGAAACAAAAGATCTGAGCCAAACAGAGTCCGCTCGAGTCTTTGTGCAGAGTTGAGCTAACCCACTTTCCCTTTCACCTTCACATTCAGGAAACTTTAAAGTGCCAGCACAGGTCGTCTTGTCCCATGTTGGAAAAAGTAACCCCAGATTTTGTTTATTCTGCGTGTTAAATGAGCGGGTTATCGTTTCTTTCAGCGCACATAAACACAGACTCCTCACCTGGGACAATCACTCACACTCACTCCACAGTACTTGGTTTACAGAGATGATCCTGGGATTGTTTGGAGGATTGAAAACATCTGTATCTTCAGACCTGTCACCAAGAAGCCGCAGCTCAAAACAATCTCCTCCTCAGTGAAAGTGATGCAGTATGTTACAACACGTAAAGTCTACTTGGTGTGGTTTGACTCCCCGTTATCTAACTGCCTCAGCGTGCTCTGTGTTAAGGCCTGTGCGGGTGGCCCGCCTCGTCGGCCAGGTTGAGGATGTAGCCGGCCATGTCGTCCTCTGTGGGGAAATCAGACATTACCCACGATTCATTGGCAGCGGTCACTTGCAGGCGGCACATCGGACAGTTTTGGCTCTGCCCGCTCCTGCAGAGAGGAGAACAGGAGCATCAGATGAAAACTTCTACTCTTTGAGACTTAAAACTAAAAACCCCATCCAGGCTCGTTCCATCAAAATACCATTTATCGATGCATTTCTGACAGAAGCTGTGTTCACAGGGGAGGATCAGGTCGGCCTTTCCGTCCATGCAGATACAGCACTCCTCCTCGTCAGTCAGCTGCTTCACCCTGCACAGACAGAGATCAGGTTACAGTCAGTTTCTCATCAGGAAGGTAGCGTTCCATTTCTCAAAATGTAATCTGGAATAAAGCCCTGACGCCAAATGAATTTTAAGTAAAGCCCAGCTCCACCTGTGATGGGAATTCATCCAGGGGATAACCGTCATCGTCCAACATTTAGAAACTGCAGACCAACACTGACGAGCTAAAATATCTCCATCCCTGCTGAGATGCATCTCTAACAAACAACATCCAGGTTACAGTCTCAGCACAGAGACAGAAAAATAAAATTCTTCAACAACAAAAGTCTGAATAATCAAATCTGGTTCTTTAACTGCTAACTGTTCCACAGGACAAACTCTGCACCCACCTGCCCATCCACATGCTGGCCTGACAGGACTCCGTGGAGGGGAGCTGGGCAGACGGGCCCTCAGTGGCGCCCTCTGCAGACAGCATCTCAGCAGCCTGGCTGGTGATGTCACGATACAGCTGGATGAACTGGTACAGGTTCATGATGCGAGATGCTTCCACCACACCGTCCTCTTTGTTGATCTGAGAGAAGTAAAGGCAACTCACTGATTTTTACACCTTTAATTTTGAGAGGACAGGACTGAGGACGGAGCAGGAAACCCGGTGAGAGAGCTGGGAAAGGATGTGGAAAAGGAGACCAAACCCTGAGCTGCTCTCTTTACGGGCATGTGGCTCAATCAGCAGGCCGAGTCTGCGCTCGGGTGAGTGAATTTTATCAAGTAATAAAACGGTTTGATAGGAGCTGTGTGTTGTAGTAAACACTGATAGTAAAGTCTTTCTGGTTCTGATTCAATCGTCACTGTTTCATTGTCCCAGCATGAGGAGTTCAGACTGCTTCATGTGTTATAATCACAACATGATTTGAAACAGTAAAGTCATGTGACGTCTCTCTCACTCCTTCCTCTGCACATAAAACCAGGATCCAAACCAAGCGGCAGAATTCACCACGACTTCCTCTCTCCTAACCCTAACAAAAGAATGTATATTCTTAAAGAATTTGGAACCAAAAAAATAAAAAAAAATAAGAAAGAATTATGTTTCATACCCACTTATGCCTAAAGTAAAAAGAGATCAACTTCAAAATTTTAAACGAAATCTACCCTACTAACGAATATCTAAGATTAAGATTTTGATATGAACAGTTGTGCTTTCTGTGAAGAGGAAGTTGAAAGTTTGAAACATCTTTTCTTTTATTGTGACTCAGTGAAGTTTTTTTGGAAGGAGATGCAGAGCTGGCTACAGTCCAAAGGAATTGAGTTACCCTTAACAGTGAAAACTATTTTTTTTTTGGTGTTTTTGTTGATAATAAGAACGTGGACTTTGTTCTCAATGCAATGCTGATATTTAGTAAGTTTTTCATTCATAAATGTAGGCATTATAAAACCAAACCGTGTTAGTAAATCACTGATTCTTGTTAAAGAAAAGAAAGCCCTTAAACTATTCTCTCTTTTTGAAACATTTAAGTTATTATGAGATGGCCCCTGTGATGTATTTGGTACGTTTTGTTTGTTTTATTTTGTTGTTGTTGTTTTTATTTATTGTTTGTACATTTATACGAATTCATAAGACATTTTTAGTCTCAGGTCTTGTTGTTTTTGCTCAATCTAAGGCAGAAGGAATGTATTTTTGTATGAGCTTTTATGCCTTGAATGTTTGTATATACTTTCAATAAATAAAAAAAACTTCCTCTCTCCTCCATCAGATGAAATGTTTGAACAGACGCTCAGACCGCCGTGTGACGTGTGATGAGTGTCTTTGCTCTCACCTTGGTACAGAGGACTCTGACGGCCACTTTCCACAGAGCCGTGGCATCGGATCCTGGCTGCACCTCAAACAGCAGGTGCTTCTGCTGCCCAGCAGCCAGCTTGGCGGTACTGAGAGAGATCCAGCAGAGGAGAGAGAGAGAGAGAGAGAGAGAGAGAGAGAGAGAGAGAGAGAGAGAGAGAGAGAGAGAGAGTGTTTTCAACTCAATACGACAGCCTGTGTTCAGCTTTACTGCTGTTTGCTGAAGCAGTAAACTGAAGAGAACACAAACACAGCTGCACAGGCTAAACACACACACACACACACACACACACACACACAGTAGAGCTCATGTGCTGCACACAGGTGATCTGGATCAGGGTTTTGCTTTTGTTTTCTGATTTTCAGGTTGCACCGTGTGTACCGTACAAAGCAGGACTTACACTTCGTTAAGTTCAGCCACTCTTGCCAAAAACTCCTCGTAGGTCAGGTAGCTGCTGTCACGAACCAGTCCCACGTGTTTAACCAGCTTCTCAGGTAGACGGGTCATCACCGCCTGACCTGAGAGCTGCTGGCCCATCCTGCACTTCAGAGGGTTGTGCCTCGTTTAGTTCAGCAGAGCCTGGTGGGACACAGACGGGTTGTTGTGTGTTTATTTGATGCGTCTTTCTGTGGCACAAGCTTTATTCTTTCTGGTAACACCTGAGCTGCGATGTCTTTCTCTGGCTACGAACAATCTATGCACTGGACATGGTTTGTTAGACCTCACTGGACTCTCATCGTTCAGTAGTGTTGCTGTGTTTTAGGGGGCCTCTCCCACACCACTATGACCCAGATTAAAAAATAAAGACCTGTGAAAAGGTCTCTGTCAGGGCGACAAAACAAGTTATCTGCATCGAGCTGTAACACCTTCATGCTTCAGTTGTCTCTCTGTCTGCATGAGGAAGTCCTTACTGTGAAACAGGAAGTGACTGACTCTCATTGACCTTCTTACTCCTGCCCCACATGTCATATACCTCCAATTTTATTTTATCTATCCTAAATTTCTTTACTCATAGTCTACTTTTTTATTTTTTACTATTATCCTTTATTTATTACAAACATGCTGCCATGTCTCTGCTGCTGCATTCAAGTTTTATCTTATCTAAAGTGGAGCTTTTCTTTCCTGTGCTCATACAGGACACTGCACATGTCAAAGTCATAGGTTAAAGTGTTCTTTTAATTTCAGTTTCGCTTTAGCTATAAACATGTGCAAGTATATACTCACTCATTCAATAAGGCTCTAACAAAAACCTTAAAAACCAGACCTGTACTAATCCATAAAGAGGTTTTGGAGTCTATGATCTCACAATCACACTGATCTGGAGTCTGGAGCTCATGGCAATAAAAACAAACTTTGACCCTGATGTTCCTATAAATAAAAAAAACAAAACATTAAGATCAGCTGACATTCTGTGGGCAGGTGTGTTTTATTTAAAGTGGGTCTCTGAGAGCCCCCATCCAAAACTCTAATCCAGTCTGTGTCCCCGGATCCAGGCTAGTTAGTTTTTGGTTTATGTGTTTTCCTTGTATGCTTAAAAAAACAACCCTGATGTTCCTGAGTTGGACACGTTACAAAGCCCTGCTCACTAAAGTAACCTCTCAGACTCTTTTCATACTGATGACAGTTGAGTCTTTTTGGTATTTCCGATGAATCGAGCTCTATACAAACCCAGAAATATTCAAACTAACATTAAAATCAAATGTTAAACGAACCTGCTGGAGATGTAGTTCAGCTGTTTTAGTATTATGTAATAACGCCCAGCTGCCAGCAGGCTAACGGTGCGGACATTTACAGGTTTAATTCACTCCTGTTTTTAATTGTTTTAAAGAATCAGAGCAGCTTTTCATTTGAAGTACCCGCTGCTGAAATATAATCCGAACTCTGATTAAAACATAAACAGTTAATCCTGCTGGTACTTCCCTACAGCTCCATGCTAACGAGGATTAGCATTACTCTGAACGTTACTCACCATTCCAGGATCCAGCGGTGAAGTGAAATAATCATAAAGCAGAGCAAAGATTAAACACACGCCATAATAACGAGATACCAAAGCGAGCAGCTGCTTTCTTACATAAACACTTCAAACTTCACTGCTAGCTTGGCTTCTGTTTGTATTGGCACTACAAGGGCGCTGTTTGATGACGTCATATTTCAGTTGACGTTTTGGCTGAGTTCGTATGATTGTGGAATATTGAAGTTATCCGTGTGAGATCAAATAAAAATAATGAAAGCCTGTCACCACCGAGTATAAATAAATAAAAATAAATAAATAAATAAATAAATAAATAAATAAACTTGCCTAATGAAATAAAAGTAACATTTTTGTAATAATAAGTCATATTTATGAGATAATGTGGGAATAATAGGGAAACCTGTCCCAACATTATGGGATAATAACAATTATACTGATTTTTAAAACATAAATAAATATAGGACTTGTCCCAGTTTACAAGTTAAAAACATTGTGGAAAATTAGTGTATAATTATTATTATTATTATTATTATTATTATTATTATTATTATTATTATTATGTGTTTTTCCCTTTTTTAAATTATTGAAATTATTTCATTAAATAGTCCAGACAGTCTGCCTTCTCTTAGATAAATGGAAACTGGACAGATACACAAACCTATTAAGTGCAGTTATTCTTTGAACATTTTTAATTCAAGTTATTTTTATTCCTCATTTTACTGGTACTGTTCAGATTTCTGTCAAAACTGATCATTGAATAAATCCATAATAAATACACAATATTTTGACTGTTATATTTGTGAGGGAAACTTGTAAATCAGGCAAAAAAAAAAAAAAATCCAAGTCAGACCCAAATTTAACTGCAATCTCATCCATAAAATGTGGAAGCTTTTTTTTTTTTTTTTTTTTTTTTAAATGTTTTTATGAATAAATAGTACGTGAAGTGTTGAAAGCCTACAGGATGGAAAAAGGTCCAATTTAGAGGTGATTATGTGATGGACTATCCAAGGACACACTTACCTGTTCTGTCCTGTTTTGTTTTTGCTTTTTTTTTCAAAACTCTCGAATCAGATTTTAATCCATTATTATTATTATTATTATTATTATTATTATTATTATTATTATTATTATTATTATTATTATTATTATTATTGCAGTATGTTTGTTTTAATTTATTTTATGACTCTGAGTTTTGTCCCATTGTTCAGCACTTCTGGTTACTTCATCATGTATGAAATGTATAAAATAAAGTCTGAATGCTTTCAGAAGGAAAATATAAAGCCTTAAAGCAGGAGTGATCAAACTTCTTCAAAGAAGGTGTCATTTGATTTCATGAGAGCCTGTGGAGATGGGAGAAAGCTGAAGGAACAGTGTGTTTGTACTTGAGTATAGAATGTTCTTGTGCTGTTTCACCCACGCTTTGCTCTTCGTGGAGGCACAATGCTTCATTTCACCACGGTCTGGAGGTCGGCTATCGAAGGATGTCACAAAGGCATCATATAGGTGCAGTATGAGCCCACACACTGTCTGTTTGTGTCTGTTTGTGTCTGTGAGTAGGTGTGCCAGATGTTCTTCTTGCTCCAGCTCTTCATGGTCGACTATCAGAAGAATCCTGAAAACCAGCAGGTTTTAAATAACGTGACTCCATACGTCTTTAAACTATTTCTAAGAATTTGAAGGAGGGTCTTAAACTAAAGCAAGTTTAATTTGAGAGCTTACATGTAACTGGGTGATTTATCAGGGTGTCATTTTGTCACTGAGCCACAAGGTGGCAGCAAAGGACACAAAGAGAGTGAGGCTGAAGGTGAAGTTGACTGCACATGTGGACTGAATCCTCTCTGAGGCGCTTTGACTGAAAACAAAATAACGAAGCAGCCATGTATGAAGAGTTTTATATTTTATCGTTTACAGATGTTCGGTTTAGGAAAACGAACACGAGTATAAAGGCTTCATACTTTACATTTTGGTCATTTTAACGCATCACATTTCAGTCTTGCAGCAGATCCTCAAACAACCCAAGAAAATATGGATTGATTTGAACCCCAGGAACACAGGAGCAGTTCAGAAAGAAGTGACAGCATCTGAAGTGTAAAGTGTCCAAACATCAGCTCGTTAAAAAAGCTCTCTGTTTACTTTGACAGCTGACTGACGGGCTGTGTGGTCCATAAACTGATAGTTCTGATGATGAGCCATTCTTTCTGACTGGCTGTGATGACTATTCGCACGCACTCGATGTTGAAGCCAATCTTGTGGTCCACTTTGGTCACCTCGATGCTTCCACCTTTAAACTCTCCTATTGTGATGTAAGACGAACACTGCCGCCCCTGTTTGGTCTCCACAGACTTCTGTCCCACCTCCAGAGCTCCGTGATGGAGGATGTCCGTCTGTCTGTCCTCCGTGCCGGTCACGATCTTAATTCTGCTGATTTTAGTCGACTGGTTGAAGATGATGAGGTAGAAGTCTCCTGTCACGGGAGGCTTCCCCCAGAAGTACTCGTCCACAGAGCTGTAGGCCTTGGTGGCGTCGTAGTTCTCGAAGACGTTGATGTTGGTGTAGAGGCTGGCAGGAGGGTTGTCAGGGATGTCGATGGAGTCCTCCTCGAAGTCGTCGTCCTTCAGCTTGTTCTCGGCTCCTTTGTAGGAGGAGTAGTAGCCCATGTGCTGAAACAGCGAGGGTTTGAAGCGGATCACGTCTTTCTGGGCCAGCAGACCCCTGAAGTGGATGAGGAGCCAGTCGCAGGGCATCTCCTGGTAGAACATGAGCAGGAAGTGGGCCAGGCGGGGCAGGTCTCTGGAGTGGTACAGCTTCCCGATGTAGCCCAGTTTGGAGAACTCCAGCATCACCCAGTAGGATCCGTCTCTGGAGGTGATCACCTTCTTCAGCGCCGTCAGGAAGTTCCTGGAGCAGCGCACGTCGTCCTCCAGCATCATGTAGAAGTGGGACAGGTTTGTGCAGAAGTTCAGGAGGAAGGCGTAGTCCACGTTCTGCTTGGAGCGGAAACGGACTCGATCCTCCGGATCATTATAGTTCCTTTTCAGACCGTCCAGAGACGGGTAGTACTCCTCTGGCGCCTGGATCACCAGGAGGCGTCCGGCTATGATGTGATGAGCAAACTTCCTGGTGATGTCCTGCACCAGGTTTTCACACCAAACCAGGTCAAAGTCCGCTAGGTGGACCACAACAACTATCTCTTTGAGTTCCTCGTAGCTGGACTGATCGAAGATGGATTTGATGGTCTCCAGGAGGTAGTTCCCCTTTTTCCTCTTGACGGATGACAAACCGATGGTCAGATACTCTGTGAACACAAAGAGTCACATGATCAAACCTGCTCCTCCTGTTGGTGGTTTACGACGTTCATTAACTAAAGTTTAAACACGTACTTTTGCGTGGCAGAGGAATTCCAGCGAGGTATCGGTACGTCACGTTTATCGTCCCAGAGAAGTTGGACAGATCTCTGAATGTGTGAACATATCTGTCAGAGTTTGGAGGATGCATCAGCGTCTCGCCCAGCTGTCGTTTCTCAGCTTCCTGAAAAAGCAAGAGCAAAATAACTCAGCTGAAAATCAAAGATCGTCACCACAGAGACCCGTGAAGGCCGAGACGTCTCACCAGCACGTATCCATCGTCCATGTAGAGGTTGAAGAAGAGCAGAAAGGTGATGAGGAAGCCGAGGAAGGGCAGCATGGAGCGTTTCCTGAAACAGCGCATCTTGTCTGAAGATTTCCACATCAGCCTGGAGGTCCCCACGCTCACTGCTGAGACACAGAGACAAAGGACAGCGTGAGGGGCAGGGTGAGGGACACATGAGGGACAGCATGACGGACAGCATGAGGGACAACATGAGGGACAGCGTGAGGGACAGAGTGAGGGACATGAGGGACAGCATGGGGGACAGCATGAGGGACAGAGTGAGGGACAGTATGAGGGACATGAGGGACAGCGTGAGGGACATGAGGGACAGCGTGAGGGACAGCATGAGGGACAACATGAGGGACAGCGTGAGGGACAGAGTGAGGGACATGAGGGACAGCATGGGGGACAGCATGAGGGACAGAGTGAGGGACACATGAGGGACAGCATGAGGGACAGCATGAGGGACATGAGGGACAGAGTGAGGGACAGCATGAGGGACAGCATGAGGGACATGAGGGACAGCATGAGGGACAGAGTGAGGGACAGCATGAGGGACATGAGGGACAGCGTGAGGGACAGCATGAGGGACAGCATGAGGGACATGAGGGACAGCATGAGTGACAGCATGAGGGACAGCATGAGGGACATGAGGGACAGCGTGAGGGACAGCATGAGGTACATGAGGAACATGAGGAACAGCATGAGGGACAGCATGAGGGACAGCATGAGGGACATGAGGGACATGAGGGACATGAGGGACAGCATGAGGGACAGCATGAGGTACATGAGGAACATGAGGAACAGCATGAGGGACAGCATGAGGGACAGCATGAGGGACAGCATGAGGGACATGAGGGACATGAGGAACATGAGGAACAGCATGAGGGACCGCTTGAGGGACATGAGGGACATGAGGGACATGAGGAACAGCATGAGGGACAGCATGAGGAACAGCATGAGGAACAGCATGAGGAACAGCATGAGGGATAGCATGAGGGACATGAGGGACATGAGGAACATGAGGAACAGCATGAGGGACAGCATGAGGGACAGCATGAGGGACAGCATGAGGGACATGAGGGACAGCGTGAGGGACAGCATGAGGGGCAGCGTGAGGGACAGCATGAGGGACAGCATGAGGGACAGCATGAGGGACAGCATGAGGGACACATGAGGGACACATGAGGGACAGCATGAGGGACACATGAGGGACAGCATGAGGGACAGCGTGAGGGACAGCATGAGGGACACATGAGGGACAGCATGAGGGACAGCGTGAGGGACAGAGTGAGGGACACATGAGGGACAGCATGAGGGACAGCATGAGGGACAGCATGAGGGACACATGAGGGACACATGAGGGACAGCATGAGGGACACATGAGGGACAGCATGAGGGACAGCATGAGGGACAGCATGAGGGACATATGAGGGACAGCATGAGGGACAGCATGAGGGACAGCATGAGGGACAGCATGAGGGACACATGAGGGACAGCGTGAGGGACAGCATGAGGGACACATGAGGGACAGCATGAGGGACAGCATGAGGGACAGCATGAGGGACACATGAGGGACAGCATGAGGGACAGCATGAGGGACAGCATGAGGGACACATGAGGGACAGCATGAGGGACACATGAGGGACACATGAGGGACAGCATGAGGGACAGCGTGAGGGACAGCATGAGGGACACATGAGGGACACATGAGGGACAGCATGAGGGACAGCATGAGGGACACATGAGGGACACATGAGGGACAGCATGAGGGACAGCATGAGGGACACATGAGGGACAGCATGAGGGACAGCATGAGGGACAGCATGAGGGACACATGAGGGACAGCATGAGGGACAGCGTGAGGGACAGCATGAGGGACACATGAGGGACAGCGTGAGGGACAGAGTGAGGGACAGCATGAGGGACACATGAGGGACAGCATGAGGGACACATGAGGGACAGCATGAGGGACAGCATGAGGGACATGAGGGACATGAGGGACAGCATGAGGGACAGCGTGAGGGACAGCATGAGGGACAGCGTGAGGGACAGCATGAGGGACAGCATGAGGGACATGAGGGACATGAGGGACAGCATGAGGGACAGCATGAGGGACAGCATGAGGGACATGAGGGACATGAGGGACAGCATGAGGGACAGCTTGTTCACTTCTTTACATATTCAATAACTGGATCGTTGTGGACGTTTGGATTATAACATTTCTCTTCATGCAGAGCTCAGTCAGCAGAACAAAAAGATGCTTCAAGACTGACTGAAAGTCTGAAATATTCAAATGAGACAAACAGATTAAAGAGGTGGTATGACGCACATTTACAGCGTCTTTTATTTCATCCCTCTGATAAATTTTCACAACAAACAGCTTGTAAACTCTTAATGTATCACTGTTTACTGCTCAAAAAAATCCATATTTTCTCTCCCTGGTGTTCAAGCAAAACCTTATTTTCTGTCTCTTTAAGATTTCCTGCTCCACAAACCCCCTCCTCTATGATTGGCCAGCCTTCTGGAGTCTTAGTTTTTGGTAATGTTGTCTTACTAGAATTAATATGAGCCACACTCCTCTGACAAGTCCAGAAAAACGTCTGATTTTAAGACATTAAAAGACAGAAATGACGCCTGGATTTCTCGTTAAAGAGTGAAAGAATCTTCTACAAGGTCAAAACAAAAGTTGCTTCACAAGTTTCTCGAACTAAAAATTATGTCTTATGTTTTTTTCTTTATTGTTCTAGAAACTTGATGAGCAGATTATTTCTTCCAGATTTTATTTAGTCTTTACAAGAAATTCAGGCGTCATTTCTGTCGTTTAAGGTCATGAAATAAGAAGTTTTACAAAAGATGAGACATGAACTCTGTCAGTGCGCCTGCCCTCATCAGAACCGAGCGTCCAGGCTTGAATCACCTTTTGAACCCGGCTGTAAACGTGAAGTTGGGCCTTTGAATGGGTGTGTATGTGGCTTTGGAAGCTTTTGGGGTCAGCCTCTAGTGGACACTGGAGGAACTGCAGATTTTAGCGTTTGGTTTTCATACTTCAGCACCAGACGCTGCCGTCCCATGTGATCCATATTCACACACAATGAATATGTGAAATGTCCCTTTATTATAAACACACACTGATCCGAGCAGCCTGAGGTCTGGATCCTGGATCTGGGTGGAAGTCCTCTGTAAGTGGGTTAATTTGAAGACGTCATGAAGCCAGATGAGTCCGATGGCTCTGACACAGACACACCCACTCCTCACTCTGAGGCTTCTCATTGGATGAGCAGAATAATAACGGGAGAATCTGAAGTCATCTGCACAGCTGCTTCACATGAACTCAGCAAACAGCCGGACTCAGCGCCAGGCTCAGCGCCGCGCTCCCTCAAACTGCTGACAGTTTCTCAACTAAAGAGACGAACTCCCCTCACTGTCTGTCCTATTTGGCACCTCATCTGAAAAACAACCCGTCCCATGATGCTCTCCCCAATTCTGATGTTGCATAAGACAAGAACGCCGCTGTCGCCGCCTTCGATGTGAGAAACCGCAGAGCTCCCCAGTGACAAGGACAATTTCTGCACCCCCCCCCCCCCCCCATGCTGCCTGCCGCTGGGCCCAATAACTCAATAAACAAGTTATTATTCACAGCGTCTCTCATCGCTCCACTTCCATTTTAGAGGAAAACGTCTGCCAGCTGCAGGAGAAAAGAGCCATTTTCTTTCTCCACGGCGACACCTGAGAGAGGCGGCGATGAGAGTAAGTGGAAACTCAATGACAGCTGTGAGTCAATATTATGAAAGTCCTCACAAAAACACACACACACACACACACACAGAGAGAGAACTCCATTACCGCAGACGGCAGCCTGCAGGATCAGATACTGAGGCCATGAACGAATATCTAACAAGGCAAAATAATGGCCACGTGCCGTCTCTGCAGGAAAACACTGCAAAGAAATGAGATTTTGTTTGCTCTCTCAGACTGAATGTAAACAACAAACAAGCCTCCCATAGGTCACGTATATTTATATGGAAATGAAGGTACGTCTATGAATAAATAAACACCATTCGTTGGGTCTATTTGCTTTTGTTTACAACGCTTCTCTGCCAAGTTGTTGTTTTTCTTCAGCAAATTATCAGCCTGTGTGAGTGTGTGTGTGAGTGTGTGTGTGTGTGTGTGAGCGTGTTTCTACCACTGAAGTCATTTCAGATTAGAGGCAGAGAAATAATAAACAGGTAGAAGAGAATACTAATGAGTCCGAGCCCTAAAACGTCTCCGGTGTCCCTCAGCAGCTCTCGTCTTCTCTCCAGAAGAGGTCGTAGAGGAGGTTTACCCCGTCCACTCACCTCTCTCTCTGTTTTATGAATTTAAAGGCCTCACTGAAGGAAAATTAAACAGGTATTTATCTCTGAAAGGAGTCAAACCCACAGGTTAGTCCTCCAAATGAAAGTCAGTGAATTTAACATTAAAAAAAAAAAGCTCTTTTCAGAGGCCGTTAAAGCTTTTATGATCTACAATAAACAGCTACAACCACAGCTGGAGGGCAAATTACCTTCAGAGGCTGAACTCATTTAAAACACACACACACACACACACACACACACACACACACACACACACACACACACACACACACACACACACAGCCAACTGCTGTTAGCTTTTAAAAACATGACGCTCTGAGAATTATTTTCTGCACGGAACAAAACCAACTTTTCCAAAGTCCTTCAAACCAACCCGACTTTTGAAAATCTCCTCCGGCCGAGTGGCGCTGCCTGACTGAAGCTGGACTCAGAAAGCTTCAGCAGCTGATTTAATCTCAGGTTTAACAGAATCATCCGTCTTCGTGTCCTCAGGAAGCTGGATGAGGAGCTCCTGCTCTGGTTTTATGGATTCAGACTGAAAGGTCGTATTAATCTGAGCCACCTGTTCATTTTCTGCTTTATTCAGTTTTTCTTGTCTGTATCAAACATCAACAATCAGCCGATCATCTGGTTTCTTTAATAAAAGTTAACACAAATTTACTGTTTGTTCTTTGCTGTATTGAGTCAGACATTAGAACATACAGCTGGAAGTGCTTCACTACAGACCAGAGAGAGAACAACAGGTGAGTAACACTTATAACCTTATATACCCTTTTTATTTCGTATCGCTTACCCAGATTAATTTTGTTGTTTTACTGACTCCTTCTAATTGCTTTTATTGTCTTAATCACTGTTTTTGAAAGGTACAGGAAGTCTTGAAAGGTACAGGAAGTCTTGAAAGGTACAGGAAGTCTTTCCTTCCACAATCAATAACTCTGTATAACAGCCACCTCTGACTTGAAATCCATAACTTCATACTGTTTTTTTACTTTTACTTTTTAACCTGGTCATAGTAATTGCCACCTATCACCTCTGAAGTTTGTTGCTACTTTTACTTATTTATTTATCTGTTTTCAAAACAAACAACATCTTTTTGCACATCTTTTTGCACATCTTTTTGCACATTCTGTTCCAAAACAAACCACATCTTTTTGCACATCTTTTTGCACATTCTGTTCCAAAACAAACCACATCTTTTTGTACATTCTGTTGTAGTTATTGTATATATTTTTTGTATATATATTTTTTTATATTTTTTGTATATTTTTTATATTTTATACTGTTTGCTGCTGCTTCAAAAGAATTTCCCAGCTTGGGACAAATAAAGTACCTATCTTATCTTATCTTATCTTATCTCTCTGTTTTTATTGTTTTCATGACTGTGCACTTTGAGACTTGTTCGCAAATGTAAAGTGCGTTATAAATAAAATCTGTTATTATTATTTATTTAAAAAAAAACAAACAAGAATAAAGAAGGCAGACAAAAAAATACCAATAAAATAATGATCTGTAAATCCTGTTTAACCTAAATTCAGCTGAATATACGACAAAGACCAGATATTTATTCTTCAAACTGATAAACTTTATTGTTTTTTGTAAATTTTCACTCATTTTGAATTTGATGCTGCAACACGTTTAAGGAGCCATTCAGTGTTTTTTCTTTGTTTTGTTTATAATTTAGTTTAGTGTTTAGATTCATATTATTTTTAAATCAATTAATTTTGATTTAATTATGATTACTTTCTTGTTAGTATTCCAGTAGTTTATCATTCCTTTAGTTTGGGTGTTTTGTTTGTTATTTGTTTAATTTGGGCACGGTGGCACTATAGGTTATATAGGTAGGCGCACGGTAGGGACCAGCATGCACCTGGGTGCATTTACCGGAGCGGGAGAGGCACGGGGATTTTTCCTTTGTTCTGTGTTTGCCTCATTTCTGGTTAAATAAACCACGTTTTAGTAAAAATTGGACATTCGTTTGGACCTTACGTTTCCTCTCATCCGTGTTCACCACAACCCACGGTGCAAGAGAGGCCTTTAGAGCCTTTTATGAAGGAGTTTGTTTGAAACTTTTCGTTGCCCTTTTTTTGTGGACACTACAACGTTCCTAAAAAGCTGGGACAGGGTCAACAACAGACTGGGAAAGTTGAGGAATGCTCCAAAAACACCTGTTTGGAACATTCCACAGGTGAACAGGTTCATTGGAAACAGGTGAGTGTCATGATTGGGTATAAAAGGAGCATCCCTGAAAGGCTCAGTTGATCACAAGCAAGGATGGGGGCGAAGTTCACCACTTTGTGAATGACTGCGTGAGCAAATAGTCCAACAGTTTAAGAACAATGTTTCTCAACAATGTGAAAGAATTGATGGATTTGATCATCTACAGTCCATAATATCATCAAAAGATTCAGAGAATCTGGAGAAATCTCTGCACGTAAGCAGCAAGGCTGAAAACCAACACTGAATGCCCGTGACCTTTGACCCCTCAGGCAGCACTGCATTAAAAACCAACATCATTGTGTAAAGAAACAGACCCTGCATGATGTGAGCAGTAATCAGAGTATTTATGAGACCAGCTGGAAGTGGAAAAATGAACAAATGAGGCCTCAGGTTCAACAAATCCCTTCAGCAAGGCGCCCGCTCTCCACACCAGTACGTAAACCATGCTGGCTGTACTGGGAGGCTCCCTGAGGGGACTGTGTGTAAAACTTTCTGCTTTCTCAGCATAAAAAAAACCTTCCCTGAATAATCTGAGCAGTGAAGAAGATGGATGAGCTACATGATGCTGCAGAGACGCAGCGCGTCGAGGCTCCACAGTGATGCATCTACATGACAGCTGGCTCACATCACTGTCTCCATGAACACGCATGATTAAACGTGCTTAACACATTCACTTCAGGACGGCCGTGTCGCCGTGTGGCGACTGTTTTCACACCCTGCACCTGCTGAGAGCTCCGAACAGTAATCCATCTGAAAACTGGTTTCCAGGATAATTCCCGCTCGGAGCAGCTTTAAGTCCCGCTCAGGCTCAGTTTGAGAGGGAGGCTTTATGTGCTAATAACGATAAAACTGCACCAAAACAAACCAAAGATGTTCGTTTATGGAGAAACGACCATCATCATGTGACGATGTGTCAAATTTATGCTCAAAGAAGACGTTTTTAGACGACCGTGATTCTAAAACAGACGGAGCGCTGCCTGAAGGGACAGATTATGATCGTTAGTAAACCATTTAAACCCAACATCACCTGAAAATAACACAGACACAGCATGGCACATAACAAAACTACACCTTTATGTTGTTTTATGAAAGATATCACTGCATCTTTTTTAACTTTTGATCTTTCTGTGAGAGAGTTTGTGCTTCGCTCCACTTTTACCAAAAAGGCTCCTTCCTCGTCTAAAGAGCGCGTCCCTTTGTCCTCTGCTTTGAAACACACGTGGGCTAAGATGCTCAGAATCTGTAAAATGGTTCCTGGAGCTCGTCTGTTTATCTGCGTATCGACTGCAGGGCCGAAGACCCAAGTAGATCATGCAAAACAGCACCAGACCAGCAAGAGGGCAGTAAGTCAACAACGAAGGCCTTCCAGTAAAAATGGCTCCATAGAAGGAGACGGAAAGGCCGCGTAGCTCTGCAGTTAGCCTGTTAGCCTGTTAGCATGGAGGAGATTCAGCCTGTGCATTTTTAAAACAGCTCGGGTCTGAAACTCTAATCTCACGTTCAGTTCAAACTGATCGGGGGGTGAATTTTTTTTCTAACTCAGCGGTTTAGAAGATATTAGGATCACGAGTTTGTCCAATCAGAGGCTCAGCTCAGCTCATGTGACTAACGGGCAGCCTATAGCTGTTAGAAAGGAAGCTTAAAGTCTGCGTCATATCCAAGATGGCGCTCTCCCGTCTAAAGCGTGAAGACTCAGAGATGGAGCCTCTGTAGCTGATCCACCAATCACAAACCTTCAGCTTAAAGGCCCCTCCCCCAAACGTTCTCAGACCTCTGGTAAGTCCCGCCCCCACAGGTAGGGCTGTTATCAGGGTTAAATTTCTCCTGGAGAAACGGTTTAAAGAGCAGGTTTGTCTTTGAGTTTCCTGTGACAGGAATAACTCTGCTCCGGTCCTCTGAGGAATAAAAACATGTGTGTGTTTGCGTCAGAAGCCAAACTTCAGCCTCTCTCTGCAGAGCGACTCACGTCGTCTCAGCGTGTTGACATCCAAACACGCAGCCAGCGTTTGGCTCCGGCCTGCAGCTGCGCCTGTTCCCTGCATTTTTAATGTGGTGTGTGCCCCTCTCGTCCAACAGCAGGAAGAGGGTAAGTGTCTGAGATACCCCCCCACCACACACACACACACTCCCCCACCCCCTGCACCTTGATGAATAAGTAAACACACAGAGCCGGGCAGAGATGCAGTCAGTAAAACTCCCAGCTGGAAGCAGAAAGATTTGCTTTCTTGTGAGAGAAACGCTGTTTACTCGCCGCTCGCTCCGTCTGAACTCCATTAAGGTTTTCCTCTGAGTCTGAATTCACGCCTCAGCTTTAATTCTGGTCAGCAGATTGAATTTCAGAGCCTCAATCAAACTCATCCCACATCCTGTGATAAAAACAGGCCCACGTGAAGGTCTGGCTGTTTAATCTGTGATTTTATGTTTTTGTTCCATCGTTTTGAAACCATGAAAACCTGCTGCTTGTTTGTTTTTGCACAATAAAACCAAAGTTAAAACAACCTTGGATGTTTATTATAAAGACTAATGGCTTCTGGCTGTTTACAGAAATAATGATTAATATTTTATTACACACTAAACTGCTGATTTAGTTGAGTTTTTTTTTCTCTATTTTCAAGGAGATGGAAGGTTAATGTTTCAGTTTAGCTTTGGGTTTGAATCTTTAAGGGATTCATTTTCAGCAGCAGACTTTCTGCTTTAACTCTTTTTGTCGTGATCGTCACGGGATGTTTGTTATTAGCTGTGAGTCAAACATCAAAGGGGAGCTGTCCGACTCCATGACTCCCCTCAGCGTTACAAACTTTCACAGCGGTTTTCATCTTTGGAGCAGCTGAAGCTGTGATGGAGACGGCTAACTCTCTTATTCTCCGTAAATATCCGACATGCTTACGCTGTGTGTGCTGCAGTTAATTTCCCCCCGGGGATTAATGAAGTATTATCTTTTCTGCAACACCTCGGATAATCATGAGAAGAATCTACACACACAATAAAACAGCTTAGCTAGCTCAATTAGCCATTTTAATAATTATCTTTGAACGGTTTTTACTTTCATTCTAGAACAGAAAAATATGTGTTTTTAGTGTTTTTTGTTATTTTTGATAAAATTCTGACTTCTCAGGAATTCCAGTTTTCAGAGTTAAAGCTCTTCATGATGCTGAGCCTGTTTCTCATTTTTAAGTCACTGCAAAAAACTCTGAACTGCATTTTATCAGCACAACAGGTGTCAGAGCCGGAGGAGCTCTACAAGCAGGGCTCTGTGAGCTAACAGAGCTAAAAGAGCTAACAGAGCTAACAGAGCTAAAAAGCTAATACAGCTAACAGAGCCGAAAGACCCAACACAGCTAACAGAGCTAAAAGAGGTGAAACAGCTAACAGAGCTAAAAGAGCTGAAACAGCTAACAGAGCTAAAAGAGCTGAAACAGCTAACAGAGCTAAAAGAGCTAACAGAGCTAAAAGACCCAACACAGCCAACAGAGCTAAAAGAGCTGAAACAGCTAACAGAGCTAAAAGAGCTAATACATCTAAAACAGCTAACAGAGGTAAAACAGCTAAAACAGCTAAGAGGACTAAAGAGCTAAAAGAGCTAAAACGACTAAAGAGCTAAAACAGCTCAAACAGCTAACAGAGCTAAAATAGCTAAAAAAAGACTAAAGAGCTAAAACAGCTAAAACAGCTAACAGAGCTAAAAGAGCTAAAAGAGCTATCAGAGCTAAAAGAGCTAACAGAGCTAAAAGAGCTAAAAGAGCTGACAGAGCTAAAAGAGCTGACAGAGCTAAAAAAGCTAATACAGCTAAAACAGCTATCAGAGCTAAAAGAGCTAAAAGAGCTAAAAGAGCTAAAAGAGCTGACAGAGCTAAAAAAGCTAATACAGCTAAACCAGCTAGCAGAGCTAAAAGAGCTAAACGGCTAAAACAGCTAACAGAGCTAAAACAGCTAAAGGGACTAAAGAGCTAAAAGAGTTAAAAGAGCTGAAAGGACTAAAGAGCTAACAGAGCTATTCGAGCTAAAAGAGCTCACAGAGCTAAATGTCCATGAACAGTATTTGCTGTTTCTGCCTGTGTGTGAATGTTTTGCTGCTCTTTGGGGACTGAAGAGTTAAAATTGTGTGCACATCATGTTATTCAGACATTTATCTGGTCAACTGGGGCTCAGGTCATGACAGGTAAAGTTAAACTGGTGCGTCTTCCTCCACCTGAGCTAACTCCAGTCAGAAACCAGAGCTCCCAGAGTTCAGCTGCTGTCTCCTCACACTTCATGATCTGATGAAGCTACAAATCCACAAGAAAGACGAGTAGAGTTAGAAAGAAGATCTGCACAGTTTGACAAGAGACACGTCTTTACCACAGTCAGAGATGGTGCTCATGGGAAATGAAGTTTTATTACAGCTATGGATTATAGTTGAACATGAAAATTTCTCAAAACGCCAAATAACCTGATCCAAGGCAAGAAACTGTCCAATCAGCAACCGTTGACTTTACACTGCAAAAAACGAGCAGTCGATTCTATCTGATTTATTGAAGTAAAACTGTCTGATTAGATTAATATGAGCCACAGTCACCTGAAAATACATTATTTCAAGATATGAAAAGAGAAAAGTGACGCCTGAATAACTTTTTTTTTTTTTTTTTAAAACCCAACTACTTATTTTAAGACACTTGAAAAGTAAATTTGTCAGATAGTCTTCCACCTGTTTCCAGGAGCCAATGAGGAGAAGATATTTAATGAGATGTGATTTTGCTGAATCGATGTTCAGGTTAAAAAACGTCAGTTTTCAATCAGGAGCAATGGAAGATGAATCTTTGATGCCTTTACGATGTGAAATGACATGAAGTGTAGATCAGATTTAATCATTTACACACAGATCCATCCAAACACAGCGGCTCCGTGTAAACAGGCGGCGGTTCGAAGTAAAGACTCGAGGTTCTCGCTCGGCTTCAGCGCCTGATGTTCTGAATATTCGTCACACTCGCGTTCACAGATTTAAATTTGTTTTCAGACTAATTCAGAGGAAAGCTTTGGATTAATAAACACTAAAGGTCTCATCAAGGACACGTAATCAAACACATGCCAGCCTCACACACACTCACACACACACTGAGGTCTCCCGAGCTCTGCAGGCTCCGTGGGGGCTCAAACACGGCCTGGATGTCAACAAGCAAATGAACAACAGTGTTTACCAAATGTCTTTGTTGTCGAACACACAGCCTTATTAAAATGGCATCTCATTAGAGCTCTGAGCGCCGTTTTCTCGCACATTAATTGCGTTTTGAAAGCCTTTTCTCTTCATCATTATTCCCCGCTGCATATGGATTCGCTGTGACCGTAGCGGCTACATATTCATGTGACAGGAAGCTTAGAAACGGTTGGGAAACGAGCCAAAGGCGGAGCTGTGTTTGGTGTGCGGACCGACGCTGAATTTTAAACACGGGCTTTTCTGATCTGTACGTAAAAAAAAAAACACACCGGCTGAGTGTTTCCTGAGAAATGAGCCTTACTGTACACATCTCCCTCTGTGTGTCTGCTTCCTGTAAGATCAAACTGAGCGTGTGCCCATCATGACGTGAGTCTCAGGGTTTCAATGAGCGAACAAACAAAAAAAAACATCTCTTTACATAATTCATGCAGTGAATTTCTGTAGCTTTTGATCATTTTATGAACTTCAAGATTCCACGAAAAAACGAGATCTCCACCAGATCTTCACAGGACTTGCTGAAATGATGACATCATCACATTAAGATCTCCTAAAGCCTGTCTTATGCTTGACGCGTCCCCGAGGTCCGCACTAGGGTTTAATCCCGGGACACTGGATTCCCGGGAAATCTGATAAAAACAGTTTCTCGATTCCCGGGAAAGGATGTGTCGGGAAACGGGAAAAAAAAAAAGAAATCGCGCCTCTATTACAGCGCCTCTGTTACGGTAATGTTAACGTAGGCTGCGGTGCTTCACTGTAGTTAAGTTTTTTTTTTTCATTTAGTTTAAGTTGTAAGCTGTGTGTCTGTGAAACAGAAACATATTCCTACTCTTATAAAAAAAATTTTTGTTAAATACAAATTCCAATCGTTAATTATTTCCGTTCGCAGCCGAAATCTCAACAGCCGCAGAACAGACTTTGGTTTAAAGTAATGGTTGAGGGAATCCTTGAACAGGTTACTGTAGCAGATTTCATTAGTTTATATAACAGAGCTGTAATCTGAATCATTAAATGGTCTACTTTAACAATTTTTATGAAGCTAAAATTGTTGCCAGGGTGTATTTTTCTCTTGCAGCGCGATGCGCAGTTATGTGCCGTTTTCTTTGGTTCAGTGTAACCTCTAGGTTAGGTGTTAAAGAAATACGCCTGCCCTGCTCTAAAAATGGAATATTTCGTTAACTACTAATTATAACAGCTTATTGTTCCTGTTTGCAGCCTAAATCTCAACAGCTACAGAGGAATGCATTTTACAGAATGGTTTAGGTAATCATTAAATGGTTTACTTCATCGTATTTGGTTAGGGAGTTCAGTCAACTATTAGTTTCATTAGGGCTGCTGTTTGCTGCGTAAAGCTTTTCTGAAGATCAGTTACAGACAGTGTGTTTGGCTTTTCACAATTAGCGTTGCAGCAGATGTGACTCCTGAGTCCCAACACGCACGGAGCTCTCTTTCATCATTCATAGCCTGTGCTGATGGACAAAAACTGTGTTCCTGCGCCCTAATAATGATAAATATAACATGCAAAAAATGTCATCTTTGGATTGAGGAACAAATTGGCAAATTGGCTTAGCTGCAAAAAAACAAAAACAAAAAAAAAACCCCAACAACACGCAATTTTTCGGGATTCCCGGGAAATTAATTATATTTCCCGGGATCTGATCCCTCTAACTTTCGGGAAAAATATTAAACCCTAGTCCGCACGACCAAACAGAGATCACCGTGATAACCGTGTGACAAACAATTCTTAGCAGAGAAGAAGAATTTGTGAAAAAATGTTGTAAACAGTGTAAATAAACTTCTTCTTCTCTAGTTTAGTACTGTGGTAGACGTGTGTTTGTGACACACCGCCCCCTGCAGTTTGGTAACGGGTGCTGCGCAGAGTGTGAAACAGCATAAAAGCCTCGTGCGTCAAATTTCCGCGCATTATTTTCGTGCAGAAAGCATAATCAGCCCTTAACTGGTCCATGACATGTTGGAGGGATGGGCCTCAAACACCAAGGTCTGCCCCCTGAGGTCTGGCCAATCAGAGGAAAGGGGGGTTGTTCAAGACATGATAGAATTTTGTGGGAGTGGCTTTCAGAGTGCTCCAAAGAGCTTTCTGTAAATCATAAAAAACTGGCTGGCCAATCAGAGGGAAGGGGGTTCCTTAAAGAGACAGCAGCTCAAACAAAGTGTGTCAGACTGACGGCTGAAATAGAGATTTTTATGAGCTTTAAATCATGTAAAGAAACTACAGGGGCACCAGAGGGACAAAATAAAGACAAAAAAAAAACAGTTCCCTCTCTTTAATATCTCCAAACCAATAAGATGTTTAAAAGACACTCCTGAAAAGTTTGTGTTTGTTTAAATAAATGAATCCCTTTGGTTCCATAAGGTGCGATCACATTAATGAGGCTGTTATTTTGAATGCACCTGAACAGACGCTCTCTCCTCGTGATGAATTATCTCATTATCCTGAGCCAAAATAATAATTACCCCGTGATTTCAAACAATACATTAAACAGCTGAGGGCACGTCTCCTCTTCTTTAGAGGAAAACACTCACAGCTGCATTATTCAGAGAGGCTTTTGTATCCGTGCTGTTGTTTAAAGGGTTGGCTCTCAGTGCCTTCAAAGTGCAGAGCTGAGTTCTCCTGATTAAAGGAGTCTTTAGCCCTGAGCAGGAGATCATTCTCTGTTTCTGAAGCAGGGCTCTGCAGAGCAGCAGGCCTGCACTACATGTAAATTACATCTGGAGTGTATTTACCTTTCAGGTCAAAGTCGAACATGAAAGGCTTGGCAGTCCCAGCGGTGGCAGCTGTAATGAGGATGGGCTCTCCTCAGCAGTCAGTGCTTTGACCCACATTAGCTCTCCGCCTGGAGGCTCGCGGAGGCAGGATGGAGATGGAGAATAATAGCAGGATATCGTGTCTAAGACGCGCATTGTATATTAAATGATATTCACAGAGTTCCACAAGGCTCTGTGAAGTTCATAAACTAGAGGGGATTTTAAAAAAGCCAGTAAAAGCCCTTGGCACAGATTCCCCAGCACATCTCAGCGCTCTGAAACCGAGCGGCGAGGATCCTTCTGCAGAGGCATTACCGTTATTATTGTTCAGGCAGCAGGAGGCCTTCAGTCTGAAAGACTTCTGAAGGAACACGACTCCTTCACTCTGCTTTCATTTACACAAGGTCACCGGGACGAGGACGTCACTCTGAGGATGTTTACAAGACAGAGAGAGAGAGAGAGAGAGAGAGAGAGAGAGAGAGAGAGAGAGAGAGAGGGAATGAAACAAGATGCAGAAAAAAAATTAAATGATTAAAACTTCAGACTGAAAAAAAGGTGGAAAAACATTTGTGGACTGTGACACTAATGAGGTCTGTGCCATCTGAGCAAAGCAAAATAAAACAAATAAACCAAAGTGTGTCCAAACCAGATGGTATTTATCTCTAATAATGAGCAGAGCCAGACCAGGAGTCAACAGGTCTGAGGCTTTACAGCCCAACGTGGACCAGGAGAGGATCACTGGGTTTGGAGTCCAGGAGACTCCTCAGTCTGTGACTCCAGCCGCACTGATCACGCAGCCGGTGTGAGCTGATGGATGATAGAGCACGCGGTGGAGCCGGGAGCTCCCTCTCCTCTTTAGAGTCGAGGACATGGCGTCCATGATTTCCCACAGGAACGAAAAATTTTGATTTGTCAGCAAACAGGACAGTTTTCCACTTTGTCTCAGTCCATCTTTAAAGAGGGGTATTGTGCTTTTTTAAGTCTTTATTCTGTCCCTCTTGTGCCCCCGTAGAATCTTTACATGATTTACAGCTCAGATAAATCTCTGTTTTTCTCTCCCTGGTGTTTCAGGAAACCAGCCTCAGTCTGAAACTCCTCTCTAGAGGCCTGTTGGGGGCAGAGCTATAGATAGACCTTAGTGTTTGAGGCCCACCCCTCCATCATGTCATGAACCAGTTAGAAGATCCTGATGTGATGATATCATTGTTTCGTGATCATTTCATCTTTTGTGTGATATTCTATCTCATACCTCGTGTTTCCTGTATCTCCTGTGAAGTTCTGTCTCCGTATCTCATGTTCATATCTCATATTAGTATCTCATTATCGTATCTGGTGTTCATATCTTGTGTTTGTATCTCTTGTTTCCATCTAATACTCTTATTTCCTGTTCGTATCTCATGTAGGGTTTTGTATATGTATCTCATGTTGGTATCTCGTGTTCATATCTCATATTGGTATTGCTTGTTCTTTTTTCATTTTCATATCTTGTGTTCATTTTTTTCTGTTTGTATCTCGTGTTCATGTTTCATCTTTATATCTCGTGTGTGTATCTCATGTTCATATCTTGTGTTCATTTTTTCTGTCGGTATCTCGTGTTCACATCTCATGTTGGTATCTCATGTTCATATCTCATGTTGTTATCTCATGTTCATATATCATGTCGGTATCTCATGTTCATATCTCATATTGGTATCTCATGTTCATATCTCATGTTGGTATCTCATGTCTGTATCTCATTTTCATGTCTCATGTTGGTATCTCATGTTCATATCATATGTTGGTATCTCATGTTCATATCTCATGTTGTTATCTCATGTTCATATCTCATGTTGTTATCTTATGTTCATATCTCATGTTGTTATCTCATGTTCACATCTCATGTTATCTCATGTTCATATCTCATGTTGGTATCTCATGTTCATATCTCATGTTGGTATCTTGTGTTCATACCTCATGTTGTTATCTCATGTTCATATCTCATGTTGTTATCTATTGTTCATACCTCATGTTGTTATCTCATGTTCATATCTCTTGTTTGTATCTCGTGTTTGTATGTCATGTAGGTATCTCGTGTTCATAGCTCATGTTGGTATCTCGTGTTCACATCTCATGTTGGTATCTTGTGTTCATATCTCATGTTGGTATCTCGTGTTCACATCTCATGTTATCTCATGTTCATATCTCATGTTATCTCATGTTCATATCTCATGTTGTTATCTCATGTTCATATCTCATGTTGTTATCTCATGTTCATATCTCTTGTTTGTATCTCGTGTTTGTATGTCATGTAGGTATCTCGTGTTCATAGCTCATGTTGGTATCTCGTGTTCATATCTCATGTTGGTATCTCATGTTCATATCTCATGTTATCTTATGTTCATATCTCATGTTGGTATCTCGTGTTTACATCTCATGAAGGTATCGTGTTCATATTTCATATTTCATCTTTATATCTCTTGTTTGTATCTCGTGTTTGTATGTCATGTTCATATCTCATGTTCATATCTCATGTCGGTATCTCATGTTCATATCTCATGTTGGTATCTCATGTTCATATTTCATGTTGTTATCTTATGTTCATATCTCATGTTGGTATCTCGTGTTCACATCTCATGAAGGTATCATGTTCATATTTCATCTTTATATCTTGTGTTTGTATCTTGT
Organism: Labroides dimidiatus; assembly: GCA_030710495.1. Lineage (NCBI taxonomy): Eukaryota > Metazoa > Chordata > Actinopteri > Labriformes > Labridae > Labroides > Labroides dimidiatus. The sequence continues at coordinate 32,938,952 of CM061147.1, forward strand.
GTTTGTATCTCATGCTCGGATCTCTTGTTTGCATCTTGTATTCTTATGTTGTATCTCATGTGATGCTCTCGTGCTCTATTTCTTATACTATACTTTGCTCTTCTTCTTGTTTTGTTCTTTTTTAATCTTTGTTTCTTTTTTGTGCGCCCATTTTTAATCTCTCCAGCTGATTCAGATTGATGTTGATTACTAATCTGTGGTTTCCAGGAACATAAGGAGCAGGTTTAACTACCTGAACCTGTTTCTGAACACGTTATAAAAACTGTTAGAGAGCGCGTGATCTGTGATGTGTGATGTGACACTGAAACATGTTGTTGTTGTTGCTGAAAGCCTGATGAAAGCAGTGCTTCCTCCCTCATTAACACCCCTTACACCAAGCCGCAGCCGTTCAGTGTCGACGGGGAGAAGGATTTATTTTCTGTGACAAAAGTGATTTCTTTTGTAGCCGAGGGAAGACGAGCAGGCGCAGCGGGGAGGCCGTGATGCAAGCTTCAGTTCTAAGGTCTGTAAAAACAGCCATCAAAAAAAGGCCTGACGTCCCCATGAAACAAACGCCCGGCTGCAGAGTCCTGATTTCTAAACATGAGAGGGAAAAAAAAGCTTCATTCTGCACGGAAACTGCAGCAAACACATGGCTCATGATTTACAGTCATGGAGAGAAAGTTTATCCTCTGTTAGCTGCTGAGCCTGTGTGCTGCGGCTGAATGAAGAGCCTTCACAGGTCTGACAGAGACCCAGAGGGACCGGGCTGTTTCAGGGGAGACAGCAGAATGTACGACAGCTTGTTGATTCAGCTTCAAGGTTTACGAGCGCTCACAGCCATCATCTGCTTATTTTCAGCTCCTGTTGAAGATTTATACTTCACGACTTCACTTTATAACTCACAGATATCAAACTGCAGCTCACAGGAGCCAGAAATCCAAAGTGTGCTGGATCCCTTCAGCCTCGTGTGCACCCGGCAGCATCGATTCAACCATCAAAAGATGAAATTTTCATCCGGAAGATCCTTGAAGCGGACGTCGTCAGAGTTTGTTTGCACGGCCATGGAAAAAAAAAAACACACGTCAAAGTAATATTATATTTACAACCCGAAGAACAAAGACGAAGAAGACGGTTTGTTGGATTCATCGTCAGAGAATTCAAACGTCTACGTCTCAGCTTGAAGCGCGACACAGACACAAAGTTCAGACGGGAGGTGAAAGGTTTTAAAATGAAAACAAATCTCTCTACTGATGCAACGATACTCTTCAAAAGGAGTGCGACAGATCTGCTTTGATCGTCTGCCATCAGCACGACACGAGCGAAGCAAAAGCTCTGCAGAAGAAAAGAACTTCTGTCCCTGCTGAACAGTTTCTGTGGTTGAAACGCAGATTAAACGAGGACACGGATGGAGGCAGAAGCAGCCACGTGTGCGCAGAGGTGGTCTGATTTCAAACAGATCAGATAAATTAAGTTTGTTTTTTGTCTGATTTGGAAAAACATTGTAAAGGTCTCTGCTGTCGGAGACCTCGTGGGTTCTGTTTATCTTTGGCTTCGAGTGCTGAACGGTTTCAGGGTGACTGTGTGATAACATGTTCCCTCTTAAATCCTGTGCAGAGTGTTTCCGTGTTCAGTCATGTGTCTCTCCGTCTGATCCGTGTTGTGCCTCAATGACTAACTCGCTCTCTCTCATCTCGGTCCGGTGATGTGACGTCAGAGCCGAGCTGAACGGCGTGAAACGACAGATTTGGACGAGGTGAGAGGCAGCGGACAGGACGTGGGCGTTGTCGGGGTTTTTTGAGAAACGTGGTCACCGTGGAAACATCCACGCCTCAGATGACTCTGATAACATGCAGAGGAACTCCTGAAGCTCGTAGTTTGATGTGTTTAGTCACATTTGTCCCTCACAAAGCTTCGGCTCCATTAAGTTTTACTGGAGCTGGTTTTTACACGGAGAGCTCAGACCGACGCAGACTCACTGCAGACACCGAGCCCAGCAGAGGATGAACGGGAGGATTTCCTCTATCTGTTTCTTAACTCCATTTATTCCAGAGCCAGAAATGAATGATAGCTGAGCACAGGGAGAGAGGAGGATGATAAGAAAGAAAAGATGAAGGAGAGCAGGAGAGGGACCCAGCAGGGTAGATATGAGCGCCTTTAAACACCTTCATTTATCAGACTTCAATGAATCTGTTTTATCGTTTCGCTCGGCGTCATGGATCGGAAACCAGCAGAGACCGTCTGAGAGGGTTCAGTGAGCTGATAGGAGAGGAACAGCTTAACCCAGAATCCCTGCAAACCAGACAGCCACGGAGGAGGGCCAGCTTCAGATCCTCTGATGTTGTTCTATATTTGAGTTCTAGTCTAACTCTGAAACCCTCTTCTTTTATATTTTCTGCTCTCAGCAGGTGTGAGGTGTACTTCCTGGTCCAGTGACCTGAGGTGACTTCAATCAGCTGACTGAGTGATACTGTTGACACAGCTGATTGTTGGTTTCATTTTGCTTCATTAAAGATTGTTTAAAGAGTGTTTTAGCTGCTGTCCCTTTAAGACTAACCCCCTTCCCTCTGATTGGCCAGCCCTCTGGAGGCAGAACTATGGGCAGACCTTGGTGTTTGAGGCCCGCTCCCCCAAAGTGTGATAAAACAGTTAGGAGATCCTTATGTGATGACCTGCTGTTTGAAACGTGACAACAAGTAAACTTTTTCAGTTTGTTCTGTAGTTTAGCGGCCTGGTGCTCTGAGACGTATCTGTAGGCTAACGTGTAACGTTAGTGAATCCTTATGAATCCTGCTCATCGACCAATCAGAGCTAACGTAACCTCACTCTTCATTTTATTGACAGACTCTCAAGTTTGATCAGATCACTGCAGAATAACTGCTGCATGTGAGCTGGAATGAACATTATCACAAACAGATTAACCTGTGGCTTAGCCTTTAGCTTGTGTTTTAGCCTTTAGCCCATGTTTTAGCCTTTAGCTTTTGTTTAAGCCTTAAGCTTGTGTTTTAGCCTTTAGCCTGTTTATCCTTTAGCTTGTGTTTTAGCCTTTAGCCCATGTTTTTGCCTTTGGCTTGTGTTTTAGCCTTTAGCCTGTGTTTTAGCCTTTAGCCCATGTTTTCGCCTTTAGCTTGTGTTTTAGCCTTTAGCCCGTGTTTTAGCCTTAAGCTTGTGTTTTAGTCTTAAGCTTGTGTTTTAGCCTTTAGATTGTGTTTTAGCCCTAAGCTTGTGTTTTAGCCCTTAGCCTGTATTTTAGCCTTTCGCTTGTGTTTTAGCCTTTAGCTTGTATTTTAGCCTTTTGCTCGTGTTTTAGCCTTTAGCTTGTGTTTAAGCCTTTAGCCTGTATTTTGGCCTTTAGCTTGTGGTTTAGCCTTTAGCTCATGGTTTAGCCTTTAGCTTGTGTTTAAGCCTTTAGCCTGTATTTTAGCCTTTAGCTTGTATTTTAGCCTTTTGCTTGTGTTTTAGCCTTTAGCTTGTGTTTAAGCCTTTAGCCTGTATTTTAGCCTTTAGCTTGTGTTTTAGCCTTTAGCTCATGGTTTAGCCTTTAGCTTGTGTTTTAGCCTTTAGCCTGTGCGCCATCTCTCTCCCGTTTATCTTTCTTCTTCTCTTCTTCTCTTCTTATTTTCTGTCGCTCAGTTCAGCTCCAGCCTCCACCATCTCTACTAAATTCACTCGTTTTCAGCAGAGAAACACTCAGATCTCTCTCTCACTGATAAACTTTGCTGTGTCATCAAACGGACTCTCTGTCTGTGTGTCATGAATGGATTCAGGGGAATCTGACCTCAGATACTCATAAATGACACATTTTGGTGCTGATAATCTCACCTTAAATCGTGGATTATGAGCAGGTAAACATATGAAGGTGTGTGTTGTGCTCTCGGTGAGGTGGAGAGAAATGGGACGGGGCCTGAGTTTTAAGGCATTAAGGACCTTTTCAGCAGCCTGTGAGTACTTTGGCCCCTCCAGCCCTCCGTCTCTGATCATCAGTCCCTCCCTGCTGAAGGACTGACTCTCTGCTGATGTATCTGATGGAAATGGGTTTGGGAGGCCGGTGACGGCGGCCTCATTAATCATTCATCGGGGTGAGGAGTGTGTGCCGACTCTTGGCGTTCAGTCAGGAAGGAGACTACAGTAAACACATTTTCTGAGTGCTGCTCCGCGCTCCACGTACAATCAATTCTCCTGTTATTGCGTTTCCCTGGCTGTGGGGGCAATAGGACGAAGGGATATGATATCACCCAGGACTGCCAATAATAAAATTCTATCAGCAGAAAGCACCTGAGGGGGAGGAAGGTTCAGGCCGGTCTGAAGCACATTTTCAATAACAAACAGCTCTCCTGTGAGACTTTAACAGTGCCCCCGAGGTGAGACACGAGCCGCCGTTTGTCACTCCGAACACACGACACGGTGCGCTGGATAAAGCTGAAATGTGTGCGATCTGCCCACAGGGGAGGCCTGAGACTTCACATCTGAAATGAAACAGCCAGAGAGGGAAATACAGACGTCATAAAGTTTTCTCAAAGCCCATCATGACTTCCTCTGCGTCTGCAGGAAGAGGAACAGGGGACATCCAGGCAGGAGCAGTAAAAAAGGAGCACCAGTCTGGAGGAGAAGCAGAAAGATGTGCTGAAGAGAGGATGTCTCCATGGCGACAAGTGGGATGGAAAGATCGGAGCGGCTCGAGACGCAGACAATCTCTGAAAGGATGCTCGCTGTAAAATCATCCCACAGCTCCTCAGAGAGGAGGAGGAGGAGGAGGAGGAGGAGGAGGAGGAGAGGGGGGAGAGGTGTCTGAGATGAGGGAGGACCTGACGGAGCATGAGATCACTGTGACAGTAAAACAAGCAGCACGTCCTCTCCGTGAGACGTGCTCACGCTCAGTAACGGAACCAGAGACCTGTAACAGAGAAGAGTCATCGCTGAACTCTGAGCTCAGAAAATCTGCAAATATTTTAATCTGTGAGGAGTTAAGTGAGGATACACGGAGGAGAGCGTCCTCTGAGAGAACAAAAAGCCCCGTTCTGACTGCGTCTGGCCTGGTCAGTGAGGAGTCAGGGCTTCTGGAGCTTTGGGCTGTTTGCTACCTGCAGGTGAGCTGATGTGCATTACCTGAGTCTTTGCAGTCATGTTGGAACAAACCCGCTGAAAACGTCTTCACTCAGATCAAACAGCGCTCGTGTTGAATTCTCTGACTCGTGGTCATAACTTCTGCTATCGGCAGCTCGTCGGTAAATTCAGCCGCAGTAAAAGCGAGGAGACTTTTCCTAGCCTCTGAACTCTTCCTGACATCGCTGTCAGCTCGTATGGAGTTATGACTCTTTTATTACATCCAGGCAGCGACGTGAGGCAGAGATCCCACTGATCAGATAGAAGCACCGCGTTGGAACGCAGCCCAAAGAGCGCGTGTGCAACAAAACCGTCATTACTCAGGTGGCTGCCAGGAGCCGAGCAGAGAAGCTGCTGCTATAAGACCAACATAATAGGATGCTAATAAATCCTCTGGAGATCAGAAGGAGTTCAAAATGATGTTTCCCAGAAGGCTCATCAATCAGACGGGAGAGCGAGCGAGCAAGCGAGCAAGCGAGCAAGTGAGCGAGAGGCAAACTCCCTCTTTCTTGGAAGGTGTCCTGTTTCAGCACGTCTCCACTTCAGTGAGAGTACAACCCACACGCCTGTTTCTCTCTAATATCTCACTTTGATGTAAATAAACATCATCTGTTGACTAATGCAACAATCTTTCATCGCTTCACTCTGGCAGCTTTTGGTGCCGTCCTCGCAGGCCGTCCTCGCAGGCCGTCCTCGCAGGCCGTCCTCGCAGGCCGTCCTCGCAGGCCGTCCTCGCAGGCCGTCCTCGCAGGCCGTCCTCGCAGGCCGTCCTCGCAGGCCGTCCTCGCAGGCCGTCCTCGCAGGCCGTCCTCGCAGGCCGTCCTGTTCTCTGCTCTTTAATCCTGTTCGGTTTGTCGTGTCCACAAAGTTTGGGGATGTTCTCATAAACTCCTGACTTTAACACACGTCCAAGCCGAAGAGCTCCAGTGTGAAAGCTTTCATCCATTCAGTCTGCTGATTCAGCACTTTAAGCTCAATATCTCAACAACAGCTCGGTGACATTTTGTGTTAACTTCCAAAAATGAAAACTGTAAAACCTTCAACCTTTAGATGCTAAAACAAAAGAGCAAAAAGTCTCCTTTCCCGTGTTTGAATCATGGATGTAAAGTATCAATCCTGGATGATCAGACTGAGCATGTGCAGGTTTTCAAACCTCTACATATTCATATGATGTAGAAATCCCGAAGCTATCTGTAAACTGATGTGCGCAAGATCAGCACGAGATCAGCACAAGATCAGCACCAGATCAGCAAGAGATCAGGACAAGATCAAGAAAAGATCAGCACAAGATCAGCACGAGATCAAAACAAGATCAGCACAAGATCAAAACAAGATCAGCACAAGATCAAAACAAGATCAGCACGAGATCAGCACAAGATCACCACGAGATCAAAACAAGATCAGCACAAGATCAAAACAAGATCAGCACAAGATCAAAACAAGATCAGCACGAGATCAGCACAAGATCAAAACAAGATCAGCACGAGATCAAAACAAGATTAGCAAAAGCTCAGCACAAGATCAAAACAAGATCAGCACGAGATCAAAACAAGATCAGCACAAGATCAGCACGAGATCAAAACAAGATCAGCACAAGATCAAAACAAGATCAAAACAAGATCAGCACGAGATCAAAACAAGATCAGCACAAGATCAGCACGAGATCAAAACAAGATCAGCACGAGATCAACATGAGCTCAGCACGAGATCAGCACGAGATCAGGACAAGATCAACAAAAGATCAGCACAATATCAAAACAAGATAAGCACAAGATCAAAACAAGATCAGCACGAGATCAGCACAAGATCAAAACAAGATCAGCACAAGATCAAAACAAGATCAGCACAAGATCAAAACATGATCAGCACGAGCTCAGCACGAGATAAGCACAAGATCAAAACAAGATCAGCACAAGATCAAAACAAGATCAGCACGAGATCAAAACAAGATCAGCACAAGCTCAGCACAAGATCAAAACAAGATCAGCACGAGATCAAAACAAGTTCAAAACAAGATCAGCACGAGATCAAAACAAGTTCAAAACAAGATCAGCACGAGATCAAAACAAGATCAGCACGAGATCAAAACAAGTTCAAAACAAGATCAGCACGAGATCAAAACAAGATCAAAACAAGATCAGCACGAGATCAAACAAGATCAACCTGAGATCAGGACGAGATCAGCATCATTCATTCAGATCATCATTCAGCAGATATGATGAGGTCATACCATAAGGATCTCCTAAGTGGCCTCAAACACCAAGTTCTGCCCATCCTTCTTCCCCTAACAGGCCTCCAGAGAGCTGACCAATCAGAGTGAAGGGGGTTAATGGAGCTTGGTTCCTTAAAGAGACAGCAGCTCAAACAAACTCTTTCTGACAGAGGCTGAAAAAAGAGTTTTCTAAAACAGCAGAGAGAGAAAAATAGAGATTTTTATGAGCTGTGAATCATGAAGAGATACTACGGGAGCACCTGAGGGACAGAATAAAGACTGAAAAAACGCACACACCCCTCTTTAAACTGAGATTTGAAGATGGAATACTTTCCACTCTCAGTTTCTTGATCACAGACCAGCGACGCTGTGTGAAATCTGTCATCTGTCTGTTTACATCCAACGACTGGAGTTTTGACACTTCAGAACTCAGATTTTATGCCCTCAAAGTCTCTCTCTGTGAAGTCAGTCTGACTCTGAATTTTCTGATGCACATGAAAAATTTAAAGTGAAAATAACAAGTCGTTCCGGAGGCGTCGGCACACAACCTGTGGAAGAGCTCAGATGTAGCGTCAGTTTAAAGCTCTGAGACGTGAATCAGGTGAAGCTCGATAAATAAAGGTAAGGTTAACACCCGCACAGGTTTGAAGATGTGACCTCATGTCAACATTATTTGCCTGTTTCAACATCATTTTTTAGCTGATTTGTTAAGATGAGCGTTCGATGCTTTTAGAAAGTGAGAGAGAGCTAAAAGCCGACTGACCTTGAGTTTAACTTCTCTGAGGTCGAGACTGAAACACGGACGCTCAAATTAAAGTTTAACCTCATGAAAGAATTTAAATCTCATCGTCCGTCTTCAGAAATCCTTTCATAATCTATCGGCCATCATCGTCCTCGTCATCTTCGTCGTCTTCAGATTTCACAGCTTGTTACAGAAGCAACAATCTGAGTGGCTGAAATGTCACAGAAAGGATTTTAGATCTGATGTTTGAGGAGAAAACATTGGAAGTGAATTAGATTGGATTATATTAGATTACACAGACTTGGATTGGATTGGAGCGGATTAGGTTGGAGAGGTCTGAATTAGATTTGGAGGGGAAAAAAATGAAACAATCAGATTTAAGCCTGAAGGGAAAAACTGGACAATCTAATTTCATCCAGATTAATCTGTTGTTTCCACGTTTGTCCTCAGAGACTCTAATAATCTGACTTCATTTCCGACAGGAGCTGGATTATCCATCATGAGCAGATACCTGGTCGTAAACGAACACAAAGGAGGGTTTTGTTTACCTGAATGCTGCGTTTGAATTCGTGCAGCTGAACTCGTTCACCTTGAGTTCATGATTTAATATCTGCAGAAGCCGGATGCACGTTCGCTCCACGTCTCGGGATGAGACGCTGTGTTTTTGGGATTAGCAGAGGAGTTTAATTCCCTGCTTTCAAAGCGCAGATTCGAAAGCGTTTAGTTTGTGGAGTTTCTCTCTCTGACTGTTTTCCGTCACCCTGAAGCTGTTTTGATGAGAGGAGAATAGGACCAACCTCTGCTCCGACCTCAGCTTCATCAATTAGGCTGTTTTAAGCCATGTGAAGCCGCTCCGGTTTCCACGGTGAGAGCTGAACGCCTGCTGGGGGGAATAATGAGAGGCCGACTCTGCCTGAGGTTCACTCTGACCGCGGCTCCAGCAGTTCACGGCAGGAAGAGCAAACTATCTCCCCTCAGCTCACCGGATCAATTCTCATTTTGTTCCTGAGTCGATACTCTCCTGGTTTCCCTCTTTTTCTTCAGACTCGGTGTTTATGGGACCTTTGCTGCTGGTTCGGGTTAACTCAGGCTGAAACATCATGTTTGGTGCGTGCCGTGTGGAGATGACACCTTCCTCCTTCAAAGACTGAAACCTGTGACCTTGTTCTGCTGTGATTCTTTCCTCTTACCGTCTTCTGGGTGGTTAACACACCACGATCTGCCTCTTTTCAGAGGTTTACAGCCTCAGTGCTGCAGACAGAAAGGATCGAACACCAGCAGCACTTACAGACCTGAAACATCTGCTTCACCACTGCTTTGAAGGTCTGAAGTTTGAATAAAAGAAGAGAGAGAGAGAGAGAGAGAGAGAGAGAGAGAGAGAGAGAGAGAAGAGAGAGAGAAGAGCTTCCTGATGGTGCAGGTTTGTAAACTGCCAGCTGACGCTGACGTTCACTCCAGTACTTCCTGTCATGACCTTTGGAAATCTAAACAAATACAAAAACATGTAAATGTTCATTTTGCATTTTCATTTTTCAATCCAAAACAAAACCACATCTTTTTGCACATTCTGTTCTAGTTATTGTAGTTATTGTTTATATTTTTTGTATTTTTTTCATATTACCATTTTATATTGTACAGTGAGTTTATATTTTTTATATTTTATATCCTGTTTGCTGCTGCTACAAAAGAATTTCCCAGCTTGGGAAAAATAAAAAAAATAAAGTACCCATCTATCTATCAATCTATCTAAATACTCGTGGTGGAAAAAGCAGATCTTTTTAGTGTAGTGAATCAGAAGAATCAGTTCAGTTCAGTGATTCGTTCAAAAGATTCGTTCAGCGCCCTCCAGAGCTCCGCCTGTGAATCAGAGATTAATAAAACATGGCTGAACGTTTAGTTCTGCTCGCCATCGCGCTGAGAACAGCCGGTGAGCTGAGAATTCAGTGGGATAAAACCTGAAAACTGTTCCTGAATCAATCACAAATATTTTCTGAGACCCTTCTGTTTATTAGGTCCGACTCACTCTGTTGGAGCTATTTGTTTCTTTGTTGTTTTTCTTTTTTTTTTGCATTTCTTGGTTTATTTTTTTATTTTGGAATTAAAGAGTCGAATTAGTCGTTAGATTTTTCCACATTTTTCTTTCTTATTAATTCAGGTTAGATTTTTGGGGTTTAATATTTGTATTATTGGTAGTTATTTGGTTAATATAAGTAGATGTTTTGTATATTCATTATTATTATTATTATGTTTGCTAATGTGCTATTTAAGTGCTATTTAAGTAGGCAGGTAGGTGGCAGCAGGCAGCATGTTTGCTCGCCATAGAACAATAAACCATCAGAAACCACAGAAGCTCTGGACATCGGACTTCTTTCTTGCCAGCGTAAATCACATCCCACAATGCATCAGTGATCTTTTGGTTAAAGTTTGATATTTCGAGTTTTCTTTGAGCCTTTTTTTGGTCACCACACACTCACTGACCGTCCGACTGAAAGGAGGAGAGAGACTCGGAGGAAGAGCTGTGGAGACGACTGAACGATTCGATGAGCTGTCACCTGTGTCCTCCTCACACACACACACACACACACACACACACACACACACACACACACACACACACACAAAAAAAAGAAAGGTAGAAGGCTCAGACAGCAGGATGCAGATTTTGGCAGAAAACATGAAAATCTGGTTAAAGTCATCTCTCCATCGCACATGGAGGAGAGGATGGAGTCATTTATGTGTTGTTTCGTATTAAAGGGGCGGAGCTGAGCAACATCTGATGTTTTTAACCAAACAAACCTTTAAAGGCTTAAAGATCTCCAACCGTCAAAACCAGCCAATAAATCCACGAGCTCGTTTCTAAAGGAGACTGAAGCAGGCTGATCTGGATCTGAATACAAGAACAAATCCATGGATTTCATGTATGAAGTGGATTAATTCATGTTTCATAGAGCAAACAGTTTGATATCTAAAGTTTCAGACGCTCACATGTGTGTTTCTGACAGTTTTCTTCACCGAAAGAAGTCCTCATGAAAGTTATTCCAGAAGATTCCCGAAGATTCAAGAACAAGGTGCTGCTGGAAAATTACGCTCGGGTGCTTTGTGTGTGTGTGTGTGTGTGTGTGTGTGTGTGTGTGTGTGTGTGTGTGTGTGGCGCTGCAGCCATCCACAATGATCAAAAGCTGCTGTCAGGAAACTACCAAACCGGGTCTTCAAACTGCGGGGACGCCTGACAAGCCTGCCGCCTCCAGAGGAGACGGGCTGTGCTTATTAAGAGTGGAGGAGCTGTGTGCTGTATGTAGCTGCCTTCTGGGACACTTTAAACACAGCAGCTGCTTCTTCTCTGCTTCATCTTACACACAACTCAAAGAGATGTTCAAGAAATCAGAGAAAATCACCGAGCAATTACCCAGCCTGCAGGATCCGTCAATTAAAGCTTAATACGCTTAATAACATGTTGGAGCTGACAGCAGGAAGCTGTTTTTAACTTTCTGTTTCAAGAAGACAGGAGGGAGAGCTGCGCACGTTCAGCCCACATCTAAAGACCCAAACACCTTCAAGTGTTTCAGAGGAAAACACGACATAAAGAGACGCTGTGTGGTGAGGGGCGGAGGAAAATGAGCCACAAACTACAGAAAGAAAGAACGCTGGGATGGAGGAAAAGCTGCATGAAACTTGAAAGAGCTACACATCTGCAGAGAGCGTGCACATTGCTGAATCCAATGGAGACCCCTTCCACTGAAAAACACGCTTCAGCTCTTACAGCACGCAGCTCTAACTGCTCCAAACCTAAAACTGAGCATGTGCGAATGGACTGTCCTCTAAAAGAGATTTGAGAGATCAATGAGGCTTTTAACTGGTTAAATAAAGGATCATGTGCTTTATGGAGTTCCTCAAGGTTCAGTGCTTGGACCAATCCTTTTCATCTTATCCACCTGTTTCTCCAGAAGCATATGGATGTTGACTCCCGGTTGTCATCACTGGCAAGCTAGCTCAAAACAATAGTTGGTTATAAGAGCAAGTATGACAGCTAGGCTAACATCATCAGCGCTGTGGTCTCCATGGCAACGTAAACAGAACGTTTAACCAGAAGAGCAAAACCAACAACCGCTATGAACCATGGGTAGTCAGGAAAAAGGTGTATATATGCCTTCTCTTGGTATTATAATGAGGAAACACTCCATAAATGTTAAGTGTTACGTTGATGATACTCAGGTGTACTTATCATTGAACCCAGCCGGTCATCTAAACTTGAAGCTTTCCTCAAAGATGGAAGGATCTGGATGAGCAGAACCTTCTTACTTTAACTCTCAGATCCAACATCCAAAGCTGGTCCATGCTTTGGTTTCCTCCAGGTTAGATTACTGTAACTCTCTTCTATCTGGTTGTCCTAACAAGTCTGTCAGGACTCTTCAGCTGGTTCAGAATGCTGCAGCCCAGGTTCTGACTGGGACCAGGAGGAGGGAGCATATCTCCCCGGTGTTAGCGTCTCTGCACTGGCTACCCATAAAGTTTAGAATAGAATTTAAAATTCTTCTTCTGACTTTCAAAGCTCTTAATGGCACCGGGCCATCCTATCTTAAAGAGTTTATCGTGCCATATTATCCGTCTAGATCGCTGCGTTCCCAGCATGCAGGCCTGCTCGTCGTACCTAGGGTCTCTAAAAGTAGTCTGGGAGGTCGAGCCTTTAGTTATCAGGCTCCTCTTCTCTGGAATCATTTACCGGTTGAGGTTCGGGGAGCAGACACCCTCTCTACTTTTAGGAGTAGACTTAAAACTTTCCTTTATGATAAAGCTTATAGTTAGAGCTGGATCAGGTCTGAACCAGCTCTTAGTTAGACTGTATTTGTTAAAGTCTTTGGAACGGTGAGCAGCTTGTTGACACATTCCCGTGAATTCAAACTGGACCTCACAGCTCAAACAACTGTTTCCAAACACTGAACTCACTGGCCTTGACTTTTTGAGCTGATATTTTGCAGATAGTTTTTCCATACATGCTGACTGACTTCAGTTATGAAATAGATTAAATACACTCTGCAGTTCCTGTGCCAAGCTTTGCTTTGGATATACACGGCTGACCTTCTTCGCACATGTGAAAACATCCTTTGCTCATTCACTACGACCGGCTCTCTGCTGACCGAGCTTTCTGTGTTTTGTACACTTCTCGCTCGCTGAAGGAGAGCAGAGACAAAACCAAATGGTGAGGGTAAATCTGAGTCAGCTGTGACAAAGAAAGGAAGGAAAACACTTGAGAAGACCTGTGAGTGCTGAACGAATCAATAAAGATGTAAACAGAAAGAGGACGAGTTCAGATGAGATTAAATAAACCCCAAAATATGTTTACAGACCCCTCCCTCTAAACGGACTTCACTGAAGGGGTCGATAAACTCTGTCTGTGTGAGACCGATCACACGCACAGCAGGCAGAAACTTCCGCACACTAACATTTTCCTCCAGTCTCGTCTCGTCAACGAAAACTCACAAACGTCTCGTCATGGTTTAGTCATCAAAGAGTCATGTTTACCTGACAAAGAGGCGTCAATGAAATTATTTTGTCATCATTGACAAAAAAACACTGAACCGTTGGACCATTTGCTCACGCAGTTGTTCACAAAGTGGTGAACCTCGCCCCATCCTTGCTTGTGTGCTTTGAGACTTTGACCTGAGAACAATCCAGATTGTTCTTTTCCTCTTTGGCCTGGAGGACACCACGTCCATGATTTACAAAAACAGTTTGAAATGTGGACTCGTCAGACCACAGCAGACTTTTCCACTTTGCGTCAGTCCATCTCAGATGAGCTCGGGTCCAGAGAAGCCGGCGGTGTTTCTGGGTGTTGTTGATATATGTCTTTGTCTTTGCATGGTAGAGTTTGAACTGTCACTTGTAGATGTAGTGATGAACTGTGTTAACTGACAATGGTTTTCTGAAGTCTTCCTGAGCCCACGTGGTAATATCCTTTACACAATGATGTTGGTTTTTAATGCAGTGCTGCCTGAGGGGTCAAAGGTCACGGTCATTCAGTGTTGGTTTTCTGCCTTGCTGCTTACGTGCAGAGATTTCTCCAGATTCTCTGAATCTTTTGATGATATTATGGACTGTAGATGATCAAATCCATCAATTCTTTCACATTGTTGAGAAACATTGTTCTTAAACTGTTGGATTATTTGCTCACGCAGTTGTTCACAAAGTGGTGAACCTCCCCCCATCCTTGCTTGTGATCGATTGAGCCTTTCAGGGATGCTCCTTTTATACCCAATCATGACACTCACCTGTTTCCAATGAACCTGTTCACCTGTGGAATGTTCCAAACAGGTGTTTTTGGAGCATTCCTCAACTTTCCCAGTCTGTTGTTGACCCTGTCCCAGCTTTTTAGGAACGTGCTGCAGACATCAAATTCAAAATGAGTGAATATTTACGAAAAAACAACAAAGTTTATCAGTTTGAAGAATAAATATCTTGTCTTTGTGGTGTGTTCAGATGCATTTCGGTTAAACAGGATTTAAAATCATTAAAGTGTGACGTCTCATGACGAGCATGAACCTTGTTACTCCGCAGTTTCTTCCTTTTTTTTAATCATCCCTGAACCCCACGTCTGAAATAAACCTTTCTGCAGAAAGGTAACACGAGCTGCGGTAACAAAAAGACTTTTCCACATGAAGTAGAGTCATTTTCATCATCTAACGTACTGCTGATGGTCACTGTCCAAAGATATGAAACATACTGAAAAGAGAAACTGTCCGAGGCGCGGCGGGACAAGCCGCTGTCTGCAGGTGCATGAATTTAAAGCATGCAAGAAGAAGACGAGCAGTCTTTATATCTTCATTTTTACAGCTGAGAGGAGGTCAGCGTCAGGTAAGGCGAGGATATTTCACAGGACATGCATGACGAAGCAGGATGAGATTTTCTTAATACAGAAAACTCAACTTAGACACATTTCAGGAGCAGCGTAATCCACCGCACGCCGCCTGCTTCACGGAGAAAGTTAGAAACGACACCTGAGCCGCACAGCTCGAGAAGAAGACAGAAAGACTGAACTCTGAAGACGCCTCACCGCACAGAGCGGGGGCTGACGCTGCTGCAGCGCGTCACGTCTGCAGGGTGGGAAAGCAAAAGGGGAAAATTGAATTTCAGAGCTCAGCGGCAGGCAGGCAGAAGCCTGTGATGAAATCCTCTGTGGGATTTCTCAAAAGAAGGTAAAAGCTGGCTCTGAATGTCAAACGCTTATCAGATCCAATCAGTGACGGGCTCCGGTTTGTGTCAGCGGAGAGGAGCGTCTCTCTGCTAATTAGAGGAATAATCCCTGATCTGAGTCAGCGCCGTGAAGGCAGCGCCGAGCATGTGTCGAGAATCTGACTCGGCTGCTCTTCACGGTTCGCCGTGTCGCTGATAGAAATGCAGGATTGATAAGCTCCCATCTGATTGTCCTTCTGGCTCCAAATCAATGACACACTTAGTGATTAGCCAAGTGTTAAAGGGCTAATTTAATTACCACACATAATGTGCATTAATGACACACAGCGCTGCGCTTCTTCATGAACATTTACCTGGAAACAAAGAGGCTGCTTCATCCTGCTGAGGAGATACTGTCTCACTGCTGCTCCGAGTTTTTGGATTCTTACATTTTTGATTTCAGATGAAGTTTCCTTCATCGTTTATTAACGTAAGAACCAAAAACACAACAGCAGACGAGCGGGAGCTCAGTCTTTGTCTTCTGATGTGACTTCATACAGAATCAACAACCAACAAACACCATGAAAATGAAAGTGGAATAAAAAAGGTCCCATTAGTTTACACCACGAGCTCGCAGTCAGGAGACTCCAAGCATCAGCAGGAACTCAGCAGGAACAGAAAAGTTTGAAGGTCTGGAGGTCTGAACCCGTCCCCTCACCGAGGGAAGTCTGTCCAGCTGGACTGAGGGGATGTGAGAGGATTCACACGCTGAGGAAGACGAGGTTTTAAACCCTTTAATCGAACTCCTCCGTGAGTTTCTTCATTTTTGGTCCTCTCTACGACAGCAGTTATAGACATCTCCGTAGAAAAAGAAGCGGCTGTGCGGCTCGGACTGTAAAGACTCTCTGACCTCCTGGATTCTGACCTCAGCAGTGACCTGCAGAGAGAGGCTGGTTTCACCTGCAGTTTATCTTTGGTGACTGTTGTGAACGAGACGTCATATCAGGGAGGACGTCTTTAAAGAGGGGGTTTCTTTACTTTGGTGCCCCTGAAGTAGCTTTACAGCCAAAATACGCCAGCTGCTCCTCCGGTCTGACTCTGCTCCATCACGGCACTGGATCAGGTAGGTTTCTGTTCAAGTCCCTCATGCTGTGTCCAAATTCAGGGGCTGCATCCTTTGAAGGACCTGGCTTCGGAAGGTGAGTCCTTCAGGGTCCACAAAGTTGGACGGTTCAGTGGTAGAGTTGTCGTCTCTCAATCGGAAGGTCGAGGGTTTGATTCCCAGCTCCTGCAGTCACATGTTGAAGTGCCCTTGAGCAAAACACTTAACCCCAAATTGCTCCCACTGTTGTGCAGTGGTGTGTGAATGAGTATGAATGGGTAAGATAAGACTGATGGCTCTTATCATATCATGCTACCATCAGTGTGTGAATGTGGTGTGGATGGGTGAATGAGACCAGCAGTGTAAAGCACTTTGAGTGGTCAGAAAGACTAAAGTCCGTGTCCACCATCATTAAACTGGACGGTCCAACCTTCGGATTATTTCCTGGTTGCGTCAACAGATGTTCCCGCCCTTAACCTTACGTCAAGATTTCATATTCATAATCCTACAGTTGGGAGCAAAATTATTCAACCCCCCACACACCCTAGGTATATTTGGCTAGGTCAGAGCATTACAATTCCCTGATCACACAAACCTGGAAGCATATGAATACTGTTCATTTATTGCAACCTAAGTCTCCTAACATCTCTTCAGATCTCATGACTTAAAACAGCTTAAAAGTAATATGTTTTGCCTGAAACCCCAACACACCAGGGGGGTTGAATAATTTTGCTCCCAACTGTAAACTTCTATTCAATCAAAATGTTTAAGTTATCATGATGCTAATTTAAGCCACATGCTAATGTTGATCTAAAGAAAGCATTCGATACAATTGATCACAATATACTTTGTTATAAACTAGAAAAGCTGGGCGTAAGGGGTAAAGCGCTGAACTGGCTCAGGAGCTACCTGAATGGCAGGTACCAATACGTCCAAGTAGCAGGAGAAAAATCAAGGTGCCTCAACACTATCTGCGGGGTCCCACAGGGGTCCGTATTAGGCCCGAAGTTATTTACTCTTTATATGAATGACATATGTAAAGTATCTGAAAACATTAAATTCATACTATTTGCAGATGATACGAGTCTTTTCTGCTCGGGAGACGACCTGAAGGAGCCGATCGCTATGACAAACCAAGAGCCAAACAAGCAAGACAGCAGGAAAGGTCAAATACAGACCCTAAAAGACAGTCAAGAATGATGTCATACTTCTGTAAATGGAATACAAATGTATAATAATCTGATGATATGTGGAAAAGAGGAGACTAAATATGGAGGAAATGGGGACGGGACTAGATAAGCTCTATGTACAATTTGATCAACTATTGACAGTGTGTGATGTCGTATAAGTGTGCTGACGTGACCGAAATAAATAAATAAATCAAATCAATGAATTACCAGTCTCGTGTATTTTAACTGAAAGTTGAAATTCAAACGTTTTCCAATTCCCCTGAAGTTTAACGTATCTGGAGTGACCTCACCATCGAGCTGTGACCTCAGTCAGACCGCTGCGTGCATGTAAACATACCGAATGTGTCCACTCGCACTGGATCTGCTCCACAAGAAGCAGATCGGGGCAGGAAAAGGAAGTCGGACAACAAACCGACATAAAGAGCAGAGCCAGACCAGGAGTCAACAGGTCTGAGGTTTTACAGCCCGACATGAACCAGGAGAGGATCATCACTGGGGTGGGAGTCCAGGGGACTCCTGGGTCTGTGACTCCAGCTGTGGTCCTGGGGTTACATGGAGGAGAGAGTTGGTCCTGACTCAATTCAGTAAAAAGACGAGATGTTTGACTTTAAATGAATCTTTTTCTGTTTGTCAGAAGTGACGATCATGTGAGTATTTGTGGGAGGCGTCGGTCGTATTATTGTTCCTTCAGGTATCCATGTTTCCTGGAACTTCCCCTCCAATAAAACCTTTAACATTTCTCAGAACTGTCCAATAACAGAGTAATCTGATGCTTCTGAAGGTGATTAGAGCTTGGTTTAGTCTTGGTTTGGTCTTTATTCTGTCCCTCTGGTGTTGCCGTAGTGTCTTTATATAATTTACAGCTCGTTAAAATCTCTATTTTTCTCTCTCTGGTGTTTAAGTAAACTTTTTGTTTTAGCTGCTGTCTCTTTAAGGCTCCCTGCTCTACAAACCCCCTTCACTCTGATTGGCCGGCTCTCTGGAGGCCTGTTGAAGATCTGGTGTTGTTTTTAAGAGTTTACAGACAGATTCGTGGATTTCTACAACGTATGAACATGTGGAGGTCTGAAACTCTGCACACGCTCAGTCTGAACATCCTGGTTTGTTACTTGTTCAAATATTAGAAGCCATCCGCAGCTCAGCCTGATTCCACATGGCTTCACGATGCTGCAGCTCTTTGTTGTCTCTCGTCACGTCGTCTTGCATGACGCTGATTCCTGTTAGCTCGCAGGTGAATCAGGAGCAGCTTTCTCCTGCCTGACGTCTCGATGTTTAATGCCTTCTCCCTGATAAATTGTACCCATTATGACGGTGCGATGGCTAAGTGTTGCAAGATTGAATAGCTGAACACAAAATAAGAAGATTTCTTTTTGGGGACCAGATTAGAGCTGTCAGGCGCTAACCAAAATAGCGGCTTTTTTTCTGCCTGCTAAGCAGCTTAGCGCTCTGACATCTCTGTTAGAGGATAAAAGTTCCTGCTTTTCAATCCAGACGTGTTTCCTCCACGTTCATATATTCCTGCACAAAAGCAGCTCTTACAGCTCCTCACCGGGTGTTTAGACGCTGAAGTGTGGCTGGTTTTTTTTTTCTTTTTTTTTCTCCCACAGCACACTCGCTCTGAAACGGCGACATGTTTGAGCCAAAAAGAGAGGCCGAGTTTTCGATCGGCTTCTATTGACTCAGCTATTCTTGGCTGCTTCTGTGCCTGCAGCAGACAACACTGCAAAAAAAAACAACCAGAGAGTCGATCAGACCTCATGGCGAGCTGAGATTCAGGATGTAAAATAACCCAGCAGCCTGCACAAGCAGTGTGTGGTTTGTGATTTACTGCAGGTGTTTAAAGTTAGCGAGAGGCCTGTGAGAGATTTCTTTGCAGATTTATACATCTTTAAAACACCATTTAGCTCTCATCTATTCTGGCTGCTTTAAGATCAGATTAAAAACACTTTTATTACTGAGGGTAATTCTCCAAACCCTCAGAGTCCAGATCAGCTGCCTGCTAGAGAAAGCATCGTTTGACCTCTCTGCAGGAGGAACACCAAGCCGAAAGGAATCCGCAACTAAAAAAGGCAGCTGGAGGACGTGATATAAATCCGATTAGGTTGGTAAATGTTTGGTGTTTGCGTCATGCTTCCATCTTTTGTGCGCTCGCTCTGCACAAGTTGTTAAAACGTCCTTGAGCACAAACTCAAATAACAAATCGGAGGACTCTGAGCCGCTGAGATGCACTTCAGAGGAGAAAGAAGAAAAAAAAAAGACGATGAATAAAGAAAATGTGTCCAGAGCGGCTGTCTCTGTGGACCCCAGCATCCGCGGAGAGAAGAGGAAAGAGGAGTAAAGAGTGAGGACGGGATGGGTTTTTAAAACGCATCGTTTAATGGATGGAAGATATCTGGAGGTACCGGCGCCGTCTGATGAACGCCGCCCTTAGATTTGTATTTACAGTAGACTGAGAGCGTCCACCGGGAGCAGGCCGGTCAGCGGGGTCTCGCTCTGCACGGCAGACGCAGGTTTTGGCATCAGCAAGAGAAATCAAGAGGATTATCTTCTCCTCCTGCCAACAGGCTCTTCTGATCTGAAGCCAGGTAGAATCAGACGTTAATCCCAGCATCTCCATCTCCTCTAAGGTCCCGTTCTCTTCCCGGCCGCCGCTCTCCGTCTCTCCTCACCAGGTTGTTATCAGGCGCAGGGATAATTAAGCCTTGTGGGACTGCTGCAGGCTTTCCTCTTCCAAGTTGTCAAACGTTAGAGGGAGGCAGATCAAACGGCTTTGAAACACAAGAGAAAATAAAAAAAGCTAATCCACCCCAGACAACAGACGAATTGTTGAAGCCGTTTCTTTGACTCTCGGCGAGCGCTTTGAGATGAAAGTTCACGCCGAGTCGTGGCAGAGTTTGAAATCAGGGACTTAAAGGCAGAAGAAATGTAGAAGTCTGAAGATGAAATTAACAAAAAAAGTGTAAATTCATGAATGATGAGCGGATTAATCCACCACTGAGTGCAGTAAAAAGGGATTTTTGTCACGTTTTCACTCATTTTTCAGGATTTAAACTGCAGACCCAAACGCCTGGAGACAAATCGCCCACTTCTGACGTTTCTGAGGAGATTTTTCAATAAAACCAACAATCAGAAGGTTTATTTCCCTCATAACACACCACTGCTGTCTTTAAAAGCATCACTGTGAAAGAGAAAGAGGTGATAAAGAGAGGCGCGAAGGATTTCATTACGTTTTTACAAACGCTCTGAATACAGATCGATCGCTTTCTTCACATATTTAAAGCTCAGGAACTTTTTTAACAACTCATACAGAACAGGAGAGAGTCATGACTCCATCCACGGCTGAAGGATTCTGATAAAAACAGAGTCACAAACTCAGGAGAGAAAGCTGACGGGTGCCGAGTCGACGATGAAATTCGTCGGCGACTTATTTAATAATCGACGTCGTCATTTTAATATTTTTTTAAACTGCCGCTGTACTTTCACCTGTCTCGTCTGCCATTCTGTCCTTGACGCACACGCGCAGAAGTGGTAACCGGGGTAACCTGTGATGTCACTGGAAAAGTTATGCCCAACAGTATCATGGCTAGCCGGCAACAGAGCTGGAAAGTTTGGGAGCATTTTTCCAAAATAAAGGAGAAAAGTGTGCAATGCAAAATCTGCAAAGCAGAAATGTCCTTCCATGACAGTACGACGGCGATGCACGAGCATCTGAAAAGACAGCACGCTGTGGCTGATTTTATTCTGACGAAGAATGACAATCTCAGTAAGCTAATTGGCTAGTTAGCTGCTAACATTAACGTCAACAGGGAGCTACCTACTTAATAGCGATGTCATGTTTGAATAGTAAATTGGTCCATTAAAAAAATGTCAGAAATGCTGCTACAAGCTGCAAAGTTCATTAAAAGCTGAATGAACTATGATATTAACTGTCTTCATTTTTAGTTGGCACATACCTTAAACACTTGAAGCTGGAAGCTAATGATGTTAGCTGTATGCTGGTGCAATAAGCTGCAATTTATGTATGATCAGAATAGTCGACTAATCACAAAAAATAATCAGTGACTAGTCGATGATCAAGATAATTGTATGTGGCAGCCCTAGTTTCAATAAAACACTACATATAAAAAAGGGATGAGAAACAGGGACGTACAAAAAGATATCACAGGAGTTACAGGAGGCACATTCAGGCACCCATTCAAATGTATGGAGGGAATTTACATGGAAGGACGTCACAAGATTTGGTTTCAGAACAACAGGGACATTTTCAAGCTTCTTAAAGGAGTTTTCAGCAAGATTTACTGAAAGGAACTGATGGAAGAGGAAAAAACGACCTCTGAGAAATATTTCTGACATCAGCAGCCGACCCCATCACTTGGTCTGAGAAGGTCTCTGAAATCTGTTCAGAGAAAATAACTCGGGGACTGCAGAGGGATGTGTTTGTGAATTAAAGTGTCCAAATCCTGATCGGAAGCACCCGCATCCCCCCTCCCCCATTTCTCCTTTACCTTCAGCCTTCATTCCTCTTTCTCTCGTCCGTTTAACTTCATGTTTATCTTCTTCTGTGTTTACTTTAACAGTATTATTCTGATTTTCCGACAGATTTGCAAGTGTTTCCTCAATGACACCTGTAATGACAAACGGATTTTAAAAGCAGGTGTTGTTTCTAGCACATCTGATGAAGCACATTAAAAAGTGAAGCATGGCGGTGCCTCTGAGATGCTCTGGGGCCGTTTGCTTCTTCCAGCACTGGAAACCTTCAACATGTGGAGGGCAAGATGGATTCAATCAAACTTCCTCTGGAGAAAAACTTCATGCCACACGTGAGGGAGCTGAAGCTCGGCCGTTGTTGAAGAAGACCTCCAAGTCCAGCGAGGCTCGGTCTCAGAGGAAGTCCTGGGATATTCTAGGGTAGCCTGTAGAAGCAGCTGCAAACCAGAGAATGTTAGCGAACTGGAGACCGCTGCTCATGAGGGAGGGATGGGTTCAGATTCCAGGGGGACACTGCTGGAAACTGGTGTCTGGATTTCATCATGGTCTCAGCAGGTCATACCAGGAAGAGAGTCCCTAAACGGGAAGGACTAAACGTGCTCCTCATGAAGAGGTTAAATAATTTCGAGGATTAACCCTTTATTACCCGAGAATCATCCAGGCCACCCGGACTTGTTTGAGCCTTAAAGGAGTCAGAGGTCGTACTCAGATCGTACTCACTCAGGAACCGTTTGATTTTTTCTCTTGCCCAAATATTTGAAGAGTTACGGTAATGAAGACAGGCAACTGGATCATTGTTGCACGTTGATTCTGATACAGTACCATAACACCCCTGATATCACCATAAATACTGCCTCTTTTCTTTAAGGAGCTGTTTGAATTTTCTGACTCGCCCAAACGATCAAGGAGTTACGGTAATTTAAAGAGCACTTAGAAAATGGGATCATCGGGGCTCTGATGGGTTTTAAAGAGTTAGAGACAGAAGCAGCTCTTCAGCCGTCTGTGGGGAATCTCTTTGTTTCCTTTAAGCCGGTTGAAAATAAGCAGAAAGAGACTTTAGGTGAGAGAGAAGCACAGTGAGTGTCCAGGACAGGTCAGGAAAAGAGAGATCCTCACAGGCGCTCAAAGAGTCCCCTCAAAATCTGGTCGATACCACAAAATCGGAGCAGAAATCCAGTGTTTGTGTTTGGTTTCTCTGCTGCTGGAGGTCTGACGATACCGAGGCAGATGATAGCGTGGAGGTCGACTCAGGACCGCGGGCGACAGAGAGGAGATGTGATGACCTCTGCTCCATCAGGAGAGAAAAGGTTTAACTCAGTCAAATCAGTCCGGCTCTCTCTCTCTCTCTCTCTCTCTCTTAGCTTTCCCACCTCAGGGGGGGTCAGAGGTCACGATCCAACCCTGCAGCCGCATCGCTGACGGGCCTATCAGCTCTGCAGCAGCCTGCCAACACAGTTTCTGCTCTCCGATCACACGTCACCCCCGGCACCAAACCATCATCTCAAATCCATCAGGGTCAGGCTTAAACTTTCCTTTCTGCCGCTGTGAAACCAGCGGATCCGTTCATCAAACGTGCGTCTGATTTGTTCTGCTCAGAAACGCCGTGTGCAGCGTGAACACACACCGTCCTGCGCCAGCAGCAGCTGTTCACATGAATCTTTAATGCTGGCGTACGGTGGGTCCCTCACAGCGGATCACTGAATCAAACCATGGGAAACTTTCAAATTGTTCAAGCTGCTGTCACGCTGCAGAAAAAAAAAAAAAAAACCAACGGGTTCTTCTGAATAATAGATGACTCCAACTTCATAAAACAAGTGATTCTA
The DNA here is from genome assembly GCA_030710495.1 of Labroides dimidiatus. NCBI lineage: Eukaryota > Metazoa > Chordata > Actinopteri > Labriformes > Labridae > Labroides > Labroides dimidiatus. The sequence goes on from CM061147.1 coordinate 32,962,758, forward strand.
CAGGAAGGGCTGAGCTCACTGTGATTTTTACTCATTTCTCAAACTTTCTTCAGGAGGAGAAAATCAAATATTAAAGATGTTTTTTAACCCTCGTTCAACAAACACAGACAACAGGCGAGGACCTGCAGAGCGGAAGAAGTCACTCCTCTTCAAAGAGGAATAAAACCAAATAAAGTCTGCCTGCCTGTGGAGAGCTAAAGAAAACGTGACCACGTTCCTAAAGTCCTGAAAGTCTCCAGCTTCAGGCAGAAACTGAAGAGTCATCAAAGAGAGATTCTCCCACACATTGGAGCCCCTCCAGAGGTCAGAGAATGAATCTGATTGGTCCAGAGGAGCTCTCATTCACCACAGACTGATTAATATATGGACCTGCTGACGTCACTCATCTGTTTCTGAACCGCTGAGTGTTTAAAAATTCTACCCCCCGTTCAGTGAGTGCTAAAAGAGGAATCGGTGATTTAGACCCACGCCGTTTTTTGGTTTGATGTGTGTAACCCCAACTCCAACAAAGTTTGGACGTTGTGTAAAACTTAAATAAACTCAGAATACAGTGATCTGTAAATCCTGTTTAACCTACAGTGTATATGACGGCAGATAGAGTGAGGAGTGATATATGATACCAGCTCGAGCGAGGAGGATTTGTCCACCTGTGAGTGGTTTGAAAAGGGGGAGGAGCCCATGGCAGCACCCGGTCTCCAAAGTCTTCCTTCTTTAAAAAAAGAGTCGCCACAGGGGACTGAAACGTCACTAAATATCACAAAACAACCGCTATATGGATCAAACTGGAGCCGCCAACTCCAGGGTTCAACTGTGAGGCCATGCCGGAGCAAACAGCCACTAATCCAAGGAAGGAGAGGAGACGTCATGGGAGAGGAGACGTCATGGGAGATGGAACGTAAAAACGATGACTGGTGATTCGGGAAGGACGACCACACTCAGCGACTCTGTCACAGGGTTTGAGGTCCATGTTGTTTCAGGAACAGGGCGACGCAGACCTGCGGCGTGGGGAACGTTACCGAAGCGTTCGGCGGGCTTCAGGTCCAACCGCTTCGCATACAAAGCTTGATCCAGAAGCAGCAACTGGACGTCTTGAAGAGACGGATTTCACCTCAGTTAAGTTACGCTTTTGGAACAATTGTTTAATAACACTGACCAGACGTGTCACCTGCACATGTAAAGATTTTGACGCAGACATCATTTGCCTATAGCAGTTGCATGTACTCAACCAACCCAGCAGCCCATGAGCACAGCTAGTGCTGTGCTACCCGAGGTCGGTCTTTGTCTCGAGACCGGTCTCGAGACCAGATTTTGAAGGTCTTGGTCTTGTCTCGGACTCGAGGGCATTTTTACTCTATCTTGTCTCAGTCCTGGGCTGGCCGGACTCGGGATTTTCAGTCAAGACCGGTCAACTTTGTTAATGTGATAAAAAAAGAAGAAGCACTCTAATAAAACAACAAATAGATTACCGATATTAACGAATGGCTGTATGCCCGGGGCAACTTCAAAAAGCCGACGGGCAAGCAAAACTCGTAAAGATATGCCTGATTGGGCAAGCACGACTCTGAGCTTTTCTATTCATTATTTGTATTATTTTCCTCTCTCGTTTCTCATACGGCACTTTAAATCTTGTCTTATAAGGAGTTTTTTGGACCATTTTATGGTCTTGGTCTTGTCTTGGTCTCGGCTTGTCTCAGTCTTGGTCTTGTCTCGGTCTTGACTCCCAAAAGTCTTGGTCTTGTCTTGGTCTCGGTGCGTTCTGGTCTCGGGCAAGTCTTGGTCACAACACAACCATGAGCAATCATCATCTGTCACGATCTGAAGACGAGAGGCAACAACGTGACTCTCTGGGAACAGCAGGTTTCCAGCAGGCTAACCTTCCCTTAGATCAGAGGACGTCACACCTGGACGGTTCAGGTGAGCGTGGCTGTTCGTGATGACATTAAAGACTTGAAAACAGACTCACGCAGGTTGTCAGATTGGAGGTTTCGCAGTGCATGGGTTTTGGGTTCCATTTAAAAAAAGTGAGAAATGTCACATTTGGCTAAAAGATGACGCGGACTGTTAAGTGGCGTTTTTGTGGCATCAGTTAAAACGTGCGATCACAGCTAATCTGACAACGACGTGAGAAAACGCCGCAGAGCTGCAGGAACAATGAAACAGTTTGATAAAGTCAGACAGAACAAACTCTGAGGATCTTTCCTCTTACCTTCCTCCTCTTCCTCTTCCTCCCGATGATGATGATGATGATGATGATGATGGTGGTGGTGGTGAGTTCAGGTAGTGCTGCACGCTCTGTGGACTGGCATGGATCCTCAGTCATGAAATGAGACAACCTGAGGAAGAAAAGCGGTATATGATGACACATCCTGTTTATAAGTGAGAGAAAAAAAAAAAAAGAGCGATGCGTTTCCTCCCACGCTCCCTCTGACGATGGTCTGGATGTTTGAAACGTGTTCGCTGGGACTTCAGCGTCACACTCTCACAAACAAAGCTTCCTCAGTGAAAATGCTCTTTTAACAAAAAAACATCTGTGCTGTGTGTGCGGACGGACAGAAAGACGAGCTCATTATCCTCCATCTCAAAGTGCTGCTCGGTCAGGAACACGCTCCTCGTGGATTTAACCCTTTGCTGCTCAGTTACGCTCAGATTTAAGCTGAATCAAAACTTGAAGAGAAGAAAGAGAAGAAAGGAGGAGGACGAGAGAGAGTTTGAAGACTGTGATCAGTGCAGCTACACAGCTTTCTGTCTATGAGAGGCCTTAAAGAGGGGGTATCCTGCTTTAAAGAGAGGGTATTCTGCTTCCTCACACTGTAAACATGGATTTAAAGTACCAATCCTGGACGTTCAGACTGAGCGTGTGCAGATTTTCAAACCTCTACATATTCATATGGTGTAGAAATCCCTGAATCTGCCCCCTGCAGGCCTTTAGAGGGCTGGCCAATCAGAAGGAAGGGAGTTTGTGGACGGGGAGTCTTAAAGAGACAGCAGCTAGCATAAAGCATTTCAGACTGAGTCTCAAACAAGTGTTTTCTGAAACACCAGAGAGAGAAAAGAGATTGTTTATGAGCTGTATACCCTCTCTTTAACCATCAGACTCCACACCACAAGAGAAAATCTGTCATCTGTGTTTGTTTACATCCAGGTAGTACCGTCACAGCAGGAGACTGAAGCAGAGTTGATGTCTAACGTCTTCTGACGGGGTGTTTTAGAGATTTTTTCCCTTCACAGTTTCTCTCTGTGAGGTGAGTCTGACTCCAAATCTGAACATGAAGGTAACAAGTCGCTCCAGAGGTGTGAGGAACACCTAACCTGTGGAAAAGCTCAGCTGTAGCGTTTGTTTAAAGCTGTGTTTAGATTTAGACTCTGATTCGATGTGCTGAACATGTTTCTCTGTGTCTGCTCTGTACTTGATGCTAAATCTCAGCGTGAAGGAGAAAGAATCTAAAATAAAGCACTCGGCAGTGAGCAGATGGCTGTGGAGACTTTGCTTTGCTTGTTTAAAAGTAGGCAGTCCACCCACCTCCCATATTTTTCACACTTTAACCCGACAAAAGACGGCTGGAAGGAGGGCCGTCAAGTAAAAAGCACTCAGTGTCTGTTTTGTGCCTTTTTAACGACACACTGAGCCCGGGGTGTCGGTTTTTACTTCTTTTACGTGTTTAGCTGTTGGTTGAGACGTCATCTTGGAGGTGAGTAAAAGATTTGCCAGATGGAAGGTAAAGTGTGGATAATGACTCAGAACGACCACTTTAACTTCAGCGATGTCGTTTGTTTGGAGGCTCATTAGCAGCCCTGTCCTTTCAGAGAAAGAGGAAATATAAACTGTTGATTTTTTTTACTGTTTTTAAGTCTCGTAATGCTGCCTGACGTTTGTTCAGAGGTGGAAGAGGAGTCTGCTTTTGCAGAGTGTTGGAAAAAAAGACAAAACTTAAGCCCGGCTTTCGTTAAATTAGTAAAAACTGCTGAAGATGTTCCTGTTTTTAAACTCTAGTCTGAATAAAACAGGGACGTAGTCTGATTGATCTTATCCACCTGTTTCGAGTTCTGAAGCCTCGAAACAAGAGCCGTGAAGATCCATGAAGCCTTGGAAGTCGGTGCCATCAGTTCCTCCAGACGTCCCAAGTCTTCTTGGTTCCTTCCAACCATCTCTGTGTGTATAAAGTAGATCTGAACACACGGTGGGACCAGACCCTCATGGTGAGCGTTACTGAACAGTACTGTCCTGCAGGAAGTCGAGTAACGCTCTAAAACTGATCAGGAAAAGACGATTCATAAAGAAAGAGAGACGCAGCATCAGAAGATTCACAGAAACAGGTCTTTACTCCAGAGACAGGAAGTCAAAGAAAGTCAAGGTGAGCTCAGGGAGGAGAGTTTCCTTCAGCATCCAAAGACTCTCAGAAACTGGGACTGGAAACTCTGACAGGAAGAGGTCTGGAAGAGCCAAAACCAGAACCAGGAGACCAGTTTGTGAGAGTCCACAGCTTCAAGCTCCACAGCTTCAAAGAGGAGGTAGAGTCCCAGTCTGAGTCTGAGTTCCTGTGAAGAGAAGACTTTGAGATGCAGCTTTGAGGGTCAGACTGCAGAAAGAAAGACCTCCATCACTAAGACAGAGTCAGAAGAAGAAGAAGAGGCTGGACTGGACCATCAGACACCACCAAGGGACTACTGAAGACCCCAAGATGGAGCTGTGGACTCATGAACCAAAGTCTGAACTCTCTGCTTCATCATCAGGATTTTTGTTCCCCGTACGTGGAGCAGGCTCAGGAGAGGACGGCTCCTCAGAGTGAGACATCAGATGGAAACATGGACCAGGAACCATGATGGTCTGGACCTGATTCTGCAGCGCCCCCCATGCAGGACTCTCTGGAATGAGCCTGGTTGGTCTGGGGTTCATCCTACAGCAAGATAATGAGTCCAAAACATGAGTCCAAGCTCTGCCAGAACCACTTTAAGACCAAAGAAGAAGAAAGTCAGCTTGGAGAAATGCAGACTGAGACCCTCTGGAGCTGGTCTGGGATGAACTGGACTGAGGGGAGACCTTCTGGATTTTCATTGGAGAAATTAAAACCCGACAGATCTACAAGCACCACAAATCTTTGTAAGTCTGGACTTTTTTACAGCGCAGGATTTGTGTCCTCAGATTTTAGAGAGTAGTAATTCGGCTTTTTTTATCTCAATCATCAAAACTCTCTGAGCCTCTGGAGGAAACAGGTTGTTTCAGGTGAGATCCGGCCTTCACGCCGTCCCTGCCCGCTCTGGAATCTTTATCGTCTACAAGTTGTTGTTTTTTTTCTTTGTTTTTACATTAAACAAAACGACGGTGATTTGTTCGTCCACCTGCCTCGACACCAGCTGTTAAAGCTGTTTACTGGCCGGCGCTGCCTCGCCCTGACATTGTTTTTCCCTGTTTATTGATCCTCCACAGTGAGCGATTTCACCAGCTGTGGCTCTGAAACTTTAATATGATGCCTCGAAAAGAAAACTGAATCCAAAAGCGTGTGAGGGAGTCTTCCTCTCCCCCACACGGAGCAGGAAGGAGGTCATCGCAGGTGAAAGATGCTCCCTTATCGATCCCTCCAGTCAAACCTGCATCTTTCCTCTCTGCAGAGGAGAAACGGAGAGACGGCTGAGGATCGATAGAAAAAAAGAGGTAAATAAATGCTTTCTGTGCTCCTGTTTGGAGAACATCCTTTGAGTCGTCCTTTACAGAAGAGAGAGTGACGGTAAATCCAGCCTGTAATAAATTTAATTTCTCATTTTAAGAGCTCCATTAATTCTCCTCCAGCACCTCCGCCTGTATCACTTCTGACGGGGTCACGAGGAGCGCCAGCATCAATAACAGCTGCCATATTACACCTGGATGTGGCGTCCTGTCCGACAGTGTCCTCTTGGAAATAACATATGAAGCCATTAGGTGGCATTACAGGTCAGATCCCGCACAAACACACGGGGACGCTGACGGGGAGCAACAGTAAATCACTCCGATCCGGCCGGGAGAGGACGGCAGGTTGTTCCCGCACCGCTGAGAGGGGACAGAGGAGGATTTGTGACCAGCTGAGCTGCAGTTTACCTGCTCAGCTGTCACAAAGCTCTGATCACCTGCAGAGAAATCAAAAAGGGAGCCCACACTTCAGAGAGAGGAGTGTATAATCTGACTCAGATTATCTCTCTCTCTCTCTCTCTCTCTCTCTGCTCTGGTAACAGATTGGCATCATCACGCTGAGGCTCTTACCCTCCTGGTCCCTGAAGCAGAGATTTGACTCATCTTCCTCTCATCCTCTTCCAGGCCCTCTGAGCCCGCCTGTCGATACGGAGCCGCTAAACGCTGCCCAGACTGTCAGAGAGGAGCTGCAGCACGCCTTCCACACTTTACAGCCGCACATACGTGAACTCCCCCCCAGCGCTGAGAGCAGGAACGAGGAGCCAATTAGAGGAGAAGGAGGAGAAGGAGGAGAGGGAGGAGAAGGAGGAGGAAGATCCACGCAAAGTCTGCTGAAGTTGTTCGCTCCTTCTTCTAAGAGACAAAACAACGAGATGTGCACTCAATAAAAGATTCAGAGCGAGCTTACCTGCACGCAGCGTGGATGCACAAACAGATCTGTAGCTTCCTGCCGCCGCTCCACTCACCCAAATCACTTCATGACTCACACAGAGGGAAGATAACCGGCTCTCAGGAAAAGTGGAGTAAACACTCGCTGCAAAGGCAGGCGGGCAGGCAGGGCGCTCGCTGTCTCTGCAGCGCTGCTATCATCCTCCTCCTCCTCTGTCTCTTTCTCTGCTTTGATCCCCCGCTCTCTCTCTCGCTCTCTCTCTCTCTCGCTCTCTCTCTCTCTCACTCTATCCAGTGGTGCCCTCCTCTCTCTCCATCTCTGCCACCCCCTCACTCTCCACCACAAGGTGTCACAAACAGAGTGTGTCTGCACCCACCGTCTCTTATTGGCTCTCACCCCCCCACCCCCAGCTCGCTCTCTCTCTCTCTCTCTCTCTCTCTCTGCATTTAAGAAGCAAGACCCTCATATTCAGTAAGATTAAACATGCATGCTCCACACCTGCACACTCATCTCTGTCTTTCTCCTGCAGATATTTCTCTGCGGCTCCTTTTCTTCCCCTTCGTGTTCAGATGGTAAAACTAACCAACATCAAGAGGAAAAATCCAAACCTTATTTTTCCTCCAACATTCGATCATAATAAAAAGTTCAGACTCACTCAAAGGTCCTCTCTCCATCCCTGCTCTGCACCTTAAAGGTTTGCCTGTTCCTGAGCCATGATTTAAAACAGAGTTTCTCAACTGGTGGGTTGTGACCCAATAGTGGGTCACGGGTTTTTGACTAGAAAAAAAAAAAAAAAGCAACATATTTCGGAGTCTCTTTGAAAGGAGTTTCACAGGAGTTGCACTTATTTCATGTTTGTGAAAATATTCTTGAAACTTAATGTCCTTTAAAGTTCCTGTGAGGACTTTCTGAGTGATCCTGAAAAAGTCTCTCTTCTAGATCTCTGCCTGATCCTGATCCACAACTTTAAATCAGATTATCAGCACCAATATAGGTTATTGATAATTTATGTTTCTGAGCTTCCTGATCGGGTCGGACAGGACCGGATTGATTTACAGCACGTTGAAGTCTCCATGACAACACCACGCCAGCTGATGAAGTTTATCAGAGAGAAGAGAGATCTGAGTTTGTCTCTGCTGGAAACGATTTCTGTGATTAATTTAGTAGAGATGGTGGAGACTGGAGCTGAACTGACAGACAGAAAAAGGACAGAAGAGAAGAAGAAAGATAAACAGGAGAGAGAGAGAGCACAGGCTAAAGGCTAAAACACAAGCTAAAGGATAAAACACGGGCTAAAGGCTTAAACACAGGCTAAAGACTAAAACACAAGCTAATGGCTAAAACATGGGTTAAAGGCTAAACCACAAGCTAAAGGCTAAAACATGGGCTAAAGGCTTAAACACAGCCTAAAGGCTAAAACACAAGCTATTGGCTAAAACATGGGTTAAAGTCTAAACCACAAGCTAAAGGCTAAAACATGGGTTAAAGGCTTAAACATGAGCTAATGGCTAAAACATGGGCTAAAGGCTTAAACACAGCCTAAAGGCTAAACCACAAGCTAAAGGCTAAAACATAGGTTAAAGGCTTAAACATGAGCTAATGGCTAAAACATGGGCTAAAGGCTAAAACACAACCTAAAGGCTAAAACATGGGCTAAAGGCTAAAACACAAGCTAAAGGCTAAAACATGGGCTAAAGGCTTAAACATGAGCTAATGGCTAAAACATGGGCTAAAGGCTAAAACACAACCTAAAGGCTAAAACATGGGCTAAAGGCTAAAACACAAGCTAAAGGCTAAAACATGGGCTAAAGGCTTAAACATGAGCTAATGGCTAAAACATGGGCTAAAGGCTAAAACACAACCTAAAGGCTAAAACATGGGCTAAAGGCTAAAACACAAGCTAAAGGCTAAAACATGGGCTAAAGGCTTAAACATGAGCTAATGGCTAAAACATGGGCTAAAGGCTAAAACACAACCTAAAGGCTAAAACATGGGCTAAAGGCTAAACCACAAGCTAAAGGCTAAAACATGGGCTAAAGGCTGAACCACAAGCCAAAGGCTAAAACATGGGCTAAAGGCTTAAACACAGGCTAAAGGCTAAAACATGGGCTAAAGGCTAAAACACAACCTAAAGGCTAAAACATGGGCTAAAGGCTAAAACACAAGCTAAAGGCTAAAACATGGGCTAAAGGCTTAAACATGAGCTAATGGCTAAAACATGGGCTAAAGGCTAAAACACAACCTAAAGGCTAAAACATGGGCTAAAGGCTAAACCACAAGCTAAAGGCTAAAACATGGGCTAAAGGCTGAACCACAAGCCAAAGGCTAAAACATGGGCTAAAGGCTTAAACACAGGCTAAAGGCTAAAACAGAGCTAATGGCTAAAACACAAGCTAAAGACTAAAACACAAGCTAATCTGTTCAGGATAATGTTCATTCCAGCCCACATGCAGCACTTATTCTGCAGTGATCTGATCAAACTTGAGAGTCTGTCAATAAAATGAAGAGTGAGGTTACGTTAGCTCTGATTGGTGGGGTTTGAGTTGGTAGATGAGCTCTGGTTGGACGTAACCAGGATTCACTGATGTTACTCTTTATAGACACGTCTCAGAGCAGCGGAGTTCAGGCCATAGTTCACAAAGATTTCTTTGGTCAGCATGAAAAGCAGCATGTAGAGAGTTAACCATACTCAAAAGGGATGAAGATGATGATGATGATGATGATGATGATGATGATGACAACGAGTATAAAATGGCGTCATCCACTTAGAAATAAAACTTTTATAATTTTAGATTCATTATTAAATAGATAACAGAAAGAATGGGGCCCAATATAGACCCTTGTGGGACACCATATTTTATGATCAGATAAATTAAAAGTAATTTGTTGCTTTGAATCCTGGGAAAAGTTTTCTTAAACAAAGAAAGGTGAAATTGTTCTGGTCTCTTTTGGCGAGTCAAGTCTTTAAGACAGTGGGTGATAGTGCTCATGGGAAACAGAGTCTTTATCCTGTAAAAAACACCACTGATGACGACCACAGGTGTCACTGCAATCATCACCAAACGGACAGTCCTCACAGGTACACCCAGCAGCAGAAACAGTTTTGATGCAAATATGGTGGATGACACGCCTCCATCTCTTCCTAATGTGAGAAAAGTGAAGCCAAAATGCTGCCTCAATTGGCGCTGATATTTTGCATTTGTTTCTAATTCCTGATCTGAAAAGTTTCAGAATCTTGAATTTTCACCAACAGATTGTTCAAACTGTCAAACTCTCCTTTGTCCACCTTTAAGTTTAGGGTTTAAGAGCAGACCTCGTCTTTCTTTTCTCTAATCGTCTCCTGACAGGAATGATCTTCTAGTTTTGAAATGTTTACCATCCTTCTGAGAAGAGGAGGGAAAAAAAAAGAAAATGTTTGTCGTGTTTTTTCTAAACTCAAAGCAATCAGTCCCTCTCCTCAAACGACTCAGAGAGCTGAGCTGTCCTGAGTTAACCTCACATGTTCCAGGACGCTGTGAGCGAATGTAGTCCAAAGCCTTGACCCCGCCCATCACTCTGGATGTTTTCAGTACTCGGAAAAACGACGGAGACACCGACAATGAGTCTGAGACCCAGAACATGGGCTCATGGCCGTGAACGTTCAGTCCTTTTATTACACCATGTTCCTGTCTGAGCATGAGGACTTGTGTGAAGACTGTCCTTGGTGATGCATTTATGGACATCACAGTCAAACTGAGTCACTTGCAGCAGAGTATGACCACTCTGAGAATCTTTCCTGCTTTTAATGAAAAGATGAAACGTGTGCATCAGAGCTGGAGGCTTTAAAGGTTCTCTTCACTGAAGTTCAGGGTTTGTGAAACATCGAGAGTTTGTGACGGCTGTGATGGTTCTGGTGATTAAAACAAATAATAATAATACAAATCTAAATTTCTTTGGGAAAAACCTTCAGAGGAAACAGAAAAAAAGGACCTCTTGGTCAGGTCACCCTTACAAAAGAGGTTTAGATCTCACTGGGTTTTTATAAACACACGTCTCTGGCAGAGAGTCAGAATATTTCCTGAAAGCTTCAACAATAATGTTAACCCAAGAGTTCTGCAACTCAAGACAAAGACTTTCCTCTCAGTGTCCAAAGATCTGGACTTGAGGGTGATGGTCCATCAGTGTCCCTTTTAAAAAACAGGCCATAAACCAGGAGTGGATGGCAGTGATCTTTAAGGGCTCTGTAGTAGAGCACTCTGTCGCTTTGGCTGAAACTTTTGGGCTGTTTCACCATCAATGGTTCAAATATATTTGACCCCTGTCCGAGAACACACGCTCAGAGCGCACAGACGTTCCTGGAGCACACAGGTATTTACAGGCCGGCTTTGAGAGTTGTGGGTACCTGTTGCACCCTGTGTCTCTCCACCAAAGCAGCGGGTCGCTGTCTGCAGACAGACGAGGCTCCTTCATGTAGGCTCACATCTCCAGGATGCAGCCGACATTTTGAACGGGTAATTAGAATTCAAACATGAACTTTCCACCTCATGTTTGAAACTGGAATAAAAAGTGACAGCTCTGCTCTGCAGTGGAAATCACTGCATGGGCTCATAATAACTTCCAAAAACCATTACATGTGAGAACAATCTGTTGCTGCAACCACAGAGTCGGGTTCAAACTGCACCATGCAAAGAGGGCACCAGACATAGACCTGATCCAGACACAGCAAAGACTTCTTTGGCACATTTAAGATTTACTGAGGGGAAGAGGAAAAGTGTCACGGACGCAGCATCCTCCACTCCACAGAGGCCTGTTCAAAAGGAGGGTGAAGGACCGTCTTACTGACACCAACCCACCAGCTCTGCTCTCGAGGACACCTCACCTCAACTTCTCTCCACAGTTTGAGGTGCCCCCATCAGTCCTCCACACCCAGAAGAGTCCAGGTGCTGAACTGACCTGCAGCCCTGACAGAGAAGACCTTGAACCGTTTGTCACCTGAAATCTTTTATCACGCTCAGCTCCCAAATATTTACAGACTGCTGCTCAAAGAAGAAGTGATGCAACACGACGGCAACCGTGTCCCTGACCCAACTGTTTTGGAACAAGTTGCTGGCATCGAACTCAAATAACATTTTCAGCTTCAGCCTTTCATGTGTTATCTTCGCACCATTCGAGTGATTTAAAAGCATCAAAATCTGTTTCAATCGCCTTTTTACTGAGCGATCCCAACAACTATACAACACGCGGTACCTGCTTATTTTCTGTGCAGCTTTTTTAAACATGATTTCTGATGAAAGATGAAGAAATCCAAATAAAACGCAGGAATAAGTTCAAGAAGCAGGACATGGAGCTGCCCTCAATAAGAGGATCTATGAATTTTGAGTGGATGTAGCCTTTAATGATCAGTTCAAACTGGGTCTGCGTGGAAATAGGGCCAGGAGTCAAGTTGCCAATTTGCAATTATAATAATCCTCCAAGCCCCTTAAAATGTAGATTACATATATTCTCCATGCTGCTGTGTCCTCGTGTGATATTCGCCCTCATTCGCCATGAAAACAGATTAATGGCAGAGCTGCAGATGCGCTCGTGTCAGAGGCGTGGAGCGCTCTCGGTGTCGTCGTGTTCGGGCCTCCGAAATGTGCTGCATCTGTTTAAACTGTAAGCGTCCTAAATCACTGAGATCACAACATGTTAGAGCACAAATCAACAGGGAGGCCCTGCTGGGGTAAAGCTGCTGTAAGCATCAGACTAATGCAGGAGCAGACGCTTCAGTGTGAAGAGGAAATGAAAGAAGGACGCCGGAACATCTGTCCACCTCTGACTGACAGCTGGAGAGTCCGCCGTGACGAGGAGACGAGCGCGCAGCCAAGAGTTTGTGTCTTTACTGTCTGTGTCCTTTACTTCAGTCATGTTCATCCTTCATGTGTTTTTATTCTTTACTTCAGCTTCACAGACTCCAAACACAAACTGAACAGATTTGTTAAATTTTAATCCGCTGTACTTTTATCTTAATTTCTGCTATTTGTAAAGAGATGCTAAACTGCCTTTCATAGTTCACAACACTGACAATAAAGTTTCTATTCTATTCTATTCTATTCTATTCTATTCTATTCTATTCTATTCTATTCTATCCAAGCGGCAACCTCCGGTCTGATAATATGAGGCAATGCTGAAGTGCTAAAGTCTGCTGTTCCTCGAGTGTCCGCTTGAGGCTCCGGAAGTACAGGAAGTCACAAACACACCAAGCCAAAAAAAGCCGTTTTCACGGCCAAAATAAGCACATTTACAGCCTGGAACAAAGAATGTCTCCCGTCTGAATCGCTAATTTACTAACAGCACGCACTGTACGGGGGGTGGACTTTTTTCTAATTCAGCAGTTTCCACAATATCAAGCTCGCCAGTTCGTCCAATCAGAGGCACAGCTTAGATCACGTGACTGTGGAGCGTCCTATGGTTGTTACTGTGGAGACTCACAGCACGCCTCATTTCCAATATGGCCGCGCCGACTGTTTGGCTTCAAAAGTCCGTTTCAGGAACAGACGGGTGACGTCGTGGAGACTACGTCCATTAATTATACAGACTATGATTCTATCACTTTTAGACCCGTTATTAAATAAATGATTGCAAACTTTTTTAATGTTGCTTCAGTTTTTGGTCGAATAATATTAAACTAATATTTTCAGCTGGATTAACGTTCAACAAACACTAAAATGAAGTTCAGTTATTAACAGGACGGTTTCAAAACATGCTAAGGAACCACTTTGTTCATGTGTGTCACTGTTTTTAAACCCTGCTCCTCTTGTTCTCTTGCTTTTTTTCCTCTTGCTTATTTGCTGTTTTGCAGTTCTTGTTTTCCTGCACGCTCTCAGTGGCCTCTCCAGATGAAATGAAGGTTGAATGAATGAATGAATGAATACAGAATCCTCTCTGGGGGCTGATCCCACGCATGTTTAGATTGTTTTCAACACCTTGCAGGTTTATTCTCGTCCATATGTGAATAAAATGTGAGTAAAGCTCTCGCTGTGAGCGAGATGTTGACATATTTATGACATTGATTATCAGCTGCTTCTATTATGCCTCCTCTTTGTTGCCTAACTCAGCCGTCCTTGGTGCTGCGTTCAAGGACACCCTGCTGTTACACTCCTGCCATCTGCAGCGGCTCAGTTCTTTCAACGGCTGCAAGAAAATCAAACCTGAAGAGACAAATAAATAAAATGCAGATGCTGTGAAGAGCACGGAGTAAATTTAGCTGTTTAGCAGCTGTCAACTCAAATCTTTTCTTCCAGACGCCAACAGAAGGATTTTTTTTAAACACTGAAGCATTAACACGTAACAACGTGCAGCTCGGACCAGAAATAAAGCTGATGTGTGCTCACAGAAATGGATTATATATCAGACGCACATTAATGCCACTGTTGATTTCTGTAATGCTGTGAAATGAGCTGAAACCAGCATCGAGTTCGGAGTTTAATTTGGAGAAACGTCTGCGGGAATGGGAAGAGATTACAGTTTGGAGTTAAATCACTGAGCGGCCTCTGGATGGAAGAACTGTAAGGTTATTAAATCAGCACATTGAAGTGACTGAAGTATGAGACCATCATCAACAAAAACACGAGCTGAAAGGATGTTTTAGAGGAAGAACATCTGACTTCTGACGCACTTTTCACAGAGAAACGGAGAAAACACAATAAATATACAAATGAAGGATAAAAACTAACATCGTCCCATGAAAAAAAAACGTCCTTTCTGATCAAAGAATGTGAAATTTAAAATAAAATCAAGCATTTTCCTGACATGTTTATTTCACGTAAACTGCTAAAGCATCAACAACGAACAGTAAATAACGTCTTTGTTTCATTATTCTGCTGCTGGATGGTCTGATTTCAGAGTCATCCTGATATTTCAAACAACATTCCTGTCATGATTTAGACTTTTAGACAAATTAAAGCTCCAATGAGGAGTTTTTAACTGATTTTGTAACTGAAATTTACCTTCACGCGTCTTTACGACTCAAAAAAAAACGAAACCATCACTGACAAGACCGACAGTTTCTTCACTGAGCAGCGTTGCCAGATGGGAAATATAAAATTATCGTACCAGAGCCTCAAAATTATCGTATTTTGGGGGAAATTATCGTACAAATAATCAAAATAACTATTAATATTCAAAACAACTGTCTTATTGTTGTGTGAAAATCACAGTTGATCTCTCTGTTTAGTGTCCTACAGGCTCTTTTGTGGGCATTCATCGCCCTGCCCCACATCAGCAGCGTTTGATCAGCAGCTCGAGGCTCCGGTGCTCATTTTTCTCTCAACTGACCGACTTCCTCCTGACGGAGCTCCTACGACCGTGATTGGCTGTCAATCGTTCTGAGACGAATGACACTTAAACTATGATTGGCTGGAAACGTCACATGATATAAGATGCATTTAGGGTTCACGGGTAAATCCGTCAGACTGGGGTAGATCTGTAACAACCACAGGAAATTGTCAAATTATCGTACATTTAGCCTTTTTTGGAATTATTGATCGTACATCGTACAGAGGGCTAAATTATCGTACAAATACGATAATTATCGTACAAATACGATAACTATCGTATGCCTGGCAACGCTGTCACCGACACGTTCGATCCCTGAAACCTCTGTAAGGGGTTCTTTAACGTAGAATTCATCCGAGATGTAAGGGGTACAGTTTTGTCCACAGGGGGCGCCAAAATCAACACAAACAGAAGGATCCCCACAGGAGCTTTAAGAGACTTTAAAACCAAGTCAGCACGAACCCGTCCACACCAGTCTCAGTCAGCTCGCTCACACAGTAAAGACTTTTTGTTCTCAGCTTCCTGTTCTGAAGTCTCTCCTGAGGCAGTATGGATCACTTATCACCAACAGAACGCCTCATGTTTTTATGCAGCTCATCAGATTTGATGCTTCCTGATCATTATTTGCGATCATTAATCTGAGTGCTGACAGCGCTGAAGCCATGATGTGATGAGGGTCAGTCTACCTGACATCATTTAGAAACAAATCTCCATAAAAACTGATATTATTATTATTATTATTCACTGGCATCCATTTTTAATGCTGCTGTGTGGCTAATGTATGCAAAATTAACAAACTGCACATTCATCTTCTGCTGCATCAAAGCAGCATGAGCAGAGCTTCTCAAACTGAACGCTGCATGTTGCTCTTACACTCTGCTACTGTGCACAATATGGTCACAATGACACTAACTTTGCAGAACGCTGCAGAAACTCATGGATCTTCAATATTCATGTCAAACAAAAACCCAAAGAAGAACTAAAAGTCTGAAACACTGAGTACACGGGAGAACAAAACCTGACATGGCAGGAAGACAAACTGCCGAGTATGGACTGGAGGTCCCAGGGTCAAGATGGCAGACAACTCCTAAGGTGGTGGAGAGCAAGCAGGCCAAGGTCCCGTGGGACTTCCAGATCCAGACTGACAAGATGGTGCTAGCTAATCAGCCTGACATCGTCCTGGTAGCGAGCGATAGCAACATCAGGAAGAAGGAACACGAGATGCTGGAGAAAGACCAAGGGCTGAAGGAGGAGCTACAGAGGACGTGGGGTGTGAGGGCAGCAGTGGTGCCAGTTGTGACTGGGACGCTGGGGGCTGGAACACCCGAGCTGGGTGGATGGCTCCAGCAGATACCGGGAACAACTTCTGACAGAGAACTCTTATTTTACGCTTCTGTCTGAAACTCTTTTTTTAAACTGCTGTCTCTTTAAGGATCCACAGTCTACAAACCCCCTTCCCTCTGATTGGCCAGCCTTCTAGAGGCAGACCTTAGTGTTTGAGGCCCGTCCTTCCAATGTATCATGAACCAGTTAGGGGATCTTAATGTGTTAAACTTATATGTTTAAGCAAGATCCGGTGAAGATCTCGGGCTAATCTTTTTAGAACATAGTTTTCAGATTCAGGGTAGAGGTTTAAAAATCTGCACATGCTCAGTCTGAACATCCAGCGTTGGTACTTTACATCCAGTGGGAGTTTTCACATGGCTGGAATCAAAACCAACCAGCTCCTGTGCTGTGACAGAGCGGAGAACTCTTGAGGCTAGTTGTATAAATGGAAGCTAAGTGAAAGCTATCATAGAATAACAGACCTGTCGCCATGACGACTGACCAGGATCACATGCTAATAAATGTTTTAAAGCATGAACTGGTGTGGGTCACATTATTTTTAGATATGTTCGGTCTGAATTGTTGAGACAAGCACTGGAGCTTTCTATGGCGCTGGGTGAGTCTGCAGGATTGTCTTCTTCTTCTTCTATCAGCAGGGAAAACACAGCCAGAGATAACGTGATGATTATATTAACGGCCTAAAGCGACTGTCAACGTTCAGTCCGCTCAAACAGAAACGGGCTGCGGCGCCCGGCAGAGTCGTCGATGCTTCCACATTCTCCTCACGCCTGATTAACGCCATTATTCGCTGCGTTTTGTCGGGGGAACTCGGCTGTTGATTCTAATCTCAACAATCTTCTCTCAGGAGCAACTTCATTAGCGGCCGAGGTTCCCCGTCAGCTCCTCTGAGCGGCGCGCAACCTGGAACCATTAGCAGCCATGATGAAGAGTGACAGTCAGGCGACTGCTGATACGACGAGGGAACGCAATTACAGCATCCGCTGCGGGCTGTGTGCTTTAGATACCCGAGTGTGCTTTGGAGACAAGCTAAGCTAATTCATGAATAGATGAATAAATCAGTTAAAAATTGATGAGGCGACGCAAAGTCCTGCTCAAAGACATCCACGAGTGACTGGTCTTTTGGCGTTTTGCTGCATGACCTTCTCCCTCAGATATGAATATGGATTTCCTGCCGGAGGAATCGATGCTGGATGTGTCAGAACAAGTCTTAATTAACTCTCTTAAAAGTTCAAGTTTGCAGTGAGAGCGTTTTAAGGTCGACAGATGACACTTAAGACCAGCTCAAACAGAGGAGAGGAAGCTCCCGCTCTCAGTGATAACGGATGCAAACGACGGCTTCCTCCGTCTGTGCTGCATTAGAAAGAAGATCTCATCCGGTTCGCCTGCCAAACAAAGTTAGCACAGTGACGAGTTGGAGCGTCCCTCACAGCCGGGGAGAGGATGAGTAACAGCAACAGTTACAAACACACCAGTGAGTGTGCCTCATGTTTGGGTCTGATTCGTGCCGTCTAATCTTCATTTAATCTTCATTTCATTTCTTTAGAATGACTTTTTCAGTCTGTAGTTTTTATCCTGATCAGTCTTTGTGAAGCTCTCTGAAGCTAACGTGTTTTCAAAGTGTCTGATAAATGCAGGTCCTGGATGGATCCATGTCCACCTGATGTGGGCTGGATGTTGTTTTCATTAATAACTCTCAGTCTGTGATTCTACCGGTTGTTAGCTTTGCTGGTGTTTGTAGAAACAACGCTCACAGTACTTTTTATGTGACTGAGTTAAAAACACAGAAGAAGACCAAACTGAGGAACTCTTAAAGGGACAGTTCACTTTAATGTTGATGCAGGGAGGGGATGTCTTGGGTTTCCAGTTTAGGGTCAAATAAAATGCACCGTTGGAAGTCTGGCATTAGAAAAACTTACACGTATCCACCATAGGGGGTTGACTTCTGCCTGCGGTTATCAACTTCCAGTCACCGCCGGCAAGCTAGCTCAGAACAGCTCGCGTGAAATCATTAACGGTGGACAGGGCTCAGTGTAAACTTCTTTAAAAACATCCACACTATGACTCCACCTCCGATTTTTGTCCATTTTGTCACTTTATTGCTTTTAAAAGCCGGTTATTAGAGCGAGTATGATAGCTAGGCTAACATCATTAGCTCAGTCAGCCAAACTCCAGTTCAAATGATGATTGAGTCAGGTCTCAGTTGGTCTTTGTTTATTCATCAAAGGTTGAATTCAGAGTGAAAAACTATAACAAAGAAAAACACACTGATTAGCAAGGTGCTATAAACAACCTCTCCTGACAAATCATCTTGTTGTACAAATGTAAAATTAATGCTAAGCTAATTATGCTAAGCTAAATGCTAAGTTCAATGCCAAGTTAAGCTATTGACAACACCAAGCTGCATGGTAATGTTACATACCAAGCTAAATGCTAGGCTAACAAGGCTACATGCTAAGGTAATGTTTGATGCTAAATGTCAAGCTAGGCCACATGCTACAATAATAAAACCAGCTAGCTATGGGCTAACCAAGCTACATGCTAAGCAAACACCAAGCAACTAAACTACAGAGTACAACAAGCAAGTACAAATACAGCTTCTGCCAACATTCTGACACTCCTGTTCCTTTTATAGACTGAACACTTCCTACTTCCTTTAAATCAAGTGCACTTCCTGTGTCGGGTTTGCAGGCCAACAGGTGGTGCCATAGTGACTTGTGACAGAACAAGTTTTGTTGTCTCCATGGCGACGTAAACAAAACGTTCAACTGGAAGAGCAAAACCAGCCATCGCAAAGAATTATGGGTAGTCAGGAAAAAGGTGGATAGTTAGGAAGAAGGCGTCAGGATTAGATAAATTTGATGAGGTTTATAAAAGGATATTTACAGAGGTGACTCGATACTTGTGTGAGGATTATTTATTTAATGTGATGTCAGTTATTCCCCATTTTTATTAATTCATTCATTCTCTCATTTGAGTAACTGTACAAATTACTTTCATTATTCCTGTGTTATTAATGTACTACTATGTGTTTGATTTGGGGGGTTGTTATGTCATGTTTTATTACACACTTATATAAATGCTGTAAGATAAGATAAGATAATAATAATTATTGTCTGATTACTCAGAATAGCGCAGAAGTGGTAACCGGGGTAACCCGTGATGTCACTGGAAAAGTTATGGCCAACAGTGTCATGGCTAGCCGGCAACAGAGCTCAAAAGTTTGGAGGAGAAAAGTGTGCAATGCAAAATCTGCAAAGCAGAAATGTCCTTCCATGACAGTACGACGGCGATGCACGAGCATCTGAAAAGACAGCACGCCGTGGCTGATTTATTTTCTGATGAAGAATGACAATCTCAGTAAGCTAATTGGCTAGTTAGCTGCTAACATTAACGTCAACAGGGAGCTACCTACTTAATAGCGATGTCATGTTTGAATAGAAAATTGGTACATTAAAAAAAAATGTCAGAAATGCTGCTACAAGCTGCAAAGTTCATTAAAAGCTGAATGAACTATGATATTAACTGTCTTCATTTTTAGTTAGCACATACCTGAAACACTTGAAGCTGGAAGCTAATGATGTTAGCTGTATGCTGGTGCAATAAGCTGCAATTTATGTATGATCCGAATAGTCGACTAATCACAAAAAATAATTGGTGACTAGTCGATGATGGCACCCTAAAAGGTCTCCCTGATGGTAAACGCTGGTCCTTTGTGATCTTGTCAGCCAGCCGCATGTTTCGAAACGTGAAATTCAACAGAAAAAAAAAGAAATGCACTGTATGTGTCCTCTGCAGGGGCCTCCAGCCTGGGTTTAGAAAACATTAAAGTAGTTAGCATTAGCTTAGCCATCACCAGCTACAACAACAGAACCTCTGAACGTGGGATATAAAGCATGACGTCATTTAGAAGAGCCACAGGGTGAGTCTTGGTTATTCACCGTCACTGAAGTTTGACTTTGATGGCAGGAGTCTGACTTTAACGCGGCACCTTCACTTTGTGCTGTTGGTTAAATAAAGCATGCGAGTTCTTCTCCCGCCTCTGAAAATAGAATTAATTCCTGATGCAATGAATGATTAATACGGGACCTTGAGGTGTGCAATGCGAGCGATGATTGTGTGAGCTAAGTCAATACTCTCCCTCATCTCCTCCATACATCATGAGGTTTCCAATCACAGCAGGAGCGCGGTGGATCATATCAGCAGTGCTGAGATTTTACCTTCATCTCGGGCTGCCGGCTGGCAGCTCTTTACATCAGCTCCACGGCTCGGCTTCAACTTCATCCATTAACTTGTCAGAAACTTTGAATTGGAATTGATTCCTCTCGCCGTAATTATTCATCTGTCTCCATTATTTATTGTTGGGAGGAAGGAGTCCGTGCTTTGTGTTCGGCGTGATTTTTGGGTGCAGAGTTAGGATTCAGACGGAGGTGAAGGAATCGAAAACGGATCCTTCTGGAGGAAAAGTTGGTGAAAAGGGAGGCTGGGACTGACTTTCTTCTTCTTTGGTCTTAAAGTGGTTCTGGCAGAGCTTGGACTCATGTTTTGGACTCGGGATCTTGCTGTAGGATGAACCCCAGACCAACCAGGCTCATTCCAGAGAGTCCTGCAGAATACTGTGGGAGCCGTTTTTGGTTCAGGTCCAGGAACCATCATGGTTCCTGGTCCATGTTTCCATCTGATGTCTCACTCTGAGAAGCCGTCCTCTCCTGACGATGAAGCAAAGAGTTCATAATAAAAATGTTCGGAGTATGGAACATGCTAACTGGTGACTCTCAGCCGAACATGTCAGTGATGGTCGGCTGAGAGTCTCCAGTTAACAGGGTCACACTTTCCACTGAAACACCAGCGCCGTCTGCAGCTGTGTTATTAAATGTGTCTTCTTTCTCCAACCTCAGTTAAGCAGGTTTGAGCAGCAATAATCAATATTAACTGCTGATGTTCTAAATCCAGTTTTTACTTTGAGTGTTTGATGAAAAAGTTGGTTTGGAGCCGAGGTTATGACCAAATATGGACTCACTATGGAGAGGAAATAAGAAGTGAAGCTATAAATGATGATGAACACAAACAGATTTGAAGCTCAGCGTTAAACTACGGTAGATTATCAAACTATGAATCAGTCAGATTAGTAATCTGAAAATATCAGAGCATTAATATTCTGATGGATTTGGAGCAGGTCTCTGTCTGGACCTGGTTTTCTGGATCCAGGTCTCAGACTCAGCTCTCTCTTTATTGACACAGTTCGTGTCTTGGATTAATACACTAAAAACGTCTGTCCACTGAATGTTTGTCCAATTAATTTGTTAAAAGATCAATACTTTCCTTTTTTTCCACTAAAACCGACTGAAACCTTTTTGAACTTCCGTCGACTAAACCTGGACTAAAACTTTCACATTTAGAAATGACTGAAATGTGACTAAAACAAAGATGGCTGCCAAAAACAACAGTTTCGTGGTCTCAGTTTCAGAGGAAGTGGTGAAAATATCCTTACATGCAGCGCACACTCAAACTGAGAGGGTTTGGCTGCTTCTAGGACTATTTTTAGAAGCTGAAGTGAGTGTTTCCCCGAGAGGTGCACAGCTTCACTTCAGAGGAGGAACTCCAGCTCACCTCTCCAAACAGGACCAGGATGACTGTTACCTGACGCAGGTTCAACTCTTCTCCTTTAAAACAGATCTTTAGAGGTGATTCACATTCTGGTCCACAGTGGACGAAGCTTTCAGTCGACCCTCAACAAATGAAGCTCAAACGAAGCGACAGCGTTGTGACGAGCTGCGTTTATATGATGACATGACCTGAGGTTTATTTCCTGGAGGAAACGTCTGCTTTTCTGTGTGTGTGTGTGTGTGTGTGTGACAGCAGGTATAACACAGGGCTGATTATAAAAACACACATCGCAGAAAAAGGATAAAACACTGACCTAACCAGGTGGTCCCTAAACTTTTTCCTGTAAGGGCCACTTTTACACTTCTCTGATGGGGGGCCGGGGTCAGTGTGTGAACGAAAGAACATTTATTGTTTTCTAGAAAGCCACACAGATCAAAATATTAATAACCCTCTCTGGGATCTTCACAGGAAGAAGCCAGACTGAAAAAATAAATCATAATGTGTCTCTGGTTTTGTTCAGGGGGGCCAGGCCGTATGCGGACCACGGGCCGTAGCTTGGAGACCGATGGACTAAACCAGAACAGCACATGATGGATTGTGTCACTCAGGGGAGGTGTGCAGCGAACAGCTGCTCGTGAGCGTCGGATAATGAGCTTTAATATCCCGTGATAAGAAAGCAAACCAGCGGAGGAAGCTGAAAGCTAAACAAAGACAAGCTGTCGTTGGAAGCCGAGTGGAAGAGGTTAAACTCAGCGAATGGAAAAATGAACGAGTGAGAATGTGAATGAGCTCCTTTTCTGAGCTACGAGAGGTGCTTTGGCATCTGAAATCACAGAGTTATTAGAGAAGCTGGCACCCTTGCTGCGTGCATCCTCTTTCCAACAGTGCTGAGCAGGCTGCCCGACAGCCAAAGCTCTCCACTGCTGCTACAATAAACACAACCCAAAAACACACCGTGGGAGAGAGATCTGGCCTGTTCCACGCCGCTGAAGCTGCACTTGGCCGGAGGAATCTGCAGCCTCCTGACAGACCTCCACCTCATTATGGAAATCTGAACATTTGTCCGGCGCTGCCTTCCAGGATCACTCTTTACTGATAGTCCCAAAAAAAACAGATCAGTCAGAGGGAGGATGGTGCAGGGACTGATGAAACACAACATCCACCTGACAAATGCTCCCCTGAACATCGCTCACGGGTAAACCTGCTGCAACAGCTGCACAAGTTTCACAGAGAAACAGGCGGAAAATAATGGAAGTTGTTGATTTACAAAACCCAAGAGAAGGATCAAGCTGGATCATATTTTTCCCACTCTGGGGCAGGATAGAAAGAAAATCAGGTAAAGTGGAGAGCAGAGAGCAGACGGCAGGAGGACATGATGCAGCAAAGTGTCCAGAAATTGAACCAGCGACCTCCAACAAGGACTACAGCCTCTGAAAAAAAAAAAAAAGTCCCGTCAGACTTAATATGAGCCAAATTCACTTAAAAGTCCAGAAAAATGTCTCATTTCAAGATATTAAAGTCAGGGTTGGTAGTAGGGCTGGGCAATAAACCGAAAATTTACCGATACCGAAATTTATAAGAATAACCGACGTCATTTTGCCCATGTCGGTATATTCGGTATTGAAAAAAAAAAAAAGTTGGTTTTAGTTGTGTGTAGGTCGGCTACGTGTTCGTGTGCCTTTAAGGGAGCTACGTAAGAGACGCGACTCCACCCCATCCAGTCTGTAACAAAAAAAAGAAAGAGAGGTGGGGAGATGGAGGACCGTTCAAAAGTTGTAGCGGCTGCTGCGGCGGCTGAAGTTGACGAAGTTGGTGCGGTCGAAGGAGAGAGTGAACGGCTTGTAAACTGTGCCAAAATACAGTTGCGACGAGTCAAGGTAACACAACCTCTTCCACCACCCGCAGTACAACCATGTGATTCAATTCGAAGAAATTAAGAAAGCGAGAAGAGACGAGCGACAAGTGCTTCCACCACCAGGCAGCCGTTGCATGAAAACCGTGAGGATACAGCCTGCCACCGCGAAAAATCTTTTCGAAAACGGTGATTCCCAGCATGTACAGAACAGAGAGAGAAAAGGTTGCTGCTGAGTTGAGACATGTTAAGCACTTTGCAGCCGCAACCGATCTCTGGTCCAGTCGCACCATGGACCCTTATATCAGTCTGACAGTACTCAGTAAACACAAGGGATGCAACTTGTTTCTCTCGTTATAACCTGATTACTTGACAACTCAAATGTGGCCGTTTTTGAGTAAGCTCTTTGTAATATCCATATTAAGAATTTGTGTATAAGAGATTGCATTTTGATACTTTGTTTTCAGGAAATTTAAGTTATTGTTCTTATTTCAAATCTGTGTTTATCAGCTGTTTAATAAATATCTGAACTAAAAGTACTTTATTTGTGTTTCCTTATTTATTTTCAGACAGTGTAGTTTTATAGTCCTTTAAAGTGGCAAAATAATTGAAATAAATAAGTCAGCCCCAGGGGCAGTGGAGTAGTTATCGTCCATTTATCGTTATCGAGGTGAACTGCTCAATATATCGTGATATTGATTTTAGGCCATATCGCCCAGCCCTAGTTGGTAGTCATGAAAACTAGCATGAATTTGAATGTAGCATCTCCTCAGGACTCTGTTTAGCTCCTCCTCCAAAACGACGCCCCCGCTCACATGCACGAGCGCCGCTGATTCGCGATAATATGATGGTGACTGATTCAAACCACAGACTCAAACTGGTCCTCAGCTCATTGTTTTTGTTTGCTGTACGTTAGCAGTAATCAGGGTATAGGTCGTTTTTCTGCCATTCTCCTGCGTACTTGGATCCCTCTTGGTTTAGCATATTGAATCAGGGCAGGAGGCGGGCAGAACAGCAGGACAGGATTTGATTGGTTTAATAAATTGGACCCTAAACGCTGGGATTGGTTGGTGTTTTCCCAGGTTTTTACTCCTGCGGTAGACAGCAGATATTTTTCACTCTATTTTAAGAACACATCATGTTTTGATTGACATCAGGACATAAAGATCATTTTAACCAGGAGAACAAAAAGTTTGAATCTGGTTACCAACCCTGACTTTAAAGCACAAAAATGACGCCTGAACATACTGTAAAAAAAAATCGTCAATTTGGAGTAAGAACAACTTTCTCTCAAGCTTTCTTGAAATAATTTTTTTTAAGTACTCTTTTTTTTACCCTATTGGTAGATTTTTGTTCCCTCGTAGAATTTTTTCTGGACTTGTCGGGGGAACGAGGCTCATTTCTAAGATCATTTTTATTAAAAATACGACACACTTTGCTTATATTTTAGTTTCTGCAGTTTATCTTCACGCTGCAGCACTGCTCCTGTTTCTACCTCGTTTACCTGGTGTCAAACAGGTAGACACGTCCCACCCACCAAATAATGACTCACCTCACCTGTCAGCGGTCATGTCATGGCTGATGAGTCCATCTTTATACTTTATTTCTACCGCTGCAGATCCCTGCACCTTACCCACAGACCCTTACAGGAGCTCGAGAAGAACGATGATTCAGAACATTTTCTCTCTGAGGAAAAACTCCTCCAAACAAACTCTGTCGTAATTAGACCCCCCAGTTCTTCAAACATTTATCACCACACCTACACGTCACTTCATTCAACACTAGTGCTCAGCTGTAAAACTGTCTTCCCCATCATTAGGTTTGAACGCCTCACTGCTTCCGGTCATCCACCAGGTACCAGATGTTTCTATCCATATCCCGTCACGTCTGAATAAATCAGAGAGACACTCTGATATAAGGGACACATGGATATTGTAATAAATAAGAAGTAAAGTCAGACCACTGGAAAAAAAAGGCTCAAAGAGGATTTTTGCGTGTGGCGACTTTCCCGCGTGTCACTCCCCCTCTCGCCCTGTCTCCTGCTCTATCCACTTCCTGTCCTCTCTCATTAAAGGTGCTAAAAGCCTAAAAAAATAACTTTAAAAAGTTGTAAATAAATTTGTTTTGCTTCCTTCAGGAATGAATGAAAGTTTCCGGCCTCTTAAAACTCAGAATAAAGTGGAATAAAGTACAAACAGCGCAGTGAAGAACAACTCTTTGGTTGACTCTGATTTCAAGAGGAAATGAAACACGCAATTTTTGGCTCTGGTGTTGCTCATATATACACGAAAAAAAAAAAACAAATCTGTGGTATAAAATACCTAAATCCACAGATATGACTTACTTCGTAATTTGACCGAACTAGAGAGTCAGCGAGCCGGCATTTTGGAGTGACGTCATCGTCTACGTAGGCGGGTTGGTTGGGTCATCGGCCGCGAGTAGAATCCAGAGCGAAGAAGAGTTGGGAACCGCCAATAAAAAAACAAAAAAGAAGAAGAAAACTAGCCTTTGTGTACAGTGTTATAGTCTATGATTTGGAGTATGGGCATTGGTGACTTGGAACCTGCTGACTTATCTTTACCTGTCTCTTCTCCGCTTGCCTGTGGCGTTTTGGCGCCCTGTCATGATGGTGGACAGATGCTGCTGACCCACTGTTAGAGTGTGTTGGCCGGTCAGTAGAGTCCTGGCTGTAGGCACTGAAACTGAAAACACTCGGGGCAGCTTCGGGCTTTAGTCTGTTGGTCCGGCGGACCACTAGCCTGCCGAGCTCAAAAGTCATCTGCTCTATAATCTTCCTCCAGAAAATGCTCCCTGCACACCCTGGAGTCCGAACCCATCGGTGGGTTCTTCCTCTTCAGTGCCGCCAGCCAACGCAGTAGAACTGTTTCTTGTTTTAGTGGAAGTTTGTGAAAGTAGACTGTTTTGTCCTCGGCCTTAACTTTATAAAATTCATTTTTACACCCAGGAGCAAAACAGTAATGCCCCCCAGTTTGTCTTTTCTTCTGCTTTGGCTCCTCAGTCTCCATCTTTCACTCTCGTCTCTTGCTCTTCTTCCACTCCCAAGGCCGCGAACCCAACCTCATGACGTCATAGCTCAAAGAACTGCAAGATGGCGGCGCGCTTGTCACGAAAGACAAAACGTTTCTCTGTTTTTCTTTTAAATGTTTATATTTGTCGCGTTTTTTTTAATAATTATTGATAAGAATAGGTCTCAATCTAGTAAACACAAACTTTAAGGAGCTACGGGCCAAAAGTGGATCTTTGTGCAAAGACTCTGTGTCAGAGTCGCTGACTTCCTTTAGGCCTGTTATAGACCAGTTCTCCAAACTGGCACACTTTCAGCTCTGTCTGTGTGGCTCTTGATAAATCACTGGAGATATTTCACAGCTTTTTCTTCTCGGTGACGCAGCTCCGGGATGTTGAGCATCTGAGATTTTCTCACCATCTGGCGAAGCCGTTACTGAGTGTACATCTTTATAAAATATTGAATCCTCAGCATTTGCTTTAAAAACAGTCAGAGACCAATTTTCAGCCATGTGATGACAAACTTTGATGATACATACAGCTCTGAAATTTCAGCCCCCACTTATTTTCCTCTCAGGTAATGGATAACAGTTCACCCGGTAACAATGCTCTCCTCTCCTAAGTGCCAATTAGTGGATTTTCAAACTGCCGGCTCCATAATTACACGCTCCAAAGGCATGAAGGGTATCCATTAATGTCAGTCTCGTCAGTGTAAAAGGTGAAGGCAGCGTTACAACCGGCTACATGAAAACTCGCTCCTCCAATCAGCCGCCCGAGCCCCTGCTGTGCTCCTGCTCGGTCCCCGCTCAGATGAGCTCTGAATATTTCATAACCCATCATTTGAAGGGTTGCAGGAGCTCCCAGTGTGACTGAATATTCAGTGACCCGCTGCTCACGTTTTAACCCAGCCGTTCAACCGTTTATTCGCTCCACAACCGGTCTGAGCGTCTCGTGCCCGATTCTATCTTCACCGTTTTTCTGTGAACGTTTATCGCTTAACGGTCTTTATGAAGCTACAGACTCCAGACGGATTCTTTTAACGTCAACATTTCTCTTTTTCTTTTGACTCTTACTGAAACTGTTTTCACTGAAGAGCAATCAGAGTAACGAGAGAAATAAACCGAGAGGAAAACCAAGACGTGCAGTGCATGATGGGAAACATCGCTCATACGCTACTTTTCAAAATGCATTGTGGGATACATTGGGTGGACTGTAGGGAGTGAGCATGCTCACTCAGAATTCAGACGGTACTTCAAACTGGCGTCTTTCAGACACGTCTGCACTAGGGCTGCCAAGATTAGTCGACGATGACGTCAACGATCAAAATCTGTCTGCGACTTATTTAATAATCGACGTCGTCGTTTTAATATTTTTTTAAACTGCTGCTGTACTTTCACCTGTCTCGTCTGCCGTTCTGTCCTTGACGCATACGCGCAGAAGTGGTAACCAGGGTAACCCGTGATGTCACCAAAAGTTATGCCCAACAGTATCATGGCTAGCTGGCAACAGAGCTGGAAAGTTTGGGAGCATTTCTCCAAAATAAAGGAGAAAAGTGTGCAATGCAAAATCTGCAAAGCAGAAATGTCCTTCCATGACAGAACGACGGCGATGAACGAGCATCTGAAAAGACAGCACGCCGTGGCTGATTTATTTTCTGACGAAGAATGACAATCTCTGTAAGCTAATTGGCTAGTTAGCTGCTAACATTAACGTCAGCAGGGAGCTACCTACTTAATAGCGATGTCATGTTTGAATAGAAAATTGGTACATTAAAAAAATGTCAGAAATGCTGCTACAAGCTGCAAAGTTCATTAAAAGCTGAATGAACTATGATATTAACTGTCTTCATTTTTAGTTAGCACATACCTTAAACACTTGAAGCTGGAAGCTAATGATGTTAGCTGTATGCTGGTGCAATAAGCTGCAATTTATGTATGATCCGAATAGTCGACTAATCACAAAAAATAATCGGTGACTAGTCGATTATCAAAATAATTGTGTTTGTGTTTTTTGGTAGTTATTATAATTATATAATATATAACTTTATATAATTTACCCCTCTGAAGCCGCTCTGTGACTTTCTGAAAATCAAATATTTGTAAAAACATTTTAAGGCGAATGTCACGGGGCACTTGACCTCACTGCTCGGTGATAACAGTGCCCAGCCAGCTGTGATTTTATGCAAATATCTGTTTTTAGAGATGGAAAAATCTCCACTAAGGCGAGCGGGGAATGATATATGCATGGACAGAGTTCCTCTAGACATCACTGTGTTTTTACTGTGTCCACAAGAACCCAACCAGAACATTTCCCACGCTGAACATGAAGACTCTTGGGTGGTTAAACCAAGCGACCTTTGGTCCAAAACTATGAATCTTAAAAGAGGACGAACTACAAACTGCAGTCCCTTGAGTGTCCACTAGAGGCTGACCGTAGAGGCACCAGAAACCACACACACTCAGAACAGCTGATCTTCACGGCAGAAAAACATTTTTACAGCCTGATTCCTCCATCAGCGAACGCTGAACGGTTTCAGAATTTATTAAACTAATGAGTTTTGCCCAAATAAGGACATGACTGACTTGACTGACAGGTGGGCACCCTGTAGCTGTCTGTAAAAAGGCCAAAGGCCCGCCTCTTTACCTCATCCTGGCTCAAAGCTTTTAAATATGGCTCCTGCCAATGATGGGCTTCAAAAGTCTGTATCAGAAACAAACAGGGGACCTGACTGAGACTACGTCCATGTTTAACCTCAGCTGGTGCAGCTTTATTAGTCTTAAAGCTATGAAAGTAGAGTCTCATGAAACACAGTCAAAACACCGTTTCATTTCAACGTCCCTGCACCCAAACTTCACCAGCACGTTTTCTACGTCGAGCGGCTTTGAAGCGATGTGGAGTGAGGAGTTTGCCTTCCCTGCATGAGTCAGTCACAACACTCTGGACACGTCCCTGCTCTCAGGCCCCAAACAGCAGCAAAAACCTTCATTAACAAGTATCCTGTAGCTGTGTGATGACGAATGTCACAAAAAACACAGCACATCAATCAGCCCCAGGCTTTAAAGAAGGAGGCTGGAAGAAATCAGTACTTTAAAAAGCTGACAAGGACACAACCTGATACCCCCTGGAAATGTTGACCTCGTCTCATTTACTAAATGAGCGTCTGGTTTTTATAATTACAGCCGGGATGATGTGAAAACTGAAGGTCAGAGAGATGGAGAATTAAAATAAAGTACAACCAAAGAAATCAGGAGCTGGAGGGAAGCACGCTCATATCAATAACGCATGCTAACGTTATGATGGTGGAACAGCAGCCAAACGGTCGGAGCTCCAGGCCTGAAGCCGTCTTTAAATCACGTTCAGATCAGTTTGAGCGTGTTTGGATCGGACGCAGCAACCTTTGACACGAGAGCCTTTCCTTTAGATTTCCACCGATCAGCCGCCTCGACGGAGAAAAATGAAAACTAGTCAGCTGAAAGTTAAGAAATGATCGTGAAGCATCCTTCCTGCTTCTCCTCCACAGCATCTGACACCTGAGTCAGGCCTGATGATGATGTAACGACCTTCATCAAACAGAAAGAGATCATGTTTCCTCAGCGTTCTCTCTGAGGAGTGACTCATTTGTTTGAGGCTTTCCTCAGAATGTGCACAGATGATAAACTCCGACTGGTTACTGATGAAAATGGACTCAACACGTCTGCAGATACGGGAACAGGATCTGCAGCGTTGTATTTTTAACCCTTTATTTCCAGTTTAATGACATCTCACCCAACACCCACCAAGGTAGAGGAGCTTAACTTTACATCTCATATACCAGCATGAAGCTGAGCATGTTTCCAGGAGTTAAAGAGGGGGTATTGTCCCTCTGGTGCCTCCGTAGTATCTTCACATTATTTACAGCTCAAAGAAAAAAATCTCTATTTTTCACTATCTGTTAGTTTTAAAATCCCTGCTGTCTCTTTAAGGCCCGCCTCTCCACAAAACCTCCTTCACTCTGATTGGCCAGCCCTCTAAAGGCCTATTGGAGGCAGAGCTAAGGCAGACCTTGGTGTTTGAGGCCGTGCCCCTCCAGCAGGTCATGAACTAGTTAGGAGATCCTCATGTGATGGTGATGACCTCATCATTTCAGCTAGTCTCATGAAGATCTGGTGCTGTTTACAGACAGATTCAGGGATTTCTACGACATATGAACATGAAGAGGTTTGAAAATCTGCACATGCTCAGTCTGAACATCCAGGATTGGTAGAATGAATCTGTCCTGCTGTGATGATGAACACGAACACCAGAGATCAGTCCGTTCCATTCTCGTCTCGCCAGTTTGTGCAACAAACATTTGGCAAGAGGACGACTGCATCTTTACCAGTGATGGGGATGGAGCTCATGGGAAATGCAGTCTTTATCTCATCAGAACCAACACATTATAGAGTCTCCTTACCGCGCCTTTAAGGTCGCTTTGGGTAGAAGGGGCTGCTAAATGAATCTGTAGAACTGCAGAAAGTATTGAACTGGAAACATGCAGTCATGAGGCGAGAGCGACCTTTGACCTTTGGTTTAGTGAAGTAGATCCACAGTATATAACAACGCCTGGAGTTAAACACTGCCATGCATGATGACAGAAGTGATGGGAGTGGACAGAAAAGTGACACATCACAGGTTAGAAGCCTCGAAGGGAAACAGCCTCTTTCACATTTTCTTTCTTCATCGTCTGTTTGAGGTAAATCAGAAACAACAGCGCTGAAGGTTTGATTCAATTACATCCTTCCTGTCTGAAGGCAGCACAGAAAGCTCCCTGATAGCTGCTGTGATACCAGCTTTTGGCGCTGTGTATTTTATCCTCTGCATAGAGCTAAATAAGATGCAGAGAGATTGACGTAAACATCTGAGAGCAGAATTCTGCTTCCCCAGACTGTAAACACAGATAGAAAGTACCAACGCTGGATGTTCCAACAACAGGCCGGCCTAATGAGTCTATGAGGACTCTTCAGCTGGTTCAGAGCGCTGCAGCTCGGGCTCTGACTGGGACCAGGAGGACGGAACACATCTCAGCGTCTCTCCACGAAACGTCTTCCCAAC
Source organism: Labroides dimidiatus (assembly GCA_030710495.1). Classification (NCBI taxonomy): domain Eukaryota; kingdom Metazoa; phylum Chordata; class Actinopteri; order Labriformes; family Labridae; genus Labroides; species Labroides dimidiatus. The sequence goes on from CM061147.1 coordinate 32,994,501, forward strand.
AGTCCAGGTGCTTTGTTCCAGCTGTCATGAAACGTTGGGTGGAAGAGCCTCAAACACCAAGGTTTGCCCATAGAACCTCCCCTTGTGCAGACTTCCAGAGGGCTGGCCAATCAGAGGGAAGGTGGAGCCTTAAAGAGACAGCAGCTGAAACGAATATTCAGACAGAGGCTGAAATAAGGGGTTTCCTAAAACACCAGTGAGAGAAAAATATGGATTTGTTTTTACGTTTATTTTTTTCAGACTTTTCATACCGTAAATCAAAGAGGACTTGGCAGTAGAGAGAGCAGGAAACAGGGGAAACACGGGGAGTGACGTGACGAGGCGCCACAGACTGGACTTGAACCTGGGCTGCTTGTGTTTAGAGTTGTAAATCACGTTAAGATACAAAGAGACAGAATAAATACACACACACACACACAAAAAAAAGTGAAATATCCCTTTTTTAATCATATCCATGTTTGGTGTTTGGTATAAATGTGAAGAGAAGCTGAAGTGGAACAGGAGCTGTGGATGAAGTGGCGTCAGGGAGAAGGTGAAACTGTTCTGGTTTTTGTCCACAGAGAGGAGAAAGGGGACGTTTCACCCTTGGCTGACAGCGTCACAGAGTTATATTCTGACCCAACCTGGAGGCTGCTCCAGCTCCTTTTCACCAACGCACCAACCCGTCTGCCCACAGTGTGCTCCAGCAACAAAGCATTTGGCTCAGCCTCTTCTCAGGTAATCAGGGTGAAGAGTCCACTCCACATAATTGATATAGGATGTGATGATGTGGGTTTTTTTTCCCAACACTTGAGCGCGCACACACTCGTACACAAAGCTGGATGGAGCCTGGTGCTAAGTGCAGACTGAAGAGGAGGGCGTACTCGTAGGGGATACATTTACATTTGCATAAGAATAGCAGCGAGTAATGAATTCCTCCTACATGTGATTGTTGCAGGACAAACACTGTAAGTGTTTGCTCCTAAACGAAGCCATAACCAACAAAGAGGCGGTCATGGTCAGAGGAAACCTTTCAAATGAAGTGCTGATCCATCTCAATATGTTATATTATTAGAGAGTCTTTTATTATTATTTTTAACCAAGTGTTTCTGTTTATACTCAAAAGGATGATCGAGTTTCCTCCCTGTTCCCCTCGAGTGAATATTTTCATGTATTCAAACCCCCAAACGAGGTGAGCAGGAAGTGAACAAAAAGCCACATTAGTAACCAGCAGTGGCATGCTGGGAAGCAAAAAGGAGGGCTGTCGTACAATAAGTAACACTAAGCGGAGAGAGAGAGAGAGAGAGAGAGAGAGAGAGAGAGAGAGAGCAGGAGTCCCGGAGGCTCGTTTAACTCACTCATCTGAGCGAGTCCAACATAACAGAGCCGTGATGGACGTGGCTCCTGTCTCGCCGGGTTTCCTCCTCCATGAATAATGGATGAAATATTTCGTCTTCACATAAAAAAGGTGTTTGGAGAAAAGAGCCTTCAGCACACGCTGCACAGTGCAGACTTCCAGGTGCATAATCAGAAACCTCAGAGTGGTCCGAACAGGGGTCTGACTACCTGTGCAGAGGAGGATCTGGGGCGAGGGACTGAATCAAACAGTCTTAGGTAACTCTTACCCCTTTTCGACCAAGCTGGTTCCAGGGCTGGTTTGGAGCTAGAGCCAGACTTAGCACCAGTTCTTTGGTTTTCCACAGACTAAGCACCGGCTGCTGGGCAAGCACCAACTCTTTGCTGGGCCAGCAGAAAGAACCACGTTACATCGGGGGCTACGAGCCTACGTCAGGGGGTGGGGGCGGGATAATTGACCAACCAAAGCAGAGTCAAAACACGGAAGAGAGCCATTTTTAAAAAGACGAGGTTTGGGTAAGAAGAAATAGAAGAAGAAGAAAAGTAAAACAATGGATTTCAAAGTAAAACAACATGGCCGGCACCAGTTTGTGGAAAAGCAAACGGTTCTTAACCGGTTCACACTTGAACCAACTGTGAACCGGCTCTAGCACCAGCACTGGAACCAGCTTGGTCAAAAAGGGGGTATCTGTAAAACATTCAACCTAACACCTACACCCAGGATTCTCACCTGGCTGTGTTTAATACTTGATTCTGATTGGTCAAAAACCAGTAACCAGTTTTTTAATCCACGACATCAAATCATTCAAAGGGCTACAGCACAACCAGAGCAGGTTTTGATTTCAGTGCTTCCTGTTTACGACGCGACAGAAACGTTGGTTTCCGAGAGCGATGGTAAACATCGAGGAAGAAGATGCTGAACTGTCACTGCAATGGCTGCCATTGATTTATTTCTATTTCCAAAGTTGGAAAAGGCCATTTCCTGTCCCCACTTTGGGTCAGATGATGTCATACACGGTCAAGAAAAGGACTTCTTTAAAAGTGGCACCGAGGCCCTTAAACATGGCTGGCTTAAGATACTGAAGGGGATTATGTTGAAATATAAAACAACATGTCCGCCAACAGTCAAACCCTTAAACATGAGGCTCACAGCTTATCAGTCAGCCCCTGTAAGACTAACATAAGTGACTTTAAAGAGATTGCTTCCTGTATTTTCTGCCTTCCTGTTCAACCCTGTTGTTATCTTCGTTCGGTCATCAGATTAGGGACCCTCCATTTGGATCCCCTACTTTAAGAAAATGTAGATTAAACTAATGAAAAACCAAAGGGCATTTATCTGCATCACACTGAGCATGTGGAGTTATGGGGTTGAAAGTGGAGCGATGGACGGATGAGACGTCTGGAAATGTTACACGGCTGCTCTTCACACGTGGATGCACACTCAGGCAGCTCCACCTCTGAGCACAAGCTACTATTTCTGTCCCTCCGTGTCATGAATGTTGTTCCAACAGCCAAATATCTCAGCTACAGCTCCTCTTGAGATCGACGCCCTCGTTGTCTCGAATTCTTGGAATCCGGTGCATCCAAAGTTCAAGAACCGTCGGTTAGACGCCGTGACCGCTGAGACGAAAAGAAACATTAAGGAATTTACGGCTCCACATGGCCCTCTCCCCTCCTCGCTCGCTCATCACTCCCCCACATCATGAGCCAATGTCACCTCTTCCATTCGCGGCAGGCGGTCGGAGCTGATGCTGTAATGAGCTGCTGTTTGTTTGGCTACAGGCTGTCGCAGATGAGACATGATGCTGTCACTCACATTTCATGGCAGCGGCCCCGTTGGCTCTGAATCACCATCTGAGTCTCTCACCGGCCCACGTCTGATCAAAGGCAACTTCGGCAACATTTCAGAGTAACCTCAGATTCAAAACGCCCTCATCCTCAAATTCAGTTCGTATTTCTTCACTGCTGTTTATCCTGAATTCACACAGGCTGCTCCACAACTCTACAAATCTACAACAAGGATTCATGTGCCAAAACAGCACTTCTACTACCATCACATGCTGCTGGCTGCTCTGATGGAGCACTCAGGGGCAGAGTGCCATGCTCAAGGGCACAGATTCACAGCTTTTGACTTTAAACCACATCCAGTAAAGTGTAGAGTTTACTGAGAGTTTACTTTAGAATCCAAATGATGCTCCAACTTTTGATGAATCAAAGCCTTTAATCCAAAAAAACAAACAAAGTTAAATTCGCCCACATATCCATCAACTGCCGTATTGGCCCGAATATAAGACGGCGTTTTTTTGCATTGAAACAAGACTGAAAAAGTGGGGGTCGTCTTACATTCGGGGTCTAGACATTATACCCATTCACAACGCTAGATGGCGCCAGATATCTTTAAAGCGAATGCTGAACTTAACTCCCCAGGCCAAAGCGGTAAGAAAGAAAAGAGAAGAAAATAAGAGAAGAGATAACAGAAAATGGAGAAACGTAGCGACAATCTGGAGAAAAGTTGGTCAAAGATCGGCCGGGTTAACCGGCAGCTGTAGGAGAAATGTTTAAATGTTCAGATATTAAGATGTGATGGACAGTTCTTGCATGATTTGAATGAGGCGAAATAACATGATTTTTCTCTCGAATATATTGTTATAATCGTTTGTTTCAGATGTGCTGTAATTATTTTCTGTATAAAAATTAAATTTGGTGTTCAAAAAGTCTTTTTTCAAACTTGAGTCTTGAAAAAGAGGGGGTCGTCTTATAATCAGGGTCGTCTTATAATCAGGGTCGTCTTATAATCAGGGTCGTCTTATATTCGGGCCAATACGGTAAGGAGACGGGCGACCCTCTGCTTGTGCTTCATTTGGCTGATTAGTATAAACTCAGTCTACCTGTGGTCACATGTTGCTGTTTCCCGTCATTATCCTGCTTCGGTCACCTCGGGGGTCTTCAGCCACAGAAACATTGCTGCTCAAACATTTTCTGTTTGCATGGTTTGATATCAAATTTAACCTGTTTTTGTTTATATTTGTACAACAGTGGATAGAATATGCAGTTGTGAATAGTTCTTTATTTTGGAAGTCATTTCAATCAATCAAATCAATCAATCAATCAATCTTTATTTATATAGCGCTAATTCATAACAAACGTTATCTCAAGACGCTTTCCAAGCGTTAACAGGTCTAGACCTGTAAATGGTAATAAAATTTTATAAACAGAAACCCAACATCAAGACAAGATAAGAACTCTGATCTCATCTTAACCCACCATGAGTACAGACCTTTGCAATATTTAGCAAGTTACAATGGAGAGGAAAAACTTCCCTTTAACGGGTATCGTGGATTTCCCAGATGCAAACACTGAGACAATGATGACCAGGAGAACACGACCAAGCTCCAGCCTCTCGGGTTTATTCAGGTTCACAACAGCTCTGATCATCTCTCGAGTAACTGACAGACGGACGGACGGACGAACCACCAGACGGACCCAGATCTAACTTTCACCTAATCTTTTATAGACCCTCGGTGATGTCATTGTTTCTCTGGTTTCAGCTTTGCTGAACCATGGCCAAACATGAGAAACCTCCCATGGAGGGAGATTTCCTGTAAACACTCTTATCTAGCCGGGACACATTGGCGCCCAACTTGCCAAAACCTCCCTTACGGTTTTCTGGGAAAGTCAGCTGTTAGACGCTCCCACAGCCATCTCTCAGCTTGTTGGGTCGGACTGACCGGAGTGTCCTGTTTTTCAAGTACGTAACCCCTTAAACTCCTCCAAATGTCATCTTGGGATAAATTGAGCTAACATCTGTTTCCTGGAAGATGAATTTCGTCACAACACGGCAGAAACCTCGGACAGAACCAGACACATGTTAGACAGACATCTGCCTCGACTGCATTTCACAACCCCAGCTCTGGACACCATGAGATACAGAAGCTCTGGATCTTGTGACGTTGGTCCTGGTCATGCGTTTCTCGCTCTCTCTCTGCTCCCAACATTTTCCGTCTGCCTTCAGCTGTCCGTTCCAGAGAAGGTTAAAAATGCACAAAAGTCACGCTTGATGCAAGTCCGCGTCAGGTTTCACCTACATGTACACAAATTTACAGACATAAGGACGTCTCCTGTGCACCTCCTTTTGGAGGTTTTATGTCCAACTTGGAGGAGACTCCGAATCAACAAGGAATCACCTCAAAATCAGCAGGAAGACAAAGAAGGAGGCTTCAGACGTTCCCGTCTAATAAAAACTCCACACACAAAAGCTACGTGTTAGATTTGCATCATCAAAACACGACAATTCAACGCTGTTTCAACTTCCTGTTTGTGAGTTAGACTTAGCAGCTGCAGCAACATGTGCGACGGTGTGAGGACTGCTTATTACTGTGGCATGAATAATACAGCAGCACTCGGTCTCATGTGTCACTGAGTTCAAACAGCCCTTACAGAAGTCTGTTCCTCAAACGTCGCTCAGATGATTCGGTTGTACAGAGCACGGAGTAAAGGTTTACAGACAAAGGACACAACTACTCGCGCTCGGTGTCCTCGAACACACGACTGTGCAGAGAAGAGAGCTTCATGAGGCGCCCCCTGACAGATCTGGTCTGAGGTGGATCTATGTCTGCAGTCAGAGGGTTAATGTTTGGCTACAGCTCTCTGGAGGGAGGCTCCAGCAGGTATCCATCACTGTACCGTGACAGGGCGTCTAATAAAAAAGCAGTGCTGGGTAATTTTACAGGATGAAAGTCAATACAGTCGATACAGGCAATCATCTGAGGGACGTCACTCGCCTTTCCTGCAGCTACTTACTGCCACGGCAGACCTGAGACGGATGGTTCCCGTCTGCTCTGGAGGAAGAGGGATCAGATCCAACGCTTTAAAAAACAACAGAGCGGACAAAAACAATCTGTTTGATTAAAGGAACAGTTCAACAGCTAAAGGTTTTAAATCTATGCTGACATCTGTGGCTGGTCTTAAAGTGGACGGGACTGCCTGAGCAGCCTGGACAGTCCGACAGATCCGCAGTGGAGGTTCACTCTCTATGATGTGGCCGGTGTTTCAGTGTGAAGTTTGACCCTGTTAACTTGTCATCAACCGATGTTGACGCTGCCGACAATTTAGCGTTTAAAGAACGAGGACTCGTCTGAATGAACGGAGCTAAACGCTGCTTCTGTGCTCGTCTTTATGTTGACGTACGTTGACCGATTGACTGACTCATTCAGCCGTTTACTTCTTACACAGTAAGAAACACTTTATGCACTTTAAGAGCCTGAGCAAAGATTGCTTTATCCACAGGGGGCGCCAAAATCAACACAAAGCAAAAGTTTCTCACAAGTTAAAAAAAAAATAATAAAAAAAAAATTTCATTTTAACTTTGTTTTGTTCCAAACTCACGAGACGTCTTGTTTACCCCGACTGTAAAAGGCAGCATATGAGCGCGTTTTCTTTGACATTTTATAAAAATATTGACTCAATGATGCACCAATTATCCACAAATCCTGATTATCAAATTTCTGTTTGACTTTGTAAACTTTCTTTTCAAGCTGTTCCAGCTGGAACGACTCCTGACTTTGATATTTGATTTAAATTCAGGGCTGGTAGCTTTCCTTTAGAGACGTCTTCAAGAAGCAGGTTGTAAACAGTGACCAGGTGATTATCGATGTAACTGCTAAGATACCTGAACTTTAAAGTCCCCGCAGCACCTCAGACAGCCTTTAAGGCGCTGTGTAAGCTTTTGATTTAAACTGAATCATCATCATGTTAAATGTTTTTCAAAGTTCAGCGAAGTAAAGTCTGGAAACTTCAATTTCTCGCCCCTTATCGCAGAAAAACAAGCGCCTGGAAGATGGCGGGGATAAGAAAGTGGAGACTTTACTTTCATGTTTCCAATTTAGAGTGGGCACAACAGGAAGGAGAAGGCAGCCTTTGATTTATATTCAAATGAGAAGTATACAGGGGAAATTGGATTTCTCTTTCATTTCAGAGAATGAATTTCCTGGTGGCAGATCGTATTGTATCATCGGGTGGCGTTAATATCCAGCTCTGAGCGTCAGGAGCGACTCTTCATTACAGAGACTCACAGGAACTTTCACACCTCCTCGCCACACAACGCAGTGACAATTTCCATTTCTGTTTCAGTGTTCAAACAATACCCCCGAGGCCACTTAAGACATTTTTCACCCGCTTTAATTTACACTTGAAAGGAGATAACATATCAAAGGAGCTCTGCTTTAAATTTTAAAGAAAACTTGTTTCTGCTTTACGTCCCTTATGTCAACCAGGCGGGCTAATTCTGTACCTCAAAGCCAGCCAGCCGCAGGAGCCTCCTTTTGGAGGTGTAATTGAGTTCAGCGTGTTTGTACACCGATAAAAAATTCAGCAACGTACACAGCCAGCCTAATCAGACTGCAAAGGCTCATGGGAGAAAACACCATGCACAGCAGAATCCAGAGAGGAGCTGCTAACGAAGTGTTTGAGAGGAATCCTTCAGTCCTGATTCAGATCTGGTTTGCTCTGGGTCTGACACAGAGGTGCATGTTGTCATCCTCACAGGACTCAGAGAGCCTCTGTGATGTTTCTGTTCCAAAGACGGGAGACGAGCTCTGACGGGAGCCAGTTCTCAGAGTTTAATCAAGTGTTAAATCCCAGAGTAAACATGGCGGCTCTTCAGGTCGGCCGGATCCTCCCTCTGTTCTCCACAGAGCCTCGTCTTTGATGCCTCACAGCAAACCTGTCTCTACACGTTTATACACCTGGTTGTCTCTTTGTTTACCTTTCTGCTTTGTGACAGACTTTAAGCTTCATGTCAGTGTTAAACTTCTTGACTGGGCTGAGCTGCGTTTGAGGACGGGCCGTGAGAGCCGTTCAGCACAAAAAGAGAAATCTGAGTGTTTGTGTCTTATTCAGTAAAAATCCACTCAAAGACTTCATATGAGCCACATTCACCTCACAGCTCCAGAAAAATGTCTGATTTCAAGATACTAGAAGAAAAAATTACACTTGATTTGCTCACAAAAAGTCTGACAACAGCAAAAAGAAAATAATATTCAGGTTTCTCAAATTAGGATTCGTCTTTTTTCTGAACGTATTGGCATTTTTTTTTTTTGAGTAATTCAGGCGTCATTTTTGTCTTTAAATGACCTGAAATAAGACTTTTTCCTGAACTTAGCTCGCAAATTAATAAACTTTAAAGTCCCTGTGAGGACTTTCTGAGTGATCCTGAAAAAGTCTCTCTTCTAGATCTCTGCCTGATCCTGATCCACAACTTTAAATCAGATTATCAGCACCAATATAGGTTATTGATAAATGATGTTTCTCAGCTTCCTGATCGGGTCGGGCAGGACCGGATTGATTTACAGCATGTTGAAGTCTCCATGACAACACCACGCCAGCTGATGAAGTTTATCAGAGAGAAGAGAGATCTGAGTTTGTCTCTGCTGAAAACGATTTCTGTGATTAATTTAGTAGAGATGGTGGAGACTGGAGCTGAACTGACAGACAGAAAAAGGACAGAAGAGAAGAAGAAAGATAAACAGGAGAGAGAGAGAGCACAGGCTAAAGGCTAAAACACAAGCTAAAGGATAAAACACGGGCTAAAGGCTAAAACATGAGCTAAAGGCTAAAACACGGGCTAAAGGCTAAAACACAAGCTAAAGGATAAAACATGAGCTAAAGGCTAAAACACGGGCTAAAGGCTAAAACACAAGCTAAAGGATAAAACATGAGCTAAAGGCTAAAACACGGGCTAAAGGCTAAAACACAAGCTAAAGGCTAAAACATAAGCTTAAGGCTACAACACAGGCTAAATGCTAAAACAAGCTAAAGGCTAAAACATGAGCTAAAGGCTAAAATATGAGCTAAATGCTAAAACACAAGCTAAAGGCTAAAACATGAGCTAAAGGCTAAAATATGAGCTAAATGCTAAAACACAAGCTAAAGGCTAAAACATTAGCTTAAGGCTAAAACACAAGCTAAAGGCTAAAACACAAGCTAAAGGCTAAAACATAAGCTTAAGGCTAAAACACAAGCTAAAGGCTAAAACATAAGCTTAAGGCTAAAACACAAGCTAAATGTTAATCTGTTTGTGATAATGTTCATTCCAGCCCACATGCAGCAGTTATTCTGCAGTGATCTGATCAAACTTGAGAGTCTTTCAATAAAATGATGAGTGAGGTTACGTTAGCTCTGATTGGTCGATGAGCAGGACATAAGTATTCACTAACGTTACACGTTAGCCTACAGATACGTCTCAGAGCAGCTTCTACTAAACTCCAGAACAAACTGACAAAGTTTACTTGTTGTCAATTTTCAAACAGCAGCTCTGTGTAACTGTTGATCAATACCTTACCTCCTCACGTTGTATCCAGTAAAAAGTCGTCTTGAACAAAGAAAAGTAGTGTTAAAAAGAAGATCTGATCTCCATTCATTTCCAAAACAAACACACGCCTTGTTTAGAGTCATGACATCACCACAGCGCGCGCATGATTCCAGCCTAAAGGTGTCGCTCACAGACCAGGTAAGGAATAAATCTGGACACAGGCTGATCAGCAGTTCCACCACTGATATTATTATTATTTTTTTTACTAAAAATAAGACGTAAACACTCACTTAAACATCAGTTTTTGCAGCGAATGATGGATTACGTTCCTCCTGTTGGTTTCCTCCAATAAAGAAACAAGAATTTAAAAAAAAAATCAGGCAACATTTACATGATCAACATGTTATTCTAAGTTTTCAAATGTCAGATTAATATCACAAGACTGATTCAGTAAGAGGCTAATATGATCTTATTCTAACAGACAGTTTCTACAAGCTTGTGCCATAAATATCTACGACAGGAGCTCCCAAAGTTTTAACCCTGAGACTTATTATCTGATGTGTATAAAATGAGTCTAATTCAGGTCACGTGTTGCTGTTTCCTAATTTAATCTGCCTCCACTGATACCGTCGTTATCCTGGTTTAGTGACCTCGAGGGTCAAAGAAAAACAGATGAAACATTCCCTGTTTGCATAGTTTTACATCAAATTTAAACCCCATCAAAGTTTTTTTACAATACTGGATTAAAAATTCAGTTTTTGAAAGTTAAAGCTTGAGTTTAAAACTTTCTGGGCTTTGTCGAAACAGACCCGTCAGAGCTTTCCTCTTTATAAACATCGCACATCTCCTTTGGTCTGTGCTTTCAGCTTCAGTTCTGGATCATTTTATTATTTTAGAGGACTTTAAAACTTGGATTAAAGATAATGTGAGTCTGTGTTACTTGAGTGCTTATGATTAATTGATTGATGTGATGGTTTTTCAGTCTTTTATGCTGCTGCCATGTCCCTGACACGTGTTTTTTTTAACACTCTTTGAGAATAAAAACTAAATGACTGATGTGATGCCACCCTGTCGTTTTTCTCTCACAGTAAAACAATAAAACAGTTTAAAAAGCTGCAGGGTGTGAGGATCGCAGCTGCTGAAGTGGATGGTAAAGACAGAGAGCGTAATGGAAGCAAACACCAGCGCTCCAGAGTCAGAGAGACGTAGACGTGGGCCTGCGTTTAGCCTCCAGCCGGCGGTATTTTGAGGTGTGAGCGGCTGATTGGCCTCCTCGAGCTGGAGTCTGCAGGCGGTTTGGATGCTGGTTTGGATGCTGGTTTGGATGCTGGTTTTGGGAGCTGCAGCGACTTAAATAGCCCCCAAACCGGGAGGGTACGTGTGACAGTGAGAATGACGTACGTGAAGTGTGAAATCAGGACATCTCGAGAAGCCCGCGTGAAGCAGGCGTTGCTGCGTTCATGGATTAACAGAGCAGCTTCTAGAGCGGAGAGAGAAGCGATGGCTCTTTGAGTACCGCTGGTAGTCTCAACTTAATCTGGATGTTTTCTGTCCAACATGAGCTGCTCCTGTTTGAGGGAAAATGTTAAACAGCTGTAATCTCTTCAGGCCCAGAGGAGGCAGACAGTAATAAAATTACACGCTCGTAACAGATCCGCTTTCTGATGCTCTACTAGACTGAAACAGGATTGGGACTTCTTTAATTTTGGATCAGGAATGACTCTGAAAACCAGAGCGTCCTTTAAACCTGCCTCTAAAGCTCTAAACTGTGAACCAGCTCCATCTCCAGGCTGGAGCCTCAGCATGTTCCCGGCTCCACCTGCTGGACGGGCACAGCAATAACAACACCTCCATCCTGGTTCTCAAGTCTCCTTTATTTTCACTCAGTAAACAGACCAACGCGCAGAACAATTAAAGGACTTTTCAACCCAAACAGGACAAAACAAGATGATCATCTCTGCAGTAATTCAGTTATTTTAATCAGCTAATCAAATAATTCAAACTGAACTGAAACCCAATCAAGTGTTTGTCTTATTTTTAGTCACCTGACAAGAGCAGAAAACGTCTCAATACAAGACATCAAAGATACAGACGTGACGCCTGGATTCCTCATGAAGAGCATCAAAAAATACCAACATGGTCAGAAAAATGTTCTCATGTAGTTTTTTAAAATAAGTGGAAAAAAAAAACCCAGTTTCGATTCAGGAAACTAAATAAACGTCTTTCTGACCCCAACAGCAGATCTTTTTTTACTCATAACAAACATTTCAGGCTTCATTTCTGTCTTTTAATATCTTGATGTGTGATATTTTTCTGGACTTTTAGGTGAATGTGGCTCATATTAAATCCAGCAGACCTTTTTTTTTTTGTTTGTTTTGGGTTTTTTTTTTGCTAGCAATCCGCTTGTTAAGTGGTGATGTCACTAAACTGTTTCCGGATCCAAGTCATCTTTGACTCCTGCATTTTCAGTACGCCGCAACGCTGCGTCCCTCCCTGTTTTAACAGGACAGACACAAAGAAGGACGATCGCTTATATCCTTTTTTAGGTTTCCGTGCGACTTCACATTTTTTTCTAAATATTGCAAAAGAATTCAAGAACACATAATTGACTGTTCATCCATTATTGTTCTAAGTTATGAAAGCCACAAATAACACTGGGTCACTCCTCTGTAAACAACACCTAACTGAGAGCCTGTGCTGAGCAGTGCTAATGTTGATTTCTCAAGGTGATGAAATAACGTACTGACCTCTTTAATCGTCAGTATGTTGACATGAACTGAAACAGACAAGATTCATCACGATATTAAAGAACCTCCAACTTACGAGCCTGCATCTGAGCCAGTAGACTCATCATCTGACAGCTTCTCCTTAATGACCTCACTCTTGTGTTTACAAATGTACAGATTTCAGTTACGCTCAGTCCTATCTTATTTGCTAACACCTAACTCATCTCAACTTTGTATTCTCTCTTCTTCATTGAAGCCTGAACTGTACCCTTTATCATGCCTCCAGGGAGGACACACACACACACACACACACACACTCGAAACTCTGTTTGAGTTAAAGGAGTTTCGCCCCTTTTTTAACCCTAATCCAAGAATCAGCGAAAAAAAGAAGAAGTGATTGTGAAAAGATTGACCGGTTCTGCCATTATTTCTCTGCCAAGTCATAATAGAGCGCGACTGTGTTTGGACCCGGAAATGGATGAAACGTCACGGATGACGTAGGACTCAACAAGCGGATAAGACGTGAACGCTTATATTTCACTTACTTTTGCTTTTTTTCCTCTAAAATTTTATTTAACATCAGATTTTTCGTGTGTTTCAGGATCATTTTTCCGACTCAAAATGCTACAAATTCAAGTTACTTTTAAATGCAGAGAACAATTAATTCAAATTTATCTTCAGGGACTCGAATTAGCATCCAGTAAAGTAAAGATACAGTACAGAGTACAGAGTGCAGATCATGATGGAGCCTCTGTGTATTCATATATATTAACATCATGTATGTAGATCAAACAATGACGTCATTAATAGTAACTACAGTATGTATTTATATCACGGCTGTTTAAAGGTGCAATCCAACATTTTCTCCACTGATTTCAGCAGCAGAACATAACACTGATTGGCTGAACATAATATGTACACACAGATATTGTCGTGATCATTTGGGTGGACTGGTCCTTTAATTATTAAAGCAGACGTAATGCCACAGAAAGAAACACTTAAAGATGTTGCAGTGAAGTTAATTTAACCGCTTTTTTAAAGAGACGATGACGACATGTTTTTAAGGTGAGAGTTATAACAGCAGGTGAATCTTTGGTTGATGTGAAACAAGCTGACAAACAGCTGAAGTCTCCTCCATCCATCCATCCATCCATCCATCCATCCATCCATCCATCATCCATCCATCCATCATCCTTCCATCCATCATCCTTCCATCCATCCATTGTCCATCCATCCATCCTTCCATCCATCCATCCATCATCCTTCCATCCTGCCATTCATCCATCCATCCATCCATCCATCCATCCTTCCATCCATCCATCCATCCATCATCCTTCCATCCATCCATTCATCCTTCCATCCATCCGTTGTCCATCCATCCATCCTTCCATCCATCCATCCATCATCCTTCCATCCTGCCATCCATCCATCCATCCATCCATCCATCCATCCATCCATCAATCCATCCATCCATTCATCCTTCCATCCATCCGTTGTCCATCCATCCATCCTTCCATCCATCATCCTTCCATCCTGCCATTCATCCATCCATCCATCCATCCATCCATCCTTCCATCCATCCATCCATCCATCCATCATCCTTCCATCCATCCATTCATCCTTCCATCCATCCGTTGTCCATCCATCCATCCTTCCATCCATCATCCTTCCATCCTGCCATCCATCCATCCATCCATCCATCCATCCATTCATCCATCCATCCATCCATTCATCCTTCCATCCATCCGTTGTCCATCCATCCATCCTTCCATCCATCCATCCATCATCCTTCCATCCTGCCATTCATCCATCCATCCATCCATCCATCCATCCTTCCATCCATCCATCCATCCATCATCCTTCCATCCATCCATTCATCCTTCCATCCATCCGTTGTCCATCCATCCATCCTTCCATCCATCCATCCATCATCCTTCCATCCTGCCATTCATCCATCCATCCATCCATCCATCCATCCATCCATCCATCCATCCATCCATCCATCCTCTGCTGCAGGATCACTGCTCAGTCCTTCTGTTTTCATGCAGACAGCTTTGACACAAACGTTAAGAGAACAAGTATCCAAATAAATAAATCCCCTCGTCAGGAAAAACAAAGAGTTCATGAGTTTATCCAGAACATCCCGGGTCCCAGAGGACGCCGCCGCCGCTTTAAGAGAAGAAAATCCAGTGATGGGAATCCTCCTGGTCCTCTCTGCGTGATATCATCCCAGAATGGTCCGCAAATATCATCCAGAAAAACAAGAGCAAAAAGGCATGTGGTGTGAGAGCGAGACGAGTATCAGCGTCGCAAAAATCAAAAACATTTGTGTAACATCCAAAATGAATCCAAAGTTAGTTCAAGATGTGTTCACGTCACTTTTATCGAAGATCTTTGCAACACCTGCAGGAAAGAGTTCCTTCTGACTCAACCTGAGCTGCTGTGCGTCAGGAAGGACGGTCTGCTCTGAGACCTGCAGACTCTCTGCGGATGGTTTATGTGATCACTGCTCTCACAGAGCTCTTCAGTGGACGTACCGCTGAGTTAAAGCAGGGAAGAGTCTGTGAGGGTCACGTGTTCAGAGCTGCTGTTTGAGGACAGCGACACGACCTGCGAAGCTTTTCAGCTTCAAAACGAGCTCAGTTGATCACTGAGCAATGAGCAAACTATCATCCGGAGGATAATCAGCTTCAATGTTTCTATAAAGTTAGTTTTGATGCCAGAAGAAAAGGTTCAGGAGACGTCTTTAACAATCTTCCCACAGAAAGAGCTTAAAGGAAGCTGGAGAGCACCGAACTCAAAGACAGAAAGTCCACGCTAAGACAGATGAATCAAACAGCTTTAAAGATGGATCATGGCACAGCCCCCCCCCCCCCCCCCCCCCCCCTCCTCCTCTTTAAGGACCCTAAAGGCTTAAGCCTCCTCTACATGTGGGCAGACCTGCTCTCTCTGGAAGGATCCTGCTGTTTGAAGAAGCGTCTGTGTCTTTAAAGAGGCTACTTGGAGGAAGGTTCCCCGTCAGGCCTCATGCTGAAGGGCTCCAGGCGCTCGCTCTCAGGCAGCATGTTGTTGAGCCGCTCCATCAGCGGCACCGTCTGGTCGATGCCCATCTGGATGCGTCTCAGGATCATGGACATCTCGTTGACCTTCTGGATCTGCTCGGCGTACTTGGCGTAGCGCTTCTGGCGCTCCTGCATGATGCTGAACAACGTTTCCACGGACAGATCCATCTGGAGAGGAACGTTAAAGAGAGGGTCGAATCAAAGGGAGGGAAACGGTCACATGGTACCTCAACATTAATACACTGAATTTAACTATAACTGATGTGGAGAGTAAATGTTGCCTTGGGATGTGCCATTTCATACCATCTATGATGATACCAGTTTAAATATTTAGATGATATAATTTGTCATATTGTGATATTTACACTGTGGGGACGTGAGGACGTATGACTTCACTACTGAGCGGCGAGAGCAGCATCAACTTCAACTCCTTTCCTATTGGTCAAAAGTGAACCACATCAGCCAATCATAAAATGATATGGTTGCCAGGAGAGAGGGGGAAGTTTTGGGAGTTACAGATGCGATAGAGGAACAACTAAGAGGAGCTAAAGTGACTTTTAGCGTGTTTGGATTACATCGTTGACGTGCAGTGTGGTGTGTTGAGTGTGTGGGGTGTTTTTTTGTTTTGTGTGTCAGAGCAATGAAGCCAGTCATGACAATAAGTCTGTGAAGTCTTATCGTGACACCTGATTGTTTTATAAATAGAAGTAAACAAAAGCTCAGGGGGGTTTCCTGTATCTTTAAGCAAACAGTTCTGTTTAACTGTGCTGTTTGCTACATGTGTACATGTGTTTTTAAAATGTATAATTTATGTTTCTGTTCTAAGATGTAAAAATGTTTGTGGTTTCAACAGTAAAGAAAAAAAATCAAACTTTTTCCCAATTGTTTTTTTTTTTTTTTTTCATATTTTAGGTCCAGTGTTCATAAATTTATATATTTTGACACCAAGCAAGGCGGGGTGAGCAGCTTTTAGGTGAAATAAGGTAAAATCAAAAGTTGTCAAAAACAGCAAACTGACCTCTTGACCCCAGAGGGTTAAAAAGGTTCCTGTGTGAAATTTGACACGTGGCTTAAATTTATAACCGGCTGTTTTATTTTGAAGGTTTGTCCATGAAAAAAAGAAACTAACAGGGACTCTCTGCTTTACTGCTGTGAGGGAAACTCCAGTTTATGTCACAGAAAAAAATATCAATACAGTTCTAATATTAACATTTTAGTTTGATGGTATGCATCAAAGCATCGTCTCAGGGCAAAATATGGAGATATGAATAAACTGCCGTTTGGCCCAGCCCTGACGCAGCCCCTCCTCCGGTTCACGCTAACCACGCCGCTCTCACCTCTTTGATCCTCTTGACCAGCGCGTTCTGGTCGAAGGCCACAGCCTCAGCACACTGGTGTAAGTGATCCTGGTACCTCACACAGAGCTGCATCACCTGGGCAGCATCCAGCCTCTCGAGACACACACTGCTGGGCGACGTCTGTCCACTCAGGACTCCTGTCGTGAGAGCGAAGAGAAAATGACTCGTGTGGACAAGTTGGACCAGAGTAACACTCGTGTAAAAACTGTAATAAGCGTTGCACAGGAGTTGCACCCACACAAGAAACTCATTATCCACCTTCTAATGCAGTGCTAATGGGCTGCGACGGCAATTAGTTTCTGCAAATATATGTTAATGGACTGAAGGAGACGAGAGGGAAGAGACATCTGCATCTCTGCTCCCATATTTCTCACAGACATCAACACTTATTTAAAAGACTAACTGGAATGAGACAGAGAGGGATAACATTAAACTGAAACTACAGCTCAATAAACTACAACTACAACTCAAGAGTCTCAAAATTAACATCATACAACTGGACCGTGGACTGAAAGTCAATCCTGTGAGACTTGAGGGTCACCTTTCAGGAGTGGCTGAAATGTTGGTATTTCTTGCAGCTTAATGACATCCGGGTCGTTGTGGATGTTTCTCATTGACTGCGTCCCCTGAGCCACGACCACGATATCATCCATCTTCGCCTTCTGCTTTGCCGGGGACGGCACCACTGCAATGACAACAACTCAAGTAAAACCAACAGATCGTATCTCATTCACAAGGCACAGGAAGTAAATCACAGGAGAAGTGACTTAAAACTGAGTAACACTGGAAAACATTTTCTTTTCACACTTTCTTGAAAACTCAAATAGGGGATATCCTGCTTTGCTATATTTCCAACTTCAATATAGTGCAGAATGCTGGATGTTGACATTAAACAGATTTTTCAATCTGCCTGTAAACTGATAAAAACAGCACGAGATCTTCACCAGATCTTGCTGAAATGATGAGGTCATAACATCAGGATCTCCTATGTCACACTGGAAGAAGGGGCCTCAAACACTAAGGTCTGCCCATAGCTCCACTCCCAACAGGCCTCCAGGGGGCTGGCCAATCAGAGTGATGTTTTTTTTTGGAGCAGGCACCCTTAAAGAGACAGCAACTAAAACGAGGCATTTCAGACAGTTTCTAAAACAAAAGTGAGAATAAAAAAAGAAGAAGCACATTTTAAGATGAAAGTCATGTTTAACGACTACGGGGGCACCAGAGGGAAAGAATTAAGACTGTAAAGAGCACAATAACCCCTCTGTAAATCATACTCACTGCTACGTAAGTACACAAACAATAAAAAGAGCGGTAAATGCCAATTAAAGTGCATTTAATAACTTAAAGGCTGTACATTCAGGGGGGTATTTGAACTATTTTACAACTTAAAAGCGTCATAATTATATCTATAGTTATAATAATGCTTATATCCAAAACGACTTAGATATGCAGCTTTGTTCTGATGACAAATAAACGATAAACAGGTGCCGAAAAGCTTCTGCAATTATTCGAAGTAATAAACCTGACACTAATACCAACTACCCTGCAAAATAACACGTGAGTTAGCAAGCATTAATTTAGTGTAACTCATTTTTTAAAGCTAATAAGATAAATCAATCACATTCAGCACTTCTTCCACTCACCAGATGAGCTGTAATCGGAGTGTTTATGCTCCGCATCTCCGCTCTGCTCGGCTCCCATCCTGCTAAGCTAACGTTGTGTATATGTAGTTCGAGAGCCGTTAGCTTCCCTCAGCCGCTCCGGAAACCGTGATGATGAAAATTAACGATCAACACAGATGATACCTCGACCGCAGAGACCTCACATGACTTCAAAACTCGACGACGACACACAAAAAAAACCTGATACACATCCCCAAAATGAAAGAGTGTCGATTCAGCACTTAGCAATTTAGCTAAATGTAAGCAGCGCTAGTTAGAAGCTTACAGGCCACCGTAGATCCCTAAAATACTACATTAGCAGCAATAACGCTTTAAGTTTGAAGAATTCAGCTGTTTTACTATAAATAGAAACACAAATGTCAGTAATGAGTCAGGACTGCAGCTTGAGCTCAGGGCAGAGGATACACTTCCGTAAATAATGATCACGAGGTCTGTTCTTTTAAGCGCAACCGCAACCTGCTTTGCGTTATCGCCCCCTGCCGGACGTTATCATCTAGGTTCAGATTTGGTCAAATATCAGACGTCAAAATTCACTTTCTCTTACTTTTTTTTTTGTTTGTTTGATTAGTTCGTGTAAAAGTCATGAAGTTTTTTGAAATTTTAAAACGTGGTTATATAAAAAATGTGACCCTCAAATTACAAATTAAGCTAAATAAATAAATAAGGACACTCAGACACTGACCTGTGAAAACATTAATCCATATTTGCCCTTTTTATTTTTCTATTTTAATTTTCTGTTTTTGCTGGATACTCTGTAAGGAATCACTTTATGTACACCTGTAAATAAATCCATAATAACCAAGCACACTCAATCTTCAACTTTTTAAAACATTTAATGAACAGGACACAACTCATCCATGAAGCATAACAACAAACCAACAGTTGTATAATAAATCCTAAAACCTTTAAGCTTGGATTGATTATCTGAACATTTTTCTCATGAGTAGCTACAAACCGAACCAGCTTCGGGAATTATCTCACTCATCAACCTGAAGCTTCTTTAGTGAATCAGAAACATAAAATTTAACATAAGACCACAATTTCCTCCAAACTTTGCTGAACTGAAGGTAAAAGTCTGTAAACACATGCGACGGCTTCATCGCGTAGATTTGCCGGTTAAACTCTTCTGGGCCTCTCCTTTTCTGCCTGCTTTTCATTTTCCTCCTCAACGATGGGGTAGGGTCGCAGGTCCAGGGTCAGAATGCGGCTCAGCATGCATCCATCAAACTGTAGAGGAAAAAAAAAAAGATCTTTATGTGTGCACTCACAGAAGTTTGATCTGATTTGCAAAGTGTCCAAAAAGTTTTCTTACGTCTGAGTAGACTCCAAGCAAAGCGTCGGCCTTTGAGAAAAACTCCTCTTTCAGGGAGATGACGATGATCTGCATGTTGGTTCTGGTCTCCTCTCTGATGAAACTGGTCACCTGGACACACAAGAACTCATCAAACAAGATAAAAAACTGAACAACTACAGTTTTTTTTAACCACGTGAGGGTGTTAACAAGTTTTTTTAATCTCAGAAGAAAATTTGATGCAGTTTTTTACATCTGTTTGCAGGTATCACGAGATAATTAAACTTCAAAAAAGCTAAAAACTAAAATGATTATTGAACTAACTTTAAGTAAACAACATGCAGCGGGGTTCTTACCTTGCCGATGTTAGTGTTGTCCAAAGCTGCATCCACCTCGTCCAAGACGAAAAAGGGTGCAGGGCGGAAGCTGAGAGGAAATCACATGAACAGCACAGTGCCAAAACCACGGCTGCTGAATCTGAGGTGTCTAACGTCAGATACTGAAGAAGTGTGTGTTAGAGAGAACGATATCAAAGCTTGAGCTGCAGCGTCAGTCGCTATGAGCTCAGTGTATCTGAAGAGATGACGAGGATTACAAATCCAGACTTCCATCGTCTATTCCTCAGCTCACGCCTTGAGTTTCTCCAGCCAACAGAGCGAGAGAATTCCAGATGAATTTTACGTTACGGAGGGAAGTCCGCTGCAGAAATCTGTAGTTTACTTTGTCGTCTCCATTCATTGTTTTGAAATGTTAAGAACGGAGCCGCTCAGTGAAATCAAACGTGATGCATTCGACTGATTCAGGAAAATATTGTGAGGTGAGAATTCACACCATGAGTTTACCTGTGGATGGCAAACAGCAGGGCCAAGGCGGCGATGGCTTTCTCTCCACCGGACAGATTGTCCATGGACATGAAGCGTTTCCCCGGTGCCACGCAGTTGTAGTTGATGCCGCCGAGGTACGGCTCATCTGGATTCTCTGCACTCAGGATGGCCTGGAGAAACAGCACAAGCATCTCATGCTACATTTACTTTTTGAAATGCATTTTAAAAAAATGACCCAGTCTTCACCTGAGCGCTGTTGTTCCTGCAGATTTTTTTGTAGATCTGATCGATGACGACAGAAACGTGTTCGAAGCACTTGCTGAAAAGCTGGAAGCGCAGAGCTTTGACTTGTTCAAACTCCTGGCTGCATTTTCTGGCTGCTTTGGTGCTGGCATCGAATTCTACACGAGGGAAAGAAAACAAATCGAGAGTCCAGGTACAACGGTTCACGCTCGCACAGTGAAGAAACGTCAGAGCAGTCAGAGAAAGCACAGACATGCTAAAAGATTTAAAACATTAAAATAAGTTAGAAGCTCGGGAAAGTTGGAATAATCTTTGTACAAAAACATTAATGTCAGTTCATCAATCCTGGAGAGTTTGGAGGCTGAAGGAGCGAACTGCATGTCCCAAACTCCGTCTGACTCCCAGCGTTTGTTTTCAGCTCTTAGTTTTAATCTTCTGAAAAAAAAATCATATTAGTTTCAGTCACATTTTATGCTGGGCTAACACCAAACGATTTTCACAGTCTCAGACTAAAAACTGAAAATCTTTAGTAAATCTCTGAGTTTTACTGGAGTCACAGCGCGCTCCCGTTTTCTCGATCGTTTAGTGTGAGATAGTAATCTGCGCTGTTTCACATCAGTCTTTTTCTAGTCTTGAGTTTGCGACAATATCAAACACGTCTGATATTATCGCAAGTCGCAGTGACGTAACACAATCAACAACCAATAGATGAGCGCTGACAAAAGCAGAAACAGGAAACCCGGCAGTCATGAAAAATAACAATGGAGGAACGACGGAGAAAGTGGACCGTGGAAAAAGAGGAGCGAATGGTGGAGTTATGGGCAGAGCATCCCTGCCTGTTCGACATCAACTCTCAAACGTACCACGACAGAGTGGAAAAGGAAAAGGGTTACTACTAGGAGGAAAAATTGCATGGTGGGAAAAAAACACTAAAAGAATCTAGTTGTAGTCTTGTAATTAGTGACCCTGCAAGATTCACAGTCTTTGTAAAATCTCAGTCTGAGACTAAAAACTCTGGTGTGAGCTGATAGTTTTCCAGGAGTCTTTTTCAAATCTTTTCAAAGTCTTCTGATGTACAGGTAGCATTAGTCGTTTCTACATGTGATAGTTTTAGTCCAGGTTAAACGAAAACTCAAAAAGGTTTTAGTCTAATTTCAGTCAGTTTTAGAAAAAAACAACAACAAAGTACTGAGTCTTGTGTGAGACAGATTAAACACACAGCAGGCAGAAACGTCCTGAACGTCTGACAGACCACACACGAACATTTACCTCCAGTCTCGTCTCATCAAACTCACAAACGTCTCGTCGTGTTTTAGTCAAAGAGCCACGTTTGGCTCCTCACCGTCGATTTATACTCGTTTTTAACAACTCTTGGCGTCTCCGTCTCATTGAGCACAGATCTGACGTACACCCAGAGAGGACACAGCTCCAAGAAACATCCAGGGAAAAATCCAACAAGTTTAACAGAGAAAGAAAACATACAGTCTGATTTGTTTCAGATCTTCAAAGTTAAAGAGAAGTGACACAAACCTTCTGTCACGCCCATCAACTTGTCCTTCACCTCTCTCATCTTCTCCAGAGCTTTCAGGTTGGGTGCAGGAGTGCGATGCAGAGTTAACTCGATGGAGGACACGGACTCCTTCATCTTCTCCAAGTAGGCCTCAACCTCTGCCTCCTCCTGCAGATGCTTTTACATCCACACAGGGAAATAAATGTAAATCAATTCTAACGTTGATAAACCGGGTACAGCGGTTAGACTTCACGTCTCACCCTGAGGTCTCTCCCCAGGTCAGAGTAGTCGATGACCAGCTGTGCCTCTCTCTCAAACAGGTCCATGGTGGCTGAAGTGCTCTCAGATTCAGAGTCCAGCTGCAGGCAATCAGAGCAGGTGAGATTATTATCCTGTACTTCTCAAACACTGTGCTATCCTGTGCTGAGAAATCTGCACAGGTCTCACCTGTACCCCGCTGATCTCATCCAGGCTCCCGGACAGCAGCGTGACGGGCAGACTCTGGATTTTGCAGGCCAGCAGCATGTTGTGTCTGGCCAGACGTTTCTGCTCGATGGCGGACTCTGCAGACATCACTTCCTGCTGGAGCTTCACCTGCTCTCTGAGACAAATAAGAGAGCATTCGCAGATTAAAACAGCTACGTTTTATCAGATTACAGTTTGATAACCCGGTTACACCTGCAGCTACGCTCTCGGGTCAGTCGTCGCGTCGTACTTGCTGATATCTTGGAGGCTCTGGGTTTTCTGGTCCAGCTCAGCTTTGGCAGCAGTAACCTGACTCTTCTTCATCAGCAGCTGGTTCTTCATATCCAGCAGCTTCTTCTGACCCTCGTCCACAGCAGCCAGCAGCCTCTCCTCATCCTTCTTCTGTTCGGCCAACGCTCTCTGCGCCTGTTCGATGGTTTCCTCCATTTGGTGGAGCTTCTTCTTCTGCTGGTTCAGCTGGCCTTCTTCATACTCCAGCTGTGTTTTCAGGCGAGTGCGCTGACTCTCAAACTCCAGGCTGAGAAAAGAAGAAAGAATTTTCAATCTCAAAACACGGGGTACCTGAGACTTTTGTGTCGCATTAGTCGAATCACGGCTGTCGTACCGCTTCGTGTCGAGCTCTGTCTGCTGCTTCAGATGCTCCTGCTCGTATTCTCTGATGCTGTCCACACCGATCTCAGCACAGAAGTCAGAAAACACCAAATCCTCGATCTAAAAACACAGAGGCCCACTTTAAATGCATGCAGCTTTTACATCAATTCAACAACTGATAAAGAAAAACTCTCAGAGCAGCAGAAACTTATGATTATGATATGAACACTTCATCACTCCTTGAGATTCACCAGCTCTTGTAAACCCCTTTAAGAAGTTTATTTCCTGCTGGAATAAGCTGCTCCACAGACTGAGGTACCTGATCGATCCGGTCTCTGATCTTCTTCATCTCTGCATCTTTCACCTCCACCGTCTCCAGCTGCATCTGGATCTGAGAGTCCAGGTTTGCTAATTCACTCTCCAGACGAGAAATCTCCTGAAGTGAGGAGGGTGAAACTTTAACCGATGATTGATCCGTCATGTGACATTTTATTCGAGAGAGTCGAGGATCTGCGGCCTCACCGCCTGACACCTGAGGATGTTTTTCTTCTGAAGGTTTTCCAGCTCGGTTCTGGAGTATTTCAGGCGAGTCTGAACACCCTGAGCCTGCGCAGTGATCAGTTTCAGGTCTGACTCCTTCCGTTTCAGCTTCATCAAGTCCTGCCAACGAGGCGAAATTACAGCGAAGGTAAAAAAAAATCCTGCATCACGTAAACGACTGCTTGTTGTATTTTGAGTTTTCGTTCGTTGACTCACCCGTAACTCTGCTGTCAGCTGCTGTTTTCGATCAATCAGCTGCTTCATGTCCTTCTCCTCCCAGCATCGAGCTTTGGTCCGCAGGTCACTGAAGCCTCCGGAGATGATACCCGATTTTGTAAACAGCGTCCCGTCCAAAGAAACTGTCTAAAAACACACTGACTTTGATGACAGTCCCTCCAGACGCTGCTGAGATTCAGTTTGTTTTGTCATCCCTGGATGAGGACTGTGTGTTTTACCTTCAGGCGCTCCCGCCCGTCAAAGGCCACGCTCCGTGCGTCTCTAATGTTCTCACACACCAGAGTGTTGCCGCAGACAAACTGCACCACTTTCCTCATATGTGCAGCACCTGCTGACGTGTTGACCTGTACGACGTCCACCAGCAGCTTGGCACCAGGCAGCTCCCTCAGACGCTCATTCAGGGATCCCACCTAAGAGAGGAGTCAACAAACACATCCCACTTCCTGAATCCAGCCGGCTGAGACTTTCTTACTCCTGACTGTCGTTCTGACTCACGTCCAAGTAGTCGATGGGGAGGAAGGTCTCAGGTTCAACACGCTCTGCTTTGAGGAACTGGATGCATTCACGGGCCACCTTCTCTGAAGCCACAACGATGGCGTTCATGTTGCGGCCGAACACCTTCGTGACGGCTATCTGGTATTTCTTATGAATGGGGCTGCACAAGTCAGACAGACGTCCGTACTGCCATGAAAGAAAAGGGGAGAAATTCAAGAAGATAAAAATGAAGTGACGCTTAGTTCTGAGCGGATCGTCTGTCACTCACCACTGTTTCAGGGTAGAGTCGGCACAGCCTCTCGAGCTGCTCTTTGCGCTGCAGCTCTCGTTTGCTCTCCTGCCTGTCCAGACGAGCGTTTCCCAGCTCCTCCAGCAGCTGACCCAGCTCCTGGTTCACCTCTGCCTGGCGCTGGTGGCCCTTCTGCAGCTCCACGCTCAGGCTCTCCTCCTGCCGACGGTACTCGTCAAGTGAAGTCCTGAAACAGGCAGTTAACGTACAAAAATCGGTTTCTTTCTCGTCACAGAAACGTGTCTTCAAAGGTGCTCCTGTGACCTACTTGCAGGTCTTGTTGTACTCCTCCAGCTTCTCTGCTCTTCGTGTCAAATCTTCCAGCTGAGTGTGGTTGCTCTTGATGGCGGCCTGCGACAGAAGATGTTTGAGATTCCAGCTTATGTCAGTATATCAAATGTTTATCAACAGTGGCGTCAGAAACATGCCACTGACTGTACCTCCACTTCCTTCACTCTGCGTTGATCGAAGGCTGTCTTTTCGTAGTCTGCTCTGACCTCCCAGCGCAGCTTTTCTGCCTGTTGGCTCAGGACAGCCCCCTGCTTTCTCGCCAGCTCCTTCAGCTCTTTGTATCGCTCCAGCTGCACATGAAACAAAAACAAAAACATGTTCAGGATGTTGTGAATGTGTCCCACTTTTCCCCCCACGTAACATATAAAAGCAAAGTTCTGCTTTAGCTGAATGTATCTTAAAGTAAGGAAATATTTGTGGTGGATTGAAAGTTAAGAAAAAAACGCTGCATAAAACTTGAAATCAGTGAAACTCTCAGCGTCCGACCTCTCAGCTCGTTCATGTTAACTGACTGTGACTGAATGGGGGAAGCACTGGTGGCACTGTTTGACACGTACTCACCTGATCCTCATCCAGGTGGATGTCTCTCCCCTGAGGGGCTCCCTTCGCCTGCGCCTGCCTCTCGTAGCTCCTCCAGGTCTTTTCTAAGTCAGCAATCTCCCGTTGTCCCTCTGTCAGCTCCTTCTCCTTATCAGAAATGAGCCTCTGACTCTTCTTCAGGGCATCACGGACCTGCTCAGCTTTCTTCAGGTGATGGGAGGTGTTCACCTTGGCTTTGATGTACTGGGAGCGACACTGGGACTGGATGTGTTCCTGTGCCCTGATTGACAGAGTGAATAGAAGTTGATTCTAGTTCATCAGAATCTTGCTGTCAGACTCTGAATCGATTTTATCATCTGAGACTTTTAATATGTGATTATCAAAATGAAACTGAGGGCAGGAAAACTGAATATTTTCTTCACCGAATTTCTTTCTCCATGTGCTGCTGCTCTCTGCTGAGGCGTCCATGTTCCTTTTTGCACGTTTTGACTGCGTTTTCAGCCTTCACCAGCTCACTGTTCTTGACAGCTGCAGCCTGCTGTTTCTCCTTCAGGGCCTCGCTCAGGGCGCTGATGCCCTTCTCATTATGATACAGCTTCGCCAGCTGCAGCTGCAGGCGATTTTGGTCGAGTTCATCCACAAGAGCCTGGTATTTCTGGGCCTGGGAAAGTGAGGAGGGGGGAAAGTTAGCGTATGCTTACATCAGTGATTCAGGACAAGAATTATTTCTGTTATTTAAGCCCTGAAGTCGTCACTTTACCCCCTGCCAGGTTTCAGCCGCATCAGGCATTTATCTTTTTGATCTATGTTCAGATTTTTTTCTCATAAAGAGATATAATGGTTAGAGAGTTCACGTAGGGTGACAAAGCCTCAGTATTCCTCTTCTGTGTGAAACTACCTCCATTTTCTCCTGGGACACCTGCTTCCTCTCGATGGTGGCAGATTTCTTCTTATTAAAGTGGAACTGAGTGTCCTCCTTTGCTTTCAGCAGAGCCTCTCTCTTTTTATCATACTCTGCAGCATACGCTCTTGACTGACTGATGGACTCGAACATCTTGGTCCTCTCCTTTGGGTCCTTCAGTGCTATGGACTCTACTGCTCCCTGGAAAAGAGGAGAATGAATAACTCTGAAACAGGAACAATGCCTTGGACATGAATGGTTGTACATTTTCTGCCTGCAAAGAGTGTTTTCTTTACAATGATTGGAACATATCGAGCATACTCCCACATGCATGTGCACCAGTGTCACCAAAATAGCCCCACACATTTGATTTCAAATCAAAGTTTACCTGGAACACTAGGCAGTTTTGAGCTTTGGTAAAAACACCAATCTTCTCCAGCTCCTCAATGTACTTGGCCAGACTGATTTGTTTACCATTGATGTGATACACAGAGGAGTCACCTGTTCGAAGAAAATAAATAAATAAATAAAAAACTGTAACAGCACATGATTTCACAAAGTCTTGAAGAGAAAACTAATCATAAGAACAGAAAATAAAACCGCACTTTGTCATGGCAGAATCAGCTAACCATAAGGATTGCAGTCAGACAGGGCAATAACAACAGCATACTGTCCATTATTAGTTTGTTAGCATGGCTTGCTTATAGGTTTGCTTTGAAAGGTAAATAATCAGACCAGCCTTGAAAATCTGCCCTCCTTACTCACCCTGTATACTCCTGCTGAAGACGGTCTCTTGGTCATTATCATCGCAGTACTTTATAGCAACTCGGGCTGTGTTGCTGACCGGCTTCCCAACGTGAGCTCCATGAATCAGGTCTCTGAGATGCTTCACCCGGAGAGAGGGCGCTCGCTCCCCCATGGCGAAGCTCAGGGCGTCCATCACGTTAGACTTGCCTGGTGTAATGGATTATCCACAGTACCTCTCTCGATAAGATTCATATGGGTGAAAGCATTTGGACTATCATGTGAAAAACTCATTAAACACCAAAATAAGTAACACCTGTCTATCTCTATGTACTGCCTGTTACTTACAACATTTCTCATTATAATAATCTGCTATTTTTGGATTTTTTTTTGTCCTTATTCTGTCTTTCTACACTGTACTTTTGAATATATCATAGTCTTATTTTAATGTTATAACATCTGACAAAGGTACTGTTGATGAATATCAGCCTTTCAACTAAACAAATTAAATAACTGTAATCTTAGGCAGCCTGAACAAACTTTGCATTTACATGAGTCAGTTTTTCAACATAAACCTTTGACATTTTTATTAATAAATAACAGCATCACAAAGTATTCAGCAGAGCCTTATCACATTTATAAGACGTATGAAGTTAGTAGTAGTAGACATCTTCATTAATTAAATTTATCTTTAACCTTCTCTCAACCCCTAGCATACATTTTTTTATTCGTCTTAAGAATAATACTCATTTGAATAAAGTAAGCAGTTAGCTGCAGCTTAACTCTGTATCAGGCTACATAAATGTAAATTTTATATTAACACGTATTATCCCATCACCTGGGGTATACACATTTAATTTAGTTATCACTGGATAATTACCAATAGCTAGCATAAAGGATGCTAGCTCCGTATAACTTTCAATGTAAAATTAGCACCGCTAGCTAAAGGGAGCTAGCTTCATAGCTAGCTCGCGCTCAAAGTTGTCCAAAAGACATCCACTTACCAGAGCCGTTGGTGCCGATTATGCAGTTAAACCGCATAAAATGACCGATGATTTGTTTACCACGCCATGACTTGAAGTTTTCGACTTCTATTTCTTTTAGATACCCCATTTTAATCTTATATTTAATGGAAAAACACTGTTAGTTATTGTGTTGGAGTCAAGGTTCTTGTCCCCTGAGGAGGAAGAAAGTTCAAAGGCGGGAAATAAATTTAAGATGGCGTTCGTAAGTCTCTTTTAACACGATTATTATAAATTTGGAAACATTAAATTTAAAAATACTGTCGAATTTAAGTTGTGTTTATTTCCTTAATTTCACACATGAATGCGTTTTAGTAATATAATAAACTAATATTACTATCCCAAGCCTTAAAATCTTTGGAAATCAATATTTGATGCTAGTTTGAAATTGTAGAAAATGTCAAACAGGGAGTATTTTCACTCAATACAACTTTTTCTTATTGCAAGAGTAAATTATGTTTTTTCCCCATTTGAACTAAAATGGTGGATAAGGGTAGTAAATACTCTTAACTTAATAGTAAATAGCTTATAACACAACTAAAAATATGGGTAATTTATTTGCCCTGAATGTAAAGATATCAAAACGAAATGTTTTGTGATTTTAGATTTTTTTACATGATCTCAGATTATTTGAGCTTTAGATTAATTATACCACAAACAAAGGATATAGAAGTGAAAAAAATGGACTTGAATACACCTCTTGATGGTTAATTTATACACTATATGTTTCGATTTGACCCATCGCCCTTCTCTGATCATTTCTTTAAGACAAGGACAGTAATATCCAGACAGGTTGTACTTGATATGACTTTTTTCCTACAGTATATTTTTGTTTTACTGGACTTTCCCCCCTTGTTAGGCATTTTCTTAAGTCATCATTGGTTGTCTTTAAATGTACTGTATAAATCAAGCCTAAACAGTTGACAGAGAAGTAAGTTATCCTGAAGTTAGTCCCAGCAAAACTGCTATCTTGATCTAAATAATGATTTGGAATGGTGTGATTATAAACGCATAATGTTCATAAACTGTATTTCAGATTATGTTTAAAGAATTAAACACAAACATGCAAAAAAAAAAAAGAGTCTTGAAATGCAGACAAACATGACTTTATTGGTCAGTGGATTATCTGTCGTAAATCAGCACCATCTCATAAAAAGTCATTCTGCTAATTCACAGACTTTTTACAAAGCTTTCCCCTTGGAAGTGGCACTTAATAGGGATGGTCACGGACGTACTCCATGATGTGTTTCAGGGCAAGCCAGGTCTCGCTGGCTGTGGGGATGATCTGATTGGCTGGCAGGATGAAACCATAGCGGCCAGTGTCTCTCAGCTCAAAGGCGTAGGAGTACTTGATGCCCAGGTTATAGGACCAGTCGATGCTGCCGCCACTGGCTGGATCTGAGAGAGCGAAGAGGAGTTGAATACGCAAGGTATTTTCTAAACTTTAATCATGATTTGTTGATTTTTTTCCCAAGGAATCATAGACAAGATAAACATTTAAATTATAGATGACTGATTAGTGCCCTCTTGTGGACAAATGACCCCATCTTCTTGTATGTCTTCTGATTGGTTTACTTCTTTGTTCCACAATCCAAAAAGTAACTCTTGTTGGCATCCTTTTAAAGTTTGTTTCTGAGCGAAGCTTTTATTCATTATTTTTAATACCCACCACCTCACACTGAAGTGCTTTGACATGAGTTTACAGTGTTGTGAAAAAAAGCAAACATGAACCAAAGGTCACTTACAGATGATCTTGCAGATGCTTCCAACCTTGTAACTGGTGCCATACAGGGAGGTGAGTTTCTGCACGGCTGCTCTGCCAACAGCATCCTGCAGGGAATAAAGAAATATTAAAGGTGTAAACAGACAACGATGCTGCAGAAGTATAAGATTATGAGGACATTTCCCTCATTTTCTTAGTTTATTGGCTGAAGAATTGGAATTAGGTGCTGGTGGTTCTTATTGTTGATTTTCTCTCAAGAGGATGGAGAGCAATCTAGTGCTTTTTAGGACAGTAGTGCACTTAAATTTGATGTAATGTGTTTTTTTATTGGGTAACAAAGCAGTATGAGGTTTGTTTTGCACAAATAAGTCAATAAACAAAAGGTTTGAGGGGGTTTAGGTTATGAAAGGAAAAAAGTTTAAGATATAAAAGTTATTTTCTGGAGTTCAGCTGGTGAGTCAGTCGAAAAATCTAATTCTTGAGCTGACTGGGAAAAGAAGTATACTGGTATCCACAGCCTGGACAGTCTTTGCAAACACAACTTTTAAAGGGCTACATAGAGAATTACAAGTTTAAGGGATTTATTGGCAGAGTTGGGGAGGTGATTTGTTTAGAGAAAGTACTAAAGATTTTTTTAATTGGTCTATTTATCAAAGTTGAAACATTTTGTTTTCCTGTTTCTAAGGTATAAAACTTTATGTCGTCTCCAAACTGTCACACAAAACAAACAAAACAAAGTCTCATCTTTCTCCTTGTGAGAAGAGACATTTATAAAGAAACAAAGAAAGACTTTCTGAAGTTTGATCCCTTCTATAACCTGGAAATCATGATAAAAATGGAAAGAAAAAGAGTGTTTCCCCCCTGCCTTACCAGCTCAGGTTGATCGGGAATGTCCCTGCAGGTGTAGCCGTAGGGGTACATGAGCAGCTGGGAGTAGGCGTGGACGGAGATGAAGGACTTGAAGTTTCCGTGACTCTTGATCAGGTTCACCACGTTCTTCACCTCGATCTCAGAGTGAGCTGAAGGGCCGTGGTAAGCGTCAGAGCAGGGGTTCCTGCTGGCTCCGGGGCCTGAGAGGAGAACATCATGTTATACCACATACAAGAGACAGATTCAACTTTGAAACGGTTCATACCCACACCAAAGGGACCAGAGGCCTGGACTACAAAGCTGGATATCAACTCGCTCAGTGAATCTAGGGTTTTCCAATCTGGATCAGGGCGCGCTCACACTAAAGGTGTGATTGGTCACCGTCTGACCAATAACAAACATGGAGAAACAGGAGAAACCCTGATCTAGCCAATCAGCATCAGTTACCACAGTGATTTATCACTCTAGGACGGAAAATCCAGGATTAACCCTGAAGTTACCTCGATAAGAGAAAATTCAGCTTGGTAGTACAGGAACAGGAAGTAAAAAAGATCAAAGAATTGAAGGTAAAACAGTAAAAGAGACTAGGACTAAGAAAATAAGCAGGAAAGGAAGAAAAGCTTATATAGAGAGAAAAGCAGTGACATAAACAAAGTAACCAAACTTCCAGAACAAAGTTTCTCTTCATGAGAAGCATTTGTGGTCTTTTCCACACTCACCACCAAAGCCTGCGTCCCAGTTCCTGTTTGGATCGACTCCACGGCACACAGAGCCAGAGTTCTTGGAGCGGGTCTTACGCCACATACGGTCCTGAACACATCACACAGTAACGAATAAGAGCAGAGAGATCATTTAAAACAGGAAGTAAAGGTTCAGCACATTTGTACTGAGTGACGGTGGCGTACGTTGGAGTGTGTGTAGGCGTAGCCGTCAGGGTTGGTCAGCAGCAACATGTAGATGTCCATGGTGTTCAGGAGGGAGGTGAGGGAGGCATCGGTGCCGTAATCAGTGGCGATCTGAGCAGGATGAGAGAAGAGTTACTAAAAGAAAAAGACCAATATTTCATTTCACATGCAGCACATGTGATGATTACAAAAACTACGACTTTAACAGCTGTCAGAGTTCAGTGTTTGCAGTGCAGCCGGAAAATTCTGCCCAAGAAACGAGAGAAACTTTGAATACACCGATAAAAACACATCTCAGACCAGATGCTGCGCTGGATGTTTTACCGTCATTTTGACTCACAAGGTCGTTAAAATTAGCTCAAAATGAATAATGATCCCCCATTAAAAAATCCAAAATGAGACCTATTAATTATTAATTACATATTTTAGCATGTCATCGCAAAAGCAACTCAAATACAACTTGTAACATTAGTTATGCAGGGCAAATGTATTGCTTAATGGGCAGATAGACAAAACAATGGGTGAATAAAACACTGTGTGACAGTGAAAGTGAACTGGATCGCTCTCGATAATCAGTTAACTAGAGCTGCAACAATTAATCGAATAATCGATTATGAATCGATTACTAAATTAATCGTCAACTATTTTGATAATCGATTAAGTCATTTAGGTAATTATTTT
The DNA here is from genome assembly GCA_030710495.1 of Labroides dimidiatus. Classification (NCBI taxonomy): domain Eukaryota; kingdom Metazoa; phylum Chordata; class Actinopteri; order Labriformes; family Labridae; genus Labroides; species Labroides dimidiatus. Next base: position 33,027,155 of record CM061147.1, read on the forward strand.
AGAAAAAAGCCTCATAAATGTGAATATTTTCTTATTTCTTTGCTTCTCTATGGCACTCCTGAATATCTTTGGTTTGCAAACCAGACATCTGATGATGTCATCTTGGAATCCAAAAAAAACGTTGACATTTTTCACCATTTTCTGAAATTTTATGGACCAAACAACTACTCGATTAATCAAGAGAAAAATCGAAAGATTAATCGATTATGAAAATAATCGTTAGTTGCAGCCCTGCAGTTAATGTGTTTTTACTCTTTAGATCTGGAGGATCTAACTCTTTGAACCGTCCGTTCATCACTGACTGAGTGATCTGCCGTACCTTGTTGGCTGTCCACACCCCGGTGGCCGGAGACACCCACTCTCTGGAGTGGATCCCGGTGTCGATCCAGATGGCAGGGCGCTTGTTTCCTCCGGTGCTGAACTGATCACAGTGATGACACAGCCAGGATTAAAACACACACACAGACAAATCTGTCGTAGCGTGTGAAGTGTGTCTTACCTTGAGGGCGTACATGGGCCTGTTCTCGTAAGATTGACCGATTTCCTGCTTGGAGACCAGGTTGGGGTACTGAGCCACCAGACTGTCCATCCAGCTGTAGATCTGAATGGGAAATGAGTGAGGTATTATAATGCAGCCAAATGCTGATGGAAGGATGTGTGTTTGTGTGAGTATCCTACAGTCTCCACATTATGGTAGGCTCCAAAGTTGAAGCTCTTGGTGCTGCGCTCCTTCATCTGGCTCCTCTGCATCTCAGCTTTCTCCTCATCCAGAAGCTCCTGATGTGACACAAAGAGAGGTGGAGTTCAGTGACCTGATGGCTCTCCATGCCGGAGAAGACAGCTCACAGCTGGCTGAATGTAGAGGACCACATGCCTGAAGGTCGTTGATGAGGATGGAGTAGTGGATGTCGTGTTGACGGAGGAACTCGGTCACAGCGCTGTGGCTGGAGAGCGGCAGGCGGATATCGATGGGGAGCTCAGTGGAGACAGGGTGGAGCCAGAAGTCCACCTGAAGTCACACCACATCATGACTTTACTTTGTTACTCTTCACCTGGAACTCCTCAAACTTAGATGTGCCCCCCCCCTCCTCATTTTTATAACACCTGGAAAAATCCAGCAGGTGTTGGAGGAGAATCTAATCTACACTCAGAGAATTATTCCTCACAGTATCATCTGAATTAATGAACCAAGTGCATTAGTGTAGATATGAGTTTAAATAGGACATGCTAATGAGCTAAATGCAAATTAACTCCAACATTGACTTTCATTTTTTTTATCACGGATTTCAAAATAAAAGCCCTGTTTTGAACGATTAGAGGTGTAAAAAATGACAAATTTCCTTAACTTAAAACGACCATTCAAAAAATAAAAAATAAAAAGTAAATGATAAAAAAAAAAAATCTCTTTACATTGAGGAAATCCTGATGTGTGTGAGGTTGTGTTTCTGACACTCGTTCATTGGTTGTTTGTTGACTTCCTCTTCAAAAAGTTGTGATAATTAGATTTAAATGAAAGGCGAAGGTTAACCTCTGCTTGATTTTTCTTTATTAAGGCCTCTGGAAGCTCCTGACTTCCAAACAAGTGCTGGTGCCTCTGTTAACCTCCAGCCCACACTCGCTCCTGAGGGGATTAATCGAGGCTGAAACTCATTTCCCTTTTGTACTTTTGGGAGTTGGTGAGAAAGTGTTTGCCACGAGCAGCTGGGAAAACTCAAAGTGTAGGTGTTTGCATATATGTGTGTGTACATGTGTGTACCTCCCACTCCTCTTGCGTCTCCAGAGCCTGCAGGAGCTGGATCTGCTCCTCGGACTCAGGAATGACCCTGATGACCTGATCCCTGGAAGAAATCCAGTTAATGAATATCATTACTCACGTTTTTTGTTGGTTTTTTTTTAACTTAATTTTCTTATTCTTGAATTGGACTGTGAGATTCATCCACAGAGATTAATGCTGTTGCTTACCAATATAGCAGCAATTATTCCTACAGAACAGCGAGTACCAGACCCAGGACTCCCACTCTACTCTCTCTAATACGGCTGTAATTATGATTTAATCTTCCTCCAAACACAAAGTCTCTGCATGAACTGCTCCCTGAATATAAATGTGCTTTTCCAGCTTCAGAAATCGTTTTGGTATGCTGAATATTTGAGGCACTTTGGGAGGAAGTAGACCTTTTTCTTGTCTCCAAAGACTTTAATTTAATAACTTAAGGCTGTTTTTGTGTCTGTGAAGGAAACGGCAGACGTGGGAGAAATTCTAACACCGAGCAGTCGTCGGGTTTCTCTTTAGATTGCTGGCTGTTAAACCTCTGAATCAGTCTCTTTATCATGTGGTGTTCCTCAAGGATCAGTGTTTGGGTTCACTTATATTTCAATCCTTCAACTATAAGGCAAAAACTTAAGTCTTGGAAAGCATGTATGTCTTATTTTCAGTGAGAACGGTTTTATCAGATGTTCATATGAGCCACAGTCACCTGACAAGTCAAGACTGTTTTTTTTTTAGATATTATAACAGAAAAATGACGCCTGAATTGTTTGCAAACAGCCGAATGAGCTCTGTAGTTTGATCGGTTATTGCCTCACACACACTCCGTCCTTGCTGTGTGTTAATCCAGCCGTATGAAAAGACTCCATGAGCTGAAAACAGTTAACCTTTCTGGGACACATCTCAGTCTCGGCTAAGTGGAACCAAACTCTGTTTGGTGAGAAAATGTCACACACAATGTCACGCAGAGCTTCCTTGATTTGCTGCCCTGAATCATATTTTGAATTAAATGCAAAGCCGACCTTTATTTATATGTTTTCTGAGTTTTAGGGGATCATTTAACTCTTAAAACTGCATGGTTGCAGTGACTCACACTGGAAAAACAAAGCTCTGAGCCCTTTGTGAAATCTTAAAACACAAAATCAGTTCATAACTCACCCAATGAAGACCCTCTCGTCAGCTTTGGCCGCAGCCACGAGCACCAACAGCATCCACAGGCCTCTCATCTCGTCTGTACGTTCGGACCGTTACAGGAGCACAAAGCGAGCCCGGCATCAGGTTTTGTAGTCTCTTCATATCACCTGCTGACAGGTGGACTGTTCCCACACAGAGGGGGACCTCACTGTCCTGATAAATGAAACGGCTCCTGTCTGGAAAGCAGCTATTTTAGGAGACGGAGTTGCTGATGAAGTTTCCTGTTATTTGTTCAGCGCTCAGCTGTAGATTGTCACAGATTCCCTCGATGTGTTCCTCACATTTTGTACAGTTCAAGATTTTCATGAGTCACATGCTCATACAGGTTAGCAGAGAAATGACACAACGTTCTGCACAAGCATGCAACAGGAGCTCAAACACACACGACAGAAAATTTAGAGACTAAACAAAAAAATGGATAAATTTACAAAATTTACATCTACAAGTGACAGTTCAAACTCTACCATGCAAAGACAAAGACATATATCAACGAGACCCAGAAACACCGCCGGCTTCTCTGGACCCGAGCTCATCTGAGATGGACTGACGCAAAGTGGAAAAGTCTGCTGTGGTCTGACGAGTCCACATTTCAAACTGTTTTTGTAAATCATGGACGTGGTGTCCTCCAGGCCAAAGAGGAAAAGGACAATCTGGATTGTTCTCAGGTCAAAGTCTCAAAGCCAGCATCTGTGATGGTATGGGGGTGTGTTAGTGCCCATGGCATGGCTAACTTGACCATCTGTGAAGGCTCCATTAATGCTGAAAGGTACATACAGGTTTTGGAGCAACATATGCTGCCATCCAAGCCACGTCTTTTTCAGGGACGTCCCTGCTTATTTCAGCAAGACAATGACAAGACACATTCTGCACCTGTTACAACAGCGTGGTTTCGTAGTAGAAGAGTGTAGGTACTAGACTGCAGTCCAGACCTGTCTCCCATTGAAAATGTATGGAGCATTATCTTCAACAATTAGTGTCCTCAGTTCACAAACACTTATTGAGTGTTGATAAAAGGAAAGGTGATGGAACACAGTGGAAACATGAGCCTGAACCAGCTTTTTAGGAACGTGTTGCAGACATCAAATTCAAAATGAGGGAATATTTAAAAAAAAAAAACAGTTTGAAGAATAAATATCTGGTCTTTGTAGTATATTCAACTGAATTTAGGTTAAACAGGATTTACAAATCATTAAATTCTGTTTTTATTTAGGTTTTGCACAACGTCCAAAAAGAAAAATGAAAATGAATGGTTGGAAAAAATAAATGAATAAATCAGCATCTAAAAACAACTCATTACAACGATAACTACGTTAAAATCTCTGATTTGCATGTGAAATACAAACAATTACATTTCTGTGTGTGTGTGTGAAGTAAATCAATTCATTGCACACTTGCATGTTGATGCAGCTGCCAGTAGATGGCAGTCTGGAACCATCAAACACGTGCCATATGAAACCATACAGTCATAAAAAAAAAAACCCTAATTATGGCTCTGCTGAGTGACATCAGATTAAGCAGGCTGGAATTACCCTGAATGTTAAATAATTGATCACACAGTGTCGCTTTTTGTCTTGATGAGTGTCACTGCTTTGGCTCATGAGTACGAGTGAGTGGGAAGCTACTTACAGAAGCGGCATTTCCTCTATAAGCACCCAGAGGAGGCTAAATCGTCCCTCAAGCTTATTGCTGGCTGTGTTTCCACCAGTGGTCTTAGTTCCTGTGAAAATATGACACGTTAGTCTGCTGAGGTAAGAAAAAAGCAGAGCTTCAACCCTGTTTGAACACTGACTGACGGCCTTCAAGTCCTCAGATTCTGCAGTCAATGTTTCAAACTACTGACCGCTCCGCCTGCCTTATGAATGCTCGACCAATCATAAATGTTCGATGCTGCAAAGTACATCCCCAGAAGATGCACTTTTGGATGTTTTATTCAAACCTTAGTCCTTGTGGTAGAAAACAACATCCCCCCAGAGCGTCCTTCATCTCATTTTTTAAATAATTATTATTATCTGCAATTATTTAGACGATAAATCAATGTGAAAATTGCTTTTCTAGCAAAAACCTGACATGTTTTCTCCCTGTTTATATCACTGAAATGGAATAAATTGGGCATTTGGTCATTTTTTAATTAAAACAAGGCTGCAACACTGTGCTTGGATTTGATGGATGCTTTTAGGAAGGTGAATCTGTAAGCTGTGTTTTTGATGTTATTTTGACCCTTATGGGAAATTTGAGAGATTTAACACGAGTTTTACATACAATTCCTCTGATGCGTTTCCATTTCATCACTTTCTGATGCTTGATGACATCATACAATTGCAGAGACCCGGCCCTATCTGCATCCCACTTTTGGCTTCCCTCCGGCGGTGCCATGGGATCATATTTCATCACTGTCAGTGGAGGATTTTGGGTTTTGTGTTAAGTTATTCATCCTGATATCCAACATTTGACACAAGCTCTACACTCCCATCAGCTGCTGTGACACCCCGCCAAATGCTCCCATCTCTCAGAATTAATAAAAAGCGGTTTTGCCATGTCACTTCCCTTCCTTTTCACTCCCAAACAATCCCACGAGACAAAGCAGGAGGGGAGGGGAGGAGGGGAGGGGAGGGGAGGCGGTGTTGCAGCTTGAATCGGAGTGGGAGGCTACAGGTCACATGGGAGTAGAGCTGGGGCTTTCCATCTTCCTCAATGTGGAAATTATTTATTGCTATTCCTGCTGTGTGTGTCTGAAAGTTTAATGTCCCCATGAAAAGTGGCTTTACATGCAAATGTGGGTGTAGTGGGTGTAGTGTGTGTTGTTGGCCTCTTCTCTCCCCTGTTGGTTGCCTCTAAAAGCTATATGAACAAGGCAACCCAGACCAGCTCGTTCCACATGACTTCCTCTGCTACACTATAAATAGATCCATTTACATTGCATTTCATGGCTGAGCTCGCTCTCTCAATATTTCAGAGGGCCACCAGTAAGTTGACCATTAATCATTTATTGCTCACTAGTTGTTCATCTCATTTTGCACAAAGAATAAACTTAAATATCAGAGAGAATTTGGTTAAAGATAGCCAGTCTAAATATCATCCGTCTGTTTAAGCGACGGAATATGACTTCTCTCGCATCCAACACGTGAAACAGGTGTTTTGGTCACTTGAGCATCATGTGATTCGACCTTGTCAGCAGGCTAGCGGTCAGATGACGGAGCCTAGGGGAAATCATTCATCTGTGAACACCTTCTGAGAGGTAAAATCTTTCCCCTGATTGGGTTACACTCTTGGGTATCAGCCTGTTATAACCCAGTGCAGAAATTCAAATTGTACGGCGCAGCTGTTTGGTGCCTGCTTGGTGTATAGCAGCATAGTTTCCAACAGTGCCTGTGAACACGACATAATGAGAACAGGGTGACAGTGAGGAAGTGACAATTTCTGTGCTGGAGAGAAAGAAGTACAGACAGACCTCTGAATTAAAATGCATCATGACACGCTGCTGAACTTTCTCGTCTGTTTTGCTCACAAACGCTGCCCCGGCCTCTTGTGATGAATACTAAGTATTTTCTGACGCTCATGAGGATGGAATGATCATTTCTAAGTCTCTTGGAGTGATACAGAATGTTGATTTTTTTTTTGATTATGGACTAAAGTCATTATTTCAGTGCCAGAATATCTTAGATTTCATTCTCAGCTTGATAAATACTAAAAGAGCCATTAAAAAGTAGCGCCTGCCTTTTAGAGGGTACACGATCAAGTTTAGGAACTATAAAAACAAAGTGCACAGCTAGCATCCTGTCAACTGAAAAATGAACATCTAATCCTTACATGTTTTAGCATTAAGGACTAATATCTGCCTCTTTGGACCAATTCACATGGCTGCCACATTATTATTAAACAGCTGACATGACTTCTAGCTAGCTACGTTAATAACTGACAGAGACTGAATCATATTTTGTCCTTTTTTAAGTTAAAACAACAAATATAGCTACTATAGAACAACAGTTAGCATTAGCACCCGACCACTTACTTGCAAACATCACAAATTGAGTCGTTAAATGCATCATGATAACAAAATAAACAGTTATGGTATCTCACAAAAATATTAACAAGCTACATTGTTAGCATGCTAGCGCTAATGCTAGCTTGCCAATATCCTAACCGGCTAGTGTTAATTGACAGCAGTGTCAGTAAACCAATACGATAGCTAGCAAGTAAGCAATGAGTTAGCTCAAAGAAAAAACATTTTCTTAACTAGCTAGTGGTAAAGCTAAATGTTAGGAGAGTTAGCAAGCCAACACATAATCTAGTAAAAGTCAAACCTAGTAGTTGGAGGTCATGTTTGCTTACAGTAATGCTTATTTTGTTTTATTTTTCTTACCTTGAAAAATATACTGTACTATAAACAATAAGTTAAAACACCAATAATGTTAGCGCACCAGTGCTAACGCTGGTTGACAGTTATGTTACATAAAATGAAAAGCAGTCTTGTTAGCTAGCGGTGATGTTATCTGGCACAATGTCAGGGATTTATTACTTAAGATACCAAATATGACTGTTAGCTAGCTGGTGAAAATGTTAGCTCAAAGTGATAACTGTAAGCCAGTGTGTTGGGTAAAAACAAAAACCTTAGCTGGCTAATGCTAATTAGTTGTATTAGCAAGCCAATATGTTTGCTAACAAACAGTCATGTTTGGTAGCTAGTGCTTAAGTTAGCAAACAGTCAGTGAACCAAAATTTTAGATAGCAATTACTTTTTTCAGCCAACTAGTGAAAATGTTAGAAAACAGATATTACAGTTGGTTACCTGAAAAAAAAACAAATAATGCTAATTGTTAACTGTGTTGGCAAGCCAATACATAAGCTTTAAAGAAGTCAAGCCTGCTACTTAGAGATGATGTTGGCTTTCATTAATCTTCATTTTGACTTCTTTTTTAAACTTGAAAACAGTAGAATGATGTCATTAAAAAATGGTTAAAACGCCAATAATGTTAGTGCACTTGTGCTAATGCTAACTGACAGTTCTGTTATGTTAAACTGAAAACTGACATGTTGGCTAGCTAGTGGTAATGACATTTGACACAACATGTTAGCAAACATGTTCTAGTTAACAGTCTAGCTCGTGACTAACAAGTGGAAATGTTTGCAAACACAGTTAGCCATTGTGTTAGCTGAAAAAACATTTTGTAAGCTAGTTACTGGAAATGCTAATCGTTAATAGTGTTGGAAATCTAGCTATAAAGATATGCCAGCTTGCTAGCAGAGATGATACTTTAAAGAAATTATTATTTTCATTATATTTATTTATCTTTACCTGGAAACAGCGGCATTGCATCATAACAAATCATTAGCTCCGTTGTAGCCCTCTAAGTTTGCTATGATGACATCTGAAACCCCAGAGTCCCACTGAGTGAGACAATTGTAACTTCTTCAAGCTGCTAAACCGCAGTTTTAGTGCTAGTACACACAACAGTGAACATTAAACAAGCAGTATGCTGAAGTAGCTGGAGTAACACTTCCTGTTCTGTCATTACATAAATATAAGTCCAACATTTATCTGGCTTTTGGCTTTATTTTGGTCTCCACCCCCTCTTCTCAAAGGTATTCTTTCCAGCTAGAATCTCCTTTAGGATTTAACTTTTCAGTTGGTTTTGTATCAGATGAAAAGGCTCAATAGTAATAAATAAATAAATAAATAAATAAATAAATAAATAGAGAAGAAAATGTTGAAGCCCTTGCGGCTCTCCTCTGCTAATTGGTAGCCATGGTAGAATTTCTGAGCTGTGGGAAAACCTTTCAGAGCAAACATATGATTTCATCTTTAAATAAATAATACACCACATTAACCAGCCTTTATTAGTTACATAGAACCTCGAACTTGACTTCCAATTATGCCGTTGTGTTGACAGTTTTTCCCATTCACACTGACATCGTTAAAAACATGCATCGAGGCGTTTACGCTGATCTGTGTAGGGGTTATGTAAGCCCTGAAACAGAGCAACATCTCGTCACTTTGCTCCCTGGCCCTGTCACATCCACATTCTATATTTTAGCTGATTGAGGCTTGATGTGGCCGTACGTCCGTGCAGCTTCTCACATGCAGTCACTGGAGAGGCCATGCAGACTTGTTATTCACAATGAGAGCAAGCAGTCAATGTTATCGGTCCCAAGGCACAAATTTCAATGCTGAAAAACAGTGTTTTTTCATCTTAGCTGTTCTTTTTTCCTGCAAACTCAAGATGAGATGTGTCCCAGAAGGAAAACTCATTATCTTTCCCTACCTGTCAACTGTCTACCTACTGACTGCAAGCTGAAAATTATCTTTTTTGCTATTTTTCCTGTCAAGATTCTGGCACATTAGTCTTATTAGCTGCAAAAACAGCCACACTACCTCCCAGAAATCTCTTTAAAATATGTGCGTTTCCCTTTTCTCTATACTGGATGACGGGAAAACTTCCTTTTTGGGGTTGACTCTGTGTTACTGTATTGCATCATGCCTTGAGATCTGTTTATTATGTAATAATCTAAAAACAGACCATAACAGCCCAGGAAGGGCCTCAGCTCGAGTAAAAATAGAAAGGCAGGCACAAAACGATCCGGTTAAATTTAGCAACACTACCCCATCCTCTTCTAAGAATAGCTGCAGAGATGTTTCATATTCACCCTAAGACTATCCCTCGTACGTGCCAGGATGTTGTATCCCTGTACTCTCTGAGTGGAGTGGACAGACGCTGCCTCCTCTAGAGCCTGCCTGTGTTTGTGTGCTGGCTGCAGGCTTTTTGAGGTACACGTTATCAAAATTTTATTCACTATTCCTTATTCCATTAATCATCAGAGCCTATTTCACCATGCAGGCATCTCTTAGTTGATGAGCTTATTAAGGGGAAGCGGGGGAAATAAAAACTGGCAGAAATGGCAGCTCGGAGACTTGATTAGCTCCACGTATCGGCTCAACTGATATTAGATTGATGCTGAGCTTGTTAAAGTCTGCTTTATTGCTTTAGAGTCTTGGGGCTTCATGCAGGGCGGTCCTCTAAGTGAGAGGACCTTGCATGTGTGATTCCCTGAGAAGTGCATATTAGGAAGTTCATTTTTGTGTCAGATAAGATGAAGTAAAAACTGAAAAATTTATGGAGCATTCAGCTTTTGGCTAACAAAGCACCAAAAGGAAGTCTTTGCTGGGCGTCGTAAACTGTGGAACAGCTGGGTAGTCATGAGTCCTTATGGTGCGTTATCATTAGACAAACTTACCAACAGCCTACTGACCCACCACAAATCCTCTCACCTACCATTACCTACTTACCATCCTTTATGTCCACTTCAGACCTACCTTCCCATCTATCTACCCACTTATCTTAAGACAGTCCTCAGACCTACCTTCCAATTCACATATTTAACTGCCTACCTTACCCACCCACAAGCCTACCTTCAAGTAGACATCAGATCTACCCTGCTTACTACTTTACACCTATCTACCCACTTACCTACCAACCTTAGTATCAACTTCTGACCTACCTTACAACCTACACATTCCTACCTACAAATTTACTGCCTACTTTACTGCCAGCCCATCCACCTAAAAGCCTACTTACCTACTTTTTTTCAGGACAATTTACCTACTTACCTACCTGTCGTATTATCTACTTTAAACTACCTACCTACCTTCCTTCCTACCTCTCAACATATTTCAGACCTACCACCTATCCTGCCTAAGGTAAGGTACAATAACATAGATAGGATAAGATAATCCTTTCCTGGTCCCACAACGGAGAGATGTACAGTGACAGGAGCAAACAAGAAAGTGTTAAGTGCAATCATTCCAATAAGAATATCAATATATTCTGTCAATATATAGAATAATATCATAAGTTTAACCTAGGATAAAATCTGTACAGGAATATTTAACCACAAGAAACATGTAAAGAACCAATAAACCAGTCTGAAATGTGCGCACTGATAACATAAAGCTAAAAAGTCTTCTGAAGGGAGTGAGACATGTTGTCCATCAGGGACAAAAGCTCGGCCATCATTTTCCTGTCAGACTCTACCTCCACAGGGTCCAGAGGGTCCAGAGGGGCCAGAGGGTCTACAGGGTCAAGATGGTCCACAGGGTCAAGAAGGCAGCCCAGGACAGAGTTGGTCTTCTTTACCAGTCTCTTGAGTCTCACTTTCCTTAAAGGTGAAATCCTTCCCATGTGGCGTTGGTGTCTGGTGTTAGCTTCGTTAGCCATGTCTCTGTGAATAGCATGATACTGTTCTGCTAGTATTCCCTCTGGTGATAGGTTAGCATGGCTAGCTCTTCCATTTGACTGGAGATAGACCTTATGATGGATTGAAGGACTGGTCAAAAACGTCTCTTCTTAGCTTGGTGTGCGGCGGCAGCATGTTGTCCTCCTCCTCTTCTCCTCAGCTAGCAGGGAACATTGGGCCTAGCTAGCGCAACGCGAGTGTGTAGCTGTGCAACTACATACCCTTCCTACCTACCTACCTACCTGACGTCCAACCAAACTCAAGCCTACATGCTTACTGTCCTGCCTTCCTACCTACCCTTCCATCAACCTACCTACCTACGTACCCACCTAGTTCCATCCGACTAACCTCCCTACCTAGCTTTCCTAGTCTTGCATACTTTTCTTCTAACCTACCTCCCTATCTCTGGTTCTACTTTACCTTTTTCAGACCCCCTACATATGTCACTACCAGATCCTACCACCACTTGACAAATCTACCAACCCACACGCCCTTCCTTCCTCCATCCTACCGTGCCTTCTACCTTCCTACCTTCCTGTCTGTCCTAAGTGCTTATGGTAAGAAATGTGCTCTCTGTCACATAAACAGTTATGAACTAATCTGTGCTAATGGAGAGAAACAGACACGTCTGCTTCAGCGAGTCAAACATTTGCTCTCCAACGACTCTGTTAAATCCAATCCTTAAAAGCCTGCAGTCCTGTTCGACGTTCATAAACACGTTAGTGGAGTCATAATGTCTCAAAGACTGGAGAAAACAAAAAGAGAATCGGATTAGCTCTGTTATTGATAACTGCAGAGACAATGATCTTTATTCTGCCCTCACAGTTGTTAAGCTTTCTAACAGCTCAGGGTTCAATAAAGACCAATAACAGGAATGGTGCTCAGAGAAAAGATAACCTAATTTCAGCTTTAATGCCCTGACAGAGAGTCTCTGGAATCATTTTAAACAGTCCAGCCTGGAGTCATTTCTACCTTTAGAAGTGTGAGTCTCCCAGGTTTGAATCTGAAACTATGTTTGCAGCACTATTTGGTGACTAAATTGAGAGATATACGAGCAGGTTTTGCAGTCATTGTAAAGATAGTTTTCTGATGCACAAGCGTAAAACTGAAGACTGAAAAAAAAGAATTATGATAACATCCATTCCTGGCTGGAAATGAGGTGGTGGTGGTACCTGATGGTGGATTCTCAGGGGTACCATACCTTCGACTGGCTCAAACAAGTGTTTTACTAGTGATCTATTTTAGGAGTTGTAATGACATGAATTAAAAAATAATGACAAGTATTATTTTACAGCATATTTAATTATTTTTTATGTGCTTTGTTTAACATTTCAGTTGGTCTATATGGCAGCTTCACCATCATTTACTTGCACATTAGGCACAGCCAGCAGCAGAACATGGTGGTGAACAGGGTGAGAGAGGGGAGTGACATGCAGGAAAGTCGCCACAGGCCAGACTTGAACCCGAGCTGCCTTCTCATGGGCTCTCGCCATATGGAGCGCGACCTAAACCACTAGACCATCTGCGCTCCAGTAATTCTGCAGTTCTGATAAATTAATCTGATTGTCACTCCTCCTGCCCATCACCATTGATACCAAGATCTTTCAAAATTTTATATAATTATAGAAATACTCATATTACATGTGAAGATGTTCGGAGCTTCCTCTGCTGCTGTTAGTCTGTCACTCTGCAGAGCGAGGGGCTGTGTCTCACTCACTCAGTAAACAACAGTCTGACAGATCTGAACCGTGTAGTTGTTATTTGATCTGTTAGTGAGTGACAGTCAGCTGTTAGCTGTGGAGCTGTGACAGAGAGAAGAAGAAATATCACATTTCCACGTTCACATCTGTGCAGGAACAACAGAGATATAAGTAAAGTTTTGGCGTTTGAATCACAGATTTATAGCCGTTACTTACAGAAACTACAAACGCAATTAACATCTCCTCTGGTCCATGTTGCGACTGCTCTGCTGTGAGGGTCGGTGCTCGCACACAGACACACTAAGAACTACGTATTGGGCACCTCTGTGATAATGTCGTCCCCTTAGTTTGAAAAACCACAGCCACAGACCATATGAACAGGTCTGCCGGAATTTGGCGGAGGCGACCGCCACCAAATTCTCTTTGCAGGAAAAACCCTGACATCACTCAGTCAGAACGCAGGTGTAGCACCTGAGGGGCCATTCACACAACGTTTTGATCAAAAATCCATAAAACACAGTGACTGAAAAGACTGTAGTTTGCATGCCAGGCCTGTAGTTGGTGATATAACTGTAGAGACACACCCCACGTGACCATTACTCGTTCCTCCAAAGACTAGAGGAAGTCTAACCAGCTGCTAACAAACAAACCAGAGTAGGAAGAAGAAGAAACAGAGCAATGGACGCTAAACGTGCAAGACTAACCTAAACTAACCTGAAACAGTGAATTACCAAAGCCCCAACGTTTCACTGGAAAACACAAAAAAACAGAGGAAAAAAAAATCTCTGTTTACACGGAAACGCTACAGTATGCATGCCAGGCCTGTAGGAGGCGATATAACTGAAGAGTCTTTTGTTAGCCCTCAGCTGAAGTAGAGGTGGGCTGATGGTCTGGCGTATATATTAGATGAGTCTTATCTGAGTGCAGAAGTGGAGCAACAGATGCATGTTTTGTTGAAAGGCAGTCAGCAGATTTAGCAGCATCTAAACGTTGTCTGGTTCGCGCATGGCAATTAAAAGTTCCCAAATCCAAAGTGGAATGCACAAAGAGGAGCATGACGTCAGCGTTTCCACTGAAAACTCTGGTTTGCTGTGGCCACAGAGTTTCAGAAAAAACTCCACTCTGGAGGCTTTTTATCAAAAGTTTCTAATCTAAAACCATCGTCGTGTAAACGGCCCCTAAAAGAAGAGCAGAAAGACACGTTTCCTCGTCTTTACAGTCATTTCTGGAGATACTGCTCCAACACAGCAAGCCTGTGATGAGTGGGATGTCAGGTTTGTGGCTCACAGTGCCAATTAAACCCTCTGATTATAGCTCCAAGTAGGAGGAGACCATATAAATATGATAACTCAAAACGAAGTTAAATGTCATATAAATATAAAATAATAGAGCAGGAAGCAGAAAGTGCTCATTAAAATCTTGGACAGGACCAGAACGTGAGGGAGAAAAAGAAAGTCTGCTGGCTGTAATTAGCACACTGTCACTTGTTAGAAAGCAGCCCACGCTCGTAGCATGTCGGATCACTACCCAACACCATCCACCGATTGTTTTGTTGCTATTTTGAAAGCGAGTAACATCTGTGCCGGGGAATAATACAGAAATGACTCAGATGCAATAGAGAAACACTGCTTATCAAAAGCAGAGGCGTCTGTTCACACACACACACACACACACACACACACACACACACACACACACACACACACATCTTTTCCTGAGTCTGTCTGGAAACTACTGAATAAAACATGCAACTCAAAAAGCTTCACGTGATGCTTTTGTGCGCGGATCATGGGTCGTTTTTTTTTTTCTATACATGGATTATGAATTTGGAGGTCTGATTTCCTGCACCACTGAAGCACACTGTGCCACAATGTTCCATTATTTCCGTCCCAGAAAGTCATGTACTCTCTCTTTTTTTTTTTTGACACCCCACACAACACTAAATAATGAAGCAGGGATGATAAAACGGGACGGCACAAAGGATGTCAGTGTCATCTAATGTAAAAGGGAAAATGCCTTTGAGGAATCCTTGAAGCGTGAGCTCCATTTAGCTCAGTGTGAGTGACAAACCTCTGACAGTGTTTCCAACCCGGCCTGACGACTAAACACACTCCCATTTTCATAACTTCATAAATATCTGAGACGTGAAGGAGCAAAGTCTTCATCTGAGGTCACAAACTGAATACCTCCTCACCTCTCTCAGGCAGCTTTAATTGCTCTTCCACATAGCAGAGAGTTTTTGTGTGGCTGCTTGTTATTCAAATTCAGTCCTAATACACTCATGAGGAGCACTACTAAGCCAGCGCTGAAGAGATTCATGACGCATGAAAACACAAAGCTGCAGGAGTCGGATTCAGCAGCTTTTGAAGGACACGGTGAGCACAAAGCTGGGTCGCTCTGTGGAGCAAGGAGCAGTTCTCAGAGAGGCAGCTTTCTCTGAGCCAGTCAGTCTAATGACTGAGCAGTGATGGTGAAATTAGAAGAAAGCACTTTTTTAACAAATAAAAAAGAAGAAAATATTACCTTGTAACCAAGATACAGATTGTACTGATCAGGATATTGGTGCCAAAGTTTGTAATGAATCGCAGATGTGTCTGTAGTCCTGCTGCGCTCCGGATCAGATGGGTTTCCATTTAAGTCTCCTTTGTGGTCCGGCTTTCAAAATCTCTCTCTAAGGCCTCTCAAAAGTTCCCCTAACTGTTGATAACACCACCCTAACTCCGTCAACCATCATCTGAAACCGTGGCGTTACTCTGGACACCAACCTCACCTTCCAACATCATGTTACCCACATGACTAAAACCGCCTTCTTTCATCTTAAGAACATGGCCCGTATCCACCCACTGCTCTCCTTCTCTGCAGCTGAAACCCTCATACACGCCTTCATTTCATCCACAATAGACTACAGCGATAGCATCTGATACGGTTCATCACCAGAAGTCCCCAATAAGCTCCGGAACATTCAGAATTCAGCTGCCCGCCTGCTCAACCAGTCCTGCTCCCATGATCCCATCACAGCTCCCCAGTTTGAAGTCCTTCTGCTGACATTCAAAGCCCCCAATAATCAGACCCCTCACTGTCTCACTGACCCTGACTGCACCCACCCTACTACATTTGGGACCAACTGTTGATGATCTGATTGTTTTATTGTTTTTTGTTCCCTAACCTGTAAAGTGTCTTTGAGTACTTTGAGGAGCGCTGTACAAATAAAAAGTGTTATTATTGTTATTGTTATTACCTGAAGGAAGGATGCAGCACTGACCGAAGAGAAATGAAGGCAACAATCAGGATTTCATTATTTTTTCACAGCGTGGTTATTCATTATTCATCAGATACTGATGATAATAATCAGACATTTCCTGCTGCTGTCTGAATGCAGCACTGACAGGAGAAGGTGGCAGCGCTCTTCATCATTAAACTGCTGTTCAACAAAAAAAAAAAAAAAAAAACAGCACAAAAACCAACAAACTGGTTTTATTTGTGTTTCCAAAGCCGATGGTGTTGTGCTCCTCTGAGCCCTGGAGCGCCGCCGTTATTAAACCAAACCGCAGCACAAAGCGACATGTTCTTTAATTACTGTAAACACACACGGAGCAGTTTATTTCGACCAACCAACTTTATTTAAAAAACATTTTAAAACAACCACAGCTGCAAACAAAGATCTAAATAAAAAATTATCAAAACTGACAAATGAAAACATTAAAACCAAATAAGACAGAAGAACTACGTCTCGTCGAGATTAAAAGCCAAGGAATAAAAGTGGGTTTTTAAACGAGTTTTAAAGGTGGACATTGAAGGGGCCTCTTTAATGTGCAAGAGCAGATCATTTCACAGTCAGGGAGCAGCACTAGAGGAAGACCCGTCCCCTCTGAGCTTCGTCCTGGACCTCAGTACCTGCAGGAGCAGCTGGTCTGCTGACCTCAGAGACCGAGAAGGTGAGTAGAGGTGAAGAAGCTCAGAGAGGCAAGGCGGGGCCAGACCATTTAAACATTTAAAAACAAACATAAGAATTTTGAAATCAACTCTAAAAGGCACAGGCAGCCAGTGGAGTAAAGCCAGCTCAGGGCTGATCTGCTCTCTTTAACCAGCTGCAGATGAGAGAGTAAGGTCTCCAACACAAAGAGTAATTACAGTAATTAATGACAGTTTTGTTTTGGCTGTCCAACCTAAAATCCAAACTGGTAACAGTTGATTTAAAATGTCCTGTCAGGGGTCCAAGATCAACAGAGGTGGACTCACAGGGGCCACTTGGTCCAAACAGAATAACCTCTGAAGTTTAAAAAGTTTAAAAGGGACAACGAAAAATTTAATATCTTCCAGACAATCCAGACATCTTTTGCGTATATATCTGACAGTCATCAGCATAGCAATGGAAAGATATTTTATGCTTCCTGAGGATGGACCACATAAAAAGAAAAAGGCAATGGCCCCAAGAGTGAGCCCTGTGGGACCCCTCATGGCAGAGGAGCAGAGGATGACTCTGAGCCTAAAACGCTCACACAGAAGGACCTGTGTGACCAGCCAGACAGGATTTAAACCAGTCCAGTGCTGGACTCAAAAAACATGACAGATACATGTTACAAATACTACTGGCAGGTAGTAGAAAAACAATTACCAGGAAATGGTTGAACAAAGAACCTCCAACAATCGCCGAGTGGAAAGGGATAATTCAGGACATTTATAAGATGGAACAGTTGACATTCCCTCTGCGGTATGCCACCAAAAAAAAGGGAAAAATATTGGAAAAACTGGAGATAATATTGTAACCTGAAATGATGTCACCTTTTGAGAAACTTGTTCTGGAATAACAGGAGACTCTTGAGCTCAAACGACATCTGTTTTGTTAAAGGAGACTAAGGACCCATTTGCACACCTCATTGTAAAACTATTCCAAGTCTTGACTGTGTTCTACTTCACTTTGTGTATAATTTGAACTTGATATCATGACCTAAAAAGAATGACAGAGGAACAAAAAACATTCTGTACTTCATGTGATGACCTTCCTTTTTTTCAGTCCAGTGCAGTCTCACAAATGCCCACCTTGTGCTTTGAACAAGATATTAAATGTCGTGGTCCACTGTGTCGAAAGCAGCGGTTAAATCAAATAAAACCAGCACAGCATAATCACCAGAACCACAGATGGAGAAGATATCCTTAAAAAACTCTTATTAATGCCGACTCTGTGCTATGGAGGGCTTTTAAACAGGATTGGAAGATCTCCAGGTCGCCATTTCTAGCTGTAAACGGCGAAAATACACTACAGGGCCTCAACTGGCCCTTTATTTTTACACCAGCTGTAAGTAAAACTGCAGCTGTTTTAGAGAAAGACTTCACTCTGAAAGGAAGTGAAATTCAATAATAATAAATAAACTGCAATTCCTCACGTGTCCACTTGGGGCTGGCTCTGAGAAGGTCGAGGAAACCCAAGTGTCAACCTCTGACCGCAGTCCGGCTTGGAGCCAGAGAGCAGGGAGGCGTCGCGTTGATGGAAACACACTGACGCTCCAGCAGACACAGCAGCTGTGTCTGTAAACGCTTTCTGTGCCTCTCAGCCTCTTCTGTCTTTTGTCAAGAGTCTTTTGAATAATTTTATGAGCCTCTCATGCAGTCACACACACTTCAGAGGTGTAATGGTGTGAAGTCCATCTATTCCAGAGCGCTGGCTCTGTTTAAAAAAGACTTTATTGGCGCTGTCAGCCGGAGTGAGAGCCCATCAACTTATCAGGCGTGCTTTCATGATAACTTTCAACAGCGTTTTTAATTTTCTGTATCATTACGAAGAGGTTTGACAGCTTTTACATCAAAAAGTTGCTTCTCTTAAATGTAGTTTTTCTCAGTTTTGTGGAAACTGCTCAGTGAACTCCGTCTCTGGCACCTTAAAGGGGGAACTAAAGAGTGCCTCCAGGTTTTATGGGTGTTGAACTGATGCAGCATCTGGGTGTGTTCTCAAAGAAGTGAGTAAGAGTAAGTGTTAGCTCTGCCACTTTATTGAAAAACTGTCTGCAGACGGGGTCACCTCTAACGAAATTAAAGAGGGGGTATTGTGCTTTTTTTTTTACTCTTTATTTTGTCCCTCTTGTGCTCCTGTAGGATCTTTACATGATCTACAGCTCAAATAAATCTCTATTCTTTTTTTCTCAGCCTCTGTCTGAAACATTTTTTAACTACTGTTTCTTTAAGGTTTGTGATAAATAGAAAGAAAAAAAAGATCTAAAGTTATCGTTTGGTGCAGGTGTGTTTAGACTGGAGGGTCGGGAACTCAAACACCAAGGTCTGCCCATAGCTCTTAACACTCTTCACTATGATTGGCCTCCAGAAGGCTGGCCAATCAAAGTGAAGGGGGTTTGTTGGGCAGGAGGCTTTAAAGAGACAGCAGCTAAACCAAAGTGCTTCAGACAGGTTGAAATAAGAGTTTATTAAACATCAGAGAGAGAAAAATAGAGATTTTATCATGTAAAGATGCTACAGGGGCACCAAAAGGGACAGAATAAAGACTAAAAAAAAAGGACAACACCCCTCTTTAAGTTCTAAAAGTTGTCTCACATGTGGCTAATCTAAGTAATTCCTGTTGAAAAGTGCTGGAAAGACAAACAAAAAGCACAGACGAGAGGTTTGATATGAATATTTATTTAAAGACTCGAGTTGTTACAGAAATAGTCATTTTAATCAATCTTTAGTGGCTTCCATGTTTCCTATTAGAACAGTAAAACCTGTGCTGTATCACAATATCACTGACCTCAAGAACAGATTGAAGTAAATATCATGTTTCAATGGACAAATGATTCTGAATGGGTCTTTTAGTGTCGTCACAAGCATCATGCAGAAGCCACAAGCCACTCTTTAAAGATCCAAAACGAGGACTGAAGAGAAATGAGACTGAAACTGATGACCTGGAGCAGATTGTTTGTTTGCGTTTGGGATCAAATACAGATTAAACTCAGCTGAAGGAGCCAAACAGCCCAATGTTTTCTCTCCCCATCTCACTCTCCGTCTTCTTCGCATCATTTCAGCCGCTGGGTCTGAGAGAAAAACGCTGAATAGAGTCTGATGAGTGGCTGTGCATGATTGTAGCCAAAAAAATCGAGAGAAGAAAAACACAAAAGAAGAAGAATGACTCTTCAAAATAAAACATCTGAAGGCATTGCACAATTCCAAGTTAGATCAGTGAGATTTTTAAGGCAAAAATTGTCTAAAATACTCTTAAATAACACTTAAAGATGTCATATTACAATTATGTTTTTAACCCACTGGTGCATCTGTTAGAAAAACTCTACCATGCAAACTGAATGCATGCTATAAAAAACATCAGGATCAAACAGGATATCATCACGAGCATTCGTTTAAACCACTGTGTTAATATAATAAGGTACAGTAAACAACTTTGATGCTGTGAAGAGAGACGTGGGCGTTGGTACGGCCTGGCATGCTGACACAGGACCGCCTTGGCAGAGTGACAGAGACGCATGGATGAGCGTTGGGAGGCAGCGAGGTGTGAGCCTGCTTCATTAAAGCTCGTATGTCGGCTGGCAGCGCGGCGCGGCGCAGCGCAGGGTCTACATGTTGTTGTTTTCTTTGCCTTGTAGTCTCCTACACAATAAATGCTTTTGATTGTCACTCCTACACCGACGCAGCCTCAGAGGAGCAGTGATTTCACACACGTGTGACAAACACATCGGCATGACGGAGCCGGGTTTCAAACACCTTCCTGTTCCTGAGAGGAAAGACAGGCGGGTCACAGAAACTGGGTTTACATCCACACACAGCACGGGTCCCACGGCTGCTTTACGGGTCTGCTTTGAGAACGAGGACATGTCATTTCATAACTCAAGAAAACTTTGATTATAGATTCATTACACAGCCTGGCTCCTCCTCTGACTGGTTTTATTTGCTCTTCATGTTTACCTGTGACAATAAGGGTTGGTATCAAAATTCAAACAACATGTTAGCTGTTAGCTTTAACGTGTAGTTTATCACTTCTGTTGGTGTCACAGTATTTTATTTCTCCCATTTTAACCAGTTAAAGAATCAGACCCATTAAAAATGGTCAAATGGTGCAACCACAGAGACATTAGTCGGTTACTATTTGCTGAATATCATCTCAAAGGATATTTCAAACATTTCATTTATAAACTTGATAATAAGGTTTAGTTGTGCTGAGTGTTTGTCGTAGTCATCCATGTTTTCTCTCTATTTCTGGATCAGTTGGTTTAAAATCAGTTTAAATGTCATTTTTTACAGTGTAGTACACTGATAAAATCAGATTTATGGACATTTTTTTGTGCAAAATCAGATTGTTTCATGAGAAACATTGGTTACACCAACTGACATTTTCCCGTTTTACCCACTGACGTCTTTCACCACCCTGCTTCATAAATAAAGAACAGTTAATGTTATAATGTGAGATGAGAGGCTGCAGAAATCAAACTCTAACAGGTGTTTACGTCTTGTTTTTAGTGAAACTGTCTCATTAGACTTAACATGACAAGTCCAGAAAAAGTTATTTCAAGATATGAAAAGACAAAAATGACGCCTGAATTGCTTTAAAAAAAAATCTGCGAATGAGAAAAGAAACAAGTTTCTTAACCGAACTGAACCGCTTGTTGGAAACGAGGCTTCAGGTTCCTCTCGGAGAAATCAGGGGCCCATCATCAGAAATGATTTCTGTGATGATGAGGACGCTCAGTGCTAGCGCTGTAAACTGTATGCATAAGCTAATATGCTAGCACATAAATTTCTTATGTGTACAGACGATGTTAAGGTTGAGCTTTTCAGAGTCGACTCTTATGGTGCAGCAAACAAAAATGATGCATTTAGAATATTTCTGAAATTGGCGCCATGTGTCCACGTTTCACGCTGTGCTTAAGAATTTAATGTACAAATTTATGAGTCGATTAATTGATTCAGAAAATGGAATAATGTCTCTAATTCAGCTCTGAGTGAGTGAAACGAGCAGCGTTGCCAGATGGGAAATATAAACTTATCGTACCAGAGCCTCAAAATTATCGTATTTTGGGGGAAATTATCGTACACCCGACAAAATAATCAAAATAACTGATAATGATCAGAACAACTGTCTTATTGTTGTGTGAAAATCCCAACTGATGCCTCTGTTTAGTGTCCTACAGGCTCTTTTGTGGGCATTCATCGCCCTGCCCCACATCAGCAGAGTTTGATCAGCAGCTCGAGGCTCCGCTGCTCATTTTTCTCTCAACTGACTGACTTCCTCCTGACGGAGCTCCTACGACCGTGATTGGCTGTCAATCGTTCTGAGACGAATGACACTTAAACTATGATTGGCTGGAAACGTCACATGATATAAGATGCATTTAGGGTTTACAGATAAATCCGTCAGACTGGGGCAGATCTGTAACAACCACAGGAAATTGTCAAATTATCGTACATTTAGCCTTTTTTGGAATTATTGATCGCACATCGTACAGAGGGCTAAATTATCGTACAAATACGATAACTATCGTACGTCTGGCAACGCTGGAAACGAGTTTGTTGTCTTGTCACTTAAGCTTGTGTTTTAATTACTGACAATCATTAAATAACATTTTGTACTTGTTGGTTGTTCATTGTTGCTGATTATTGTATGTATTCAGATACTGTCGCTACATGCTGCAGAGCTCTGTTCTCATGGTGGGTTGAGATGAGGTCAGACTCATTATCTGTCTTCATGTTGGGTCTCTGTTCATTATAAAACTTTGACCTTTAAATGAAGGTTTTGGAAGCAGCTTGAGATAATGTTCATTAAGATTTGGTGCCATATAAATAAAGATTAATAAAAAAATACTACTATATATTGTATGTATCTTTTATAATTTAGTAATGCTTTTGGCAATTTTGTTCATTTCTAGTCTGCTCCGATTAATTCCATCTTATTTAATTATTCTTCATTTAATTGTTAAAGTTGGCTGGTTTATTTTACGTTGTGTTGTATTTCTTTGCTCTGTTCGTCCATTTTTTTACTCGCTGTTTGCTACAACAAAAGAACCCCCCCCCCCCCCCCCCCCTTGGGATCAATAAAGTCTTTTCTTATCTTATTACATTAATCAATGACTGAAATGATTTTTAACGTCTTCTGTAGTTTGACTCTTTTTTTTGTTGAACCACTGTTTTTATTATTGGCATAAATCTGGATTTCCTGAACCAAAACCAGCTTCAGCTTCGCAGCTTTCGGTGAAGGTTTCTGTTGGTTTTTGTTTCCACATCGTCAATGTTAGATTTCTTTAAAGTCTCTGAACCAGCAGACCGAACAGATGCTGAAAGGATCCGGTGAAAGCGTCACATCCC
Organism: Labroides dimidiatus; assembly: GCA_030710495.1. Classification (NCBI taxonomy): domain Eukaryota; kingdom Metazoa; phylum Chordata; class Actinopteri; order Labriformes; family Labridae; genus Labroides; species Labroides dimidiatus. The sequence goes on from CM061147.1 coordinate 33,050,339, forward strand.
GGCTCTGAGAAAGACCCGATCGGAAAGAAAACAAAGAGAAACGGGGCTCTTACATGTTCTCATCCCGTGGTAAACATCCAGTCTGTGAAAACACTGCTTCTCTGAGAAAACAAGCCAGAAAGTGGAAATGTCCACTGGAGCGTGGCCTTGTTATGTAAGTGTCATGCATGTTTGATATGGGAATGCATGTACTGGATGTACAGTATATAAGAGCGTGTGGGTGCTGGGTGAGGCTGACATCTTGTCGTGATAAATTAATGAAAGGCCCTGCCTTATGTTTCAGGAGGAGAGTCTCAGAGTTCTGGCAGTTTGCTGTAAAGTCACCGCTCTGGAAAACACACACACAGTATTTACAGATTATATACACACAAACACGTATAAAAAGACTGTTCCTGTCTGACCTGGTTCGGTCCAGTTTCTCCAGTCCCAAACCGGACTTGAGACCAGTGCTACATTGTGCAATTCAACATCCCCGCTGTCGTAGGGGGGGGTCCCCGCCATGATGCAACCATAACGAAGAGTAGAAAACGTGTCGGAGTGGCCGTCCCCGTGTCAGGGACCCTATTCAGTCAAACTGTCCGGAGTGAGGCTCCGCCCACGATAAGACGCTACACTTTACGATAGTTTGGCAGAAATGTTGCTACGGAGTGAAGTTCAGCGGCTCTGCTCTGAAACATCTCGCACACGTGGAACATCATTACTCAACCATTCGCTCATAAAAAAATACAGGCCTGTCGTTCATGATTTAAATATGAATAACTGATATATAAACATGGATAAGGCCTGTTAGTCATGATTTAAATATGATTACAGGCCTCAGTATAAAATGTTATCGTCGTATCAGCAGTTAAGAAGCAGCAGTACATACACAGTATATCGACCATGACGCTAAAAGGCAAAATCTGTACAGTGTAGAAATGTCTACCAAAACATTAAACGAGCAGTTTATACGCAGATGTTTTAGCATCGTCAGCCACATCACGTGATCGCTTTGAGGCGCCACTTTGGAAAAATGTTGTGAACTCTTCTGATTCATGACTGAATAGGGCCCAAAGTCGTGATAAGATGTCACGCTTAGACGCTGCTCTTCACACACTCACAGGAGTCGCAGAGCGCCTCAGGAGACGGCGGCTGGAGCTCCTCTGAGTTTGTGCTTCATCTAAAGTTTTAGTTTAACTGCAGGGCGGCGTTCCGGTTTCAACTGAAACTCGGCTAAAAGTGACTAAAAGTGCGATTACCTGCTTTGACAAGTGGTGCGTTTCCCCAAGAGAAGCTGCCAAGAATAACGGAGGTTTGGAGATCAAACACGGAGCGTCTGAAGGCTTCAGGGTGTTTGTAGCTCGCTGTTTTTAAAGAGACCAGCAGCTGAAGATAACCTGGAGCCAATACTGTGACAGATCTCAAGACGGATGTTTTAGAGACGCCTTTTAAGAGGATTATTGGGAACAAACGTCACGAGGGTCAAAGTTCAGTTCTGGGGTAAAACTTTGGGGGCGGGGCTACAATTTGAAGGTTTCTGATTGGTGGAGAAGCCAGAGGGTTTTTTTCACAATAGCTGTTGAAACACAGAAGTGAATGCATCCATGTTTGGGTTTATATACGTGTACATACGCGTCATAAATCTGCTACACATCTGCTCATCAGATCAGGATGTTATTGGGCTGCTGCTAACGATTATTTACCTCATTAACTAATCTCTCCATTATTCTCTTGATTATTCGAGTAGTTGTTTGGTCCATAAAATGTCAAAAAATGATGAACAATGTCAACATTTCTCCATGATGACATCATCAGATGTCTCAGATAATCAGGACGGTCACAGAGATGCAAAGAAAGGAGAAAATATTCACATTTATGAAGCTGAAATGAGAGAATTTTGATTTCTTTTAATTAAATAATTACTTAAACCACTTAATCAATTATCAATATAGTAAATGATTAATTTAGTAATCAAATAATAATTGATTATTTGATTACTTGTTACAGCTCTAGATTTAATGTGAAATACATCACCATAAAAACCAGCACAGGCTGAGTATCCGACATGCTAACAGGCTAACAGGCTAACTACAGTGCTACACAGCCTGTCTGACTCCTTCTGTGGGGTCATTTTCACTGACAGGCCTAAGTTACTGTCTGACTGCCCTCTGCTGGTCTGGTGGTGTAATGCAATTACTTTTTTTTCTAAATAGGTCATTGTCCTGAGTAGCATCATCTACCGGGTCTCCGGCCTCGTGGTCAAAATGCAAACAAACAATGGGCTGCGGGAGCCATGTAGTCCCTAAGGAGGCGTTAAAAACTGCAGTTCCTGGAGTGTCCACTTGAGGCTGGGTACAAAAGCTACGTCTTAGCAGCAAAATGAAACATGTTTACAGCCTGGTGTTTGGTGACCAATGGGCTTCAAAGCTCTGGGTGACATCACAGAGAGTAGGTCCGTGTTTCATACAGTCCGTGGTTGTTTGTGTCAAAGGAAGCTGACTCACTCGCAGTAAACCGAGTCTGTTTAGGAGAGAAAATAAAGTGGCCTTGAAGCTTATCGAGACTTTCATGAATAAAAACTGATTTGAGTCACGTTGTAATCAGGAAACATCTACTCGACTCCATGGAAACGGTTCTAGAAACAAATATCTGGATCTTCAGCCTTTAAATGAGGCAGGATGTGCCTGTTTGTATTTTCTTTATTCCATTATTTTATTTCTTTTTCATTTCAAACTCTCTCTGCTGATGCTGTTTTGGATGCTTTGTTTACTCTCCTGATTGTTACTTCAGACGACGTGTTTGACACCAAAACTCCGTTATTTTCTGTGGACTGTCCCTTTAAGTACATGATTAAACACATGCTACTAAACTTCAGGGGCTACCCATGATTCCCGGCTCTGACACTGAAGGTACAATGCTCTTGGACTGAACTTAAAGTGTGTTCACAGTCACCACTGTCCTCGGTACGTGTGCCGAAATGAAAAACATCTTCTCGTGTGTGACGGTGTTTTCTGTGCTCGTATTCACAGCGTGTTGCTAAAACACACACACGCACACACACACACACACACTCACCAGTGAGTCACCTGATCTGGAGAAGCTACCAAAGCGCTGTGAGTCTACAGTTTGGCAGATCTTTGATGAGAAGGTAAAAGTGTGAACTCAGAAATCACAGAAACGCCAACGCTTTGATATTTAAACTACTTTTTTTTTGGCAAATTGAACCGAGTGAGAGGTAGAGAGACGTTAAACCAAAGAGAGAAAGAAATGCTTCTGAAGTTACTGCGTGAAATAAAGAGACGCTGACTAACACACAGTCAGCTTCGGTAGTGAGATTTGTGTTTTTGACGTCTGGGCTTGGAGATCCACGTTTCCAGAACCCACCGTGCCTGTGAACGTCATCCGACAAAAAGAGTAAGGCTTGTTTAAGTCCCTGCTGCATTTCATGTGACCGGACTCGCGAGGAGTCAAGGCAGGTGGACGGAGCAGGAGGAGGGAAGATTCAGGTTCTGGGTGATGGGTTTAAAACGTGATGGGACATGGCAGTGGTTGCGGCGGCGGCGGTGTGGGAGGGACAAAGCCCTGAGTGCAAGACGACAGTGCATGCTTCTTTTAAACTAGCACATGCTCCATTTATCAAAAACAAACGTACACACTTTGTCATGAAGAACGTGGCACCAGGGCCTAAATGTCTCATTTTGTACAAAGTCAAACGTCGACTTTCTGCAGCTGAAAAATAGGAATCTGAAAGAATTTCACATTGATCGGTAAAAACGTCCTCCTGAAAAAACGCCTCGATTTGTAAACATTTATATATTGAGAGATGTGAAGGAAAGAGGACGTGGAAATCAGAAGAGATGAGCCGTGTTTGAGTCCCTCAGTCCGGACCCTTCAGACTGAGAGTACTCGGTCTCAGTCCCGATCCAGAACTCCGCTCCACAGATCAACACCAGGATCCGTCAAACCCACCAGAAATGTACATCGGAAGCATCACATTATCAGCAGGTTTCCTGGGTCACGCTCACCGCTCATGGCCAAACGTTTCCGAAAGTGCAGCATGAGAGAGCGGGCGAGGTCGGCCGTGCGCTCGAAAGCTTCCAGTGAAGAGCAGGAAGAAGAAGAAGCAGAGAGAGGAGAGGAGAGGCCGGTGTGCTCGGCTGGCCCGCGTACCAGAGAGAAACCGGGGCCGTTAGATTCGGCTTACCCGTCTGGCGAGGAGCGGGTGGAGAGCAGGTGGGGGACAGGTGGTGTAAGGAGGCGGCAGGGGGCCGGGTTTGATTCCTCGGGTTCTCATGTAGGACAGGAACTGGTCTGGGATTTCAGCGAGCACCTCTTTGGCCAGGCGGGCCATGCTGAGGATGTGGTTTCCTCGCCGGTCGATGTAGTCTCTGAAGGGAACGAACTGCAAGGAGACAAGAAGAAGACTTGAGTTAGTAACTTAAAGAGGGGGCTTCATGCTTTTTTTGTCTTTATTTTGTCCCTCTGGATCCCCGTAGGAAAAAAAAACAGTTTTTCTCTCACGTGTTTTTTTGAAAACCTTTATTTCAGCCCTTCTCCGAGAGACTTTCTTTAAGGTACCCCCTCTTTAAGACAAACCCCCTTCACATTGATTGGCCAGCCTTTTAGAGGCTTGTATGGAGTGGGCTAGCAGCAGGCCTTGGTGTTTAAGGCCCTGTCCTTATGTGATGATGTCATCATTTCAGCAAGTCTTGTGAAGATCTCATAAAGATCTCATGATGATCTCATGATGATCTCATGTTGATCTCATGTTGATCTCATGATGATCTTGTGCTAATTTTAGAACGGAGTGTTTTTAGCAGTGTGCAGATAACCCCTCTTTAAGTTATTTATTTATTTACTCTTTTCAGGCTTTTTGTGCCTTTATTGTGAGGACACAGGGTGAGAGAGGGGAGTGACATGCGGGAAAGTCGCCACAGGTCGGACTTGAACCCCGGCAACCTAAACCACTGGGCCATCTGTGCTCCAGATTACCCCTCTTTAACCTTTATCTTAAGGGAGCGATGAGAGGACAGAGGAGGAGAACAGATCTGGTTTCTGTTTCAAAGCATCACGTGTTGCAGCCATCAAATTCAAAATGAATTTATTTAAATTAAAACTCTGGTCTTTGATGAATTTAAACAGGATTCATAAATCTCTGTTTTCTGTTTTTATTTATGTTTCACACAACGTCCAAACTTCTCTGGACTGAGGTTGTAAATCAGGTGAGAGAAAGAGGCTGAAAAAGGAGTCAGAGGACGAGCTGGTCTCAGTCTAAAGGTGGGAGGCAGCAGAGAGGACAAAAAAAACAGGAGAGAAAATGGCAGATGGAGAACAAGAGCACAGCAGAGGGTCAGGCACCGTGACCTTTTCGCATTAATCACAAATCCCACATTTCTCTGAGGACGCAGAGCGACTCAGCCGAGCGTCTACCTGAACGATGTCCCTCTCTGCGTATCGTCCTTGAGAAGAGATCCTCTCCTCGTCTCCGTCCAGCTCGATCATTTCTGCAGGAGAGAGCGAGCACACATCAGTCACAGCCTGTCACAGCACCATGTCCAAGCCACACCGAGCAAACACCACATGCAGTGTGTGTGAGTGAGTGTGTGTGTGAGTGTGTGTCTGCTGGAGCCTGCAGCATGCAACTCTGTTACATCCCCTCTGAGTGTTGCAGAAGCCAAACGTGGCATGAGTACACGGGATCTGCGTCACTGAGCGTGAAGTCCCCGTCGCACGGCGACGTGCAGGAATGTGTGCAACAGCCAGCGCCGTGCGTGCGCCGCTGGGACGTCATGCAACCGTGCACCCTGGCTTCAAAAGCGTGATAATCCCTGAATCCTGTTGACTCATCTGCTCATCAAGGAGCGACTGCTCTGAAAAGGTAAACATGGCGGCACTGGGGAGACGTGGGAAACGGGGCCCAAACGAAACGTTCATTAATAAAAATAAAAGACAGAGAAAAAAAAAGAGCCACATCTGGATTCAGGAACGAGGATTTCAAATCCACTTAACCCCTGATATAGAGGAGGAGGAGGAGGACTTAAGGAGAATGGAGGAGGAGGCGTGTGGGAGGCGAGATAGGAAGGAGAATGACGGCGAAGGATTACTGCATGCAAATAAACTCACAACACAAAAGCACGCACATGCAGGGGATCTTCACCCCCGCTTACCGTCAAACTCCGCCGGTCCAACCCCGACTATTATAATCGACATGGGCAGAGACGCGGCCTGTGAGGAGGGGAAACAGAGGCGTGAAAAGTGGGGAAGAAGCAACGCTGGCTCTTTCCTCGGCGGTGCTATCTTAAAGGCAGCAGGCCGGCGGTTAAATTAGCCAGACGAGAGCTCAGCGGCAAAACTCAGCGCCATTGTTAAGACAGACTCATTCCCATCTGCCCTCTGCAGCCGCTTTAATAAAGCTTCTCATCCGGCCGGTTGTGGAGTTTTGTAATTTCATGCATCTACAACTTTGTCTAAATCTCCAAGAGCTTCAGAATGACTCCATTTACATCTCTGTCCACACACAGCGAGCTGCAGCTGAACGCCGCCGCCCCCCGCCGCCCAGCTTCACAATACTGTTTATTAAAGCTCAGCTGGAGTACAGTTAGAGTGATGAACGCAGGCTTCTCTCATTGTTTCATCACTTCCAGAGGTTATTACATGGATGGGTAAATTGCTTGGAATATGAGGGGCACGGGTCCCCCCGGCCCCCCCCCAGTAAATAATTACTCTGAATCTGACTTTACAAGAACGGTACTTCACACGCAGGACGAAGAGGAAAACATGTGAAAAGTCATTACACACATCAGCTCTGATTGGACGGCAGTTATTAGAGCTGAGCTGAGCAGGATCAGGGGGTACGAGGAGGGGTGAGGACGACCCCCCCAGACCCCCTCAGCTCATCAGAGAAGACGGTGCAGAGAGAAAGAGGACAGGGGCTGGACAGCTCATCAGACTCTCTCTCCCTCTCTCTCTCTCTCTCTCTCTCTCATATTGTTTATGAGAGTCTTCATTAGAGGCTCAATCACAGGCGGAACCACATGGGCTCCTCCTCTGATGGATCACCTGGAGGGAAACTGGCTTCTTGTGCATCATTGTTTACTCGTTTAGTGAACTCGTTAACTGAACCTCTGAACAATGAAACAGTCTGACAGCATCAGACCTCAGCAGAGGAGCCGCGCGCATGTCAAACATTAGCGTGAGCGAATTACTTTCCTGAAAGCTTTCACAGCGCTCACGCAGAAAATCTCTGTCCGCACGAGCCATACGGTGGAGCCAATCATAAAAGACGAGGACTGTAACCAATTACATTCAGGGATGCGATGACGACTGGGTCCGCCCACTTACTGCCAAAAAGAAATCCACCAGTAATCTACTTTACAGCTCATGCAAACAGAAACTCTGAATGTTTGACATGCACACGCGGCTCCTCTGCAGCCCCAGGATCTCACACTTGCTCTGGGAGTTTGTCGGTCATAAAGAGCGGGTATTCAAAGGTGGTACCGTACATTGACGATGGACTCCTTGGTCTGAGCCATGTCCGTGATGACACCGTCAGAGATGATGAGCAGGATGAAGTACTGCGAGCCGTCCATCACTGCTGATGCATACCTGCAAGAAAGAGATGCAGGGGTCAAAGGTCAGACGAGCACAGGAGAGCTGTGGAGAGGTGACCAGAGCTACAGTTTGGGCTCAGCTCATTTAAAGAGGGGGTGTTCTGCTGTCCCAGATTTCAAACATGGATGTTCAGACTGAGCGTGTGCAGATCTTCGAACCTTCGAACCTTGATTCTTTCTGTAAACTGATCAAAACGCTCCCTCATACATAAAACACGAGACGGTCTGCATGAAACTTAATCAAAGGACGAGGTCATCCTTTGGTTTTTTGATGGAATCCTTTGCATGTACCGCCTCAAGCGCAGTAAAAACAACTGTTGAGCTGTTTTTAAACCCGACTTTCCTCCTTCCCAACCAAGGAGGGAAAACACCTGATTATCTCTGTTTTATCAGATTATCCTATCAGATTGTCACATAAAATTATTTTATCAGATGAAAATTTTATCAGATTATCCTGTTAGATTATCCTATCAGATTATTTTATCAGATTATCTTGTCAGACTTTCCTATCAGATTATTTTATCAGATTATCTTGTCAGATTATCTTGTCAGATTATCATATAAGATTATTTTATCAGATTATCCTGTCAGATTATCATATAAGATTATTTTATCAGATTATCCTGTCAGATTATCCTGTCAGATTATCCTGTTAGATTATCCTGTCAGAAAATCTTATCAGGTTATCCTGTTAGATTATCCTATCAGATTATTTTATCAGATTATCTTGTCAGACTATCCTATCAGATTATTTTATCAGATTATTTTGTCAGATTATCCTATCAAATTATTTTATCAGATTATCCTGTCAGATTATTTTATTATCCTGTCAGAAAATCTTCATGTGTGTGGAAAGCTGACGACTCCCGAGTCATGACTCTGTGAGTTGTGACATATATGAAATGTAGCCAATCAGGAGGCTAGCTGACAGAGGAACGATGAAGGAGTTGTAAACAAATCAAGTATGGCCGACCTGGCAGGGCAAGTTCCTGAATAAAGTCTGTGTTCCCGCTGTCTCCAGGACTTTTGTCCACAGTCTTTTCTTTTTTTGGTTCTGGAATTTTCTGTTAAAAATCGTCCTCAGACCACCATCATTCTCTCTTCTCTGTCCTCTTCCATGTTGTTTTTGGTGTTAGCCGGTTGTTGCTATGTGTTGCTGTGTTTCTTCTTCTATGTTTTTGTTAGATCACGTTTGGTCAGGTCAGATTTCTGTCTTGGAGGACCAGATTCTGGATCAGTGGTGGGACAGAATGGTTCTGTGTGTGGTGAGCTGTGTTGAGATTATCGGAGCACACACAGACACACACACACAGTACGATCAAACTGATCAATGCCTGATTGTTGATCTTCATGTGTGGCTCTCTGACAGATAGAAAATCTCTTTACATTTAGAACATCCTGATCTGTGTACCCCCCCCCCCCCCTTTAACTGAGGTTAGTGGAGCCTGTGTCTGTTTCTTTGTGCTTTTCATCATGAAGAAAAAGCACAAAGTCTCCAGACTGATGATCTCATCAACAGAGAAACCACAACATATTTAACCATGACCTTTAAGGGCTTCCGTAAGAAACTGTAAACATGTATGATGATAACTCACTCAGTTTATTTGATGCTCCGTTTAACATCCGGCAGGTACTGACTGTGTTTTTGTTTTAAACGTGCTGATCTGTTTTCATCTGTGTCAGTGAAAAGAAGCATAACTGAGCTTCTATTCAAGACACAGATGATAGATTAAACTCTGTCTGAAATAAAAGAAAAATGACAGGCTTTCACGCTTGGCTTTCATCCTGTTAGTCAGACTCAAAAAGGCCTCAAAGGCAAATTAGTGATCTAAGATGTGGGCTATAAATGAGTATCTGTAAAGCAGTCGTGATGTGATGGAGGACACACGTCTAAAATAACAGAAAGTAGGAGTGCAAAGAGAGGAAGGAGAGCAGAACATCAGAGAATCAGAGAGTCTGAAAACACATCGTTATGAAAACTAAAGTCCAAACATTAGAAATCTGATTAAACTCTGTTTAATTTAGCCACGTCTCCCCCCAGCCCCCCCGTTTCAGTCACACGCTGCACAGAGGTGAGCGCTGAACAATGCAGCTATTCTCAGTGTGAGTGGGCGGAGAGAGAGAGAGAGAGAGAGAGGGGAGGGGGGGGGGCTCTTGGAGCTGATGATGAAAGGTGGGAAAAGTGCTTGTTACAGTCAGTCTCCAGGATCATGAGACACAATCCGGCAATCGGGGATGTCAGGTGGAAGTGGGAGCTAGCTGCAGTGCAGAGCAGCTCTTATTGGTGCAACAACACTAAGAGCTGCAGACAGTTAGCGGCTCATCTCTCCTGGAGTTGTTTTTATTTCTTCTAAATATTCTAAGAGAAGGAAAGGAGGGTTTTGCTTTTCTAATTTGTTGCACTAAAAAACTATAAATGCACCCAAAGGCTGAGCTCCACTGTGTCTTCAACGATAGAGGACAAAGATCCGTGTGAAGTGGGAGGTGTGACTCTGACATTACTCACAGCACTGTTTCTCTTAAAGGATACAAGCTTTATGTATGTATGTATGTATGTATTTATTTATTTATCCATCCATCCATCTGAAGCAGCCCATCGGTCCAAAGACTGATAATAACACCAGCGAGTAGGATCCATGCTGAAACTGTGACGTATAGATCCGTGGACAAACAACAATCTGAATCATTCATTATTCCCTCGATCAGTTTTCGTATTTGTTGCACCAAATTGTTGGTAATAGCTGGCGAAACATCAGCCTCTCGTGTTATTTAATAAAATGCATGTGAGTCAGACTTTCTTCATCTCCTTTTCCCACTCACCATTGTAGCCAGAATTACAGTCACTTGTACAAGCTAATGATATTTTAAGCTTTTATCAGTCTTTATTTTGTCCCTCTGGTGCCCCCATAGTATCTTCAGACACTTCGTTTTTAGCTGCTGTCTCTTTAAGGCTGCCTGCACCACAAACCCCCTTCACTCTGATTGGCCAGAACTGTGGAGGCCTGTCAGGGGGTGGAGCTATGGGCAGACCTTGGTGTTTGAGGCTCACTCCTCCAATGTGTCATTAAACTATCAGCATCGATGTCATGGACGTCATTTCACTCGGCTCCAAATGAGGTCCCTACAAAAGGTCAAAAACTGCTCCCCCTGGTGACTGGCTGCAGTATAGGTCAAAAACTCTGTCTCCCCATTCATTCCAGATGGGCTGTGGTCAAACTTTCATAAATTACACCTGGTAGAAATGTTTCTCTCATCCGTACGCTGTGGTGATATTTATATATAATTAGGCTGCAAGTTTTTTGGCTTCAAAACTGTCCAACAAGGCTAAGGTAAAAGGCTATGGTTATGAACCAGTTAGGATATCCTTACATGATGACCTCATCATTTCTTTGAGTCGTTTGAAGATCTCGTAAAGATGAAAATGTAGAGATCTGAAAATCTGCATGTTTACTGTGAACATTCAGCACTGGTACTTTATATCTGGATTTCAAATAATAATAATAATAATAACAATAATAATAATAATAATAATAATAATACTAAAAAATGATACATTTCTTTTGAATTTGTGATCCTTCTTTGAGGTATTTCATGGTCAAATGTTGGGAGCAGGGGTCAGGGGAAGACGTGCAGCCTCTGAGTATGGGGTGCATGTTTAGACCACTTGGCCAATAGAGAACACTTCAGAACCTTTAACCATTCAAACTGACATTTAGGTTTAAACTACTCAAATCACTGTTCAATGATTGGCTAACACTCTTCTGTTTCTGTGGCAACCCTTAAAGATGAGACACACTTTCTGGACTAAGAACACTGAATCCACTTCATCCACCAACAAGAAGTCACTTAGCAACAGTGGCAGGAAAAACTGTCTCTGAATAGACTGAAACCTGAGCCAAACAGAGATTTACTGGTGGACAACCATCTGCTGTGAGAGGCTCCAACTAAACAGATAACAAAAGAGAGAGAGAGAGAAACCAACGGAGCCAGGTCTACAGAAACCAACAGAGCCAGGTCCACAGAAACCAACAGAGCCAGGCCTACACAGAAACCAACAGAGCCAGGTCTACAGAAACCAACGGAGCCAGGCCTACACAGAAACCAACAGAGCCAGATCTACAGAAAGCAACGGAGCCAGGTCTACAGAAACCAACGGAGCCAGGTCTACAGAAACCAACGGAGCCAGGTCTACAGAAACCAACGGAGCCAGGTCTACAGAAACAAACAGAGCCAGGTCTACAGAAACCAATGGAGCCAGGTCTACAGAAACCAACGGAGCCAGGTCTACAGAAACAAACAGAGCCAGGTCTACAGAAACCAACGGAGCCAGGTCTACAGAAACCAACGGAGCCAGGTCTACAGAAACAAACAGAGCCAGGTCTACAGAAACCAATGGAGCCAGGTCAACAGAAACCAATGGAGCCAGGTCTACAGAAACCTAGGGAGCCAGGTCTACAGAAACCAACGGAGCCAGGTCTAAGGAAACCAACGGAGCCAGGTCTACAGAAACCAACAGAGCCAGGTCCACAGAAACCAACAGAGCCAGGCCTACACAGAAACCAACAGAGCCAGGTCTACAGAAACCAACGGAGCCAGGCCTACACAGAAACCAACAGAGCCAGATCTACAGAAAGCAACGGAGCCAGGTCTACAGAAACCAACGGAGCCAGGTCTACAGAAACCAACGGAGCCAGGTCTACAGAAACCAACGGAGCCAGGTCTACAGAAACAAACAGAGCCAGGTCTACAGAAACCAATGGAGCCAGGTCTACAGAAACCAACGGAGCCAGGTCTACAGAAACAAACAGAGCCAGGTCTACAGAAACCAACGGAGCCAGGTCTACAGAAACCAACGGAGCCAGGTCTACAGAAACAAACAGAGCCAGGTCTACAGAAACCAATGGAGCCAGGTCAACAGAAACCAATGGAGCCAGGTCTACAGAAACCTAGGGAGCCAGGTCTACAGAAACCAACGGAGCCAGGTCTAAGGAAACCAACGGAGCCAGGTCTACAGAAACCAACGGAGCCAGGTCTACAGAAACCAACGGAGCCAGATTTACAGAAACCAACGGAGCCAGGTCTAAAGAAACCAACGGAGCCAGGTCTACAGAAACCAATGGAGCCAGGTCTACAGAAACCAATGGAGCCAGGTCAACAGAAACCAACGGAGCCAGGTCTACAGAAACAAACAGAGCCAGGTCTACAGAAAACCAACAGAGCCAGGTCTACAGAAACCAACGGAGCCAGGTCAACAGAAACCAACGGAGCCAGGTCTACAGAAACCAATGGAGCCAGGTCTACAGAAACCAACAGAGCCAGGTCTACAGAAACCAACAGAGCCAGGTCTACAGAAACCAACGGAGCCAGGTCAACAGAAACCAACGGAGCCAGGTCTACATAAACCAACAGAGCCAGGTCTACAGAAACCAATGGAGCCAGGTCTATAGAAACTAGTAGAGCCAGGTCTACAGAAACCAACAGAGCCAGGTCTACAGAAACCTACAGAGCCAGATCTACAGAAACCAACAAAGTCAGGTCTACAGAAACCTACAGAGCCAGATCTACAGAAACCAACAGAGTCAGGTCTACAGAAACCAATGGAGCCAGGTCTACAGAAACCAATGGAGCCAGGTCTACAGAAACCAACGGAGCCAGGTCTACAGAAACCAACTGAGCCAGGTCTACAGAAAACCAACAGAGCCAGGTCTACAGAAACTAGTAGAGCCAGGTCTACAGAAAACCAACGGAGCCAGGTCTACCGAAACCTACAGAGCCAGATCTACAGAAACCAACAGAGCCAGGTCTACAGAAACCAATGGAGCCAGGTCTACAGAAACCAACGGAGCCAGGTCTACAGAAAGCCCAGCATGCAGCAGAAGTCTGCATTGTGCTCTGTGTCCTGTTCTGCATGGTGTTTGCGTTTCAGTCAGCCTACACATGTTCCCAGCACCCCCGCTGTGATTATAGCAGACCTACCTGGCCACGTGGTTAATAACAGGGGAGAAGTGGGTGGGTCCGTACAGGCGCACCGATTTGAGGCTCTGGTAATAAGCCTCCATCACTCCCTCGATGCCGTTGCAGTACGGGTTCTGTGGATTACCGTTCTGCACAAACACAGAAGAAGAAAACACTTCAAGCTGTGCCAGAAAATTCATCAGACAGAAACACCTGAACAGCTGACCTGAGGGACGTTTGATCTCTGGTTGTGTAGTTCTGTGTTTTGTCCTAGTGTCCCTCCCCTGAGTAACAGGTCTTCAACAATCAACCAGACAGTCAGAAAGTTAATTAAGTACAATCATATATATATATATATATATATATATATATATATATATATATATATATATATATATATATATATATATATATACATAAACATTAAAAACACATATATACATACATATAAACACAAAAATGAGAATACTAATGTGACGTAAAATGGGGTTACAGGTTCATAGAGGTGGCTGCCATGTTTTCAACATCCTCTGATGGTATATCAAATCAAAACACATGAGCTGCCTTATCCATTGGACAGATACTGGGGGTACAGAGTCCTTCCATTCAGATAGAATGAAGCTTCAGGCCAAGAGGAATGAAAAGCCACCATGTTAGCTTGACACCCACTACAAGAAGCTTTCTCTGGGGTAACTGCAAACAGCCAAACCAATGGAGAGGACTCAAAGATGGAGCGCCAGAAACCATGGAGTTTAGGGCAGGTCACATGTTGGGTCAAGATCGGTCTTAATCTGAGCCGGTTTCTCTGCTGACCAAAAAAAAAGTGTCAAACTTTATGATGAGTGCTGATTGGTTGGTTTTCAATGAAGGCGATGTGCAGCTTTTAAACTGGATTACAGCACATCGAAGACACGGAGGAGGAACGGAGCCTCTGGAGGGCTGTCACAACCTTTCCTTTACGTTCTTCGAATCTTTTATTTGCACAAATCCTCAAACTTTCCCCTGAACTTGGACTTCATAAATGAAGCAGAGAAGGACAGCAGTGACTGAATAAGAGCCGCTGCACACTGACAGGGTTGTGTTTTTAAGGCAGAACCTTTTTTTTTCCAGGTGAAACCTGCAGAGCTCGCCGGGGAGATTCTGCATTACTGCTAAGACTCAGACTCAAAGAGTCTCTCCCAATAAATGCGGTCAGTGTTTCCTAGAATCAGCTGTCAGTAAAGTTTCAGTTTGTCTGCTCTGAGACTGACATCACCTGGATGAGTTTCTGAAGTCTGTGAAAACAGATCTCTCACGCTGAGCCTGAACGGTAACTCGTCTCTTTTAGAAGATGCTTCCTGACTTCATGTATGTCAGCATCTCACGGCTTCACACAGCGTGAGTCAGTCAGTGATTTACAGCCAGAGAGGGAATACTTAGAAAAATGTGCTCATTACATCCAGTGATAATTAGAACACCTTGCTTACGTTCTGCTTTGTTTGTGCACCGGAGACGGGAGCACATTCAAACACCGGTCATCATAACTTCCATTGAATTTGGAGCGGCTTGTTTTGATAGAAGCAGTAATAAAGCAGAGAATCCCTGAAGGAGACGATAAATAAAAAGGATTTATTGACCTTATATCCCCTCATGGAAAAAGGGGGCTTGGATGGAATTGCATTTTATTTTTCAAAACAGGCATGTTTATGCTGCAAATGGCAGAATAACAGGATTACAAGCATACTCCAGGGGGATCAGAAATGGGCACCTGAGGGCCACAGCATCAGTTATACTCCAATATTATCAAACATATTACCCAGTGTAAGAGGCACTGGAGGGTTACGGGGCCCTGCAGGACGTAAAATCCAATCTAACGTTGGAGATATAAGAGACATTTTGGAGAAACGCGGACAGTTAAAACCGTCTGTTGCAGCCTTTCAGACAGGAGCGTCCTGAGGGGACTCATTTTACATTTTTAACTCAGCGTGAGGGATGGAAACCAGGGGAGGCCTTTCAGTACAAACTAATGGGTGAGATACTTTCAGAGCTGCAGAGAGAGGAAGAAAAACTCGCTCTCGCTCTCTCTCTCTTTCTATCTCTGAACCCTTTGGAAACACTGAAACAAACGTCTGGTTGGCTGACTTTGAGGCGTCCACAGAAACACTGTGACATTATTACATCCCCCCGCTCACCATATGTTTCTGGGCTTTCTAATTAACTGAGTAAGGATCCATCTTGGCGAGCCGTGCTTGGTTGCCTGTGAGTACGAGCGGCGCTCATGAGACTCCTTTGCTTTGTAAATGGAGCTTTTATAATCACGTTGGATCAGGAGTGACTTTGTCCCAGCGCAGCCTTACAGCTGCAGTCCTCCTCCTCCTCCTCCTCCTCCTCCTCCTCCTCTTCATCTTCTTTAAAAGCTGACTAAGTGAAGACTTTAATGTGAAGGATAGTGTGTGTGTGTGCGTGTGCACCCTGACTCGGGGTCCGGGGCCTCTGGGGAGGCTGTCACTCAGCGCTGAGCAGATGTAATGGCTCTAAATGCCTCTGGAGCATCATCTGGAAGAGACGCGGGACCACGGAGAGGATCATGGGAGACTGAGGCGGAGTCAGGACGACCAGCCCCTTCTGACCCCAGGAAAGTAAAGTGATGAGACTCTGAATGGACGGAAGGATCCATCGATAACGATGTATCAGAGAAGAAGACCGTTCGTCTCTCTGAGCGCCGCGCGCCCTTTGTTTCCAGCAGAAATGTGAGCAGCTCTTCTTGTTTTCATCCCCGCTCACAGCGTGGGCTGTTTGTCTGATTTGTCACACCGACCGTCCGCCCACAGCGAGCTGCTGCTGTAATTGGTCATCTGAATGAGAAAGGACTTAAATCCACAGGTTTCGGTTTCTCTGCGTTTTATAAAGTTTCTCCTGAAACTCTGCGTTTGTTTCCGTCTTTGACGAACATGTACAGTAAGTCAACTTTCCTCCCGGAGCTGCAGAGGAGCCATTAAAAGTTTCTCCTGCATTAAACAGCAGTTTGAGGAAGAAGTGAGATTTGATTCTGTCAGCTTTTATAACAGCAGTCTTTAAATTAACGCTGTTTGAAATTAAAACCACATCTCATTGAGACCGAGCCGTCACCACACAATCAAACATGTCTGTGTAAATGTTTCCTAATGACTATCAGGGACGGCTCCCAGCATCCATCAGAGAATCAATCCAGAGGACGTCTGGGAGCACAAAACTCTTCACGCAGTGAGCATGCTCTTAGTTCATCCAGGAAGTCTCCACAGCGCTTCACTTTTCACCCCTTTTGTTACGTTGTTGGATAAATTCATCATTTGGGTGTTGGTGAATGTTTAGATGTTAAATCTGTCTCCTTACCAGGGCGAATTCATGTGACACCCTCCCATCAGGAGGAAGCTTGGCGCCGAATCCCAGCGCGGGGAACAACTTGTCGCTGTCGTAGTCCTGGATGATCTCTCCGATCGCCCGCAGCGCCATGGCGTAGTCATTCAGCTGGTACGGGCTCATGTAATGGAGCGAGGTGGGCTGCGACGGGTTGCCTGAGACCCGGATGGTTCAACACACACACACACACACACATACACACACACACACACACACATCAGCATCAAACTGTAATTATACTGCTCCCCCTGGGCTGTGAGTCATATTAAATAAAAAGGAGGGGAGTGGGTGGAAGGGGGGTTAAAATGCAGACTGGAGTTTTAGTTACACAAACATTTCTCCCAGGCACAGCTGCATCAGAGGCACAGATACCCTCACCGGGTGCTTCAACCCTCAGAGGCTCGCGTGAGGAGGCTCAGTTTGAGAGCCGAGCTCGGTAACATGAGGCTGTTTCTCCTCCACTAATAAGATGAGGAGAGAGAGAGAGAGAGAGAGCCTCAGCCTCTGCGTCTGAGTGATTTATCTCTGTTTCACTGTGATCTATCGCTGCGTCCTGACTGAGCATCAACCTCCGGTCTGACAATATGAGACGATGCTGAAGCGCTAAACTCCAGCCAAGCCCCCTGTCTGAAATGCTAATTTCGCTAACAGCACGCGCTGTATGGGGGGTGTTTTTATTCTAACTCGGCAACTTAGAAGATGTTAGATCGCCAGTTCGTCCAATCAGAGGCACAGCTCAGCTCATGTGACAGACGGGCGCCCTATGGCTGTTACTGTGGAGACTCAAAGCCCGCCTCATTTCCAGTATGGCCGCGCCGGTTGATTTGGTGACGTCACAGAGGCTACATTCATTAATTATACAGTCTATGGTCTATGGTTGGTTTATGTTGCAGCTCCACCAATGAGCTTCTAGAATGTTCAACATCAAGGATGATGTCACAACATTGCGTTTCGCTCTGAGTGTTTTTAAAGCAAAATAAGGAACACCTCTCGATCAACGGGCTCCTTGTGGTGCTCAGATACGGCTCCATCTCTGCCGTCTTCACACTTTAGACGGGGGAGCGCTCAGTCCACGGCTTTGCAACTCCTTTCAAATGGCCCCAGGAACCATGTAGTTCTGGGGAATGTTTGAACAGGACCTAAAAGTTTGGACCCTCTGGTCCAAACGCAGCTTTTGAGTCTATTACTGACAGATTTTAGTGTGAGAACTGAGGACAAAGGGTAAACATTGGGGACAGAGGGCAAAAATAAGATGCTGTATGGAGGACAGTTACTTTTAATACTGTACTGTACTATACTGACTCTCTCTCTCTCTCTCTCTCTCTGCTGCCCCTGAAGGAGTTTTACATGATTTACTGCTTAAAAAAAGAAAACAATTTTTAGACACTTTGTTTAAGCTGCTGTCTCTTTAAGGCTCCCTGCTCCACAAACCCCCTTCCCTCTGATTGGCCAGCCCTCTGGAGGTCTGTCAGGGGCGGAGCTATAAGCAAATGTTTTGATCAGTCTACAGACAGATTCATGTGAACATGAAGAGGTTTGAAAACCTGCACATGCTCAGTCTGTATATATTTTTTATGCATGTTTATGATACGGGGAAGCAGAAGACCCCCTCTTTAATGTGAAGTTAATATTTGAGCTGCTCTCAGACGGTTTCAGAGACCTTTTTTCAGAGCCTATGTGAGGATATCTGAGGCCTCCAAAACAAAATCTACACAATATAATCATATGCATAATATCCACATCCGTTCTCAGAGACAGAGACGTAGGAAGCAGATCTGATGGCGGTAATGAAAGCCATCCGTTCCTCCTGACGTCTGCAGATTGTATTACAAATATGAACTTACTGAATCATCTCTCACTGAAATGAGAACACAGCTCATCTGTGACAAAGTCTGCAACCAAGCATCGCTTGTTTTCTTTGTTTGCTGTTGTTGAATTGTTGTCGCTGAGGAATACACAGCTGTTTATCTGTGGGGCTTCATAACCATCCACTACGTTTGGAAATCTAATTTGAGAAATGTGGGTTTGCCGTCGATGCCGCGTGCGGACTGAACAAATATTTCTTAATGAGAAACATCAATCAGGAGTCAGGTGATGATGTTCACGTCAGAGTGAAAGTTTGCTCGAGCTGAGCAAAAACAGGTTATCAGAGCGAGGAGATCCGAGATCTGAGAGTTAACCAGCAAAGTTTCATCTGATGGACACACTTTAGAGATTTAACTGATAGCAGCAAAGGCTTGAAACACTCACCATTCGATGCCGTGAAATCAATTGCCACCGTGAAATTAATCTGAGTCCTACAGGAGAAAATAAATCACGTCAGGGCCAACATGGAATCATCAATCACGCTGGATTATACCACAGCGTGTTTCAAAGCATGCAGCAGAGAGCAATTAAGCAGCGGGTTATCAGCAGCTGTCGGTCTAAATATTGAAGCTAATAGTGGCGTAGTCCTGGGTGCAGAGTCCACACTAACAGGAAGTGACTCGCCTTTCAGTGGCGGGGACTTACCCGCCGCGGATGTAATCCAGGAAGGAGAGCTCAGTGTCCACCAGGCAGGACAGGAGGGTGACCTGACAGGAGACACGGAGTGAAGAAGACGGTATGAGAGTGAATCTCCAGACGCTGGTCCTGCTGCTGTGGGGGACCTGTTAGATCTGGTCAGGTTCCTCTCATGACCTCCAGGATCTCAGTGTGACCCCTGTGCTCAGCTAACAGCTCTCACTGCGTCAGTTCAAGTTATGTTTCATTAGCCTTTAATCAGAAGGGACAGCAACAACTTCTTAAAGTCTAAAAATGCTAAAAACTGCACTTCTTCAAGTGTCCACTAGAGGCTGGCTGCAGAAACATGGGAAACCACATACACACCCATTTAAAACACACTCATACACATAAAAAGAAACAACTTTTACAGCAAATATAAACATGTTTACAGCCATGATTACAAGAACAGATTAGGGTCTGAATACTCCATCACTGTGTTTACAGAAAACAGCTGTATTATTTATTATTACCCATAATTCAGGTGAATAACTGAGACAGAAGGCGTTTCATTTCACAATACGGTCGGTTACAGCTGTTTTTAATGCCAGGATGGTCCTCCATATATGCGTGTTTCATACTTAAAGAGGGGTTGCTGTGTTTCTTTCTAGGGTCTATTTTGTCCCTCTGGTGCCCCCGTAGTACCTTTACATGATTTACAGTTTAATGACATCTCTGTTTTTCTCTCTCTGGTGTTTTAAAAAACTTTTCTTTCAGCCTCAGTCTGAAACACTTCCTTTAAGCTGCTGTCTCTTTAAGGCTTCACAAACCCCCTTCACTCTGATTGGCCAGCCTTCTGGACAATTGGAGTTGTGGGCAGACCTCAGTGTTTAAGGTCCACCCCTGAATCCTAATGTGATGACCTCATCATGTTAGCATGGCTGGTGAAGACTCTGTGAGAGTTTTGATCAGTTTACAGACAGATTCAAGGATTAATACAACGTATGAATATGTAGAGGTGTGATAATCTGCACATGCTCAGTCTGAACATCCAGCGCTGGTACTTTATATCCATGCTTAGAGTGTGGGGGAGCAGAGTACCCCCTCTTTAAATGTGCTTAGTTTAAACAGTATCTCACATTTTTACGCTTTAAGAGCAAAAGCCAGAGCCTGGTTCAAAAATGTCCTTATATGGGTTTTGCCCATATAAGGACATGGCTTGTTTGACTGACAGGTGTCTGTAAAGAGGCTGAAGGCCCGCCTGTTTACCTCACAGCTACATGGAGTCAGCATGTTGAATATGGGCTTTAAATCTCTGTATGAGAAACAAACGGATGATGTCACAGAAACGACGTCCATATATTACTCCGTTATTGTTCCCACATCAGGTTCAAATGTCAAACTACGCATCTTTGATACTAAACTCATTTTTTTCTCACCCCATCAGCAGATTTTTTTCTCTTTTTTTTCCTTCCTGTGAGCGACCTGCTCACAGGAAGTAAAACTTGCTGAATAAACTGAGGTGAAAGCACCGTGGTGCTCTTACTGGTCTAATGTAAGGACTGAAGCGTTTTCTCTCCGCCCTGTTTCATTTGGATTAAATCGAATCCACCTGACGTCTGTTTTTTTCTACCCACAGTCTGAGCAGATGTCTGACGGTGTGAGAGCAGGTTCATAAACCGAGCAGACTCACCGTTCCTGAGTTTTGGTACTTCTTCTTCTTCTTCCCTTTCTTCTTTGGATTTAGCACCTGTGGAGACAAACACAAGCTGTAGACCTCACTGTCGTCTCTGTGAGCAGCCAGAGTCAGAGGAGCATCTTGGAACCAAGACAGTCAATGAATCTGAAGACCTTTAGTGTTTGGACTCAGAGCTCCCTCTGAGCTCACACAGTGAGAGATAACAGGCGCGCTGTTCCTCCTGAATAAAGATATTTAAATCAATCTCTCTCTCTTAGAGTTTGGTCTCCTCCTCCTCCTCCTCCTCCTCCTCCTCAGATCTCACCGTGTCGTCTCTGGAGGCTCTTAAACTCACTTCAGTCCTCTGGTTGCAGCACAGACACAAGCTGAGCTCACGGCTTGTGTTTTAACTCTTGGCTCTGTGCTGCCCACGCAGAGCAGCGTGTCCGTGAGCGCAGGGTGAAAACAAAGGCAGGGAACATCAAACCTAAGAGAGGAGGCGTGGGTACGAGGCTGAGCCGCCCCGTCATGTGGAGCAGACTCCTCCGTCCTCTCCTGGTGCCTCTCTTTATGAAACGAGCAACAGAGACGGACGAGGAGCTCCTCCTGTTGATTCATGGATCTTCACACTGATCTGCTCCTCTCACATACAGCAGATCTGATTACACATCGATTCAGAGCCAGCGTTTCCCAGAGTCTGATCCAATTTGACTGCTGCTGGGAATAAAAGCTCCGTCTCATACTTATTCAGGAGTCTGTTATTGATTCTTTGGTCCAACATCAATAAATTGAAAGTAAAAACCTCTCTCTCCATGTGGATGGAGGTCTGCGCTGATTCTCTGACTTCATATCTGAAGGTTAAGCCCCGGCGTTGGTTGGATGGATGATGATGCAGAGTGGAGACATCTGAAGACCTCAAAGATGGACGTCTGATTCACAGAGCAGACCTTTAGCTCCTGCAGCGCGTGAGCAAACCACATCTCACTGAGGGTTCAGAGTCAGCAAAGAAGCACAGCCTGAATCTGTGTGTGTGGTCGTGTGTGTGTGTGTGTGTGTGTGTGTGTGTGTGTGTCTGAATCCAGCTGGATTTTACCCTGACTTCCTCACATTACACACCTGAGGCTTGAATATTTTCCAAACATGCTGTTTTTATTTTGGATGCTCACAGAAAAAAAAAAATATTCTGCAAAAACCAAAACCAAACCCTTCCAGGATCCGGATCATTAACCCCTTAAGAGCTGACCTTTATACTGAGCCAAGGCACAACCCGCTGCTGAGCTGAAAACTGAAGGAACCACTTTAGACGGGACTTGTTCAGCGTTGTTTCCAGGAGTCAAGAAGTGGAGAGAAAAGTATCATCAAAAAACTCAATGAAAGAGAGAGAAAGACACAGAGTCCAGACCAAACGTTTCCACTGAAAACTCCGGCTCACTGTTTCCACAGCAACGGGGGCCGCAGCGTTTCGGAACGATTGCACTCTGAAGGTTTTCAAAAGTTTCAGTTTTTGTTTTTTGGTCGGCTAAAACTGTGTCCGTGTAAACGAGAGGCCAAAACACAACAATACTTTTGCATTTCATCCTAAAACGGTTGTCGTGTAAACAGGGGCCTGAAACTGCAGCGGTGCATGAGCTACCCAGCTGGAGACCAAACCAGAGAGAGCCAGAGAGAAGAAGGGAGAGAGAGGGTCTGGGTCTGGGTCTGGGTCTGGGTCGTGGCTTTGTCTTCCAACATGACAATGAGCCAAAGCATAAGTGGCTCCTGAACCTCATGACTGGCCTGCACTAAGCCCTGACTTGAATCCCATTGAAAAAATGTAAAAAGGGGGCTGAACTGAAGACCAGGGTCCATGCCAGAAGACTATCAAATCCAGAGGAGCTTGAAAGACTTGCCAAAGAAGGATGGTCTGGGATTCCTCAGGAGACGAGTCAGAGTCAGCGCTCTGTAACTTCATCGTTTCTCTGATAAAGTTTGTTTTTTTGAGTTTCGGTGACGCAAGTCTTCGTCCAAACACCCGACCCTCCACTTATGAACCTGCTCCTGATAACAGGAGAACAGTGTGTGTGTGTGTGTGTGTGTGTGTGTGTGTGTGTGTGGAGTGTCACCTCGTAGATGTGGAACTGGGACTGGCTCCTGGACATTTCTCTGTAGCTGGTGCTGAACTCGCCGATGAAGTCGTGTCTGTCACACAGACAGAAACAGATCTGAGTCACGTCTGTTCGCTCAAAGAGCAGAAACATCAGCAGCTTCACCAGCAGCCTCCTCCATAACTGACGACGGGGTCATGGAAACCAATATGATAATTTCATGGAGGATAATCAGCACAGGGTCAGAAATATATCAGGGCCGGGGGGGGGGGGGGTGTCCTTGGGATAAAACATTAAAGAGGAATGTGATGCTGAATGCTGGGGACTGACTGTGGGTGACTGTGGAGTCCAGTCAGGAGACTCTGAGGTCTTTAAATAGTTCATGTGTGTTTAAAGCAGCAGAGAGCTGCTGACCTGTCCACAGAGACACACTCAGAGATGTTAGGGACGGCGTATGGAGGCTAAAGACGCTGAGACACGGTTTGTGCTCAGATCCTCAACATAAGGCTCAAACTTTTTAACAACATTAAAAATAATAATGTAGGTTTTAAGAAACGGCACCGTGCTCTTACCCTCCATCCCGGTCCCAGTCGTACACCTCCACCTTAATGCTCCTGCAGGGAAGGACGAAGGGGACGAAGAAAGGGAAGGAGAGAAAATCCCATTAAAAGCCAATTAGCATCCATTAGGTTTACTGCCTCTCTGCTTAAAACGCCTGCAAGTGGTCCAGGGCAGGCTCCGGACTTAAGTGGTCCGGCCCGCGCCACGCAGAAAGCATCTTTCCCAAGGTCAGAGTCAGTACGTTCAGACACAAACTAAAGACACAGTGAGCAGCAGGAAGTGGATTCACTCAACTTATCATCCAATGTGTCCAAAGGCACCACTAATAATCAGATTTCATATGTATTTATATTTTCGTATTAGTGATGTCTACAGACTGCATCAGGAGCCACATTCCCCCAAAGAATTGACATCACGACGTAACGTGAGTCAGTTTTTAAGACGTATTCTGACAACGTGTTACCAGATCGTCAAAGAAAAACATTTGGCCCCCTGCTGGAGAAAAGCGGTAATGCTTTTTCAACCCAGCTTATAAACAAAGACTGAAATGAAGGATTTAGATTTGGAAAAAAAACAAAAAACAGTTTTTAAAACTGTAAAATAAATAAACACAATATTAATCAATGTTGATTGGAAATGTGGGAAACAAACATCCAGCTACTTGTCTCTGCTTTAGGGGCGGTTTTACCAGCGACGGTTAGCCAATAAGGGAACGTATCCTGTTTCTGGGGCAGGATACAAACACAGTAACTCAGTGTCATAAAAATTCTGAGTTCAGCCGTTTAGTAAATTCACAGCATGAATATTTTTCAGCAGCTGCTGCTGATGTAACCTCAGTCTGTAGTTGAGTCTAAATGCTTCTGTTCAGCTCGGTGTAAACATTAAAAAAATGATTATTTCAGGTTTTCTGGACTCATTCAGAAATATGATCCAGATGATCCAACAGAAAATTAAAGAGCAGCAGGGTCAGATCAGACTGAGTCTGTGTGTTTATCCTCCTGCACCCAAGTAAACATCCAGGTATCATTTAGTGACACACCATCATCAGGGAACGGTTTGCAGCTGAAGGATTCCTACCTGTCATAGTCTCCGTTACACAGCGCCCTGACTGGAATCTTAAAAGCCTGCCACACTGGATCCAGAGTATTCTTCACCACCTCCGTCTTATGGCAGATGGTGAACCTGTGAGACATAACAATGGTGTTAACAGGTAACAAATACACCTTTAAATGTTCATTCAGGGATAATACAGTCAGAAACCATGGCAACGTGTCATTTTATCATCTTAATGAAAGACAGAATTAACGGTCAGGGGAAATACAGGAGCAGCCTCTGACTGGAGGGAGGGCTCCATCAGCGTCTTGAGATGTTTGACAGTTGGGGTTAAGTGTAGGGGTTGGGGTCGGGGCTGGGACTGGGGTTGGGGTTGTGGTTTAGGGTTTGGGTTTAGTGTAGGGGTTGGGGTTGTGGTTTAGGGTTGGGGTTGTGGTTTAGGTTGGGGTTTAGTGTAGGGGTTGGGGGTGTGGTTGAGGTTTAGGTTGGGGTTGAGGGTTGGGGTTTAGTGTAGGGGTTGTGGTTTAGGTTGGGGTTGAGGTTTAGGTTGGGGTTGAGGGTTGGGGTTGAGGTTTAGGTTGGGGTTTAGGGTACGGGTTGAGGTTTAGGTTGTGGTTTAGGGTTGGGGTTGAGGTTTAGGTTGTGGTTTAGGGTTGGGGTTGAGGTTTAGGTTGTGGTTTAGGGTTGGGGTTGTGGTTTAGAGTTGGGGTTGGGGTTCAGCTGGCAGCAGACTGTAACGGAGCTGCTAGGACGTGGGGCTTTAATCATGGTGTTGTTTCCTGCTCAGGGATTTAGTGACCAGTCCTTATTTTGCTGATTTAATTCAAATTAAAGGCACCATCAGGTTAAAATATTCTAAACTTTAAAGTTTTTTCTTCACAGTTTCATTTTCCTTTGAGTAGAATGTAAAAATAAAGAAGCGTGTTAATATTAGTGAGGCTGGAGAGGTAAAAATAACCCAGAGTGCTCCTCTCCTCGTCTCTTTGTTATTTAAGGAAGTGTCATGTTCAAAGTACTTCAGAAAGCATCATCTGAGGCTAGAAAAACCACTTCCTGCTCTTTTTCCTGCTCGGCGCCTGGTCTGGCTCTGGGTAACTGTGGCGTGCGGCTGTGAAACCCTGCGGCTGATCATTTAGGCTGCTTCAGTAAATACCCAGCTGCACAAAGAGAGGACGCGTGTCTCCTTTAAGACGCTGAAGTCGACTTGAATAAAAGCATCTGCAGGGCAAAAGAAACTGCGACCTCTGCATACAGTTTTCACTTAACTCAATCTTATCCATCCTTTCTTCCCCTCCGTCTGCTCCCATCTATTATCTCTGCTCATCCCTCACATATACGGCGCCGAGCGTTATGTAAGATCACATATGCAGGTTAGCCCTTATATCCTCAGTATGGGAGCTTTTTGGAGCATGAAAATCCCTCTCACAGCTGCAGCTTTACATGTTGTGTTTTTGTGTCAGCGTCAGACGGCTGCTCCTGATAATTCAGCAAATTGATGTCCGAACAACCTGAGAGGGAGCGGCTTGTCAACTTACGATCCGTCTTCGTTACTGCGGTAAAAGACGAGGAAGGGATCCGATTTTCCAAAGAAGTCTTTCTTGTCCAGTTTGTTGCCGCAGAACTGCAGCATCACCGACTCCTGAGGACGAGAGACGTAAACAGAGTGGGGACGTCAGAGAATTACAAAAACAAGTCAGAGAAGAAGAAAGAAGAGAGAAGGACGGTCTCTGTCGGGATTGTCAGTTTAAAAACAGAAGTTTGACATCAATCAAGAACGGTAAAGAATTCCACCTCCAAAGCTTCAACAATTAGTGTCCTCAGTTCACAAACACTTATTGAGTGTTGTTAAAGGAAAGGTGATGGAACACAGTGGAAACATGAGCCTGAACCAGCTTTTTAAAGCGAGTCTGGATCATCCTGATTCTGCAGCTCTGACAGTCGTCGGGCTGATATTGAAAGGTTTTCTTCTCCTCCTTGAAAACACAGATAAACTCAGATAATCAGGCTTCATTTTCCCCCACATTACTCCCGACACGGACGCATCATCACCATCATCTCCCCTCAGATCTCACGGTAATGATGAGCCGGGATTCAGTTTCAATTAAGCGTTTGTAATTAGTTTTTAACGCTCGGTGTTTCTCTGTGTACCTCGTCCTAATTAAGCTGTTTTCTTTGCTTCTTTCGAGGTCTTTGGAGAGCGCCCAGATTAAAAACAAAAAAGATATCAGATTGTGTGCCAACTTCTCTGACGCCTGCGAGTGCATACATATTGCATGAGGAGAAATGTCAGAAGTGAAACCGACGCCTCTGCCTCTTTCACGACGGCGCCGGTTGGAGATGTTGGTGCGAAATGACGGCTCAAAGCAATTTCTGTCTGATTTGAAGAGAAGGACGGCAGAAAGTGACATTCAGCGTTTGATGTTTTGATCTCAGGCTCGCTCTCACACTTCTCTACAAACACCTTGTTTAGGGGACGGAGCATCACCAGGCGGCAGAAACACAATCAAGAAACGAAATGGGCCCTGAATGGAAAGCTGGTCTCTCAGATACCTGTGTGTGTTTTCATAAAGCCTGAAAGAAAGAAAGAAAGAAAGATGGATTCAGAGAAGAGTCGGGCCCATCAAAGCTCAGGAAACAAGTCGTCTTACACAGGCCGACGACCAGGACATGACGGAAACTTCCTCTGAGTGAAATCCACCAGAGTGGACACGGCCTCTCTTTCTCTCAGCAGCTCGTTCTTATCTCTAATGGAGCTTAGTGCTGCTTCTGGCTCGCAGCGATACAGAGGTATCTTCAGAAAACACGACTTAAATTACTCTTATTTCCCTTCTTAAATCCATACACGACCAGCGCTCAAACGCTCCTCAGAGAGAAGCCTGTTTGAGTCCCGACTTAAAGAGCCCGGATCAGAAGCTTTAAGAGGACCAACACACGGCCTTCAGACTCTGATTCTGGAGCAGGGCTCTGATATCGATGCTCAGACTTACAAGATTTGTGGATTTGATGAGGTACATGCCAGAAAGCTTTCAAGACTAAACCTCAGAGCAGTCCATGTCAGGTTTTACTAATCTATCAGGACCTGCTGTGTCTCATCTTAAGTTCAGCCAAACTTTGCTAAAACAGTTCTGACAGAGAGAGAGAGAGAGAGAGAGAGAGAGAGAGAGAGGAAGTACATCTGTTATGATGTTAACTTCACCACAGCGTGAATCGAACGATGCTAAATCTGAAATCACTTGAATTTCTCCAGCAGCAAAAGAAATGTGATCCCATCATCACTGGAATGGGAATCCAGAGAACTCCTCGGTCTGTGACTCCAGGTTTCTGGAGGTCCTGATACGAGCCGGACTGAACACGCAACAGGTGAGAGAGCACGCAGTCAGCACGCAGTCAGCACGCAACGGAGCGGAGCAGGACCGGAGACGCATCTGATGTATAACCGGCGTTCCTCCTCCTGATGCAACGGTTGTGAAACACTGAACTGATTTTGTATTTTTGAATGTATTAATAATTAAATAAATAATAAACTTGATCTATAAAGCACCTTTCAAAACAACATTACAAAGTGCTTCACAGAATAAAAAATAAGCATTAAAATGAAATAAAAGATGAAAGAAAAGTCAGAGAGAAATGAGAAAATTAAAACGACAAAAGGTTAAAAACAGTCGAGATAATAAAAGATGAAGGATTTAAGATCCTGCCTATGATGCTGTCAAATATTAAAAACAGCATTTTGACGTTAATGAAAACACTCTCAGCTAAAATCTCCCGTCAAAGCGCATCAATAAACATGTTTTATTGATCCTGTCGTTCCGATCTCTTCAGGCTGCTTCAAGGGTAAAAAGAGTCGAATTTTCAAGGAGGTTAAAAACAGTTTCGAAGCAAATAAACTCAGTTTCAGAACCTTAAATTCAGTTTCAGATCATGCTTTTCAAATTCAATCCAGGAAGTTAAATTCAGTGTCTGGTGGCGCAGATTAATGGAACCAAAGGACGACTCACCCTGCAGTTACTCAGCTCCTCCGCCCTCCAGATGATGGTGCCACATTTCTTCCCCGGGATCCCACTGGAACCAGAACCAGAGTCAGAATCAGAACCAAAACCAGAATCAGATCCAGAATAAGAGTCATCTTTATTTACTGTACCACCAAAGACCAAAACACGAGTGTTTCCAGAGGACATTCAAAAGTGATGCACACGTCCCGACACGCTTGTTGTTGACGTGGATTTTGAGTCTCAGTGTCCTCTGGAAACACTTCCCTTGTGTTGTGGTCTATTTGCAGCGTGTTTTCTAAATGCTGCTCATGTGTTGTCAGACTGATGAAGCGGTTTTCTTCGTTTGCTTGTGTTTGGGTCTTTTTGCGTGTGCTTTCTTAAGTTGCAGTGCTGTGAGCTCTCAGGGCCACCGTAGCGCTCTCTCTGAACCCAAACAGACGTGTTTACAGAACAAACGGCTGGTGTGTGTTTCTCTGAACTCTCTTTATGTAAAACTGATGCAGGACTTATTGAGACCATAAAAACTAAACTTCATGCAAACACTCGTTACTCTGCGCTGCAAATGTCAGCTGATTGCGGGAGTCTGTCGACGGAGACCCCTGCAGACCTGCAATCAAATTTCCTGTTTTCCCGTCTTTCTCACATTTACATCCAGCGCCTGATTGTGCAAATAAATATTAATTAATGCTTGATGAAGACCTTCATGAAAGAACGTGAAACAGCAACCCCACATCCAGTGACATTTCTGCTGCAGTGTTTGTTTGCATCCCGAGCTGCCGAGGCGTAACACTCAGCCAATAAAGCCGAGGGAGGCTGACCACTAAAAATAGACCCCATGAATGCCACAGACCCCGGGCCTAATTCAGCGCCACCGAGACCAGAGATGGGTTCATTTGGATAAGTGCTGTCCAGTAATAACGCGGACGGACGGAGACGAACGAAACAAGATGTGGAGGAAGTGATGGCAGGCTTTGATGCTCGCCGCTCCGTCACCTGAGACACACAGCTGGGCACTGACGCAAGAGGGAGAATTCATGGATGTTAATTTACGATAAGAGCAGAGAGATCACTCGCTGAGGGGGCAGAGAGAGAGAGAGAGAGAGAGAGAGGTGAAGACAGCGAGGACGGGAAGATGGAGGAGGGATGACAGACACAAACCTCACTGCAAGCTTTCCAATAAAGACTTTGATTTCCCTGACGTGCTCTGAGCTGATACTCTAAATTTAAAGTTTTAGTACAATAAGGAAAAAAAATGTAATCAGACGGAGCCGACCCCAACGTTCAAAGCTTTCCACACGACGTCCAACACATCCACTCTGAAACAAGCAGCTCGTCTCGTCTTTATTCTGCGTCTCCATCACACTGATAAAACAAACATTATTTCCCTCCCTTTGTTTGTCCCCCTTCAGGGACTCAGACGTGTGCTGTGAGTGACTCTCTCCTTCAGTATTAAGACAGAGAGGTCTGGTCTTACAGCAGGCCGGACTTGGTAGCTGATCGGTATCGGGGACATCAGTGATGGATCTTGATTCAGTCCGGCTGGATGACCAAAAGGAATCACTTTCATTGGGCTTTCTCTCTAAACTCCGAGCTGTAAAGTGACTCCAAATGTCTCTCACTCACTCTCACTAACAAACAAACAAACAAACAAACAAACAAACCCAGACTGCAAGCTCTGTGATTGGTCCACAGGGAGCCGCCATCAGATCGACCCACTATCAAGAAGTTTGGTGTCAGTTTTTGATTGCGATGTAAGGGGGGGGGGGGGGGGGGGGGGGGGGGCACAGATCGCTGCAGGTCGGACCAACAGGAAGTCAAAGAGCTGCTTACCAACCCTGCGTCTTCAACAGTTCCAGAAACATCCGCCATATTTTCCTTCTCCTCTCCGTCCTTCTGTGAAAAACTTTCTGTATCGTCAGCTCCAATTTAACATCATACACTCAAAGCCGTCATTTAACATGCATCGAAGTCACACTGCCCCCAGGTGTTCTGGAGGAGCATTGCAGAGATGACGGCAAAAGCAGCACAGAGTCAGTGTGAAAGTAAAAACCAGGCAGCGACACAGATTGAGCCCTGAGGGGTCACCCCTTCCTCTGACGTCTCCTCTCTCCTCCTCCTGGTAACACTTCCTGTATGATCAGTGGCAGCCTGTGTTATTATGGACTGACATGGATTCATATGTTTGGAGTTGTTGTGAGAAAAAGCAGGAAATTCAGGGAAACAGGAAACAGGGGATCTATCAAAGAATCTACACCACCCACTTGTGTTTGGGTGGAGTCCTGCAGAGTGAACCTGATGGTTGGGCTCGTGTAGTTTTCACCTGAGTTTCCATGTTTACAGTCACACCTGAAGCTTCATGGCTGTAAACAAACAGAAGCTCTGAAGCTGCGTCACAGACATCAGATGGAAGCAGAAACTGACCCAGAACATGAGGAGCCCAGTCTGGGGTTCAGCAGAACCCCGTCTGTGAATGTTTCAGGAGGATGTTTCAGGAGGATGTTTCAGGAGGATGTTTCAGGAGGATGTTTCAGGAGGATGTTTAGGAGGATGTTTCAGGAGGATGTCTCAGGAGGATGTTTCAGGAGGATGTTTCAGGAGGATGTTTCAGGAGGATGTCTCAGGAGGATGTTTCAGGAGGATGTCTCAGGAGGATGTTTCAGGAGGATGTCTCAGGAGGATGTTTCAGGAGGATGTCTCAGGAGGATGTTTCAGGAGGATGTTTCAGGAGGATGTTTCAGGAGGATGTCTCAGGAGGATGTTTCAGGAGGATGTCTCAGGAGGATGTCTCAGGAGGATGTTTCAGGAGGATGATTCAGGAGGATGTTTCAGGAGGATGTTTCAGGAGGATGTTTCAAGAGGATGTTTCAGGAGGATGTTTCAGGAGGATTTTTCAGGAGGATGTTTCAGGAGGATGTTTCAGGGGGATGTTTCAGGAGGATGTTTTAGGAGGATGTTTTTAAGAGGATGTTTCAGGAGGATGTTTAGGAGGATGTTTCAGGAGGATGTTTCAGGAGGATGTTTCAGGGGGATGTTTCAGGAGGATGTTTCAGGAGGATGTTTCAAGAGGATGTTTCAGGAGGATGTTGAGGAGGATGTTTCAGGAGGATGTTTAGGAGGATGTTTCAGGAGGATGTTTAGGAAGATGTTTAGGAGGATGTTTCAGGAGGATGTTTCAGGAGGATGTTTCAGGAGGATGTTTCAAGAGGATGTTGAGGAGGATGTTTCAGGAGGATGTTTCAGGAGGATGTTACAGGAGGATGTCTCAGGAGGGTGTTTCAGGAGGATGTTTCAGGCGGATGTTTCAGGAGGATGTTTCAGGAGGATGTCTCAGGAGGATGTTTCAGGAGGATGTTTCAGGAGGATGATTCAGGAGGATGTCTCAGGAGGATGTTTCAGGAGGATATTTCAAGACGATGTTTCAGGAGGATGTTTAGGAGGATGTTTCAGGAGGATGTTTCAGGAGGATGTTTCAGGGGGATGTTACAGGAGGATGTTTTAGGAGGATGTTTTTAAGAGGATGTTTCAGGAGGATGTTTCAAGAGGATGTTTCAGGAGGATGTTTCAGGAGGATGTTTCAGGAGGATGTTTCAGGGGGATGTTTCAGGAGGATGTTTCAGGAGGATGTTTCAGGAGGATGTTGAGGAGGATGTTTCAGGAGGATGTTTAGGAGGATGTTTCAGGAGGATGTCTCAGGAGGATGTTTCAGGAGGGTGTTTCAGGAGGATGTTTCAGGAGGATGTTTCAGGAGGATGTCTCAGGAGGATGTTTCAGGAGGATGTTTCAAGAGGATGTTTCAGGAGGATGTTTAGGAGGATGTTTCAGGAGGATGTTTCAGGAGGATGTTTCAGGGGGATGTTTCAGGAGGATGTTTCAGGAGGATGTTTCAAGAGGATGTTTCAGGAGGATGTTTCAGGAGGATGTCTCAGGAGAATGTTTCAGGAGGATGTTTCAGGAGGACGTTTCAGGAGGATGTTTCAGGAGGACGTTTCAGGAGGACGTTTCAGGAGGACGATTCAGGAGGATGTTTCAGGAGGATGTTTCAGGAGGATGTTTCAGGAGGACGTTTCAGGAGGACGTTTCAGGAGGATGTTTCAGGAGGATGTTTCAGGAGGACATTTCAGGAGGATGATTCAGGAGGATGTTTCAGGAGGATGTTTCAGGAGGACATTTCAGGAGGATGATTCAGGAGGATGTTTCAGGAGGATGTTTCAGGAGGACGTTTCAGGAGGATGTCTCAGAAGGATGTTTCAGGAGGATGTTTCAGGAGGACGTTTCAGGAGGACGTTTCAGGAGGATGTTTCAGGAGGATGTTTCAGGAGGACATTTCAGGAGGATGATTCAGGAGGATGTTTCAGGAGGATGTTTCAGGAGGACATTTCAGGAGGATGATTCAGGAGGATGTTTCAGGAGGATGTTTCAGGAGGATGTTTCAGGAGGATGTTTCAGGAGGACAGATTTTCTGTGCTGTGAAATATCATCTCAGCCACAAACGAGATGTGAGCTGATCTGAGCCGAGCGTGCAGCCGTCGCTCCGCTTCTTCGTTACTCTTCATTCCTGTGATCCGCCTCCACTCGGCTGAGCAGAAGTGTGATACGTTCGACTCAATACGGGCTTTTTGTTTGTTTCGCTCAGAGTCAACAGAGCGAAAGCACACACACACACAAACACACAAACGCTGCGCTGCAAACTTCAGAAGTCAGCCAAGCATCACAAGAAAATAAAGAACGTCTAAAAATATCTGCAAACTGAAATAAAACTCTAAGAATAAAACAGGCAGGTGCACACACACACACACACACACACACACACACACACACACACACACACACACACACACACACACACACACACACACACCAAAGATTTCTGAGTGAATGACTGTGGGCAGAGGTGATTACGTAACACGGCGACTGCAACACATTCTTACATCATATTTCTGTGTCATTCTTCAACAGACCCATTCAGCTCCAACTACTCGTTGATTCTGCAACTCTCTCTCTCTCTCTCTCACACACACACACACACTGGCTGGTCCAGTGTGTGCTGGGAGACAAGGCGAGGGTCAGACCACTGATGGCTTTCTGCCCGGGAGGTAAACAAAAGCAACAACAAATTGTTCTCTTCACTGAGCTCCAGAAGATGTTGCATCGCCACTGTGTGTGTGTGTGTGTGTGTGTGTGTGTGTGTGTGTGTGTGTGTGTGTGTGTTAAAATGACAGTTACAGCTACTCTGAGGTTGAGACGCTGTAACTCCTTCATCAGGATGAAGAAAATGATGAAATCAAACACTGATGGCATTGTTTCTGACACTTTAATAACAATCTGTCCAGATGGCCTGTATGATATTTGGGTAATAAAGGGTTAAAGCATGAAGACAGCAGATCCAGACCGGTGTTTTGGCTTAAAGAGTGACCCTGTTGATCGAGGACTCTGAGCAGGATGCCTCCTCCTCAAACATCTTCAGATCCTCATTAAATCCTGATCTGATGAGAAGATTATGACTCGTATATCAAACTAAACACGGATGACTTCAGAGGACTTCTTCTGTGTTTGATCAGCTGTTATAAACTGGATATCCACTGACACGTTCAGCTGAAGGTCACCACTTTACAGGGTCGCTCTTTAAACTGGAACACCAGGAGCTGACAGAGACACATTCACACTATCAGACTCAAAGGAGACCATTGATTAGGAGGTACTAAACCAAGTCCAGCACAGCTGGAGGGGGCTCTACCAATCAGAAACCTTCACATTACAGGCCCCGCCCTCAAAAGTCTCTGGAACTCTGGAAAGTCCTACCCCAGAATAACTCAATCTAGACCCTGGTTCCTGGGGTGGAAAAGCCTGGTATGAAGATGTTTTGTAGAGGCTCTTTAACACTTAGCTGCTTTGGTATTGAGTCATAAAGTCAAACTGTTTGTCGATGATATCTGTGTTTCCATCCTCGCTCCTGTCTTCATGAATAATGTCCACATGGTTTGATTTCAGAGAGCCGACAAGCAGCAGATGCAGATTCTCTAATGAGCTGATTTTCTGTTTAAACACTGTTTTGTTTCATTAATCAGCGTCACAGAGCTAAAAATCAGACATTTGTTTACATTCATTCACATCAGCCTCTCTTTCCTCCCTCTGAATGTTTCTCCAGGGTTCAGCTGAAGCTTCAGTTGGGTTCAGACGTCCTGAGGAAACGAGCTGAGAGCTGACGTCTTCCCCTTTGGGTGAACTGTCTCTTCCCACTGTTTACCATCTCCACATGTTTACAGTCTGTCATCAGGCCCTGCTGCTGCTAAACTACTCATCTCATTCTGCTCATGGAGACGTCTCCCCTCATTTTCAGGCTTTTGCTTCCACTCACTTCAAAGAAGAACGGCAGCAAATAATCTGACAAACAACACGCTGATTTTCATTTCACACGGCTGAATCGAAGAGAACCTGAAATCAAAACGTGGGTCCAAACAGCTTCTGGTGCCACGGAATGATACCGGTGCTCTGATTAGAGGAGCACAAACAGAACAGCTTTCAATTACCAGAGTCTATCTGACAGAGAAATGTTTATGTGTGTGTGTGTGAGTGTGTGTGTGTGTTCGTGCGAACATACTTACATCAAAGGTTTTTCCAAACGACTCCCCAGGGAGCCCACGATTTCACCCAGCGTGCAGAAGGCCTGTCCCAGGAAGTCCTGCAACATACAAACAAACACATGAAGCTTTAACAGGATTCAAAGGTTTGAGTTCAAGAAAGGAAAACACAGTTTCTGTGTGTTTCATCACTTAGTGTATTGTTTTATTCTAGTGATGCAGAAACAGCAGGGTGTAGCATCCTGGTACCCCGTGGAGCCAGTCTACTCATTACTGAGCGTACAGGCTGGAAATTTAATGAGTATACACTCCCATTAATACCCAGGTTATTTTTATGCTACACAATCCCAAGAGGAACCAGTAGGGGGAGTACGGGAGCCGATAACGCTCCTTTTGACCACAGAGTGAGGTCATGGGAAGGGGTTCAGCTCCAGAGCCTTGCATGAAGCGAACCTTGAGTTTTAGCAAATCTATTTTCATCAAATCTATTTCCTTGAATCCTCATGTCCTGCTCATCGCCCAATCAGAGCTAAAGTAACCTCACTCTTCATTTTACAGACAGACTCTCAAGTTTGATCAGATCACTGCAGAATAACTGCTGCATGTGGGCTGGAATGAACATTATCACAAACAGATCCTGTGTTTTAGCCTTTAACTTGTGTTTTAGCCTTTAGCTCATGTTTTGCTTTTAACTTGTGTTTTGGACTTTAGCTCCTGTTTTAGCCTTTAGCTTGTGTTTGAGCCTTTAGCTTGTGTTTTAGCCTTAGCTTGTATTTAAGCCTTTAGCTCATGTTTTTGCTTTTAGCTTGTGTTTTAGCCTTTAGCTTGTGTTTGAGCCTTTAGCTCATGTTTTGAAGCCTTTAGCTCATGTTTTTGCTTTTAGCTCGTGTTTTAGCCTTTAGCTTGTGTTTAAGCCTTTAGCTTGTATATTAGCCTTAGCTTGTATTTAAGCCTTTAGCTTGTGTGTTAGCCTTTAGCTCGTGTTTTTCCTTTAACTTGTGTTTTAGCCTTTAGCTTGTGTGTTAGCCTTTAGCTCGTGTTTTTCCTTTAACTTGTGTTTTAGCCTTTAGCTTGTGTGTTAGCCTTTAGCTCGTGTTTTTCCTTTAACTTGTGTTTTAGCCTTTAGCTTGTGTTTTAGCCTTTAGTTTGTGTGTTAGCCTTTAGCTCGTGTTTTTCCTTTAACTTGTGTTTTAGCCTTTAGCTCTTGTTTTAGCCTTTATCCTGTGTTTTAGCCTTTACCCTGTGCTCCCTCTCTCTCCTGTTTATCTTTCTTCTTCTCTTCTGTCCTTTTTCTGTCTGTCAGTTCAGCTCCAGTCTCCACCATCTCTACTAAATTAATCACAGAAATCGTTTTCAGCAGAGAAAAACTCAGATTTATATTGGTGCTGATAATCTGATTTAAAGTTGTGGATTAGGATCAGGCAGATATCTAGAAGAGAAACTTTTCAGGATCACTCAGAAAGTCCTCACAGGAACTTTAAGGATGCCAACTCTTAAATTATTTTCATTTTTGCTAAAGAAATGTGATCTTGAAAACCTGTATGACTGATCAAATGATGTAAAACCATCAGTGCAAAACCCTGAAGTAACTTTTTCACTTCCTGCAGACGGCAAAGAACCAGAGAACGTGCCCACGACACCCCAACTCAAGCATCTTTTACCTTTTACCATACCTTTGAAAGGATTGTTTGTAAGATTATTTTAATCATGTTTGAGGCCCTACATGGACTCGCTGCTGAGTCCCTGAGTTTTTATCCCTCTATGAGCCAGGATGCGGTCTGAGATCCCCTGAAAACTAAAGGTGACAGGTCTTTGTCTGTCACAGTCCCACAACTCTGGAGCAACCTGCCACAAGAAATCAGACTTACAGAGTTCAGTCCCTAGCTCATTTTATTTCACTGCTGAAGACAAACCTTTGTACTGAAGGTTTGGCTTTTTATCATTCAGGATTTAAAGTTTTGCCTCAGCTTTTTTGTCTGTTTCTGTGAAGATTTTTAACACTGAACCCGATCAAACAGGACGGTAATCTGCAGATCTGGAAGCACCCAAAGAGGTTTGGGAACAAACGTCTCCTTCGGTGCATTTTGCACACATACGTTGGTCCCTTTCTGACTTATTAGCCGAGTGTGCAGAGGAGCCATGGAAGAGCCTCAGCCAGAAAGAAAGAAGAGACAGAGATAGAGAGAGAGAGAGAGAGAGAGAGAGAGAGGAGGAGGAGGAGGAGGAGTATAGCAGCGTGTTTACAACAGGCAAGGAAAGACTATTCACGCTCCAATACTGAGGCCTCCCTGCCAGATTGTGTGTGCATGTGTGTGAGGAGGCATGCATCTATACGTGTATATGTCTGTGTGAGTGTGTGTTCATATGTGTGTGTGTGTGTGCAAAAGAGCTTGACAGATGAGCCGTGTTGAGTCCGGCGGGCAGAAAGCTGCTCCAAAGATCTTTGCCGGTGCTGAGCATTTTCTCCCCCAGTCGAGGTCTTGAAACAAAAAGAGAGATGACAAAAAAAGCTCTGGCCTTTCTGTTACGACGAGCGCTGCAAGCTAGCAAACCCTGCACAGCGCCTGTTACGCTCCGACATCTCAGACCAGAGGCTGAGGCGCCGCGCGTTCACAGGCTCAGCGGTGGCAGGGACACGTTTGGAGGATGACTTTCGGTTTTTGCTCCCAAAATTAAAAACGTTGAAGCCATCAGCTTCAGAGGTTTGATCACAAAGACTTTAAGGTCAGAAATGAAATCCTTGTTTTTCTTTTTCCTTTGAAAAGACTCCCAGATGACTTCTGGTTCATCAGATTTAAGAGATCACCAAAGTCCGCTGAGTTTGAGCTTCCATCTGTGAGCGAAGCATGCAGGCGCAGCTAATCAGATGGATGTCGATGGACGGCCGCATCACATCTTTTTTTCTGCCGTTTCTTGGCTTCTGTGTTGTGAAGGGAACTGATGATGCAGACCAAAACAAACGTAACCAACTCGACGCTAATTTAACCTGCTAAACAGGTGGCAGCTGACTGCAGGTCACATGACTTCACGACATTCGTTTCATGGACTTTCCTGCTGCTTAAACTGCAAAATAAAGGAATTTCGAGCACGCAACACAAAGGCAATTAGTTCCAGTGAACGATTAAAAGTCGAACAGTTTATCAGAATTTCAAAGTCTCTGTTTTCAGCCCTGTTTTTTGACTTCCAGGCAGAGTCTGAAATCTGAAGCCAGCATCAATAAAACGCTGATGAAAAAGGTAGGGAACAAAACTACGATGAGAAATCTGCTCATAGTTCCGCTTTGTTTTACTGAAATGAAACAGAGACACGACTCCTTTTTGTCATCCTCTCTGCTGCCCCGACTGTCTCCAAAGGTATGAAAGATGACGAGTGAACTATCACCGAGCTGAAGGCAGACCAAAGCAGGACGATGAGTCACGACACTACAGGAGTTTTTCCAGATAATTTAACCAAAATGAGGATATTTCTGCTGTTTTCTCCTGATCACAGGAGGATGAGATCGTTTTCCTCTCTGAACTCTTTAGACTGTTTGCTCTGAAAAAAAGAAGGCTCATTATTCAACGTTTCAGAAGTAAAAAAGGAGAAGAAAAGAAATAATTATCTCCTCTAAGCTATTGTAAATTTAATGACGGGAGTTAAATTTTGACTGCTTCTAAATAGTGTGGGGGGAACACAGCGAATTAAGTTAATTACTGTGTGCAAACAAAGAAGCCATTTCCCTGCCCGGGCTCTCCTGCTGATGGAATCTAAAATAATGAAAAAAAACTTTGAAATGAGATTTCTGTTTGCAGGAAGCTTATTGGAGGATTCTCACACAAACACAAACT
Source organism: Labroides dimidiatus (assembly GCA_030710495.1). Lineage (NCBI taxonomy): Eukaryota > Metazoa > Chordata > Actinopteri > Labriformes > Labridae > Labroides > Labroides dimidiatus. Next base: position 33,089,515 of record CM061147.1, read on the forward strand.
GCAGTGAACAAAGCAGAGAGCCGTCAGTAAGATGCATAACTGGCACCGCATAACTGGCACCGCATCACTGGCACCGCATCACTGGCACCGCATCACTGGCACCGCATCACTGGCGCCACATCACTGGCACAGCATCACTGGCGCTGGATCAATGGCACCGCATCACTGGCGCTGGATCACTGGCGCCGCATCACTGGCACCGCATCACTGGCGCCGGATCACTGGCACCGCATCACTGGCGCCGGATCACTGGCACCGCATCACTGGCACAGCATCACTGGCGCTGGATCAATGGCACCGCATCACTGGCGCTGGATCACTGGCGCCGCATCACTGGCACCGCATCACTGGCGCCGCATCACTGGCACCGCATCACTGGCGCCGGATCACTGGCACCGCATCACTGGCGCCGCATCACTGGCGCCGCATCACTGGCGCCGCATCACTGGCGCCGCATCACTGGCGCCGCATCACTGGCGCCGCATCACTGGCGCCGGATCACTGGCGCCGCATCACTGGCGCCGCATCACTGGTGCTGGATCAATGGCACCGCATCACTGGCGCTGGATCACTGGCGCCGCATCACTGGCGCCGCATCACTGGCGCCGCATCACTGGCGCCGCATCACTGGCACCGCCCTCTCCTGGTTAGACTCATCAACACCTGTTCCTCATACACTGCCCCTCTGTCAAAGGGCGTCCCTCAGGGCTCGGTACTTGGTCCTCTCCTTTTCATCCTCTACATGCTCCCCTCGGTAACATCTCACACATTCATGGTTTCCATTTCCACTGCTATGCTGATGATATCCAAATTTATATCTCCCCCAAAAACTTCCTTCCATCTTAATGATCGGCCCAGTTTTCCCTCTCTTGATGACACCACCCTGAATCCGTCATCAAACATCTGAAAACTTGGCGTTATTCTGGACACCAAGCTCACCTTCCAGCATCCTGTTACCACATGACTAAAACCGCCTTCTTTCATCTCTCTTCTTCTTGTTTTTGTTGTTCCCATTTTTTTATTGTTTTTTTTTTTTTGTTCCACAATCTATAAAACGTCTTTGAGCAGCGCTGCACTAAATAAATGTATTATTGTTGTTATTATGGTTGTCATTTCATCTGCCAGGAAGGACAACGAGGAGCCTGTTTCTGCACGTCTCCTACAGTCGTATGTGGTTAAGGTATGCACGCCATATGGCGAGAGAAAAAACATCTGCTGTGGTGGGCGGAACGAAGCGTCCTCGAACACTTCTACTGAAGCTGCCAAGAGCGACTCTGTGCTTTCCTGGTTATTTAAAGCTCTGCGTCAGGAGATGAACCCTGCACCGACTATGGAGGCATCACCGCACGCCAGATCTCTAATCTCACACATCCACAGCGTCGACAGGACGCGTCCAAGCGTCCCCGGCCTTCATGCTAAGAGTGAGTTGCTACGTTCGCTGAGCGCTCTGAGTGAACGCCCGGGGGCCCGCTGGGGATGAGGCTGAGGGAAGGATCCCCGCCTGCTGTTGGCAGGGTTTGAAGCAGAGTATGAAGCAGAGTTTGAAGCGGAGTTAAGAGGAGGGGATGGAGCTGTTACAGACAGACGTGGAGCTGAGTGCTGCTGGAGCTCCTGCTGGAACTGACAGAAACAGGTGAAGCATTTGGGAGTCAAAATCCTGCACTCCATCATCAGCGGTGACAGAAGATGTTTACTGATCTGAACCCTCGTGAGCGGGAGAAGAAGGCTGACACTGAAATGACAAAGCTGATATAATCTGCTCTCATTATCAAAGCCTCTCAGCTGACTGTTGTCACAAACGTTTATGTCATTTAGGAAGAAAAATGGGGACGATCTTCAGCGTCTTTGTTTGATCATTCTGACAGGCTGGAAATCTGCTCAGAGCTACGATTTGTTTCCATCCTGTTTATCGTAAAGCATCTCTTTATGATGCAGATGATAAACCTCTGTACACACCTACACACCCTGAAAAACACCTGAAAGGATCTCAAACCGCTCTGAAGGTGATGGAGGACAGGTTTTCCTCCGCACTGAGAGTCAGACTTGAACTCTGATGGTTTATCCACGTCAGTATCTGAAAACGGGACTGAAAACGCTGTAGTTTGCATGCCAGGCCTGTAGGTGGCGATATAACTGTAGAGTCTTTTGGTAGAAGTGGAGCAACAGAAGCACATTTAGTTAAAGGCAGTCAGCAGATTCAGCAGCACAAGCAGAACACGGTAAGTCGTCATTTAACCGTTGTTGTTCTCCAGTTCGCAAAAGTTCCCAAAACCAAAGTGGAATGCGCACGCGCAAAACGGAGCCTGACGTCAGCGTTGTCGTTTCTACGGAGACGGAGGCTGCAGCGTTTCAGAAGAATTCCACTCTGGAGGGCGTTTTAAAAAAGTTGCGTTTTAGTTCGGCTGAAACGGCGTTTCCGTATAAACGAGAGGCCGAAACGCAGCAAAACTTTTGCGTTTCACCCTGATACCGTTGTCGTATAAACGGGACCTAGAGAAGACGGTCTTCATACGACAGAAGTGAAGAAAAGTTTTCAGTCAATATTCATTCAATGCAGAAAATACTTACTTTTAAAAATGAGTAACAATTTAGATCAGATTTCAGATTTTAATCGGCATTCTTTTCGCAACTTCTGGAAAATTATCGATGACTTTCCCAAAGAAAACAAAAAACTGTGGATGATTTCATGAGAGCCTGCGTTGCCAGACGTACGATAATTATCGTATTTGTACGATAATTTAGCCCTCTGTACGATGTACGATCAATAATTCCAAAAAAGGCTAAATGTACGATAATTTAACAGTTTCCTGTGGTTGTTACAGATCTACCCCAGTCTGACGGATTTATCCGTAAACCCTAAATGCATCTTATATCATGTGACGTTTCCAGCCAATCATAGTTTAAGTAGCATTCGTCTCAGAACGATTGACAGCCAATCACGGTCGTAGGAGCTCCGTCAGGAGGAAGTCAGTCAGTTGAGAGAAAAATGAGCACCGGAGCCTCGAGCTGCTGATCAAACGCTGCTGATGTGGGGCAGGACGATGAATGCCCACAAAAGAGCCTGTAGGACACTAAACAGAGGGATCAGTTGGGATTTTCACACAACAATAAGACAGTTGTTTTGATCATCATCAGTTATTTTGATTATTTTGATTATTTTGTCGGGTGTACGATAATTTCCCCCAAAATACGATAATTTTATATTTCCCATCTGGTAACGCTGCTGAGAGCTGTTATTTTAACAAACAGGCCAAAATTCAACTTCAGCTTCCTGCAGTGGACTGAAGCTCCTCAGTGAGGATGAAAACATGGATCAGGTTTTATACAACAGGGTTTGAAGAAGACGTGTATGATACGTTGGACAGTAAAGGGTTAACCCAGCGTGCTCAGAGTCACCGTCATAAGGCCTTTTGGTGGACTCAACCATGACCGACTGTGAAGCAGTCAAAAACAGTCAAAAACTGAAATCCAAACAAGCAAGAAGAAAAGTCTCATAAGACGAGAGGAGCAAGAGGAGCTCGCTTCAAGTCTCCTGGAATAAAAAATGAAAACAGGCGCACCCTTCTTACCCCATCAGCTGATTGTTTTAAGTAACCCAGGCGTCATTTTTGTCTTTTAATATCCTGGATTGAGACTTTTTTTTCTGGACCTGTCAGATGAATTTAGCTCAGATTCATCCAATAAGATAATTTTACTTCAAACATGACACAAACACCTGCTTTGATTCTGCTTTTGAAGAGTATATTTTCAATAAAATGCAGATTTTTGGTTTTTCTTTCTTCTCACATGTTAATCTGGTGTGTTTGCTAACCTGAGCTAAAACCAGTATATGTGCAGCTCAGCTCTGCAGAGAGAGAGAAGCACCTTCCTGGATTTAAAAAGCACTTTTTCACCCACAGGTGTCTTTCAATGACCTGAGCAGCAGGGGGAAAGGTGTTGCTAAACGGCACTTCTGCACCTCAGTGAGTATCCTGCGTGCCTCGCACAGTTTGCTCTCGTCTTCCCCGTGACTGTGACCTTCGGTCTGGACAGACGTGCACTCGCTTCCTTCCTGGCTCATAGCTCATCCAAGGTCATATTCAACGTTATTATCTCTGAGAAAAGCAATTTGTTTAACAGGAAGCAGCAGAAAAAAAGGCAGAACGATAAAAAGATGGAGCCGTACATTCAGAGGCAAGACGAGCTTTTAATCTCTGCGTCCTGCACGGCGGCAGCCTGTTTCCTGCTGACCTCAGGAAGGAGAGGATGGACTGTAACGTCTCTGCACAGACCAGGTTCAGACCTGCAGACTGTGAGCTGTGCTGCAGACCTCAGACCTGATCCTGTTGTAGTTTTTCTCCTGAATGTTTACACTCGGTGTGAAATCCTCTGAACGCCTTCAGTCCGGGTCACAAACAGCTCAGGCTTTTCTGGAGGAGGTGTTTAAATGCCAACGCGGAGCTTCGTCCCCGTGCTGACACTCTTACCTCTGACATTCTGATTCAAATCAGGCTGCTATTGTACTGGGAGGGTAAACATACGGCTGCACACGTCTCCCTGAATGCATGACTGATTGTGGTACAGCGGAGGTGAAGGAGACACTCACATGTTTGGAGAGGTTGTCGCTCTTACAGTCCAGATCGTACCTGCGGAGAAGAAAAGAGATGACGCATCAGAGCGGGGGCTGTGATAGGCTGAGAGTCAAAAGATTACACACATGCAAAACCACACATATATGTTAGACGTATGCATGCTGGTCCATAGCTGTGCATAAATAAAACATCTGTAAACTCTTGAATCAAGTTACAGCTTCACAAAATTACAAACACAGGTTGTAGTTTTGTGAGTTTCCTCCATTATGACGACGAACACGAATTAATTAATTTATTTAAGTGACGTCACATTCAAACTAGGGCTGCAACTAACGACTATTTTAATAGTATTGAAACGATTAGTCGACTAATCGGATAATTATTAATTTTTTTCTTAAATTTAGCCTGAAGTTGATTTAATTATGTGACAAATGATAATAAACACAAGAAAGATGGGTACAATGAAAAATACATCTTTTATTGAACATACTGCGGATTCGTACTTAAATTAAATAAAAATGTCCGATCTAAAACCAATCAGGCACAGTGCTCGGTCAGTAGACATAAATCCATAAATAAATAAACCTCTGTCCATTTTTTTAGGGACAGGCAAATAAATAAATTAAAATCAAGTAAACATTTTTTTTCCTGTAAACCAAGAACAGGCTCATTAGCAGCAAATAAAACAAGTCTGAAATCGAACGGTTTTAACAACTGACGTTTGTAGAGACACACTTTAAGTGTTGGTGCATCACCGAGGTGCTGCCGTGATACATAAGTTCCGCTTTTCAAACCTTGACAGTCGTCTTGTTATTTGCTGTATTCAGGCTAAAATGCTCCCAAACTTTAGAAGTTTTGGTCCGTGTACCTGATGTTGACGCCGCCATTCCCGTATATTAGCGCTCGGAGACAGAGACGCTATTGCGCATGAGCGACTCTCGGCAGAGATTATAATCAGGTGAGATGTCTCACTCTGTTAGAAAAACGCGTCTGGCGACAATAGTCGACTGTGGAATTCATTGTAGATTATTTCTATTATCGATTTTTGTCGACAACGTCGACTAATCGTTGCAGCCCTACTTCAAACAATGTTGTTATCTATCTTGTTCATTTTCCTGTTGATTATCTTTTTTTATGGAGAAAATTTAAGCGAGAGAAGTCAGTCGGGAAAAAGATATATTACGCTTATTTTCTGAATTGGACCAAAACCGGTGCAGGAACCCTCATTTAGCAATTGTATGACACAGGGACAGTATTTATCACTTTCCTATGAATAAAATGCATTGTGTTATACTGACATTTTTTTTAATTGTATTTCACACATTTCCAGAGTTTGCAGTTATATTAATATGTATTTGGTAACGGTAAAAGGGAATATTTCTGTACGTAGTTAATGACACAAATCAAATTTTCTCAGATATTGTTCAAAATATATGCAATAAAACCAACTGAAAACGTGTTAACTGTAGGATTAGACCCTTTGGATGAAATACATTTTATAAATAAATAAAAAAATAAATGCTTAAGAAAAAAAAAAAACTTCAAACAATGTTTTGTCAAAATCCAGACATGTTTTATGAGTTCACATATTTCACGTCAACATTTGGTCCAAATACGGTTTGAAACACGGGATCAGCACTGAGCACCCAGAGGCTCAGAGCAAAGAAACGGACTCTTTATTGGAGTAAAATGTTCACACCGTAAAGAACGAGCCAATCACAGCCGCGCTGGAGCAGCTCCATCAAACACTGGAGTTTTAAAGACAAACACAAAAGGAGATGCTAACTGGATGCTAACTGGATGCTAACTGGATGGATATGAAACCTAAACATTGCTCTGCATCGCATCCAGCAGCAAACACGGAGCATCCTGGATGTAGAGTTTTAATTGCCTCCCACTAACATACATGAGGATGTTGTTCATCTATTTTTAACAGCTTATATAAGCCCTGTATGTTCAGGCCTGTGTGTCTAATCCATGATCTGTTTGTTGACATGTGAATCTGTATCTGTACATCTCTCTCTCTCTCTCTCTCCGTCCTGAGCGTGTGTTTGTGGAGAGCTGCTGCTGCTGACGAGCGTGGTCCAGCTCCTCGTCCACGTCAACACGCCGGGCCAATTAAGTCGATTCTGACTCCGGTTCTGACGGGACAGTTGGCAGATATCTGGGACGCCACTTGTGATGAGACTGTCCAGAGTCCTGCGTCTCTCCGCTCCGCTCTGGCATGTGAGTTACATTTGGTCAAAGCGGAGTGATACAGTGTTTGATCGCTCGCATGCCTCCATCCCAGCTCAGAGGAGCGATGCGTCTCGTCTCCACGCGCTCTGAAACGCTCCCTCACACCCAGCTGAAACTTTTCATGGATGAAATCCACAGAACAAGAGCGTGATTTCAAGTTGGATGAGTGAGTCACGGACAAACACTCTGCCTTCATGCTGCCCAGCTCTACAGCTGAGAATACAAAAAAATTAAAGTATCCACCTTATTCCTGACTTCCCAGGATTCATAGCAGTTGCAGTTGCAGTTGCAGTTGCGGTGGCAACCTGAAGTCGATAACCACAGACCGAAGTCAACACCCATCTGCTTCTGAAGAAACGGGTGAATCTTTCTTGTTTTTATTCTGTTGCAAATTTACTGGAGGAGTTCTGTGAGGGGACATTCTACTTTCTAAACGTTTGCAGATTTTCAAACCTCTAAATATTCACGTTGTAGAATCTCTGAATCGGATCAGAACCCTCCGGTCTGAAAACAGAACCAGATCTTCATGAAATCTTCATGGGAACTGCTTAAATGATGATGTCATCACAAAAACACCCGGTTTTTGACACACTGGAGGGATGGGCCTCAAACACTAAGGTCTGACTGTAGCTCCGCCTCTTAGACAGGCCTCCAGAGGACTGGCCAATCAGAGGGAAGGGGGTTTGTGGAGTGAGGAGTGTTAAACCTGGATTATGCCTGATGGTGGAGCTCTGAGCGTCCAAAGTACCAAAAATACAGGTATGTATCACCGTGACAACCGTGTGGTGACCATTTCCTGTCTTGAAATTGCGGCCACACTCTGCAGAGAAGAAGAGGCGACAAAAACTCAGAGAATCAAGTCGTGTTCACGGTTTAAAGGACGAGTCCACCAACTTCACTTTAAATAAACACAAACCTCTTCTTCTCTCGTTCAGTACTGTGGTAGACCTGAGTTTGTGATACACCGCCCCCTGCAGTTCGGGAACGGACGCCGTGCGGAGTGTTAAAAAGTAAAAAAGCCACACGTGCTGTCTCATGCTGATTCCGTGTGTCACATTCGTGTGGAAACCGTAATCCCGCCTTAAAGAGACAGCAGCTAAAACAAAGCTGAAATAAGAGTTTTCAAAAACACCGGAGAGAAAGATAGAGATGATGTAAAGATCTACGGGGGCACCAGAGGGACAGAATAAAGACTAAAAACAACAACACGTCCCTTTACAAGTTGATGAAGAAAGGACACAGGGATTATTTTATACTTAAATCTCTTCAAAGCGCCAGGTGAATTAACCACATTAACCACAATGCACCACAGCTGTGGACAGTCTGGTTGGATTTTGTTCTGCTCAGAGCTGCTGATGAAGCTTAAAGTCAGACGCCTCTGAGCTGAGAAGAGGAGCAGCAGCGGGCTCCAGAGCTCCTGTAAGCTGATGTCTCTCTGATTTCACACCCACTGATTCACTTTGTTATCTGACTGGATGTCTGCAGATCTGAACCACACCAGATGTCCTCAAGTGACATTAAGGGGTCAGCCCTCTGCAGCCTGTAACACAGAATCTGAAGCACACGCAGCTCCTTCAGTTTCACTCTCCATGGCCGGAGTTTCAGTTTGGCTGTTCAACTTAAAATCACTGTCCACCTTAAAACCCTGACTGGTGACAGCTGTTTCAAAATATACTGTCAGGGGCCCAAGATCAACAGAGGCGGACTCACAGGGGCCACTTGGTCCAAATACTATAACCTCTGATTTCTTCTCATTGAAGTTTAAGGGGTTCAGGGCCATCAAAGAGTTAATGTCCCTCAGACAATCCAGACGGGGTTTCATAGAAAAGCCATCTCCTGCTCTAAGGACATATATATATCTGACAGTCATCAGCATAGCAATGGAAAGATATGTCATTCTTCCTCTAACCCAGTCCAGTGCTGTGTCACAAACGCAAGATATCTTTAACCCCAACAATCCCCCCAAAAAAGTCAGCAGGATCCTGGAGGGACTGGTCTATGATGTACTACCTGGATGAAAACAAGCACAGGTGATGGCCGGCTTCTCGTTGCATGGCGTTTTTAAGCATGCAGGCATGTGGACGTAAATCTGCGAAGAGGACTGAAGCTCTGCTAGCGTTAGCATCGCTCTTTGTTTACCTTCAGGCTCGGAGATGCAGAGACCGCTTCATGAGTGTTTGCTCAGTCTGCAGTTCTGTCCCGTCTTAAAGGAATCACCCAGATCCAGACCTCACACCCACACCACGCAGACCACACGAGCCCAACACACATCTCCTGGAGAGCAATTCATCCAGCTTTATTTACTTCTCCATAGCCCGTCATCCTCCGTGCCTCGGGTGTGGGTCGATATGTGTGTGTGTGTGAGTGTGTGTTTGCAGTGTGCAGCGGAGTGTATAAAGAGGGGAGAGCCTGAGTGTTTCTTCCTGCAGACAGCATGCCATGTACAACGAGGCGCCTGCTGACAGAGCGGGGAGTGGGGGGGGGGGGGGGGGGGGGGGGGGGGCTTTCAATACATAATTCCATAAGAGAAAACGCCGCCATTACACAAAACGCCATCGGCAAAAACGCACAGGTGTGTGTCATGTTCTTGTCGTCTTTTCTCTGTCGCTTTCATAAATGATGCATTTAATTTAATTTAATAATGAGACGCTTAAAGAGAGAGAGAGGGAGAGAGAGAGAGAGAGAGAAAACACACGTCTGTGTGTGGGCTGAAGGGTGTGACGGCTTATTACTTTACACCCACACACACCTATACACACACACATCGGAGTGTGTGCAGGAGGACATGGCCCACGGCGCCTCGTGAGTGCACATTTGTTGTGTGTGACTGAACGTGAGCGTGTGTGTGTGTGTGTGTGTGTGTGTGTGTGTGTGTGTGTTTATGAGGGTGACATCACTGCATGTCACTGGGCCGAACAGGATTTCTTTTGGTCCTGTGCTGTCAGTCTCATGATGGGGGGGATGGGTTTGTGTTAGTGTGTGTTAGTGTGTGTGTGTGTGTGTGTGTGTGCTCCGTTTGAACTGAGCAACGATGACTAATGATGGCACACAAACAAACGAGGCCGGGGAGGCAGCAAACAACAGACGACAGCACGCTGACACATGAGCTCCGTTTCTTCACGGCTTCATGAAACCTTCGGAGCAGCGTTCATACCCTCTGACACGAGACGAGGACAAACCCCACGATCCATCGGCACAGGATGTGTCCTGACAAATTATCCGGAACAAAGCGTGTGTGCTTAATCCCGTTGTTTGATTCTTCGGGGTTGAGTCCAGCAGTAATCCTGCTGGAGCCTTGATATTCTGGCATGATCTCACCAGAAAGGCTGCACTGCAAGGCAACATGATGTCTGCAGCATTAACACCAATGTTTCAGAAAACGAGTTTAAAGAGAGGGTATCGTCATTTTGTTTAGCGTCACACTGCACCTCAGTTAAAACAGGAGAGTCTTTAGTCACCACAGCAGATAACAAGCACCCCCGGGGTTCCTCACAGCTCCAGTTTGGGTCCCATTATGTTTTTTCCTCACACCTTACTGTCGGGTAATTTGTAAACAAAATGTACAATATGCATTTTTTTGTTCCCAGTTGTATTCATTAGTGAAGTTAAGAGCAAAATGAACCCTTAGAAGTGCATAAATCAGACGACTTTTGGAGCTTAAAGAGAGGGTATCGTGCTATTTTTAATCTCCTGATGCCCCCGCAGTATCTTCACATGATTCACAGCTCCAAAAAATACCCATCATGCACCCAAACTTTAGTGTTTGAATCCTCATTCACAGCTCCTAAAGCTCCTTGTTTGTTTAAAGCAGTTCATAAAATACAGAGTTGGTGTTTAAACCACAGAACAACAACAAAAATACACATAAAGGAAAAAAAAGACCAAACGATGAAGTTCTCATGATACTCTCTGTGTTTGAAATCAAACCTGTGAGAAGTTTAAAGGTGCCAAACTTATTCCAGCTACCTGTGCTAGTCGGTTTAATCTCACCTTACCTGCCTTTAAAGAGAGGTCTTAGTGGACAAAGAGAAATCTGCACATACTCCTTAATTTATTAATTAGCATTCCTTATCTGATCTTATCATGGAGTTCATCTTCGTTTTATTTTTATTATTGTTTTCACTTGGTTTTTATTTTTCTGTGGTACAATTTTCTTTATTTCTATATTTATTTTTATAGACGCATCTTTAAATGATACTTTCTCTCTTCATTTAATTACGGCTGTTGGAACCGGAGTACTTTTAAAAACATGTTTTATGGTACAATCAGAATCAGAATCAGAATCAGAATCAGACTCGCCTTTATTCGCCAAGAATAATAAGAATACAAGGAATTTGACTTCAGTTTGAACTGTGCTCTCTCCGTACAACATATATGAGTAAACTGGGGATGAGCCGGATATTCGTTTCAAACGAGTACTCGTTACGGATAATCCATTTTTGCCGAGTCCGAGCACAACACGAGTTTTTTTTTAGGATTATTCGTATCCGTGCTAAAAGAATCCTCATTGGGTATCAACAACTACTGTCTTCACTCTTCCTGCTCTGTGATTGGCCAGTCACACACAGCACCCCCCCCTCCCTGCACCCACATGCTGCAGCGAGGAGGTGCCTGCGCTCCTCTTTCACACACACACAGACAGGCAGCGAGTGACAGCGACTGCTTCTCTTGCTTGCTTGAGTTGACTGTAGTTTACGTTGCTCTAATCTCTGTACTACTCACTCAGGTTTCTTCTGCTCGTCTCTATTGAGGTTTGTTTGGTATTTAAAGTTACTTCTTCAACTTATTTCCTGTCATACGCGATGCATGTGACAAGACGGGGCTGAAAACGGCTCGTGTCGCGCTGCTCAGTGCCTCTTGCTTCAATTCAGGACCGTTTTTTTAAGGTTTTCGTTGTCTCACATCTCTTTAGTTCTTTTTTATATCTAAAGTTACTTGATTAACTGTTTTGCAACGTACACGCAACGCATTTGAAGGCTTAAAGCTGTAAACTCCTTGTGTCGCGTGTCCCCCTAGTTTCTCCACGCCGGTCTTTTTTTTTTTTTTTTAACTGGCTGCGTGATTTTAGTTTGGCTGGTGAGAAAGTTAGTTGGAAAGCTTTGCCCATTCTGAGCACAGTGTTTTTGAAAATACAGTGAACAACAAGGCAGATTTTTGATTTTTTCTGCCACTGAATGTTTGCACAAATCACCTATTAAATTTACACAGATCATAAATAAAGAGACAGTCTTTCACACCACTACATACACATTTTACCAGTTGTACATAAAACATAGCTGAAAATAAATATAGACATTTCAAATCAATTCTTGCCAGTTTCAGACTTAAAATAATGTTCAGATTTAAGCCCCGCCCATTTTCAGGCAAACACACCCACTTCCGGTTTAGGCCCCGCCCCCTACGAGTACAGATACGGATACAGATAATGGTGTACTCGCTCATCCCTAGAATAAACACTGAATATCACTAATATTAGAAAGTAAGTAAGTAAGTAAGTAAAAAGAATGAAGGAGCCTATATACAAAAAAAACAATAAGCAATAAAAAATAACAGATAAGGTTAGAATAGTGCAATCTATGTATGTATCTATAGTCTAACGGTGATATCTGAGGTATTACGGTAACACACATCACAGATGATAACTGATGCAACCTGTTCTCATTACCGTAACTCTTCAACTAATAGGGCAAGAGAAAAAAACTCAAACAGCTCCTGAAAGAAGAGAAGATGAGCTTTGAGAAGATGATCTCTGACTCTTTTAAGGAAAAATAACAAAAACACTCCAGATGGAGTTTTAAAAAAAATGTATTTTCACTAAATCTTTGTTCTCTTAAACTGATGTTTATAGATTCAGCTGATTCAGGTGGAGATAACTTTTTCATATCTTGTGGTGTGAAGTTCTTCTGCTCCTTCAGGGAGGTCGTTTCACTTAATATCCAGGTCTAATCTAATTTGCCACCCATGATTAGACGCCCACTCAGCCACGGGGCTTTTACCGGCTCCAGTTAGCATCTCCAGTTTCAACACCACCAAATAAAAAAAGAGAAACAGCGCCGGGAACATGGCCGTCAGAGAGAGGAGGGTTAACAGGATTTCCAGGCACAGAGAGCACCAGAGGAAGTAAAGTGTGTCTCAGCTGCAGGGTCTGAGGCTAAAGAGAGCGTGGGATGGTCCAGCAGCAGCAGCAGCAGCTATACTGGAGGTTAGCAGGGAGCTTGGTGCTGTGTGGATATCCTGAGGGGATGTGAGGCAGTGAGTGGAAGTGAGGGAGGTGGAGGTAATGATGTGCTGCGTGAGCTGCAGGAGCTGCAGGAGAAAAAAAAGAGAGAGAGAGAGAGACTTCCAGACCCGCGGACAGGCTGAGGAGAGCAGGAGTAACCGCTGCCTCTGTAATGAGGAGTGTGAGGAACGTGTGCAGGGGACTGTGTGAATGTGTGTGTGTGTGTGTGTGTGGGCTGAGGCCAGCCGTGTCCTCGCTGTGAGTTATCCTAGCATAGAGCCATCAACCCAGAGGACAGACGTGGGGCCTGACGCTCTCCCACTCACAACGTGCCCCCCTGCAGGGAGCACACACAAAAACATCCACATCAACACACTGCATCCATCCTCCTCCGTCGTCAGTGTTCGCTCCACAGATCTCTGACATGCATGAACATGCACCTGAACATACACCTGAACATGCACCTGGTGAAGCCGCTCAACATGAAACACACAGAAACTGAAGAGCGGAGCCGTCAGGATGCCCACAAACAGAAGCAGGAAAACAAAGATACCTGCATGCATTACCTAAAAACCATACAGTGCAGCTTACACACACACACACACACACACGCAGAACCAACAGAAAGCCTGCATCCCCCCTTGACCTTCACTGTACCCTCCCACAGCTAATAAGCAGCGTGCAGCCACACTGACAGACCAACAAGTAAACAAACAAAGAGCTCCTTCATATTTCATGAGCTACATCAGGACACGACGGTAAATACGAGCGATTCTGAAACGCAGCAGAGACAACAAGAGATCATCATAATCGCTCGGACAGCTCCACTTTCAGAGCCGCATCTGAAGAAATACGAGTTTTTAAACCTAAACAGAGCGACCAATCACAATACAGGCAGCAGAGGGTTCACACGGGAGACCTGCCAAACACACGCAAACACTCAGGAGCCCCACAAAGCAGATTCTGAAGAGGAGGTCTGGAGGTCAGGACACAGACGCTCTGTCTGCGTCTCATTACTCATCATAAATATTTTATTAGACTCAAAATCTGCCAAAGGGTTAAAAAAATGCATGAATTTAACTTCCTGTACAAAGATTTTTTTTCTTATTTAAAGAAACTTTTTACTTTTCAAGTAAATTTTTGTTTTTTCATTTTATTAAGGGACCAAAAAAAAGTCATTTTATATTTTTTAAAATTAATCGACTGATTAATCGGTTATCAGATTTTTTTCATGCTGAATATCGGAATCGGCATCAGCCTCAAAAAATCCATATCAGTCGGGCCCCACTGGAAATTTCAAAACTGCATCTTTAAAAAATATTTAACCATCTTAATCTGAGTTTGTTTTGACCCTTGACCTGTGCGATTCGATAAATCCTGCCAGGAGTTGCCTGCCAACAGCAAAGCTCTGTGACATCATCTTCAGCCTCTTTACTAACAGCTACGGGGTGCCCACCTGTCAGTCAAGTCAGCCATGCCCATATATGGGCGTACATTTAATAATAAGTTTAAGTTTGTTTTTTGAGCCCAGCGTGGTGTTGCTTGTAAAAATCAGCTTTTTTTGAATGGGTGAGTTTCTGCAGCCGGCCTCTAGTGGCTGCTCGGTGAACTGCAGTTTTTAGGCTTCAGAGGTTTCTGCTAAGAGCTGAGCTTCAACAGGTAAAAAAAAAAACATGATAGAATAAGACATGCTTCAATTTCCAGATAAGACGAGATGAGAGGAGGAGGAAGAAAAAGTGAGAGACTAAAAAAAGACGAAAACAACAGCAGTGGTTTGATTACAATGGCCCGTTTCATCACACCCACACTTTAAGGAGGAGACCTGTCATCTGAACAACAAGACGCTAACAATCCTCTGAGCCTGTGTGTGAGTTTTCACTGTGATGTCCAGAAGGTGCTGTCCATCTGCCTGAAGCGAGGCGTGAAGAGGCGGCACGGTGACAGGCACAAGCTGCACAGACAGCATCCTCTGAAAACAATAAGCAGCTCTCTGACCTTTGCTCAGATCTTTAAAGAGGGGGTATCATGCTGTCCTATATTTCAAACATGGATCTAAAGTGACAGCGCTGGATGTTCAGACTGAGCGTGTGCAGATTTTCAAACCTCTAGATGTTCATATGTTGAAAAAAAACTCTTAAAATTATGTTAAAAAAAAAGCATGAGATCTTCACGAGACCTCCACAGGCCTGGCCAATGAGAGGGAAGAGGGTTTGTGGAGCAGGAAGTCTTAAAGAGACAGCATCTTTCAGTCAAAGGCTGAAATAAAGGTTTTCTAAAGATTCGAGAATCAAGAAGCTTTATTGTCAAACTAACACTCGTTTATACACAAAATTTTACTCTCAAGTTCCTGTTATTAGCCTATTAAATATCAAGAATTATCGATAAAAAGATAAAGGAGGAATCTTAAAATATAAAAATAAAAAAAAGCACTTACAAGTAAACTAAGGCAAACTCAGGCAGCCATATTTTAGAATGCGAAATACGTGATTTAGTCCAGATATAACACTAGTGAGAGAAAATGAGCGAGAGAATAAAGACTAAAAAAAGCACCATACCCCTCTTTAAGATTTTAAAGTGCTCTAGTGTGTGCACTCTAAGAGTTTGTTTTGCTCTTAACATCATAAATGAACACAGCTGGCTTCAGGTTGCAAATTATGTTTACAAATTATCTGACAAATAAGGTGCATGAAAAAAACTTAATGGGACCCAAACAGGAGCTGTGAGGAACCCCAGAGGTGCTTGTTATCTGCCGCGCTGACTAAAGACTCTCCTGTTGAAACGGAGCAGGTTTTGTTCGAGCAGCGAGTTCTGATGGAAATCAGCTCTGACCCAGAGACACCAACCCGCTGCTCAAGGCGATATAATTAAAACTGCATGATCGACCGTGTCAAAAGCCGCACTCAGTCCCGGAAGAATGAAGAGCGAGCAGTCTGCATGTGCTGC
This sequence comes from Labroides dimidiatus, assembly GCA_030710495.1. Lineage (NCBI taxonomy): Eukaryota > Metazoa > Chordata > Actinopteri > Labriformes > Labridae > Labroides > Labroides dimidiatus. Next base: position 33,105,487 of record CM061147.1, read on the forward strand.
TCCAAAGAGGTCATTTGTTTCTTCACGAGGGCTTTTTGTTTGCGCGGCACCACGACCCAAAACATGGTTCAATTTTTAAAAACGATAAAGACTTTCAGCTGTGAAGAAAATCAGAGATCCAGAAGAGCAGGAGGATGATTCACCGTTTGCACCCTTTGCTCCGTTTGCACCTGGCCGTGTTTCCACCTGAAGCACCGTATGAACGGGATGAAGTCAGACGGAAACGATGGTGGAAAAGTGGCATGAAGACTTGTCTTTTATTTAAAAGGGAGAAGACTTACATCTCCCCCTGCACAGACCATGAATATTTCAGTCTTGGCTTAACTTTGCTCCACACAGAGCACCACTCTCACCACTCCTTCACACACACACACACACACACACACACACAGCAGCACAGAAGTCGAGCATTAACTCACAGGTCAAAGCGTAGATTCTGCCTCTCCTCAAAGAAGTAGTCCAGGATGAATTTGCGGACAAAGTCGGGGTTGAGGGTGTTGTCTATGACTTCTGTTCGTCCGAACTAGAAGAGAAACAGACATTTGATTAGAAACACGATGGAACAAACTGCACGAGTCCAATCTAAGTGTTCTGATGTTGTATTTCCCTCCTTTAATTGTGTATCTGTTTGATTCTGTGCCTTCGTGCAGGCTCTAACTCTCCTTCCTATCTGCCGTCACCTCACTCGGCCTCCCCTCTTCACTCACCTGCTCTCGTCTGTCTGATTAGCTCTCCTGCTCATTAGTCATGCCTCTTTCAGCAGTCCTCCTCCGACAGACTGTCCTTGCGTCACACAGCTCTCAGAGTCTGTATCTGGACCTCCTGGATCTCTGTTCGCTTCCTGTTGTTGAACTTTCTTTGAGGTGAAGACCGTGAGTCGAGCTCGCTTTCAGCTGACGCAGCAAGAAGCAGAGAAGGCCGAGCTTTAAGCTCCACGGAGACCGCTTCAGAGTACAAAACTGAAAAACTCACAACTTTCCATCCGCTCATCATCTTCCTGTTTACTTCCTGTTTACTTCCTGTTTACTTCCTGTTCAAAGACAGTTCAGATTTTACTCTTACTGGGTTCCTCTGATCCCAAACAGGCCTGGAAAATAAACACATTGCTAACAGAAGCTCAGAGCTGATGAATTCCTCTCCAGAGTGAAGACAACAATCTTTAATTCTCATCCTCTGCGGGAAAAAAATCACTGCAAACTTCAGGTTTTTACAGCCTTTGGATTTCGAAGCTTTTTTTTTTTTTTTGAGATGCAAACAACACAAATATCAGCTTCGATGTCAAATCAATGCATCCGTCACGATGTGGGGTTTATCACCTGCAGCCTGCACGGATCAGACTCTTGCATGTTGATTTTCTGATATAAATAACTTCACTCAGGAATAAATATGATAATGTTTCTCATGTGTGTGAAGTGAGAGGAGCTGTGGCGTCATGTAGCAACATGCTAACATGCACTTAATTCTGTCACATGAGGAGAAATTCAACACTGACATTAAATATGCGACATTTTCTGAGGAGAGGCGCACGTGACGGCTGCACAACCAGCAAACAGAGCAACAGGAGCGAATGTTTAATGTGACGGATTGGACCCAGCACGCCGCTCCACCGGGCTTCACTCTGAGTCTCAGAGGAGGCGGGAAGCGGCTGGGCTCTCATCATAAAGCATGCGACGTAGGCGGCTCAGAGAGCAGCTCCTGTCCTGCATCCTGGCTGCTCTGCTGCTGTTTAAAATGACACCCTCTCCTCCCTCCCTCCCTCCCCCCTCTGTACTCACCTCTCTCCACTCCCTGTTGGCGATTCCTTGAGTGTACAGCACACAAACTGTTGAATGAGAAGCAGGTGAAGTGGGTTAGATTGATTGAGGAGGATTTAACAGAGTATACAGCTCTGAGGAGTCAGATGAGAGCCTGTTCTTTCTCTGGACCCCATCATGAAATGAAAAATCCCTAATTAAATGTCACTAGAACTTTGCCTCGCAGCGTGATGATATTTCAGAGAGGAGGGAGAGGAGGGAGAGGAGGGAGAGGAGAGGAGAGGAGAGGAGAGGAGAGGAGAGGAGAGGAGGGAGTGGAGGGAGTGGAGGGAATGGAGAGGAGGGAGAGGAGAGGAGGGAGAGTAGAGGAGAGGAGAGGAGAGGAGAGGAGAGGAGAGGAGAGGAGAGGAGGGAGAGGAGGGAGAGGAGGGAATGGAGAGGAGGGAGAGAAGAGGAGAGGAGGGAGAGGAGAGGAGGGAATGGAGAGGAGGGAGAGGAGAGGAGGGAGAGTAGAGGAGAGGAGCGAGAGTAGAGGAGAGGAGGGAGAGGAGAGGAGAGGAGAGGAGAGGAGAGGAGAGGAGAGGAGGGAGAGGAGGGAGTGGAGAGGAGGGAGAGGAGGGAGAGGAGAGGAGGGAGAGTAGAGGAGAGGAGGGAGAGGAGAGGAGAGGAGAGGAGCGAGAATAGAGGAGAGGAGGGAGAGGAGAGGAGGGAGGGAGAGGAGGAAGGGGAGAGGAGAGGAGTGGAGAGGAGGGAGAGGAGAGGAGGGAGGGAGAGGAGAGGAGGGAGGGAGAGGAGGAAGGGGAGAGGAGAGGAGAGGAGAGGAGAGGAGAGGAGAGGAGAGGAGGGAGAGGAGAGGAGGGGTTATGGAGTGTCTGGGTGGGTGGAGGGATGACCTCCTTATCGACATTCGAGCGTCTTGGTTCCAGGGAGTCTTGGAGTGTTTTTTTGATGACCAGGAGTGAGACACGGCGAGGCAATCAGCTGGCACTAAAGTGACATTTAATTTGCTTTCCAGCAGCTTCTACTGTATTCACACACATCTGTCACATGGCAGCGGCTCACTGCCCCCAGGACCCCCGGAACGAGGCACTGGGAGGTCTGTTTTCATCTGTAAGATGTTCACATGTGGAGAAGGAGAGGTGGGGCTGATGGAAATCAGACATTTGTCTGGATTTTTCAGGTAAATGTGGCTCATGTTGAGCCTAATGAGAAATAAGACATAAACCCTGCAGCTGCTGCTAACGGAGCCACTCGTTGCTAACGCCACATCAACAGCCTCCATCGCTGCTTCTTCTACCAGACCGCACAAAGCAGGGCAAACCAAAGAACCGCAGCCAACATGAAGCTGCTGCCTCATGTGTGTGGAGTCAGATCAGTCTGAAAATCCACACATGCACACGGAAGGATTCACAAACAAACAAATGTTTGTTTTATGAATATTTAATAGATATTCACTAATATACGGAGCATTTACGAGCTGCTTATCATTTGTGAACCTCGCTGTGTTTGTGTGTGGGTTTTTCAGACTCCCCTGACGCGCTTAGATTCACAAATGCATTTTTTTCAACAGGGAAATGCCTGTAGCCAATCAGATGTCTCTCCCCAGTTTAGCCAATCACAGTAGTGTAGATTCGAGAGTTGTGTTTTAATGCGATCGCTTTAGTGTTCAGCTGCACATACAGGAGTACTAACCACAGCATAGATATCACGAGGAAGCCACAACTAAAATCTGATCATAAGCTGTAAATATTTCATTTTATTCTACTGGAGATGATTCAATAACTTCATATGAATGCCGTACAAAAACAACAAAGTACTGCAGCTCACGTCAAAACCTCTGTTTCTCCTTCCAGCTGGTGGATTTGAGGCGTTAAAGTCATCTTTAGGAGTTCCCAGAGTCAGCAGCTCTTATAAAGTTAACTGGAAATTTTTCTGCCTGCTGTGTGTGTGAGCTGTGCATGCACAGCTTTTACTGCTGATTGGCTGTTACCTGAGCTGTGACTGTGTGTAACCAATCAGATGGTGCTGTGGGTGGGACAATGCTGGAGATGGAGCATTGACTGCAGAGAGAGGAGCAGCTGCATTACAGCCAAAATAACCCAGTTTTGAAGTGACCGATTATGGGCCGATGCCGATATGGGTCAAAAAGACAAATATATACGCCGATTATCGGCCCGGCTGATTATCGATCTATCACTACCTTTCAGCCCCAGTCTCTTCTTTGGGTCTCTGCTAGAAAAATTACAAACTCAGTCTGAAAAGAGTCCCAACTCAACCCATTAGCTCTTGTTTTACCAATCGTAAAATTATCCTCGTATAAAAAAGTACGTGACTGAGGCGGGGCCAGCAGTCATCAGCAGGTCAGACCCAGAGGAAAACAGACGCCATGGACGAGGAGGAGTTTAACTTAGAGGAGGGAATATGGAGATAAATTAGTGCCAAAACCTCACAAACACAAAAACTGTGTTTTATTTGCGGCCAGTGATTCATAAACAAACTTAGTGTGATTTGCAGAAGCAAAACTGTCAAAACTGTTTCTCCTACTCGCAGATTTTTTTTTTTTTGAACTCGAGAAGAAAAAATTAAATCTTGAACGATATTTTTTTTTTTGCACTTGAACGATTTTATTTTTGCGCCTCAAGGATATTTTCATTGAAGTGAAAATACATTTTTCTGTATTTGTGATTCAAGATGTTTTTGTTGGAGAGACATTTTTTATTCATTAATCAAACTAAATACATTAGTTGTGAATTATGTTTTTGCTTTTGCAAATCACACTAAGTTTGTTTGTGAATCACCGGCTGCAAATAAAACACAGTTTTTAGTGTTTGTGAGGTTTTGGCACTAATTTAACTCCATAGAGGAAAACCTCAGAGCTATATACGACACATCCTTTCTAAAAGGGACGGACTGAAGCTGCTGAAGTTTTGGGAGGACCAGGTGAGTTTAACCTTCTGTCTTATTATCATGTATGTACGTTGTCATGGGTGTGGTTCCTGCAGGACCATGTGGTTCTCCTGAGATCTCGTGTATCCAGCTTTGATGGAGTGAACTCTGCTGAAAGACCGCGGCGCACATAGAGTCTTTGTGAATGAGGGGTAAGTGTGTGTGTGTGTGTGTGTGTGTGATCTGATCTGTTGAAAAACAATGAACGCAAAGGTCACAACAAAGATGTTTTATAGTGATGATGTTTCACTCCCATCCTGATCCTGCATCATGAATTCACACATGCTGTAAGTGTCTGTTCCAGCACACGGCCCGTCACTCACTCATCACCTGCATGGGAGCAGCTCGTCAGATCTGGAGCGTTAGAGTCCTGACATTCCAGCACATTCCAGAGAGGGAAGCTGCTGCTCTGACAGCAGAGAGCTGCAGAGGGCATCCTGTGGCACCCAGGTGACATTTACATTCCTGCAGGTATGAATGTTTCAACACGCGGCCGTCAACACGTCGAGGAACAGCAAAAACCCTCGGCTCTGTTTGTGAAGCGCGTGTGAAGGAGTGAATTCTGCACCGTGATGAATTTACACAACCCTTTGCATTAACCCTTTATCCTCCTTCATCCAGGCCTCAGACCAGCAGACCCATCTGCACGCAGCCGTCTGCTCCGACTGCTGCGCAGACGAACAGAGGAGGGGATCCATCAGTCTGTTTTTTGTTCTGGAAGCTCGAGGTTGGATCAAACTAAGTCACGTTTTTTAGGCAGACATCTGACTTCTTGATCCGAGCTGTTCAAAATAAAAGAGCTGAACTCTGACGAAAGCATTTAACGAATCATCCTGGAGACAGCAGGTCGCTGGAGTCCAGAGGTGAAAACATTTAGCATAAAAGCGGGAAAATGAAAGGTCCTGTCAGACGGGTGGAGATGATCTCCTGACACATGGAGGCGAACCCTCCCCACCTTTACATGCATTACCATTAATTACTGAATGAATCCAGAGTGAATTCACGCCTGGGTTCGTGTACGAGCTGAGAGGAGGCCATCATGGATTCATTAACCGTTTGACTGAGAGAGAAAATCAAGCTGGCTTTGAGATAAATGTCACGCTCCGCTCATGTTTAGCCCACATGAAGCAGCGTCTCCGGCGCTCTGCAGAAAACTCACGGTTTGCTTTTTCTGTTTTGGACTCAGCAGTGTTGGTAAATGTCACGCTGTTTTCCAGCGCCAACACAAAGAACAAACGTCCTAATTGTCCGGCTGCTGGTGGCTGCTCAAACTTGCTGTGTTTTGGCACGCTGTCAGTGTGTATACGTCACCGTGCGTGGCGTGGCGTGGCGTGTAGGAGCGAGGCTCAGCTGGCTGCGTATGCAGCCCTGCTTTAATCTTTCGATGGAGCACGGGTTCACACATGGTGTCTGCGTTATTGTGTGGAGGGAAAAAGTGATGCATCAATCACATGCCTGTAAACAGCGATGCGTCCTCGCCGCACCCTCAGCTCCTGTTATTCATCAGGCCGATGATGAGGGAGGGAGTTGACAATAGCGGCGCTAACGCCACGTCTGTTTTGAACGGAGGAGACAGAGCTGACTTTGATACTGTTCCTGTTCGCTAAACGGCCTTTTCCAATCTGCTGAAGCGTCACGATCGAAGCACACGTCCACGCCCCCGCCGCCGCCGCGCCACAGGAACAAGCGTGACACAAAAACACGAAGGAAACACAAACAGGGGTTGTTGTCCAGCTTTAGAAGCTGATATGAATATATATGAAGATGGTGCATGAGCCTGCCTGAGGCCCTGCATGTGTGTGTTCCTGTGTGTGTGTGTGTGTTCCTGTGTGTGTGCGGCTCTGCTGAGGCGCTCTAATGCTGTGTGACTGCAGCCGGTGCTGTCAGCAGAGCAGAGACATGGACGCAGCACAAGTGCCTCCTTGCATAAACGTTGTGGCGGGCAGGGATGCTCATCCTCCTCTTCCACCTCCTGACACTTACAGGTCCGATCCTCTCCTTCTGAGAGCTCATCAATTATGGGTTCACACACACACACACACACACGCCGGCCAGCGCTGGAAAAACACCAGCGGGTTGGCTGAGCGGCGCCCAGGTGGCGAAGTGGAAGCTGAATATTTAGGGAACACTGCAAGGTGGAGCTGAAAAAAGCCGCATGCTAACCGAAAGGTAAAAAGACAAGACACACATTTCCACTTCACCTTCTCATCATAACTCAGAGGGCTTTCCTGCCGCCATGTTTATTTTTAGAGCTTTTAACAGACACGACTGTCACAGGCCGTTACAGGAAACAAAGCAGGCAGATGGACAGAAAGCAGCAAGGAGCCACTTTCAGCCGCAGTTTGCATGAGAGGAGGAGCTCTCTGCGTTCAGTCAGAGCTTTAAAAACGATAACTGCTGGAAAATGTTTCTTTATTTGTGATTTTAAAGGACTCTTCATGCTTTAAAGGAAGACACGCTCACTGCTGTATGTGATCTGACCTCACAGCATTCACAGCATTTTATTCGTCCCAATGCTCTCATCCATTCCTCCTGCGTACAAAAAGTCGACTTTACATGTTTACAACAACATGTTATTGAATTTATATGTTAATAAAAATGAAATCAGTCAAATGAAAATAAGTATAAATCTCAGGTCACGTGACCTTCGTGTATTGTTCTGTTATACGTTATTGACTGAAGTAGGCCATCTAGTGTCTGGAAGTGGTTACAGCAATGCTTTGAGTGGTTTGGAACCTTGAGCTTGCCGTAGTTGTGCCTTTTATTCAGTCAGCCTTTTATTAGCCTGTTTGTATTTTGACATTTAGAGTTTTCAGTGTTGTTTACAAAGAGTAGCTACGATATGTTTCTGTGATGAAAGATGAAATTCTCTATGTATGCTAACCGCTAGCACAACAATGTAATTTCCCATATACGTTAGCAACAAGCTAGCGGTGTGTTTTCTCTCTGGTTTTTGGCACATTAGGAGAAGTATAATATGTTTTATCCTTTAGCTTGTGTTTTAGCCTTTAGCTTGTGTTTTAGCCTTTAGCTTGTGTTTTAGCCTTTAGCTTGTTTAGCCTTTAGCTTGTGTTTTAGCCTTTAGCTTGTGTTTTAGCCTTTAGCTCATATTTAGCCTTTAGCTTGTGTTTTAGCCTTTAGCTCATGTTTTAGCCTTTAGCCTGAGTTTTAGCCTTTAGCCAGTGTTTTAGAATTTAGCTCATGTTTTAGCCTTTAGCTCTTGTTTTAGCCTTTAGCCTGTGCTCTCTCTCTCTCCTGTTTATCTTTCTTCTTCTCTTCTGTCCTTCTTCTGTCTGTCAGTTCAGCTCCAGTCTCCACCATCTCTACTAAATTAATCACAGAAATCGTTTCCAGCAGAGACAAACTCAGATCTCTCTTCTCTCTGATAAACTTCATCAGCTGGCGTGGTGTTGTCATGGAGACTTCAACGTGCTGTAAATCAATCCGCTCCTGTCCGACCCGATCAGGAAGCTGAGAAATATCATTTATCAATAACCTGTATTGGTGCTGATAATCTGATTTGAAGTTGTGGATCAGGATCAGGCAGAGATCTAGAAGAGAGACTTTTTCAAGTCAATCCACAAACATTAAAATTTGTAGTTTCTTTGAATGTAGAACCACCACCTGAAAAATTCTGAACTTGAATTTCTGTTTTTCTTCTTCTCTCATGATTTAAAGCTTTTAAATTCTGTCACACTGCGTGAAGTCATAACTGAGTCACATCAGTCTTTAGCCACGGTCGTCCTGAATCTTTAGAGGAGCAGGACTTCACTTTGCTGAGACAGAAGCAAAGAAAAGGACCAGAAACCGCGCGGGATAAAGTGGCTTAAAGTCAATGAGTCTGCAAAGCCAGATATCCAAATCATTTAATAACGCTGCTCTCTGATTTTCAGCGATAAAGTCCTGAAGATCCTGTGACTGAAACTCATGACAGGTGGGATAACGACGAGCGTGCTGCGGGCGATAAATGATCCAAACACGCTGAAAAAGCTGTCGGACGATCTCTTAACTCTGGGACTTATGGGAGGAAAGCTTCTGTTGTTCTCCTGATGACACAGCAGACAGGATAACACTTCCTGTCCGACCATCGATCCGCCGTGTCCCCGTGTGTGTTTGATCAGCCGTCACCTGGATTATAATGTTCAGCCTGATGCAGGCAGGAGTAAACAAGATTGAAAATCAAAAGCCCGATTTGTGAATCTGGCTCTTTTTGATACGCTGAGTTTAAAAAGGAATTAAGGTTTAATACCCGGCGCCGGTGTTTACATGTTGGCTCAACACGGAGACTCAAAACCAGGAGCGAGTCCCTGAAAACCACTCGCAGCGTAAAACTGCTGGATGCAGTCTGAATCAACCCCCGCTGTCAAGACAGTGAGGAGTGTGTGTGCACATGTGTGTGTGTGTGTGTGTGTGTGAGGATGATCTGGTTCCCCTCACTCACGTCGGAAGCAGAGAGCGGTGACGAATACGACCCCTGACATATGCAAATGTCTACTGATTCACACAGGCCAGGCACAGCACGTGTGCCACTGTGTGTGTGTGTGTGTGTGTGTGTGTGTGTGTGTGTGTGTTTCAGTGTGTGTGTGTGTGTGTGTGTGTGTGTGTGTGTGTGCAGGGACAGAAAGCCAGTGTTTGAACAGTTAAAACCAGGCTGCGTGCAGCGAAAGCTGGGAGATAATTCCTGTTTGTCTGCAGAGTCGTACGTGCACGTCTGCCTCTATGCATGTCCGTAAGATGGTGTGTGTGTGTGTGTGTGTGTGTGTGTGCATGTGTGTGTGCGTGATGGGAGATGAGCTTACTTGGATCAGACTTGGAGAAGGTGTCTCTATCCAGCAAGTTTCTGAAAAACAAGAAGACAAAGACGCACATTAGATTTAATTGCACAGCTCTGCGGCTTTAACAAAGGAAGTGGAGCGCGGCGGTTATTGCATCACTTAAACTCGCCTAATTAGCTCCCTCTCTCACCCTGACAACTTGTTCCACCATCATCCTCCCCTGAGTTGATGAACAAAAGCCATCTCATCCTGTCATCAAGGCAGCGACGTTAAAGAGACGATAAAATCCAGCTTAAAACCAGCCCGTTTATTTTCAAGCAGGGAGAAAACGAAACACAGAAACAGAAGAGACGACCTGTTTTTCACTTCCTCTGCGCTCCCTGGATGCCGGCGACAACAGCAGAGGCTTCCATCAAATTTACACGACACTCCAGTCGATGCTCTCCGCACGAGGGGCGGGATAAACGCACCAAAGAGTCCCATCACTTTCCGCTTTCAGATAAACAGCGACGACGCGTCGCAGCTGCCTGAGACGTGACAGGAGAGAGACGAGGACTCAGGGAGGGAGACCCGGGCTTTTACGTCAGGTTTGGGCCTCCGTGTGTCACTGGTCTTGAGGAGTCTGGGTCTCAGGGGGAGACGGAGTGAACCCTTCACTCACCCACTCGGCTTGTTCTCCTGCCAAGTCGTACATTAAAAGCCCATCAAGTTTTCATGGAGCGAACCCCGGAGGACTAAATAATACCCGAGCAGCAGGAAGTGCAGCCAGCTTACCTCCAGGTCTGCTGTGCAGCTGGAAGCATGAGGCGTCCAGCAGGTGACCATCACATCTGATCCCATCCTAAAATAAACCCAGAGTCCTCCTCACTGCGTCTCCAGATTTGAACCCTCACTCTCACATCCTGAGCTCCAGTCAAACACCACTTTACAGCTTCGGGAATATTCCAGAAACTTCTTTAAAGACAATTAAAAAGTAATGATTTCCTGACTGATGTAGCTGTGCCAGATATTTCCTCTCTGACGCTGCTCCACTTTTCTCCAGCACAGCGCAAACTCCTCACGATGCGAGCGGGACGCATCTTTTCCTCAGGATCAGTCTGACGGAGGCTGACGGAGCTGCTCCAGGTTTACAGACGCTGGAGGGATGAAGACACTCAGGATGGAAGGATGTGTCTCTGTGTAGACTGCAGGCTCTTAAAGCAGATACGAAGGGATCAAGGAAACTAACTCAACAGCAGTTTCGTACGGAGGCCCTGAGAGGCCACAGCACTGCAGCTTCAGAAAACACATGCAGGAAGACAAAACACAAGTAAATTAAGAAACACCATCAATTTGGAAACACATGCGCAGCATTCAGAAAAACAACACAACAGAAGTGTTTCCAGAGGACACTTAAAAGTGACGCACACGTCCCGACACGCTTGTTGTTGACGTGGATTTTGAGTCTCAGCACTGTTTACCTTTCACTCTCCGTCAGTGGAGTCGAAAAATGAGATAAAACTGTTTTTGTCTTTTGATTGTCCTCTGGAAACACTTCCGTTGTGTTGCTAAATGCTGCGCGTTTAGAAAACTGCCTCTCAGGGCCTCCGTAGATTCAACGTGGCAAAAAAAAAAAATTAAAATTAAAAAGCCTTTTGGGTCCTCGAAGAGAACTCAAAATCTACATGGACATTCCCAAGCTAAAATTCGCATGCAAATCGTCAGGAAATTTTCCGGAAATTTACCTGAAATTTTTCACCCATTTGCAACCCTGGTGCCTGATAAAGCAGCTGTTGGGTGTATTTTATACCATCACAACCAAAAGATTTCTGCGTCCATCGTGGCTTTGATTTTTCATGGGGATGCACAGAAATTTCAGCCACCAAAAAATTTTGTCTGAAAATTGCCCAAACTGAAAGACTTTTATCACCAAAACAAGACGGTTAAAAAAGTATGTTGAGATTACGCAAACAAAACTGCATCTTGTAGACTCCTGTCTGGATAAGGGCCGATCTGAGAAAGACCCACCAGTGTTGCCAGACGTACGATAATTATCGTATTTGTACGATAATTTAGCCCTCTGTACGATGTACGATCAATAATTCCAAAAAAAGGCTAAATGTACGTTAATTTGACAGTTTCCTGTGGTCGTTACAGATCTACCCCAGTCTGACGGATTTATCTGTAAACACTAAATGCATCTTGTATCATGTGACGTTTCCAGCCAATCATAGTTTAAGTGTCGTTCGTCTCAGAACGATTGACAGCCAATCACGGTCGTAGGAGCTCCGTCAGGAGGAAGTCAGTCAGTTGAGAGAAAAATGAGCACCGGAGCCTCGAGCTGCTGATCAAACGCTGCTGATGTGGGGCAGGGCGATGAATGCCCACAAAAGTGCCTGTAGGACACTAAACAGAGGGATCAGTTGGGATTTTCACGCAACAATAAGACAGTTGTTTTGATCATTATCAGTTATTTTGATTATTTTGTCGGGTGTACGATAATTCCCCCCAAAATACGATAATTTTGAGGCTCTGGTACGATAATTACCCACAGATAGTGATTTATAAAGCGTGTGATGTGTGCAGGCCAGGCTGAGATGGAAGCGGAGAAACCGCTTTGAGATCGTGTGGTCGCTCTGAAGCAGATGAGGGTCGCTCCTCTCTTATAGATGAGCTCTACACCCTGTTCTTTATTTACTATTTCTATGACAGGATGGTCACATGTTCACTACTCCTCTGCTCTCTGTATCGCAGAGTTCCGCCTTGATGTGCACACACACACAGACACACACAGATGAGCACACACTACACAGCGGACAGAGAGTCGGGAAAAATAATGTCACAACCATCAAAAGAGATGCAGAAAAAAATATCAAAAATATCTGCCTTTTTTCAAAGTGCTCCCAGGTCATCTCTGTGAAACATTATTCTATGACTTACTTATATTAATTTATGCAATGATATTTATGACTGGTGTCATAATTTCTGTTAGCGTTTTGTTTTCGGCCTCGATTTCTTCATTTTTGGTTTTGGCCTAGAATTTTCACTTGGTTCATCTCTATTATGATTACTGTGTGATGAGGTCAAAGTGGCACTTACTGCCTCCCTGTGGACATTTTTAGTTAGTGCATCTTTTATTTTTAAGTTTCATTTTCGCCTGTTTAGTTTCACTTTCTCAAAGCTGCTGCCACGTGCCTGCAGACCTGATTTTTCCTGACGTTGAGCCTTGGAGTCAATATGTCCGTAAGTTAAACATGATTATTGTTGTTGCAGAGAGAAATATCTTGGAAAATCTTCTTGTATTTGAAGATAAGTTGTTTAGTTGGACAGAAAAATATAAACAAACGCTGAAATGTTTGTTTGTTGAGCTAACTGGCTAAAAGTTGGTTTGTATCGTGGCGTGTTTCAAGCTGAGCTGAACACACATGCTTTGATTTATGTAAAGTGTAATTTTATCCTCTATGTATGTTTTTGTACGATTTATTGATACAAACTTTTTGTATTTTTCAGTTTTACAGAAACAGCCACCAGTGAAGCCTCCTGGAGAACAGACACGGTTTTATTGGAGTGCTAAAGAACGCAATCGTGAGGACAGAATAATCCCTTATTTTTTACAGTGGGAGGAGACGGAGGAGCATCGCTCACCTACGTACAGTCAGTGATCATCACATGCTCAGAAACCTTCACAGGTGGAGGAGAAGCAGGTGAACAGGTACAGAGTTCTGCTCTGAGCATCCAGAATCTTCTGACTGACATCGTCTGGAGCTGACCTCCTTTCAGACCCTCTCTCAGCTCATTTTGACTCTTGAACGAGGGATTCTGGGTAAAGCACCACTTTAAGCTGCAATAATGTCAGCGGTCAGAGAGGGAGAGAGAGCGAAGGAGAGAGAGGCAGCTGAGGGGCGAGTGTTATGTCGCCCATCCTGTCCTATTTGAAAAGCAGCGAGCGTTTTGAAGCCGTTGATGGCGAGTGATGTATCCAGATCAGGCGCTCGTGTTGGGCTGATCCCAGCGAGGCCCAGATGGTGAAAAACGCCACGCTCTGCTGCCCGCGCTGCCCACTGGCCCCGGCTCTGGGACCTTAAATAAATGATAATCAGGCCTCGTCCTTTCAGGGCTGCGTTTGTGACGGAGCGAGAAGTGGGCGACTTCACCTGCCAAACGGGATCAATGTCGAATAAAAAGCAATTCTGTGATCCGCTGGCTCCCAGAGGAGAGCGAGAGCAGGCAGGGAGCCAGGGGAGCCGAAGAAAGAGAGAGAGAGAGAGAGAGAGAGAGAGGGGGAACCCTGCCTCTGAGTCACCAGCACCCCAGGGCTTCCACCTGGCCCTCCTCAGGACCCAGACTCTTTAAAAAGCCCTCTCCGCCGCGCGGTCCGAGCAGAGTGCTCCGTCACTCATCAAACATTTACGACGGCCCTCCCTCCTCCACACCAGAATCACATTTGAAATCCCAGCAGTTACATCACCGCCTCCTAAACGTGGCAGCCGGAGCTTTAAACACCGGTGAGTGAGGAGGAGGAGGAGGAGGAGGGGGGAGCTTCCATCTGCAGGAGATGAATGTTCCTGGAAAAGGGAAACTCTGCTTCTTAGCGAGGTGTGAAACAGGAGCAGCTTCCTAACTCAACACTCAGGGTAGAAAAAGGAAGAAGAGGAGGTGAAGCATCCATCACAGGGATCCTGTTTGCGTACAGAACCATCTGCCTGGCTCACAGACCCACACGCTCCAAACTGTAAACCTGGAGTTTCATCACCCACAGCCTGGTTTTGTTTTTGTTTTCATGGCCTGATCCAGTTTTTATGAAAGCTCCTGAATCAGAGGGAAGCGTGTTTCCTTTCTGACACAATAAGAAGCCGAGTCAGGAAAGAGCAGCAGCGCTAAGCCTGTTTCCAACGTGACAGGAATTTTTGTTTCACTCCGGGCAAATCCAGCTAATTAATGCCTAAAAGAGCCTAATGCAGGAGGATTAGGAGGAGAGCTATCACAGCGAGCCTCAGCTTTCAATTTAGATCCACACAATGAGAGGAAGAAAAGTTATTCAGCTCCTCCTATCGCTCTCGTTCTCGGCTTTCTCACCGCAGTGATGGATTCAAAGCTTCAACATTTCAAAACCCTGCAGGCGAACGCCTTTCAGCGCCGCCGCTTTTGTTCGCCACACATGCAAAACAATCTGAACACACGCAGAAGAAGAGATGCTTCGAATCCAAGGCCTCCTCCAAACACACACACAGCTTCACTTCTTTCTGTTTGTTTTCCTGCGATGAGGAGGAGGAGCCTTTCACACCAACAACGTTTGGTCCGGACTTTCAGACTTTTCTGTTTGATCCGAACCAGAATGATCGGTGTGAAACCTCCCCTGGACCTTGGTCTGACCAAAAGCGGTGGTCTCAGTCTGGTCCAAACAGGACCACGGTCTGGTTCATGCCCAGTGTGAAAGCATTATTTTGAAAGGTTTGGACCTTCGTACCAATCACAGGATCACACACTTCCTCCTTCTTTCCTGTCGGCGATGATAAAGTTGTCGTCTAATTATTTACCTGATAAGACGACCTCAGATCAGCTTTATGTAACATTCTTCAAGTCGTCGCTGTTGGTGGTATAAAAACTAGAGCTGCAACAATTAATCGAATAATCGATTATTAATCGATTATTCGATTAATCGTCAACTATTTTGATAATCGATTAATCGGTTTAAGTAATTGTTTAAGAAAAAGACGTCCAACGTCTCTGATTTCAGCTTCATAAATGTGAATATTTTCTGGTTTCTTTGCTTCTCTATGACAGTCCTGATTATCTTTGGTTTGCAAACAAGACATTTGATGATGTCATCGTGGACTCCAGGAAACATTTTTCAACATTTTTGGACATTTTATGGACCAACGATTACTCGATTAATCGAGAAAGTAATCGATAGATTAATCGATTATGAAAATAATCGTTAGTTGCAGCCCTAATAAAAACATCAACAATAATATGATGATTTCATTCATTCCTGCTCAACATGTTGACGTCAGACGGCCTCCGACCAAATGACCAATCACTGCAAACTACAGAGACACGCAGAGTACACAGTCGATGACATGAGTAATGACAGAGTGAAGCCATAACAGACCAACCAAATGTAAACAATGGAACAAAAACACAGACTTTGGTCCAGACTGAGGTCTGGACTTTCAGGTGTGAAAACAGCCTTAAAGTCCTAAAGTCCTGATCCTGAACACCAGATTCAGTCAGGTCCAGGAAACAATGCTGTACGTGCTGAAGGGCTGCGAAATGTTGGGAATTTCCAAAGATGGAAATTTCAACGGAAATTCTTATCCCAGTCAGGAACACTCTCGTCATTGATTTGAACCATTTATTGCCAAAATGTAAATACAGTTACGGTTGGCGTGCAATATAGAATCCCCCCCCCCCCCCCATGAGTAAATACATACAGACTTAACAGGATATGAACATGAAAACTTAACAGGAGGAGGCTGAGGTGGAGGAGGTGATGAATCGACGCAGCAGCAAAGTGGGAGAGTAGACAAGTTTAAATACTCCGCCTTATTGCTATACATGAGCTGTGATTGGTCGAGAGAGGTTGGATGTGATTCGAACACCAGCCGTCAGCTGTTTGCAGCTGGGCGTATGACTTCCGTGTCCTGCATGAACGACCTAAACTTCATTAATTGCATGTTCCTGCACATATCAACCGTTAAGAAAAGGAAGCAGGCATCTGTACAGACACCTCTGCTGTCAACAGGTACAGCTGTACGCGTTTAGGCATCAGAAGTGCTGAAGCTGATTTTATTATTCTTCTTACTTTTCGAGGGAAAGTCGTTACTTTGCTTTAATTCTGTTTGGACAGTATTCCTGAGCTAAAACTCGACATTTTCAGGAAACTTTCCTGAAGTTTACCTGAAATTTTCCAGCTCTTTGCAAACAGCCAGTTTACAGACGGGACAGAACTTCATGCTCACGCCCGACGTTCATCTGAGTCCGAAACATCAGAGAGGGAAGAACGAGACGCTGCTGCCACCAGCGGCCGGGCCGATTATCGGCGCATATATTTGTCATTTTTTAATACGACGGCCGATAATAGGTCACTTCAAAACTTGGCAAAGGAAAGCTATTCTTAACTACTTTGCTTCGGTTAGCGAAAGTCCGCTAGCTTAATGCTAACATGAATGGAAAATCCCATTGACCGGCTAACGCAATTAGCATGGTGACTATCTCACAGTCTATGAACTTATTCTAACTTTCACAGCTTGCTTGGCTCTTGAAAATGATATTGTTATTGTTATTGTTTGAAGTTAAAAAAAAGAGATAAACATTTTAGTTGTATTGAAATTTTGAAACAGTTTATATACTGTAGAAAACTTAAGGGAGCTATTTATTTGTTTACATTTTTATTGACCTTTAGAAGACATGCTGCTGAGCCTGGAAAATGTTCAATAAACATGAGCTGAAAGGCATTTAAACAAAGTTAAGGATCAGAGTTTGTATTATTCAAAATTTTGATGTCAATATATTCACTTTTACTGCAAATGAATTCCGTTTATATGCAGAACTCCGACATGTCGTCTTCATCATCGTCTGAAACAACTGCAGCAAAGTTTCCTCCAGCTCTCAGCAGATTGTAAAATCTCTCTCTCACTGCGTCGGGCTGTTGGCGCCTGTGTTAGTGAGCGAGACGGTTTCTGAAACGAGGCTCATTTGCGTAGAAAGAGTCTTATTGTCCTCCACGTGAATGCATGAAGGATCACATGAATACAAACGGTGCAGGAGCGTAAAGACGCAACTCGCTCTGCAGCGCAATCTGTGGTGCATTGAACTCTTTGAGACTCTGAAAATGTCTTTGTGTCTGCACAATCCCAGACTTTAAAATCCCAGACCGTGAAGAAGCTGAGACTTTCCTTTGTTCCAGACATCCAGGTGAGAATCTCACAGACGCAGCCTGATGAACGCGGCTGCTGCTCGGCTGTTTGTGCATAAAGGCCACAAGTTATCATTACTCCTCCTTTGGCAACTGTTGCTATGTCAGAACTGTGTTACAGCTTCTTTGCATCAGGAGACGAAGCTGAGAGAGAGAGAGCAGAGCGGTGACTGCAGAGCTTCATCAAAGCCATGAGAGCATCTCAGGAAGACTCTGAGGAAGACCAGACCGACACACCCACCCTGACCCTGACCCCGAGTCCATGATCTCTGCTCATGGGGTTAAAATAAGACACCGAATAACCGAGCACCTTTCTTCTTCTGTTTTGAGCACAAACAGACGAAAGCTTCTGAAAAGCCAAGGAAGAAACACCTTAAAGAGAGGGTATCGCGCTATTTTTTGTCTTTATTTTGTCCCTCTGGTGCCTCCGTAGTATCTTTATGTGCTCAAAGAAAGAAAAATTCTCTCACTAGTGTTTTAGAAAACTCTTATTTAAGCCTCTGACGCCGTCTCTTTAAGGCTCCCTGCTTCACAAACCCCCTTCGCTCAGATTGGCCAGCCCTCTGGAGACCAACAAGGGGCGGAGCTATGGTGTTTGAGGCCCCTGTCCCTCCTATGTGTTTTTTTTTAGAGCATCCAGAATTAAACTTTAAATCCACTCACAACAAACTCTAGAAACACGGAGGTAAGCGTTCGTCAGCTGAGGGTTTAGGATCACATTCGCTTGCAGCAGCTTTTATTCGTGAGGATGAGATTAAATGTTAACATGCTAGAAAAAAAAAAACTCCAGAGTTTACTTTTCTTTTTTTTTTTTTTTTTTTGTGCTCCTAACTTTTAGAAGCCGGGATAATAATTTCAAGCCCTGTGATTCTGATCTAAGCGTTCACGGACTGCTGATGTTGGGAGCATCTCTCAGCGAATCAGGATTCCTTTAGTTCATTACATGAGACAGGCTCCACACACACACACACACACACACACACACACACACGCGCACGCAGGATGAGAGTGTGAGAAAATCGTTGCGAGTTAAAGAGTGTCTCAGGTGCTTCAAAGGTGGATTGATCAGAACAGCTTAGAGTTTTCTTCCGACTGCATTGACCTCATCGATCGGCCGTTATCCTCCCTGCAGGACCAGCTTGTGCCGTTCATTACTGCACCTTTGTTCACCGAGGGGACCTCTTTATTAGACGCGCCTCCACAGAAATACCGCCGCTGCATTAACCGCTGGACTTTGGCTGCGGGGCTAAATGTCAAGCTAATGGGCTTATGTGAGGTTACATGAAGGGAGCAGCCGCCTACGCTGCAGTCAGGGCCGGAGCGACTGAAGCAGGGAGCAGAGCAGAGCAGGGCGTCTCACGGAGGAGTCGGCTGAACGCAGGCTGGTGCTTCTGAATCCATGTGGTCAAAAAAAACAGGAGTCCTCGTAAAAGCATCAAGTGACCGAAGATTAGATCAAATTCACTGATTCTGGTGCAGGAATATCAGAAAACGGGAGGAGAAAAACCGGACGGGAGAAATATCTGACGGAACAGCCGGAGGGCCTGAGTCCACGTCAGGTGTCACAGTAGGAGACATTTCCCAGGAGGCCGTTGGAGACAGAAAGATCACGTATCACCGAGAAGTCCCCAAAAGACAAAACTTACTGCAGAGGACAAAATAAAAAGACACAAAAACTCCTCAAATTATTTTCATATAAAGAAAAACAGAGAGATGACTCCTCCTTGAGTTTTGGATCTTTAAAAGTCACAGAATCCTCCACATCAGACGTGTCACGGTGCCATAGAGCAGTGGCTTTCAAAGTGGGGGCCGCCAGGGGGCACAAGGGGGGCCTCAGAAAACTGGAGGAAAAAATAGAATGAAATTATTTTTACGTTTCATTTTAGTTATTATTGTCCTGAACGTACAACATGTAAACTGCTGTAATCATCAGATTCTCAAGTTTCTGACTGATGATGTCATCATCTGTCGACCGGTGATTTGCGCCTGTTATCAAGCTGCTAGCTAGCAAAAAATGAGACGGTTTCTGACAGGAAAAAGACAGAAAGAGCAGTCCAACAGCCCGGCCCTGGAGGATTCTGCTGCAAAAAAAAATCTAAGAACTCACAGACAACTGAAATTCAAAAACATGAGGCAGCAAACAGTAAGTATGACTTCACAGCCATACAGAAAAATGGCCGTGATTGCCTGAAATGCGTCCTGTCTGGAGATCCTCTCAAACGAGTGTTTAAAACCTTCAAACTTCAGCGTCACTTGATACAAAAACACCGACAGAGGCTGAAAAAACAGTCGACGTCAAAAAAAAATCAATAAATAAATCTGTTGGTTTTAAAGGGAGGTCCCCGGTTCATCGTAAGATGAAAACCTGGTCTTCCTTTAAGGAGCACTTCCTGAGCCCTTTAGTATCCTTTTTGTTGCACATTTGCTGCGGTTTGTGTCTTCAAACCTGCTTCGACTGTTACAGAACAACATCACAACGAGTAAGAGTCCCATCCTGTCCAGAGAGACTAAAACACAGCTCAGAGGGGGTTGATCTTTTACCTGTTTCTGCTGCAGCTTTTCAAAATAAAAGCATGTTTGTAATAGGAAAGTGTAGCATAAAGGCCCATTTATCCTCCCTTTACATACAAATATGCAGAGCCGCTGTTTGCCAGCAGGTAAGATTACAACCAAAAACAAACATGGCGGCTGTTTGCTGAGCACACAAGTCATACAGATGTTTGAAGTTTCTCACCAACTCTGAAGGGTTTCATCATAAAGTTCCTCCATTGTTATTTCTTCTTCCTGTCTCAGTACGTATCAGGTAGTAACAGCAACACTGCCCCCTACAGTGTCCGGTGTTACCGCTCCGTCGGAAGGCTCCGTCTGGATCTGGATCAGTGTTTAACGCTGAGCATTAATGGGCCTTAAATCAGCATGAAACCATGAGGACAATAAGAGGTGAGCTCAGGTGATTCTGATAATCGACTAGTCACTGATTATTTTTTGTGATTAGTCGACTATTTGGATCATACATAAATTGCAGCTTATTGCAGCAGCATACAGCTAACATCATTAGCTTCCAGCTTCAAGTGTTTAAGGTATGTGCTAACTAAAAATGAAGACAGTTAATATCATAGTTCGTTCAGCTTTTAATGAACTTTGCAGCTTGTAGCAGCATTTCTGACATTTTTTTAATGTACCAATTTTCTATTCAAACATGACATCGCTATTAAGTAGGTAGCTCCCTGTTGACGTTAATGTTAGCAGCCAACTAGCCAATTAGCTTACCGAGATTGTCATTCTTCGTCAGAAAATAAATCAGCCACGGCGTGCTGTCTTTTCAGATTTTGCACTGCACACTTTTCTCAAAAATTTTTTTTTCTTTTTTTTTTTTTTTTTCACTTTTCCCAAACTTTCCAGCTCTGTTGCCGGCTAGCCATGATACTGTTGGGCATAACTTTTCCGGTGACATCACAGGTTACCCCAGTTACCACTTCTGCGCGTATGCGTCAAGGACAGAACGGCAGACGAGACAGGTGAAAGTACAGCGGCAGTTTAAAAAAATATTAAAACGACGACGTCGATTATTAAATAAGTCGTCGACGTCATCGTGACTAGTCGACTAATCTTGGCAGCACTAATCATTATTAGATAAATATCTGATAAATATTAGAAATTTAGCTCATTAAATCAGCCTCTCAGTTAAGAAAAGTAAATATAATTTAAAGTCGACCCGAGTTAAATCTGAAGATTTAAAAGAAGAAATAAGTAAATAAATAAATAAACTTGTTGTATTTTTATATTTTTTGAAGCTGTAGTCAGATTTTATTTGCAGGATTTTTGTAGAAAGTTTTTTCTCTCTTTAGAAATGCTTGAACGACATGCCTGTCTGAAAAAACGGCATCATTTCTTTTATTAATTGTGCTTTTCTGTTTACTTTAAAGGTTTTTTTTGACCTTGAAAAAGCTCTAAAAGACAAAAGAATAAAAGGGAAAACAACTCGACAATCGCGTTGAAATAAAACACTCTGAATAAACGTGAACCTCAGCGGCCATCTTTGCTGAGATGAAGCTGAGGACAGGAAGGTTTTCTCAGAGATCTCTCAGTCACACGTTTTGTGTAACATTAAAGAAACACAAATCACAGCTCTGAATGTGTGATGAGCTGCTCCTCACATATTCTGAGATTACTGTCTTATTTTACACCCGAGGAAATAAAAGGAGCCGAGCAGAAAGACACTCCTCATCAACTCAACGTCTCCTGAAGCGTCCAGAGCAATCAGAAGATGAAGGAGGGCGGTTATGCAAAAAGATGAAAAGCGGAGGGGGGCAGGAGGGGGCAGGAGGTGAGGTGGTTAGAGATGTGATGGAGCCATGTCAGCTCTCTGAGGTAACCAGGCAGCTACGGTGGCTGGCTGGTGTCTTAATTAGGCCCAGTGACTTCTTCAAAATCTCATTAATGCAGCCGCTCAGCGTGACCCCCACTGGGCCTCCTGCGGTTTGGACCCCGCTGCATGACATCGACTTGATCCGCTGCTTTTCTGCTCTTTTCTCTGCTCCAATGAGACGGGAGGAGAAGTCAAAGCTTCATGTTCGGTCTGGGTGAAAAAAGACGGCTGTGCTTGAACTCTGAGGTTTAATTCTTCAGCATTAAACCAACAGAACAAGAGAGAGAGGAGTCAGGTGGAAACTTATGAAACAACAGGTGTGAAAAAAAAAACACTAACGAACAATAAAGCAGTCAGGAGAGCAGCGCACGGCGCAGACGAGCCGTACCTGGAGCACACACACTGTACTTTCAATCATTCACCTCCTGAGTTCATCACACAGAGACTCAACCATTAACCCAGACAGAAAGCAGCGATCTGAGCACCTGAGGGAAGGAAACCTGAGAGCAGGATGCAAATACGGAGAATATGTTTGCTTTGGATTTGTTTTCTTCCAATATTTGTAGATTTCTGTCACTAAAAAGATTCTCCTGGCTCTCATTAACCAAATAACAGAGTTTAAAGCCTCTTCTGTGTCTGTTTAATTAATGACCCGAAACGTCTGACTCTGCATCTTATTCATTCATTCAGTGAGATTCCTTCATGCAGCGATGATCTGAGAATAAATAACATCTCCTGTGTCACCCACACCTCTCCATCACGCTGATATTCACCTCCTGACACTTTCTAAAGTCTGAACGATCAGCAGACAGCCGAGTGGATGTGAAGCTGTTACAGACCGACAGGATCAAGGTGTGACGCCAAATCAGCTGAAAGCATCAACAACCTGCAGGAGCAGCCTCAGACTCCTCCCATGGTGGATTCAGAAACGTCCAGCGGCACCAGCTCCTTGAGTTTCAGGTCACTCGGCAACAAACTCCAGACGCAGCGTGCAGAATCCCAATTTCTGTGCTGACGTTTCAAAACAAAAAAAGGTCCTGGAAGCTCAAAGAAGCACCAGCTGTTCAGACATTTAGTCTCTCTGCTGTCAGTGAAATCTGAGTTTCACCGACTAAACCACGAGTCCACGAGTCGTGTAGAGCACCCCAAGCCAAAACTGTCACCCGACAGCCGACAAGTCGTCATCCCTCCCACGTTGATGCTGCAGCTGTGACTCGTCATTAACCGCGGGGAAGATGAGCGGGACAGGAAGTCGTTAACGGAAACTACCGAAAACTCCCAGTGCCTTTCAAAATAAAACAAAGTGTCCAAACCAGACGGTTTTTATCTGGACTACAACAAATGTAGAAGATTTTTTCACAGTAAAGGACGAGTGAAGCTTGCTGAGTTCTCAAAAATGCAACATGCCCGTTATAGTCGTCAGTTGTCTCCCAGAGTGAAGAACAAAACCATAAATCTGCTGATCTTTGCCCTAGCGAGACGCCGTTGAGGCTGGCCTCAACGGCGTCTCGCCAGGGCTGGGGCTCTTGGAAACCTGATCTACCTAAATGACCAGCTGGACTCTGAAGGAGCAAAACCTTGTTACAAATAGATGCATTAACCAACATGGGAACAAAGTCAATGGAGGAAAACCGTTGCAACCAGGTTCAAAACCAAAGTATACAAACAAACTCATGATGACACTCAGTGTGACCACAGCAATCCGTCTCTACTTTTAGCCCCTGCATCGATCAGGAAGGATCTTCCCTCCTTATAGGGAGCTAACCTAAAGGAGACTTGTCTTTCAACAGAGACGACCAATCCGGAGACAGGAGCGAGGAGAAAATAACCGTCCTCTGGGTTATAAAAATGCTACTTGTTGATCATGTTTTCAGTTGCTTGGAGTGATCTGAAGAAGCTCTCAACTCATTTACTTTGTTCAGATACGTTTGCTTTGAATAAAGTATCTCGGATTCAGCTGAACGGTCTCTTCTGATGATTGGACTCCTCGTGTGTTTTACTCTGTTTGAGTGACGTAGTTTTAACAGAACAGTTCAGTAGTTCAGTAATTTCAGCCTGTTTGATTCAAGGCCTCACCTGGTCTGCCGTCAAGACACGAGAAACTCCACGAAAAAGGCTAAGATTCAACACAACAAACCGACACAATGAGCAGAGTCAGACCAGGAGTCAACAGGTTTGAGGTTTTACAGCCCAACATGGACCAGGAGAGGATCGTCAGTGGGAAGTGTGGGAACTCCTCAGTGTGACTCCGATTGTTAAAATAATCATAATGATCAGGAGTTCTGCTGATAACTGGGGCTGATCAGCTTTTCTGCTTGTATTTATACTTGAAAGTTTCTCTGTTGTGAAGCTAAACAAACCCTAAAGGACAAAGTAAAATAAAACAGTCAAATTTTATGCCTGTAATTCAGATCCTTGTTTTTGTTTTGTCAGCATTAAGGGACCAAAAAAGAAGCTATTTTATTTTTTATAGATTTTTTAAAAATGAATCAGCAGATTAATAATCCAATAATTATTGGATTTTTTTTCAGCCAAGTATCAGAATCGACCTCAAAAAATTCATATAGTCCCCAATCAGGTGTGTTCACTGCATGGGAATCCACCGGCGACGATGTTCCAATCACTTGTTCTCATTACCGTAACTCTTCAACTATGTGGGCAAGAGAAAACATTAACTCTGTTCCTGAAAGAAGAAAATAACAGCTTTCTTGGGATATTATTATTATTATTATTATTATTATTATTATTATTATCATTATTATTTGTAATAAAAAAAGAGTCCTGGTGGACTGTTTGACACTCGGATGATTAATGGTTTATCAGCAGATTAATCTATTATTGGATTTTTTTCAGCCAAATATCGGAATCGACCCCAAAAAAATCCATATAGTCCCTCATCAGGTGTATTCACTGCATAGGAATCCACCGGCGACGATGTTCCAATCACTTGTTCTCATTACCGTAACTCTTCAACCACGTGGGCAAGAGAAAAAATTTACTCTGTTCCTGAAAGAAGAAAAGATCAGCTTTCTTGGGATATTATTATTATTATTATTATTATTATTATTATTATTATTATTATTATTTGTAATAAAAAAAGAGTCCTGGTGGACTGTTTGACACTCGGATGATTAATGGTTTATCAGCAGATTAATCTATTATTGGATTTCTTTTCAGCCAAATATCGGAATCGACCCCAAAAAAATCCATATAGTCCCTCATCAGGTGAATTCACTGCATAGGAATCCACTGGCGACGATGTTCCAATCACTTGTTCTCATTACCGTAACTCTTCAACCATGTGGGCAAGAGAAAACATTCACTCTGTTCCTGAAAGAAGAAAAGATCAGCTTTCTTGGGATATTATTATTATTATTATTTTTATTATTATTATTATTATTATTTATAATAAAAAAAGAGTCCTGGTGGACTGTTTGACACTCGGATGATTAATAGTTTATCAGCAGTTTAATCTATTATTGGATTTTTTTCAGCCAAATATCGGAATTGACCTCAAAAAATTCATTTAGTCCCTCATCAGGTGAATTCACTGCATAGGAATCCACCGGCGACAATGTTCCAATCACTTGTTCTCATTAGCATAACTCTTCAACCATGTGGGCAAGAGAAAAAATTCGCTCTGTTCCTGAAAGAAGAAAAGATCAGCTTTCTTGGGATATTATTATTATTATTATTATTATTATTATTATTATTATTATTTGTAATAAAAAAAGAGTCCTGGTGGACTGTTTGACACTCGGATGATTAATGGTTTATCAGCAGATTAATCTATTATTGGATTTTTTTCAGCCAAATATCGGAATTGACCTCAAAAAATTCATTTAGTCCCTCATCAGGTGAATTCACTGCATAGGAATCCACCGGCGACGATGTTCCAATCACTTGTTCTCATTACCGTAACTCTTCAACCATGTGGGCAAGAGAAAACATTCACTCTGTTCCTGAAAGAAGAAAAGATCAGCTTTCTTGGGATACTATTATTATTATTATTATTATTATTATTATTATTATTGATAATAAAAAAAGAGTCCTGGTGGACTGTTTGACACTCGGATGATTAATGGTTTTAACACAAACACCCGTAAAAACACACTTTAAGCGTCTGTAATCTCAATCATGCAGCATTTAAACGGACATGGCTTCAGCTGGTTTATAAGATCCGACAGTTTTTTTTCACACCGACATCATTATAATTACACTGAATTAGCAGAGAGCAGATCCTCTTTTCATCAAACCCAGAGAACGATCCGCGGTTCCCTCGACGCTGAACAGAAGATTTAAAGTGTGACGGTTCCCAGAGAAGTTCTGGAGTTACAGCGGCGTCCTCTCTGAAACTTTAATCAGAGATAATGATATCCAGGGCAGAGAGAGTCAGACCATTAAGAGGAACAAATCCTCACACAAACCGCAGCCACCGGGTCCAGACTGTTTTTAATGGGGTGTCACAGGCGCTGATGGGCCTCTAATGTTAACCCAGCCAAATCAGCATCCCAGGCTGTACCATCTAACTGTTACACACACACACACACACACACACACCAGCTCCACTCTCCTTCCTTACAGTTTGAAACCTCAGGTGTAAAATATCCAAATTAGCCTCGGAGCAGCCGTCCTCTGGATGCTCTTTAATTTAAAGATCAGTTTACGCAGTTAGCAGAAAGCAGCACTGGGGGACCCCACACACACACACACACACACACACACACACACACACACACACACACACACACACACACACACAGGAGGAGGTCTGCAGACTCTCAGATGATGGTGAGCAAAGGTTTGGAGAGCCTGAAGGTGGACTGATGCATCATCAGACCCATCATGGAACTGAAGAACGTTGAGTTCGGCCCTGTCGGCACGCGGCGCTCCCTTCTCCTCCTGCTCCACATCGTGTCTGTGCAGAATTCCTTCTCCGCTCCAGCAGCTCCGTCTGTCTCTTTCTTCACCTTCCCCGTGGAAAGTGCAACATTGGCTGTGACACATCGACCAGCCTCTCAGCGGGTCAGCGTCCGGCTTCAATACAGCCACCATCACAACGCGTCAATTCTTCGACGGGATACACTTCCTACCTTTTGTGCCCAAAGGTTAGGGCTATCTCTCCGCTGTGGACCGCTCAGATCAGATGACAGCCACACACATGTGAACACTGACATTTTTGGTGCGAAAACACTCTGAAAAGGTCTGCCGCGCTCGCTGTTTGCCGTCCACTCATGAGGCCGAGCTGCGTGTTTGTGTTTTTTTTTTGTCGTCATGGCGGCGTGACGGGGAGCGATCAGTCAGTCAAACAGCCGGCTGCAGGAGCAGACCGAGGGATTTTCTCCTCACTGATGCACGTCTGAGTTAATCAATCTGTCAGTTCTCCCGTTTGACTTCACACGTGATGAGAGCGGAGATGGTTTGGATTTATCGAGTGAAGGAGGGCTTTCACTGAGGGATCCATCTGAGTGGATTTAGAGGCAGGCAGACGGCTCACTCCATCAGGGCTGTAACACTTATAAAAACAGGCGTCCATCACTGCCGGGGGTTAAAACCATCAGATTAGGATGTTTGAAGGAGTTAAAACTCAACAACTCACCGCTTATTTTACTGCTGCTTGTTCAGATTTGGTTTAAGAAGCAGCTTGTTTTTCACAAACGAGCCGCGTGATGACATCACTAAATATGTCTCAGATGCATCAGGAGTCATGCAGATGGTTAATAAACAGAAATGAACCAATCATGATCATTTTATTATTTTATTGAACACACATGAAGAATGGGAGCTAATCTTCCCTTGAGGAATATCATTCCACTACAGTCAGCTGAAGATAGATTTCAGCCCTTTTCAAAATGGCTGCTCTCATGAAATCATCCTAACAGTTATTTTCAGAAACGTCATCAATAATGATACGTATGATGGAATAGAATCAAGCGGCAACCTCCGGTCTGAAAATATGAGACGATGTGGAGGTGCTAAAGTCTGCTGTTCCTCAAGTGTCCGCCTGAGGCTGGCTCCGGGAGTCACAAACACACCAAGCCAAAAAAAAGCTCAGCAGAAATAAACATCTTTACAGCCTGATACAAACAGCTTTCGCTAAAAGCACCCAATGTACGGGGGGTGAATTTTTTCTAACTCGGCAGTTTAGAAGATATTAAGATCACCAGTTCGTCCAATCAGAGGCACAGCTCAGATCACTTGACTGCCAGGTGTCCTATGGCTGTTAGTGTGGAGACTCACAGCCCACCTCATTTCCAATATGGCCGCACCGGCCGTTTAGCTAGAAAAATCTGTTTCAGAAACAGACGGGTGACGTCGCGGAGACTACGTCCATTAATTACACAGACTATGGATAGAATAGCTACAACAGGATGACATACGTAGAATATGTAGAATGAGTTTGTTCTTGAGATTTTGTGGCCTACTTCACTTTGTCTAACAGATTCTATTTAAGTGGTTTCTTGATTCAACAAAGGTGGCGATCAGGTTTGGGTGTGGCCTGTGGATCTGAACTCAGCTTTTCCAAAACTGGTCAGTCACAGTTACTCTGTGATTTAACAAAGGGGGGGGGGGGGGGGGGCAATTACTTTTTCACATAAGGCCGACAGGTTTGGACTGTCTTTGTGCCTTAATATCATCGATCATCATTTACAAACTGCATTATGTGTTTCCTCGGGTTGTCTCTGTGTGATATTAAAACTGGTTTGATGCTCTGAAACATTTGCGACTGATAAATATACGAAAAAACACAGAAATCAGGAATGTGGCAAATGCTTTTACACTGCACTGTATGATCGAATAGATCACGTATGATATGATACAACACTTACCATATGATACAACACGTACGATATGATACAACACGTACGATACAATACAATACGTACGATATGATACAATATGTACGATACGAAACAATGCGTATGATATGATACAACACGGACGATATGATACAACACGTACGATACGATACAATACGTACGATATGATACAATATGTACGATACGAAACAATGCATATGATATGATACAACACGGACGATACGATACAACACGTACGATACGATACAACACGTACGATACGATACAACACGTACGATACGATACAACACGTACGATACGATACAACATGTACCATATGATACAACACGGACGATACGATACAATATGTACGATATGATACAATATGTACGATATGATACAACACGTACGATATGATACAACATGTACGATATGATACAACACGTATGATATGATACAACATGTACGATACGATACAACACGTACGATATGATACAATATCTATGATACGATACAATATGTACGATATGATACAACACGTACGATATGATACAACACGTACGATACGATACAATACGTACGATACGATACAACATGTACGATACAATACAACACGTATGATATGATACAACATGTACGATACGATACAACACGTACGATATGATACAATATCTATGATACGATACAATATGTACGATATGATACAACATGTACGATACGATACAACACGTATGATATGATACAACACGTACGATACGATACAACACGTACGATACGATACAACACGTACGATACGATACAACACGTACGATATGATACAACACGTACGATATGATACAATATGTACAATAGGATACAATACATAGGACAGGACACTATACTATGATAGGATAGATAACAACCAAAAAGTTTACCTATGATACAATATGACACACTACATCATGATACAGTACGCTAAAATACACACCTCCATATGATACAACAACAATAATAATAATAATAATAATAATAATAATAATAATAATAATAATCATAATCATAATAATAATAAATAGGAGAGGCTACGATAAGCCACATTACAATTTGATACAATATGCTACAACACAACACACCACAGGAGATTACCATATGATGTTACACTGAGATATGTGAGGCTACAGTATTCAATGATTGTCTCCTTGGAGATACTGGTCTTTGGGTTTAAGAGTCTCCTTTAAACACACTGAGAAATAAAAACAGAAAACCAACGCGGATCGGCAGGAAGCTGGTCACACACAGACCTACAGGGCGTGGTGTCATAGAGGTCTGACAGGTGGACTGTGATGGACCTGGTTCTCTGGTATTTCTCCTCCTGGACTCAAGGACAGAAATAATACACAACCTCATGGTCCTGTGACTCACGTCAGAAGCAGTAAAGAAATGTTGCTGCAATTTGTCAAAACATTGGCCCTACATCCTTACGACATGGAGTCCACGTCTGCGCGGTCACATGGGTCAGAGCGAAGACGCCGCGTTTGAAAAGCTGCACTTTGTAAGAGATTATAAATGAGTCATAACTCCTCTCTGAAGGGAAAGCTTTTTCTTTCATGGTGCCATCATTTCATTTCAATTATTCTGTCCTGTTGGTGGCTTCCTCATTTTGGGAGAAACATCTTCAAAGGCTGTGATCTAAAAATGATTAAGGTCATTATCAGAGTGACTTCTTCTTCTTCTGTTCTGACATTATCAGGCTTTTATCTCAGACGGATGTTAAAACACAGAATCAGCATCAGGACCAGCGGTCAGCAGAGACCGAAGACAGACCAGGAGATTTTTCTCCTTCTGTTCATGACGTTCGTCCGATGTGGATCACAAGAGCTTCCAGAGAGAAAATACGTCTCAAAAACCCCGACAGGCTCTGGAGGAGAGTGAACTATAAAAAAAAAACTGACAGCATCTTTTAACGGCTGAATACCTCTGACCTCTATTTTTAGATCTTCAGCTGCTTTAAAGAAATCGCTCGATAACTGGATTTACAAACTGTTCAATGACAGAAACTCATTTGGTTTTTCAATCTTGTTTTTTTCATGTTTAAAGGAAGAGATGCTCGGAGTGTGATGCACTGCAAAAAGTCAAAACTGAGTGACTGTTTTTGACTTACTTCTAATTTAAATGTCATAAAGGAATTTATTTAAGCTGGATCCACTTTGTGGAATGCTTGTCGTGGTACTTTCAAACAAATTATTCTTATTCCAGCAACTCAGGACTCATTTTTTTGCTTCTAATATCTCAAAATGTGACATTTCTCAGGACTCGTTTGAATATCGTTCTAAATTTAAGTCTTTTAAGATATTTTTTTATAAGAATTCAGACAAAAAGGCTTCTTCAGTTTTCAGTTTTTGGAGCGTGATGAGAACTTGCAGCCTCTCTGTCTGTAATTCTTCACCGTTTAGCAGCAGAATTACAGAGTGATCAGATAGAAATCGGCAGAATAATCGTTCATGAAGGTGATCAATAGGTGCTTTTCTTTGGAGTGCTCATTTCTTTCTTAATGAGCCTGATTTCAGGAAAGGTTTGAGTCTGTTATTGACTAACGGTTAGTAATTTATGAGGAAAACAAACTGCAGGTGAATCAGTTATTGGAAACTTGATGTTGATCGATGCTTTTTAACATCTATTCATGTTATCAGACAGACACTATAACAGCCTCTCTCTCTGCAGCTTTCTCTTTTACTACAACACTAATCCAGGCTCCATCGGCAGCTCAAAATAACGCCACAACACGCTCAGAAGCAGCGGGAAAAGCATCAGCAGGCACTCAGAGCGGCTGCTTCCTGTGTTAACAGCCTCAATCCCCACAGCTCTACATGTGGCAGCAGCATCAGAGCTCAGAGATGTCACAGTACAGTGAAGACATGTCAACTCTGACCTCCATCTGGCCATCATCCAAAGGCAAACTGCTGCCAACCGACGCACAAAATGAGCTGTTTTTCCTTCCAAGTCCCCGATTCAAGAAGCTGTATCAGCGCACAGCGCGCTCTGCTCTGACACACACCGAGCTGAGCTCCTCAGAGGCTCAAATCACTCATGACAAACTGTGTGGATGAGGGAAAAACGAGTGTAGGTGCGTTCCTCTCCATCACATCCATCCGGCCTCATTTAGCGTAAAATACGGCACAATTCCAGCGCGCTTTCACACACAAAGACACACAAAGACACACAAAGACACGCTCCTTTTACGCTTCCAGGCACCAGACTGTGAGACAGGAGCAGCACTTTGCACTCACCTGCAAGAAACCGTGAGTTCAACTTTGGTGGCGGGTATCGCAGCGGTGAAAGGGTCTGCGTCCCCGATACACGCC
Source organism: Labroides dimidiatus (assembly GCA_030710495.1). Classification (NCBI taxonomy): domain Eukaryota; kingdom Metazoa; phylum Chordata; class Actinopteri; order Labriformes; family Labridae; genus Labroides; species Labroides dimidiatus. The sequence continues at coordinate 33,137,369 of CM061147.1, forward strand.
ATATTCATCGAGCTGCTTCTTGGTCGATCACAAATCGCCCCGAATCCCGCGCCTTAACGGCGACATGAGAGGAACAGAAGAGAGGAAGGAAGGAAGGAAGGAAGGAAGGAAGGAAGGTGGGTAAATGAGCAGGAAGAAGAAAGAAAAGAAAAGAAATAAAGACGAGAAGCTGTTTGTTTTTCTGGAAGCGCAGAAAGCACCGGAGAGGAAACGCGGAGCTCAAGCGCGCCTGAGTCGCGTCTCTGTGCGCCTCAGTGCTCCGGAGGAGAGAGGACGGAGTGAAGGGGAGGGAGGACACACAAACTGAGTCACACACACACACACACACACACACACACACCGACAGGCATACACAGAGTGGGAGTGTGCTGTATGCATCAGATGGGCAGAGCAAGCATGACATTTCCCTCTTCTGAAAACAGCCACTGATCCACAGGATGGAGATTCACACTGTCAGGTTTCAGTTTACATCTTACAAACACAGACCTGCACCGTGAGTTCAGATGAACATACTGAATCAGAGCGTTTTAAAACAGTAACGAGCTTAAATCCAGGAAAGTCACGCCAGGTGTTCCGAAAGATTCTGTGTCAAAGCTGTTTGGGGACTCGCTGAGATGGCAGCGTTTGAGACACAGGCTGAACATTGTGCTAAAAATAGCACACTGTAAGAAACGCTGGCTTTAGGTGGAAACCTTATATTATTGGTTAGCATTCGAAGCTGAAATTAGAGCTGATTTTTATTTAAACTGGATGTTTAAAGTGTCAGTTGCTGTTTGTAGCGTCTGCAGAGCAGCAAGATTCAGCTGCAGGATCACACCTGTAGGGCCCCGAGGGTTAGGGTTCGACCACAGACTGTATAATAGATATATGTGCGTCGTTTCCGTGACGTCATCCGTCTGTTTCTGATATGGAGTTCTGAAGCCTATGGTTGATGATGGGGAGACTAGTGATCTTAATATTGTCTAAAATCAGCCCTTTCAGTGTGTTTTGTTAGAGGAATGAGTAACTCAGACCTACGCTGGAACTATTTCTTGCTTTGGCCGATCTTTCTGCAGCCGGCCTTGTTAGAACATGATTTGCAACAACGACCCTAAACACGATAAAACCCACGGTGTGAAAACTGACCCGAAATGTAAGAAGATGCCGAGCCCAAAGCGTAACTTTATTTTTCATTTTGGGTCGTTGTTACAAATCAGGCTCTGATGAGCCTCCAGTGGAGTCTTGAAGAACTGCAGCTCGGCCTGGACACTGAAAACAGTTACGTTAACACAATAAAACTACAAAAAATGGGGTCTGAACTTTGCGGTACCAGAGATGTGTGCCTGGATCTGCACGGTGTTGGCATCAAGGGGGGGCATTCGCGGGCTGTGCCCCCCCAGTAGATCGACTGTGCCCCCCCACTTCACCGGGAAAAAAAAATATATAAAAGTCCTAGAATTCATTTTTTTTTAATATTTACAAAAAATGGTTCCGAAATTTGTGTTTAAAAGGGAATAAAAACAAAAGGAGAAAATAATGTTGATCGATTGTCTAGTGAGGGGAGGTGCTGATTGGTCCGGGCACGACCCCTGCTTTGAAAGAGACTTAACACGCAAATGTACAACGGAGTGGAAGGACTCTGTTCTGAGGAGGTTTGGCAGCAACACTCGCCGCCTCCAGCTGTTTTAGAGGTACCTTTAAAGTTCTGTCACCGTTTGGGTTTCATTGTTAACGTAAACGTTTCATGTTTAATCGCTGTTTAATGTGTTTAATATTGCTGTGCTATAGTTGTGTGCACACCGGAGGGAGAGGAGAGAGAGAGATGCGTGACTCTCAGCTGTGGTTTAGTGCCTTCTTGTGGGCGTAAATTTGAACTTTGTACAATCTGTTGAGTGATTCTTGATGTGTGTTTAAATCATAGCTATACAGAATAAATCCAGTCATGATCAAGACTTTGTGACCCCCTGCTGTTGTCTTGATGCCCCCACCTTGAATTTTGAACTCTGGATCCGCAGCCTACAGGTGTAACTAGAGTCAGATGAACAATTAGAGAGCGAGAACTCCAAGCATCCAAAACTCACCTGACACACTGCCAGCCAATTCACATACATTCGGTATTAGGATTACGATTATCGGAAGTTGTCAAATTCCGCCGAAAGAAAAATTCACAGATATCCCAACAGTGTTTTCAGGACCTCAGGAGACACTTCAACCAATCGGGGCCCTTTATGCACGTCCAGCTGTTACACAAACAGGACTGTTAGTCCAAACATACCGTTGTAATGTCTTGTGCACTGTGTTATGTGTTTTGTGCTCACTTCCTGTTTTATTTTGTAATTCTGGTGTGTTATGGCTTTAGTCAGTTTTACTTCCCGCCTTTTTACTTCCACACCTGTGTCTCATTAGTCATTAGTCCGCCCTGTATTTAAACCCCTGAGTTTCACCTGTACTCTACCAGATTGTCGATGTTACGTTCATGTGTTCATGTGTTCATGTGTTCATGTGTTCATGCGTTCATGCGTTCATGCTCTCTGGCCTTTATTTCTTGTGTTGCTTGCTTGTTTTTTGGATTACTTGGATTGGACTGCGAATTTTGGATTTGGATTTTGGATTTGTTTGCCATCTTGGACTGACCTTTTATGAATGACCCCTGACCTGTTGAGTAAAGACCTCTGCCTTTCAATGACTCTCTGAGTCTTGGTTTTATCCTCTGCACCTGAGTCCCTGTTTCTGCCTCTGACTGTTACAACCGTAATGGAACGGCCCATAATGGAACGGCCCATTTGGCGTTAGCGGCATGCACAGCTGCTAATTACGCCATGAAAGCGAGGCAGGTGCAGGACGTTAGAAGTCGAGGAACTTCTTGGAAAACCCCATCCGACAAATTCAGGTATCACAGATCAGGATTAACAGCGATAAACGTGAAAAAACTGTCTCCTAGATTTAGATTTAGAGAGAATTATCAAACTGTCGTCTCTGATGGACAGTTTTTTTTCTAGCTGACATTAATAAAATTATACTTTTTATATATTCTTGGAATTTTTGCACTTTACACTTTGTTTGCTGCTGTGACTCCTGAATCTACCTTCAGGGATCAATAGAGTATGTTCTATTCTATTCTATTCTATTCTATTCTATTCTATTCTATTCTGACGGGTTATAAAACTTGTCACAGAGGTAGCTCTATCAGGCATGTTGACGTTAATTCAGAGGATGACTCTCAGCTTGTCATCATGCTGATATTTACTAACTAGCGCGAGCACACACACGCACACACGCACACACACACACACACACACACACACACACACAGCAGCCTGATGGGAATACAGGAGCAGTTTTAAACACTTTCTTGATTCCAAATTTGCAGCTGAAAATAACGACTTTAAAATGATCAAACCATCACAGTTCATCCTCTGGGGAAACACACCGACACACGTGGTGAAAAAACAAACAAAAAACAGCTTCATGAACGGTGGATTCAAAGTAAAATGATCTGATAAGAGTTTTGATCAGTAAGTCGTTGATAGTTTGTTCCATCAGCTGATATTTCCGTGTGAAAGATTCATAAATATATCTGAAAAACTCCGACATGGAGACTTCCTGTTTGCTTCGCCCCGGCAGGACTGGAGGCTGAAGAGGCCCTGTGCTGCTTCAATGAAATGATCTCCTCTCCCAGCTGCAGCCTGACAATTACTGCTCCAAAACGAGCCTTTTTTTAATGACTTGTTTACACTGATGTCATTAAATCCTCCAGTCATGTGAGTGAGGCTGAATTAGCCAATTCTCCTAAAAATGAGTCTTTGAAATATCAGATCATTAAGGAAGGAAAACAAGAAACAAAACAGGAATCTGGCTTTACTAGCATCAGATATTAATGTTCACAGAGAGAGAGAGAGAGAGAGAGAGAGAGAGAGAGAGAGAGAGAGAGAGAGAGAGGAGCCAGCTGAGTTACCCATGTGGGTGGAAATATGCAGATTGGAGTGTGGAGGGTAATTGAAAAGTATACTTAATTTAATAAACTCAGAAAAGTTGAGGAACATGATGTAATTTTAAAATGATTAAAGGAGCCTAATATCCCCAAATGAGACTCAGAGCACGTGAAGCAGGCAGGGTTTCATCCCAACATTAAGAAGCAAAGACATTAAGGTTTATTACAGAGAGAGAGAGAGAGAGAGAGAGAGAGAGAGAGAGAGAGAGAGAGAGGCTCTTGGTTTCTCAGCTGAAGCCGGATAATAACGTGGGTCACACTGAAACCAGATGACGACGACCACCTGAGCAAGACAAAGCAAATTAAGCAGGCCAGCATGAAGCTGAGGGCTAAAAATGGGAATGAGTCTGTCAGCTTCAGTTAGAGCACAGGAGCAGACTCACAGCTCGTTCTGCAGGCCGAACACCTGCTGGATCAGACCATGACAGAACACCAGGCTTTGCTGCTGGGATGACGGATTCAAACCAACCACTGGGTTTGAAAAGCGTTCTGTCCTGATGCTGTTTGTTCCTTTAAATCATGGGCTGTTTTCCAAACCGCTGACTACGAACAGGTGATTTAAAGTCTACACACTCCTGACGTCATGATGTCAGATAAAGGGACCGAGCGTCTCTGGCTACAGGAAGAGTTCACCCTCTTGGATGTTTGACGGTTTTATTGCTTTCATAAATCAATCAGTCATAAATTCGTCTTTTTCACACCAACATTTGTTAGAAAAAACTCTTTAATGTCTCACTCTCTGTTTTTAAATCGTATCTTAAAACACTTTTTAATTTCCTGCCCGGCTTTTATTGTTTTTATTGTTCTTATTGGTGTTTTTCTTTACTGTTTATGGTTCATAGTTCAGGATTGTGTACTGGGCTTTAGCTAACAATCTTCTGTTCTAAAGTGCTTTATAAATAAAGTTGAAGTTGTGTGATGTTACCTCCTCTTGACGACAGAAGTTCATGGGTTGATTCAGCTGTGATTCTCTCTCTTCTGTCTCTGCCGTCTCGCTCAGGACTCTACGATGAGAGCGTCTCATCAGGAATATTTCTGGTAAATAAAGAGTTAAAAACAAACGTTGAGCGTTCATTTAGAGCCCTCTCACACCTCACACACTTCAGAGATTGTTCCACTCAGCCAGCAGCACAAACGCTTCTGTATCGAGACTCTATGGGTTCATGTTGCTTTAGAATCTAGAAATCCTGATCACCAGCAGATACACTAAAGCTACATACATGTGTTATACTTCATACATGGGCTGTACTTCATACTTGTGTTGTACTTCATACTTGTGTTGTACTTCATACATGTGTTGTACTTCATACATGTGTTATACTTCATACATGGGCTGTACTTCATACATGTGTTGTACTTCATACATGTGTTGTACTTCATACATGGGCTGTACTTCGTACTTGTGTTGTACTTCGTACATGTGTTGTACTTCATACATGTGTTGTACTTCATACATGTGTTATACTTCATACATGTGTTGTACTTCATACTTGTGTTGTACTTCATACATGTGTTGTACTTCATACATGTGTTATACTTCATACATGTGTTGTACTTTATACATGTGTTATACTTCATACATGTGTTGTACTTCATACTTGTGTTGTACTTCATACATGTGTTGTACTTCATACATGTGTTATACTTCATACATGTGTTGTACTTTATACATGTGTTGTACTTCATACATGTGTTGTACTTCATACATGTGTTGTACTTCATACTTGTGTTGTACTTCATACATGTGTTGTACTTCATACATGTGTTATACTTCATACATGTGTTGTACTTCATACATGTGTTATACTTCATACATGTGTTGTACTTTATACATGTGTTGTACTTCATACTTGTGTTGTACTTCATACATGTGTTGTACTTCATACATGTGTTATACTTCATACATGGGCTGTACTTCATACATGTGTTATACTTCATACATGGGCTGTACTTCATACATGTGTTATACTTCATACATGGGCTGTACTTCATACATGTGTTGTACTTCATACATGTGTTGTACTTCATACATGTGTTATACTTCATACATGTGTTGTACTTCATACATGTGTTGTACTTCATACTTGTGTTGTACTTCATACATGTGTTATACTTCATACATGTGTTGTACTTCATACATGGGCTGTACTTCATACATGTGTTGTACTTCATACATGTGTTGTACTTCATACATGTGTTATACTTCATACATGTGTTGTACTTCATACATGTGTTGTACTTCATACATGTGTTATACTTCATACATGGGCTGTACTTCATACATGTGTTGTACTTCATACATGTGTTGTACTTCATACATGGGCTGTACTTCATACATGTGTTATACTTCATACATGGGCTGTACTTCATACATGTGTTATACTTCATACATGGGCTGTACTTCATACATGTGTTATACTTCATACATGGGCTGTACTTCATACATGTGTTGTACTTCATACATGTGTTGTACTTCATACATGTGTTATACTTCATACATGTGTTGTACTTCATACATGTGTTGTACTTCATACTTGTGTTGTACTTCATACATGTGTTATACTTCATACATGTGTTATACTTCATACATGGGCTGTACTTCATACATGTGTTGTACTTCATACATGTGTTGTACTTCATACATGTGTTATACTTCATACATGGGCTGTACTTCATACATGTGTTATACTTCATACATGGGCTATACCTTATACATGGGTTATCCTTGACTCCCAGGAAGTTCCACGTGATGAAGGTTATTAATTGGGAGTGTTCCTCGGTGCTCATGTTTTGGAAGCCTGCTGTCTTTAACCTCTCTAAGCTGTTTACGTTCTGGTTGCTCTGTCAGCCTGCTGGATGTTTTCTGAATGGACCAGAGAAGAGCTTTACTAGCTGGACTTACCGCTGGAAACAAGAGTAGTCTCCACACGCTGAAAACTAACAAACTAACTCACTCTCTCTCTCTCACTAGGGAATGGGTTTTACATATTATTATTATTAATATTATTATTAATATTATTAATATTATTAATATTATTATTATTAATATTAATATTATTATTATTATATATTCATTCATCCATTCATCTTCTGTCCCTCTTATCCTGTTCAGGGTCATGGGGGTCTGGAGTCTATCCCAGCTGTCTTAGGGTGAGAGGCGGGGTTCACCCTGGACTGGTCTCCAGCCAATCACAGGGCTGACACACACAGAGACAGACAACCTTTCACACTCACACCAACAGGTAATTTAGAATCACTAACTGACCTGATGAGCATGTTTTTGGACTGTGGGAGGAAGCTGGAGCACCTGGAGAGAACATGCAGACTGCACACAGAAAGGCACAGCGTGCACTAACAGCTGCTCTGCCATGAAGCCCTGTTATATATATATTTATAGGTTTATTTTTCTACTATTTCTTTTTTGTATTTACTTTTATTATTATTAATCTTTTACTTTGTGTAATCCTGTTGTTTTTGTACAAGTTTTGTACGGGTTTGTGTGTGAACCATCAGAGCTGTCCGGCCTCCATCCTGCATCAGATGCTTTCGTCACTGAGCGACGTGACATGAAACCATAATCTCTCTGCGTATCAGAGCTCCAAACATTTACACTCTGAGTCACTTTGAGGATGACGACACTTTGAACATCAGTCTGAACATTTCTGTTTCTGCACTCCAGCCTCTCTTCCATCAAACCACATCCAGAGTCCAGATGAAGAAGAAACCAGATCCTCTGACTCACGTTTTCCATGGAAACCAGTTGGTTCAGACTTCATCACCTTTTGATTTTAAATTCAGGTAAAACAGAGAAAACAACAATCGCAGGTGTTTGAGGGAACTTCTGCTTCCAGCCAAGGAAGGGAAGACATTTGAAATTCAGATCAAGTGTGAAAACTCAGATTCACACGTCGAATATCTGTTTCTCAGACGCACGTGTAGAAAAGAAGATGATGTTCCAGATAAGTTTCTCTTTGTGTGTGTGTGTGTGTTCACAGAGTTTATAGTCCTCATTAGCATATAAACACCTTCAAGGTGTGAATGTGGAAAAACAACCACAGCTGGATGGGCTTCGTGCTCTCCCTCAGGGCTTCAGCGAAGGAAGCAGCCAACAAATGCAGGATGTTTCAGTGCTCTAATCTGTCTTCAATCGATGATCGTGATCTAAACGTTCGTCCGTTTGCTTTGGTTTGGATACAAAAAGCTCATCAGTGTGATGAGCTTCAGTCACCGACGTGTGTTTGCACACTTCCTTTAAGCAGCTCCTTCATTTGTCCCGACTCTACGCTGACAAATTCACAGCACTTCAAATAAATCTCAGATCATCAGAGCTCTGACTGCTGCTAATGACCGTCACCTCAGCCTCACCTCTGCTCGGTTTGAAGAGAGAGAGAGAGAGAGAGAGAGAGACGGCCGTGATTTTAATGATGCTGGCAGGGAGTTCTTCCAACGTGTCCACTGGTGAACATTTTATCCTCCTCTTTAGCGGAGCGGCGGAGCGGCAGCCGCAGAGCTTTATTCACCTCACAGACTTTTCTGAGATCCTTTAGATTATCAAACATTCTCATGTTCACACCTGAGGCCTGGACTACCAAGCTGGATTTCAACTGGTGGGTGGAGTTTGCAGCGTCTGACCAATCACAAACATGGAGAAACAGGAGAAGCTACGGTGGCCCTGAGAGCTCACAGCACTGCAGCTTAAGCAAACATTAAAAAACGAAACACAAGCAGATAAAGAAAAGATCTTCATGAATTTGACGACGTGTGCAGCATTTAGAAAAACGCACACGTCCCAACACGCTTGTTGTTGATGCAGATTTGAATCGCTCTATTAAAGCTCTCCTTCCGTCAGTGGTGTTGGAAAAGGAGACAGAAGTGTTTTTGATTTATTTTAATATTGTGGTCACATGATTCACCTCGGCCTATTGGCCTCTACAAACACTTCAGCTGTTTCTAAATGCTGCACGTCATCTAATCCATGAAGCTGTGTTCTTAGGTTGCTGTACTGTGAGCAGGTTAACGTTTCAGCATCAGTTACCACGGTGATTAATCCCAGTAAGAATTTAACCAGCTTGATGGGACAGGAAATCCAGGATGAAGCCTGAAGTTACCTGGATGAGAGTGAATCCAGCTCGGTACGACAGGCTGTGGGTGGATGAGGCAGAGCAGCCAGTTCTCACATCTGAGGAGCTCAAATCAAGAAACACTTTGAAGATTTCCTCCAGAAATGACCAAAACAACACATTTACAAACAAACTGACAATATTTATATTTCATTTATTTTGTCTGGAGACTTTTTATAACAGTGACTTCGTCCATACTGAGAGAGGACGACTTCAAAACAGATCATTACTGCTGTCCATGTTTTATTTGTTTGTGTGTGTGTTTCTGTATATTGAGTTTATAATAAATTTAATTTTTTTTATTTGGCAGCTTTAAATAAACCCTTTGTTTCTATATTGTTTATCATTCGTATCTGTGATTTTTTTTAAATTGTTTAAATCAATTAAATACAAACAGGCGTCTAAAACAAAAATACAGGTTTGATTTACAGAGAATGTGAAATGAATGATTGTTTGAAAGTGTAAATGTATTCTGGGTCTGTTCACGCCCCAACACTGTTTTTTTTTTTTTTTTTTTTTTTTTTTGAGTTTTGTTAATAACTAATTTTAAAAAAATGAGACAGTCTGACCTTTTTATCTCCTGGTGCAGATCTCTGCAGTTTGTGGAACAGTTTGAGAGTCACGCTGGGTTCCACTGAAGGAGGACGACTCACATGCAGACTGAAGAGTCCGTTACAAAGATGGTACCAAACAAGGGTTAAAACAGTCGGAGCGAATTAAAGGAAAGAAGTCTGAAAACATCCAGGAAACCAGAAGAGGACGAGGAGGAACCACGAGGAGACGAAGAGGAAACATCCAACAACACAAGGAAGCAAACACTGGGTGCGTCTCAAAGCGCCAAAATGCAGTCTCCTCTCTCCTCTCTCCTCCGCGGCACCGGAAGTACTTTCTGAGGCGCCATATTGAAGGGTGTCCCAAAGCGTTATTTGTGGCCAGAGGAGAGAGGAGAGAGGAGGGAGGAGGTTGATCGGAGGAGCGATAATCGAGGAGACACAAGAGCTGCCTTTGCGGAAGTCTTTTCACCGACAGACACGCCCCCATATGGGATATCATTCACTGATTGGACGCTGCAGCAGCTTTGCCTGCAAACTCTGAAACTTCTGATCACCGGATTTTAATGAGAGCGAAAAGACGGAGCTGAAAACAGTCAGTATCCAGAGGATAATCCTGAAACAGGTCATAAAGCTGGGGTTAAAAAAGACTGATGTGAGTTTAAAGCTCAAAATACTGAAGACAGCCGTCATAAAATCAATATAACAGAGGATCACTGCTGAGTTTATAAAACGGTTCAGGTCAAATTCATCATCTAACGGAAAAATAATTCATAAAGTGCAATAAAAAAAAGACTGAAAATAAATATTGGTGATCGGTTATTTCTCTCCTTCATTTTCTTGTTGATTCTCTTTTTCTTTATGAAGAGGATTTAAGTCTTAGGGGAAAAAACACCTGTGAGGTTTGTAAAGAGTAACAGGATTTCTGTTTTCCCTGAGATCTGAATTAATAACTATAATATCCAGAGTTCCTGAGACATCATAAACTAGTTTATATTAATAAGTTTCAGGGTTCGCGATCAGATACGCTCTAGACTGAATATAAATAAATAATCTAATAATGACGCATTTTAGCAGTAAAGTGATCCGTGTGCTTCTAAACAGGACACAGAATAAACAGAGGTCAGGTTTTCTTCATGTGAAAGTGTTTGTTAAACAGGTTAAAAACACAGACAAAGCTCTGTTACTGTTTCTTTTTTATTGGAGTTATTACAGCGCACATGTGCAGACACACAAACAGCTGTTAGAGCTGACTGACAGATGATCCACCGGCTATCAGCTGATGCCGTCATCACCAAAACATGTCGCTTCATGTGACGCTCCCGAGGAGAGGACGTCCCAATGCTCTTAAAACGAACCTCCTCGACTCCTCGACTCCTCTCTTCATTTCCTTGCATCTCTCCCATGCATCTCTGGTGGGAGGGACTAAGACGCAAGTGAACGACGCAAGTGGAGGAAGGAAGGATGGACATTTGGCGCTTTGAGACGCACCCACTGAGACTGAACACAGGCCAGGTGACGAGCAGCAGGTGTGGACACAGGTGAGACGAATGCAATCAAAGAAGAGGACGGACGTCAAACTGAAGCAGACACACAGGAAGTAAGAACTTCAAAATAAAACAGGAAACAGACTCAGGATCACTGAGGAAAGACAATAAAACAGATCATGAGTCAGATTTACAGAAACAGGCACAGAGTTCATCTCACAACCAAGAAAAATACAAAAAGGAAGAAACTTGAATCGTTAGCAGTGAATTAGTTCTCTTATTCAGCCTGTTGGTGGTGGTGCTGTGTTGAGGATGCTGACTTAAAGAGGGGGTATTGTGCTTTTTTTAGTCTTTATTCTGTCCCTCTGGTGCCCCCGTAGAATCTTTACATGATTTATAGATAAAAATAAATAAATCTCTTTTTCCCTCTCTTAGAAAACCCTTAATCCAGCCTCTGTCTGAAAGTAGTTGCACAAACCCCCTCCCCTCTGATTGGCCAGCCCTCTGGAGGTGCAGCTATGAGCAGACCTTAGTGTTTGAGGCCCACCCCTCCAATGTGTCACAAGATCCTTATTCAATGCTCTTGTTATACTACTTTTAGAAGAGCACGTCCAACATTTTGATTTTATATGTGCATGTTTAACATGTGGGAAAGCTGAATACCCCCTCTTTAAATAACATTTACTTAACTTAGACTCAGGGGTGGAGCTTTTAGCCTCAGTGAGATCAGTTTACAAGCGTTTTGACAAAAAAAATCATCCAACACACGTGTGTATGAATAAATAAAGGAGCTACACACAGAAATCTGTAGTTCTGAATCAGCTATTAAAACAGACGTCTTCATGTGGGAGCTCAGGGGGATTCTTTGGCTTTTGGATCCAGCCTCCAGTGGACACCTGAGGTACTGCACCTGTCTGTGCTCGCACCTCGTCTGTGCTGCTGTTTGGATCATGACACATCTTAACGTCACGTTTGTGGTATTCTGCATGAAAAAGGATCCACCTGCTGTTAATAAAGGTCCTTCAGATGTAGTTTGTGCTGATGCAGGTGGAGACGTCTCTCTGAGGGCCGGAGATCAGCTCTGCACCGAGCAGCAGCAGCAGCAGCAGCAGCAGCAGCAGCAGCAGCAGCAGCAGCGGGGCCGGGGTACAGAAAGTGCAGATCTCTGCATGTTGTGAAACAGCTGGTCGAGCTGTTTTTAAATGAGGATTAATGGACTCACATCAAAGACAGAGGAGACTGACCAAAGAACACACGTGATGTATGAAGAAACCAGCAGGGAGGCCAGGAGTGGAAGAGGCAGGGCGTGGAGGAGGCAGGGTGTGGAGGAGGCAGGGCGTGGAGGAGGCAGGGTGTGGAGGAGGCAGGGTGTGGAGGAGGCAGGCATGGAGGAGGCAGGGTGTGGAGGAGGCAGGGCGTGGAGGAGGCAGGGTGTGGAGGAGGCAGCGCGTGGAGGAGGCAGGGTGTGGAGGAGGCAGGGTGTGGAGGAGGCAGGGCGTGGAGGAGGCAGCGCGTAGAGGAGGCAGGGCGTGGAGGAGGCCAGGCGTGGAAGAGGCCAGGCATGGAGGAGGCAGCGCGTGGAGGAGGCAGGGCGTGGAGGAGGCAGGGCGGGCAGGAGGCAGGGCGTGCAGGAGGCAGGGCGTGAAGGAGGCAGGGCGTGGAGGAGGCAGGGCGTGGAGGAGGCAGGGCGTGGAGGAGGCAGGCGTGGAAGAGGCCAGGCGTGGAGGAGGCAGGGCGTGGAGGAGGCAGGCGTGGAGGAGGCAGGGCGTGGAGGAGGCAGGGCCTAGAGGAGGCAGGCGTGGAGGAGGCAGGCGTGGAAGAGGCAGGCGTGGAGGAGGCAGGCGTGGAAGAGGCAGGCGTGGAGGAGTCAGGCGTGGAGGAGGCAGGCGTGGAGGAGGCAGGGCGTCGAGGAGGCAGGGCCTGGAGGAGGCAGGCGTGGAAGAGGCAGGCGTGGAGGAGGCAGGCGTGGAAGAGGCAGGCGTGGAGGAGTCAGGCGTGGAGGAGTCTGTTAAAACGTGGAGAGAGCGTGTGTGACAGAGGAGCTTTAATGAGCTGGCAGACTTCTGTTCGCTCTCTGTAGAATCAGACTCACTCCATCATGATTTCAGTGACATCCACAGACCTGATGTTGCATCATCCTCATCGGGCGTTCGCTGATTGCTGCTTCCTGTCAGACAGTCCTGTAGATGAGTTACTGCAAACGCTGCTGATGGCGTCCTGAGCTCATCATGAAGCGGCTCAACAACATGTCTGAGTGTTCTCACTTCTCCTTCAGCTTCCACACACACTCTACAGGTTAGATTCTCTCTTCTAGAGTTTCTCAATTTTTAAAGTTGCACCTTATAACACAGACAGTTTGAAATCTTCTCTGTATCATCAGAACTTTAAAGTGTGTGTGTTCTGCTTTCCTACATCTGAAACATGGATGTGAAGAACAGCGCTGGATGTTCTGAGCGTGTGCAGATTTTCAAACCTCTACATGTTCATATGTTGTAGAAATCCCTGAATCTGTCTGTAAACTGATTAAACACACCAGATCTTCAAGAGATCATCACAAGATCCTTACAAGACCAGATATTTGTGAGATTAGGTATTACCTCAAACTGGCCAATCAGAGGGAAGGAGGTTTGTGGAGCAAGGAACCTTAAAGGGCCAGCAGCTTCAACAAGGTTTTTCAGAGATGACTCCCTTTATCATTTCACCTGTTTTATCTTCTTTGTCTGTTAAGGATAAAATGTTTTATTTGCTTTAGAAGTGTAGAGCACTAAACATTAATGTGATGATTCCACATTTTCTGTGTGTTGATGTAAAATCAGCAGCGGAACCAAACACTCCTCACACAGTGTCGTTGGCTTCAGCCTCAGGGCCCGCTGCTCTGTAAATGACTTCCTGGATAAATAATGTAGTTTATTAGTGAACATGTCTGCAGGGCTCACATCACTGAAGAAGTTAATCACTGTGCTGGTGAAACACACTCGACCACGGCGCTGCGTGTGTGTGTATGTGTGTGTATGTGTGTGTATGTGTGTGTGTGTGTGTGTTTTGAGCAGCAGAGGAACACAGGAGAAAGCGGGATCGATGTCCAAGTGATCGATGCTCGTTTTTAAAGAGCCAACACTTCATTTCAGCTCCTATTAGAGATATTAATAATGCATTATGTTAAACTGAGCGAGACAGGAAGTAAACTCTGTGTTGATCCTGCTCCTAAGTGTTTGTTTCTGGATATATTACACATTAAAATCACTTATTTTCTAATTTGATTGTTTTTAGTTCGGTGAGGGTTGGATTTACTTAAATCAGACTTTCTGTGATTAAATTACAACAAGGCAGGAGGACATGAATATGATGTGTTTAACCAAGAAGGACAAACAGGACTCCATGACAACCCTTAAAGAGGGGATAGTGTACCCTCATTTTGTGGCGTTTCCTTTGGCAGAAACCAGAACAGGTCCCTGAAGAACCGACCCGTACCGTCCCACTTTTTGGTCCCCTTCCTTTGGGGTGTCAGACAAACCGATCTGACCCCAGAAGGTGGAGCTAAGGTGGATTTGTTAGCAGGGTACACTGTGTTGTGCTGCTATGTCGTCACGCCGTTATGTAGCTGATGCGGCTTTCTGTATCTGCCTTACACGCCTCCTACCAAGAAGGGCACGGTTGGCTGTGGAAACGCAAACAGGACCAGGTTTTACTGATCCGACCCAAACTGTACTGATCCATACTGGACCGCTTCATGGAAACGGGGATTTTCTCTCTTTATTCTGTCCCTCTGGTGCCTCCGTACAAGCTTCACATGATCTAGAACTCAAAAAAAGAAAACCCAACTGTTCCTGTTCCTCTTTCAGGCTGTCTGAAACACTTTGTTCTTGCTGCTGTCTCTTTAAGGCAAACCCCCTTCACTCTGATTGGCTAGCCCTCTGGAGGCCTGTTTGGGGGTGGGGCTATGGGTAGTCTTGGTGTTTGAGTTCCTGACCCTCCAACGTGTCATGAACCAGTGGATCATTTCAGAAAGTCTGGTGAAGATCTCGGAGTGTTTTGATCAGTTTACAGATTACTGAAACATACGAACACGTAGAGGTTTAAAAATCTCCACACCTTTCTTTCTTTCTTTCTTTCTTTCTTTCTTTCTTTCTTTCTTTCTTTCTTTCTTTCTTATACTTCTCTGTGTTTCCTGCGTGGATAGTATATTTTATGGTTTCAAACCCTGACTCTCTGCGCCTCTACAGCTCCACCTGCTCCATCCTCTGGCTGTGAAACACTGCAGACTCGTGTGTTTGTTGATGTGCTTTAGTTTCTGTAAAGTCTCTCTGTGGAAGAAGTCAGGAGAGGAATCAAAGCTCTCTGCTCCGTCTCTTATTAGCCAAATGCACTAAATGTCACTGACAGTGTTTTCAGAGCAGGTCTACAGTGGTGATGCTCGCCGGTCAGACCTGTGGGTGCTGCTACTGCCATCATGTGGTCACACATCTTCAGACATCTGCAGGAGGTGCTGGGGATGCATTTACAAGCTGCAGGAAACAAACTCAAATGTTTCTGTTTTACTTTTTAGTAAAAATGATTTTATTAGACTCCACCTGAGAGGTCCAGGGAAACATCTGATTTCAAGACATTAAAAGACAAAGAAAAGGTCTGGTTTGTTTCTGAAGAATAAAAAAAGTTTTGACTTTATAAAGAATCCTGAAAAACAATGAGATGTACTGTTTAATGAATAATAAAGACCTCAAATAATGCAAAGGAAACACGCTCTTATTCATGTTACACAATAAATCCTGACCTTTAACTGAGGAGGAGTTAGGACTCCATGTTTGGTGGAATAATTCTGATTCTGGATCTCAGCTTTGTCTGACGGCTCGTGACCATCCATCTTCCTCTGGACCACATTCCAGAGGTTTCCAATGGGATTCAGGTCTGGAGATTGGATTGAGTCTTGACCTGGTGCTCCTTTATCCACACCTGGATCGATCCTCAGAGTTGGGGAACGTCGTCAGAGCAGAACGAAGCAGCTTTTCTTCCTGGATGACTGTAGGCAGCTTGATTCATGTGTCCTTCACCAATAACTGATCCTTCATTAAAAAAAAGCTAAGACACAAGCTAAAGGCTAAAAGACGAGCTAAAACACAAGCTAAAGGCTAAAACATGAGCAAAAGGCTAAAACACTAGCCAATGCTAAAACAATGGCTAAAACACGAGCTAAAGGCTAAAAAAATTGGCAAAAGGCTAAAAGACGAGCTAATGCTAAAACATTGGCTAAACCCCAAGCTAAAGGCTAAAACATGAGCAAAAGGCTAAAACACGAGCCAATGCTAAAACATTGACTAAAACACGAGCTAAAGGCTAAAACACAGAGAAACTTGAGAGTCTGTCAATAAAATGAAGAGTGAGGTTACGTTAGCTCTGATTGGTGGATGAGCAGGACACAAGGGTTTGCTAACATTACACGTTAGCCTAGGAATACGCCTCAGAGCAGCGGGCTACCAGCAGCTCTAAATATATCCGTCTACTAAACTACAAACAAAGTCTACTTGTTGTCAGGTTTCAAACAGCAGCTCTGTGTAACTGTTGATAAATACCTTACCTCCTCACGTTGTATCCAGTAAAAAGTTGTCTCGAACAAAGAAAAGTAGTGTTAGAAAGAAGATCTGATCTCCATTCATTTCCAAAACAAACACACGTCTTGTTAAGAGTCGTGACATCATGACAGTGTGTGTGTGATTCCAGCCAACAGGTGTCGCTGTGATCCACTTCAGTTAGTCCTCACAGAGACTTAATCTAAATATAACATGTAAATTGTGAGGAAGAGTAATCGAGCACAGATTCACAGAAATCATCTTCACATCCGCCAAAACTTCAGTTTTAAGCAGCCTGGTTCTTCAGCTCCTGGACCTTCAGACATCATAGACCTGGTGTTAACCTCTTCATGTCCACTCAGGTGAGGAGTTCAGCCACGGACCGTAGAGGACTTTTCATGGATGTGAGGAGGATGTGAGGAGGATGAAGCTGTGAATCTGGGATCGATTACTCTTCCTCACAGACGTAGACGACATCATGGTCGTGACACGCTGATCTTAAGATGAATTTGAAAACTAAATCTTAAGAGAGCGATGGAGAGGGTTGAATGTTCAGGTAGGTAGGATCCCAGACTCTTCACCTCAGGGTGTAAGAGACCGCTGACCCCCTGCTGTTGGAGTACTCTAAAGGAAAATCCCAGAACGGATAAAAAGACATAAAAATTTAACCCCTGAGGCCCTGATAAAGATGAGCAAAGCTCTAAACACCGAGGAGTGGAAAGTGAAAATGTTTGTGTACCAGCCTGCAGAAATATTGCAGGACATAATGAGTCTGTTGGACGGCTGGTGGAGCAGAGAAAAGCACACAGAGCGGCTCGTTTTTGACAGATGGCGTTTATTCTCACCAGGCATCTGACATTAGAATCGCTACAGAGTCCGCCACTCGGGAATGGCTTCTAAAACTCCAGAGAGGGAGGGGACGCCCGGGAAACGTGGAACAGGGAGAGCATAACAAACAGAAGAGAGAATTAAAAAAAAAAAAACTAAGTGTAGGCCACTAAACAACCTGCCAGCTCACCAGAGGAAGACTCCGCTCGCCGTCCGGTCCTCTGGGCTCTCTGCGTCAGATCGGTGGTCCCACAAACTAACATTCAGTCTGATTCTTCTCATCAGGGTTTACAGACATTAGAAGTGTTCTCACATGATGCCTACAACTGCTGTTCCACCAACACTCGGTGACAGCTCACAATCACATCAGAGAGACCACCAGGTCTCCAGGAAGACCCCTCAAGGATCAGAGCCGGGGCACAGACGAGGGTCAGGCTCACGGGGCCGCTCCTCTCCAACACACAAACAAAAATATACTATTACACTTATATACACACACACGTCGCTCCGTGGGCAGGGACTGGACCTCACCCGGAGTCCAGACGACAGAGCCCTCTGATCGGGCTCAACGGAGGTGAGCACAGCACGTAGCAGCACGGGGGTCAGACCACATCTCAGACGTGACGGTTCAGTGAGCGCCAAGCGCAGCGTGTGAGGAGTGAACAAACGTTTATACACACCATGAAACATGGACGACACGTGGAGAACATCTCAGACCGGCGCACGTCAACAAAGATTAAATGTTTCGCAGTTTTCACGAGTGCTCAGAGGTGACGGGTGGAGTCTGATGCTTTCGGTGGAGGTTCATCTGCTTCCCCAAAGAGCTAGAGGACACTGTCTCACAGACAGCAGAGAGTTAGCTTCAAGAGTTAGCTTCGAAAGTTAGCTTCAAAAGTTAGCTTCGAGAGTTAGCTTCGAGAGTTAGCTTCGAGAGTTAGCTTTAAGAGTTAGCTTCAAGAGTTAGCTTCGAGAGTTAACTTCAAAAGTTAGCTTTGAGAGTTAGCTTCAAGAGTTAGCTTCAAGAGTTAGCTTTGAGAGTTATCTTCAAGAGTTAGCTTCGAGAGCTAGCTTCGAGAGTTAGCTCCTAGAGTTAGCTCCGAGAGTTAGCTTCAAGAGTTAGCATCGAGAGTTAGCTTCAAGAGTTAGCATCGAGAGTTAGCTTCAAGAGTTAGCTTCGAGAGTTAGCTTCAAAAGTTAGCTTCGAGAGTTAGCTTCGAGAGTTAGCTTCCAAGAGTTAGCTTCAAGAGTTAGCTTCGAGAGTTATCTTCGAGAGTTATCTTTGAGAGTTAGCTTTAAGAGTTAGCTTTGAGAGTTAGCTTCAAGAGTTAGCTTTGAGAGTTAGCTTCGAGAGTTATCTTCGAGAGTTAGCTTAGAGAGTTATCTTCGAGAGTTATTTTCGAGAGTTAGCTTCGAGAGTTAGCTTAGCTTAGCATGGAGACTGGAGGAAATTAGTGTCAGCTATCCTGGCTCGAGCTTCAGGTAACAAAAGTCAGCCTCCGGTGACTCTTGGTGTAAAAACGTTTGAGTCTTTCCCCTCTGATTTTTTTCTCAAGAACAGATTATATTTTGAAAAATGAAAACAAACACTTTCCTTCTCTAATTTTGTTCCTATCATTGGAGAATTACCACATAAGAATAAATCTCTTGACTCTTCTTTGGGAGGAGTTTAATCTGCTCTGATTCTTTGGCGTCATTTCAACCAGCTGTGTTTTTAAAAGCTGATCAAACAGACGGTACACGAGTTAAAACGAGCAACAAGAGCCTGAAAATAAAATCTTTACAGAGAAAATCAGCAGCAGCTCATCACGACATCACAAACTGAAACTTAATCAAGTGTTTACGTCTTATTTTTAGTAAATTAAATGTCTTATTAGACTTAATCTGAGCCACATTCACCTGACGTGAGCTGACCCCTGACCCTTAACACAGACACGTCTGTCATTCCTTGAGACGTGTTTGGAAACGAGAAACTGTTGGAGGCGGAGCGAGACGCGGCGCTGTTTGTGAAGCTACAAAACAAAACTGTCATCGTATAAAGTCACTTTTATTCTCGTAACAAGACCAGCGTGATTTCCTCCTTTTTGTCCCTCAGAGGAGTCATGAAGACCAGACCTCCAGCTGGGAGACACGTCACAACATCCTGTGACTCTTCTGAGGACGACTGAAGGAAGTTTATCGTCAAAACACGTCGAAGTTAATAACAGAAATCACACCGGTGTAGTTACAAGAATGAGTTCACTGATTCCTTTTGGATTCATTAATCAGGAGAGATATTTAAAATGAAGAACTGAACTTCAGAGGAGCTCGTTGTCGGGGGTCGAGCTCCTCATGGATGATCGAAGATTCATGTGTGATAAACTGTGACACCAACTCTTCAGACACACTGTGACGCTCATTCTTTCTTTAATTCTCAAAGATTTCATTTTCTGCCTTCGCGGCCAAACCAGTGGAACTCATTCCTCCTTTTTTGTACAATTTCAGAAAATAAAGTTTGATATTTTTACTCCTTTTGAAAAAACATGAGTTGAACTAAAGTTAGCGATTGTTTTAGTACCATGATTAAAAAGCTCCTCAGACTTTATTTTACTGTAACTCTAAGTTTGAGAATCAGCGCCAACAGTCTGATAACGTTACCTCTAAATATCTGAATTATCTGGATCGTACTGACCTTTTCCTCTTCTCTATGAGAAGCTACGCTAGGCTAACAGGCTGCTAACTGTAGCCTCATATTTTACAGACAGATAGGAGAGGAGCGTGAGGAAGCAGACAAACCCACCTCAAACCCGTCAAACGCGTGTGTTACGTTTACGAGTGCAGGACAGACGGGACGATTCGATTGGTCGCTGATTTCAAACAGCTGCATAATCATCTCAGGAGGGAGGAGCACAAAGCGGGAAGTGAAGGATGATTTGTCTCTAACACGTAAAGCCACTTCTGTTGGTCTTTAGGGGGAAAGGAGCGCAGGGACATTGGTTCAGGACAAGCCAATCAAAGCAGAGAGCTGGGTTGAGGAAGACCAGCTACCAACCCGTCAGCTCGGCCACCTTTTCTCCGACTCAGCTCCGTCTTCATCTGAGCTCACACGCTGAGATGTTCTCCATCTTTGTCAGATCTACAGCGCTAAGGAGGAAAAACGCTGCGGTCAGTCACAGCACGAGTCTAAGAAGGTAAAACTGAACAGTGCTAGCACACGAACGACTTCCAGTCGTCTCAGTCTCAAAGGTTCACGGCGTGGGAGGCGTTTCAGGGGTCAGAGTGCAGGGACGCAGCATCAGAAGATGCTCTCAGTGTCCTCCAGCCCAGCAGGTGGCGCTGCGCTCAGTTACTGGCTGCCTCGTCCAAGTTGTCACCTGGATCCAGGTTGGTGTCCAGTCCTCCTCGAGCACGCCAGATCTTCACAGTCCGGTCACTGAGAGGCAGAAACACGAAGCGGTTAGAAAGAGAGAAAAACACGATTCAAGCAGCAAATTTTTATGTGACGTTAACTAGGGATGAGCCGGATATTCGTTTCAAATGAGTATTCGTTACGGATAATGCATTTTTGCCGAATACGAATACAACACGAGTTTTTTTTTAGGATTATTCGTATCCATGCTAAAAGAATCCTCATTGGGTAGCAACAACTACTGTCTTCACTCTTCCTGCTCTGTGATTGGCCAGTCACACACAGCACCCCCCCTCCCTGCACCCACATGCTGCAGCGAGGAGGGGCCTGCTCTCCTCTTTCACACACACACAGACAGGCAGCGAGTGACAGCGACTACTTCTCTTGCTTGCTTGAGTTGACTGTAGTTTACGTTGCTCTAATCTCTGTACTACTCACTCAGTTTTCTTCTGCTCGTCTCTATTGAGGTTTGTTTGGTATTTAAAGTAACTTCTTCAACTTATTTCCTGTCATACGCGATGCATGTGACAAGACGGGGCTGAAAACGGCTCGTGTCGCGCTGGTCAGTGCCTCTTGCTTCAATTCAGGACCGTTTTTTTAAGGTTTTCGTTGTCTCGCATCTCTTTAGTTCTTTTTTTATATTTAAAGTTACTTGATTAACTGTTTTGCAACGTCCACGCAACACATTTGAAGGCTTAAAGCTGTAAACTCCTTGTGTCGCGTTTTTTTTTTTTTTTTTTTAAACTGGCTGCGGGATTTAAGTTTGGCTGGTGAGAAGGAAACAGAAACACTGTGCTCAGAATGAGCACAGTGTTTTTGAAAATAAAGTGAAAAACAAGACATATTTTTTAGTTTTTTGCCACTGAATGTTTGCACAAATCACCTATTAAATTTAATCAGATCATAAATAAAGAGACAGTCTTTCACACCACTACATACACATTTTACCAATTGTACATAATACATAGCTGATCACACAAAAGCCTTTAAAAGAAAAAAAAAAAAAAAAAGCCAGTTTCAGACTTAAAATAAAGTTCGGGTTTAAGCCCCGCCCATTTCCGGACAAATCACAACCACTTCCGGTTTAGGCCCCGCCCATACGAGTACGGATACGGATACAGATAATATGGATGGGCAAACAGATACAGGTACAGATAATGGTGTACTCGCTCATCCCTAACGTTAACACACAGCAGGATCCACCTTCTGCAGGACCGTATCAACCGATGGTCGACACTCAGTCCCACATTCTGACTTTTAAATGTTTCACAAACTTCGCTGTGATCACCTCACACACCTGCTGGCCTCATTTCCCCTCTCTCACTCTCTCTCACTCTCTCTCACTCTCTCTCTGTCTCTCTCTGTCTCTCTCTGTCTCTCTCTCTTCTCATCAGCAGGAGGATTTGTAAATCAAAAAGCTTGTTTTTCTCTCCTCATCAATCAGTTTCCCCCAGCGTGTGAGCCGCACGTGGAAGAGGATCATTAATTCAGAATAACTTCTGAAAAGAACAAACGCACCGTGAACAAGTTTTAAAACAGCGACAGGCGTAAATTTGTGTCTCATTAAAGCACTCGGAGTTTCAATCACAGATGGTGCTCTGCAAAAACTGAAAAGTTTTAACATCTTATTCTTAGTAAAAAATGGTTTTATTAGACTGAACATGAGCCAGATTCACCCGAGAGGTCCGGAAAAAAGTCTGATTTCAAGATTAAAGACAAAAATGAGGCCTGAAAAAAATCCACCGACGAGGTAAGAAAAATTTAATTGTCATGTTTACATATTTTGTATCCAATTAGAAGAACATTTTCCTGTAAAATACAAGAAAATACATCAAATTAATAAATAAAAGGGATCAGAGGAAATAATGTTCGTTTTTATTTCTAGTTTATAATATTTTTTTAAAGGTAATTATAAAGTTTAACCAACAAGAAATATTATTAACCATCAGTATTCTAAATAAATCAAAAGTCAAAAAACAGAAATCAAAAAGGAAAATGTTAAAACTCAGAGAAATATTCATTATATGTGTTTGAAGTTTTATAAATCTTTGATTATTTTGACGCTTTTACAGACTCACTACTTCTCCTGTCGCTACTTTGGCTTTGGAGTTCTCTTGTTGAAAGGCATTCTGGGAAGTGTAGGCAGTTAAACCAGGCTGTGAACATGTTTACTTCTGCTGTAAAGATGGGCTTGTTGGGATGGGTGTGTGTGGCTCTCAGAGCTTTTGGGACCAGCCCCTAGTGGACACTGGAGGAACTGCAGCGACATGAGGACGTGTGAAGTCTGACTTTGTGTTTTTGTCGTGAGACTCACTCGGAGGCGGTGAACAGGTGGCTGCTGTTAGTGGAGATGCCGTTGATGGGACTCTCATGACCCTTCAGCTCCCCCAGAGTCCCCAGAGTGTCCGTGTGCCACAGCTTGAGAACCCCACCTCTGCAGCCGCTCAGGAGGGCGGGCGACCCAGGGACGACACCGAGCGCACAGACCCAGTCACGGTGGGCGTTCGGGACTTGCTGTTGGAGAGAAATGAATGATCTGTAAATCCTGTTTGACCTTTATCCAACTGAATACTCTACAAAGACAAAGTGGTCTCTGATCCAGTACCTGCAGCAGGTCTTTGCGGTCCAGGTCCCACTTCTTGATGCCGTTGTCTCGAGAGCCGCTGAAGAAGATGTCTCCCTGGACCACCAGAGACTCTATGCCGTCGTAATGGGGGGGTTCGAAGTTGTGTGTGGGGCCGATGCTTCCCAAAGAGCCTTCGTTCACATCGAACAGCTGCAACCACAGCAGAGCAGGCTGGAGGTTGGTACACTGCTTTGTTGGGTAAACTGTGGGTAAATTCAGGACACTGAGAGGAGGAGGGGACTCACCTTGATGTAGTGATCCTTGGACCCGGTGATCACCATGTCCTGGTTGCTTCCAGACTGATCCACAGTCAGGCACATCACAGGACCGAGGTGGCCCGTAAGTTTCCCGGTGGAGGCGAATCTGACGAAGAGATGAAATGAAAAAACCAACAGAGTAAAAAACAAACGAAGCAGACGACACTAAATGTTGATGTTTTGGTCGTTGAAGCCCGGCGTCATTCTTCCTCTGAGAAAAAGTGAGGTGTGAGTGAAACAGCTTTCTGGAGTTTAATCTCAGAGCACATTGAGCCAAAGTTATTTTAATTATCCCGCTGCCTCCTCAAAGACACAAAGAGCTCATTCATCAGAGCTGGAGCAGGTTTTCAGTGACGGCTGACGGCTTCTGATTGGATACCTGTCAGCTTATTAATGAGTCACATCCTGCAGCCAGAGGAGACGCGCCCTGATTGGATCTGTGTGTTACTCATCAGTCGTCTGTTTAGAGGTTGATCGACTCACTGCCGGCGCTCTGCGAGGCTTCATAAACAAACATCATGTTTATAAAATGTAAACACAACGTCCCGCTTCGCTCACCTCCGCAGGTCCCAGACCCTGACGGAGTTTCCGGCGGCTGCGTACAGAACGGAGCCGTTGGGGTTGAGAGCGATCTGGTTGATCTGATTCTCTCCTGCAGGGATGGTGACCGTCCGGCTGGTGTTTGACACACACGCATCCCCAACGTTGACCTGACCGGAGGACCTGAACACACACACACACACACACACACGGAGACATTTTCTGCATCAGGTAGTTCCAGCTGGTAGGAAACACGTTAGCTAACAGGCGTTTGACTCACGTTAGCGTCCGAATGCACCGGGCAGAGTCCCGGATGTCCCAGACTTTGATGTAGGAGGTGGAGACGGTGAAGACCAAGCTGGAGCTGTAGCGGACCGACACCACGTTGTTGGGATGACCTGACAGGGACATTATCTCCTGACCCGTCACCAGGTTCCACACCTTACAGGTACGATCTGCAGGGAGAGACACCGTTAGCATCAACATGACCCTGAAGCTGGGGATCCAACACGTCCAATGGTTTTCTGAAGTCTTCCTGAGCCCACGTGGTAATATCCTTTACACAATGATGTTGGTTTTTAATGCAGTGCTGCCTGAGGGGTCAAAGGTCACGGGCATTCAGTGTTGGTTTTCAGCCTTGCTGCTTACGTGCAGAGATTTCTCCAGATTCTCTGAATCTTTTGATGATATTATGGACTGTAGATGATCAAATCCATCAATTCTTTCACATTGTTGAGAAACATTGTTCTTAATCTGTTGGACTATTTGCTCACGCAGTTGTTCACAAAGTGCTGAACTCGCCCCATCCTTGCTTGTGATCGACTGAGCCTTTCAGGGATGCTCCTATTATACCCAATCATGACCCTCACCTGTTTCCAATGAACCTGTTCACCTGTAGAATGTTCCAAACAGGTGTTTTTGGAGCATTCCTCAACTTTCCCAGTCTGTTGTTGACCCTGCCCCAGCTTTTTAGGAACGTGTTGCAGACATCAAATTCAAAATGAGGAAATATTTACAAAAAAACAATAAAGTTTATCAGATTGAAGAATAAATATTTTGTCTTTGTCGTGTGTTCAGTTGAATTGAGGTTAAACAGGATTGTATTTTGTTTTTATTTACGTTTTAAGCAACGTCCAAACTTCATTAGAATCGAGGTTGCACAAGAGACTTGACAGGGAAAGTTGTTTTTTTTTTAATCTTTGTCAGCAGTTCGGGGGTCATTTTTGTTTTTTATTATCTTGAAATCAGAGATCTTTCTGGACTTGGCTCGGATTAAGTCTAATAAGACTTTCTGTATGAGCCAGGAGACGGTGAACATGTGACTCTCAGCGTTATCGATGTTTGGAAGAAGCCGCCCTGGACTGTGATGAACGGGATGGACGGACATGTTGACTGGAAGACAAACTCATCAGGACGCGGCCGTCTCCAGCAAAGAGGCGTTAAATTAACGGCTCCAGGGGAGTGAGTGGAGAATCCTCCCTGATTGCCGATACATCGACCTCGGTTTATTATCAGAGAGAGCTTCTGCAGCTTCAGCGTACGCGCCTCGTTTCTCCACACACTGTGCACACGCCAATCTTCATTAATCCTGTCAGGTTTTATCTGCTGTTAACAGCATAAGAGCATGTCAAAGTGGAATAAATTACCATCGCCAGCGAGATACGAGGACACGTGAGGAATACTGATGAGCCGGAGAGGGAGAGGTGAAGGGATGGAGGGATGGAGGGATAGAGGGATGGAAGGATGGAGGGATGGAGGGATGGAGGGATGGAAGGATGGAGGGATGCAGGGATGGAGGGATGGAGGGATGGAAGGATGGAGGGATGCGGGGATGGAGGGATGGAGGGATGGAAGGATGGAGGGATGGAGGGATGGAGGGATGGAAGGATGGAGGGATGCGGGGATGGAGGGATGGAAGGATGGAGGGATGGAGGGATGGAGGGATGGAGGGATGGAAGGATGGAGGGATGCAGGGATGGAGGGATGCAGGGATGGAAGGATGGAGGGATGGAGGGATGCAGGGATGGAAGGATGGAGGGATGCAGGGATGGAGGGATGGAGGGATGGAAGGATGGAGGGATGGAGGGATGGAGGGATGGAAGGATGGAGGGATAGAGGGATGGAGGGATGCAGGGATGGAGGGATGCAGGGATGGAGGGATGCGGGGATGGAGGGATGCGGGGATGGAGGGATGGAGGGATGGAGGGATGCGGGGATGGAGGGATGGAGGGATGGAAGGATGGAGGGATGGAGGGATGGAGGGATGGAAGGATGGAGGGATGCAGGGATGGAGGGATGCAGGGATGGAAGGATGGAGGGATGGAGGGATGCAGGGATGGAAGGATGGAGGGATGCAGGGATGGAGGGATGGAGGGATGGAGGGATGCAGGGATGGAGGGATGCAGGGATGGAGGGATGGAGGGATGGAAGGATGGAGGGATGGAGGGATGGAGGGATGGAGGGATGCAGGGATGGAGGGATGGAAGGATGGAGGGATGCAGGGATGGAGGGATGGAGGGATGGAGGGATGGAGGGATGGAGGGATGAATGTGGGTGTTATTAACCTTTGGATCCGGTGAAGAGGAGGTCATCAGTGCAGTCCACACACAGAACAGCTTTACTGTGTCCCTCCGCCACGTGGACGCACTGCAGGGTCGCCGATCGGCTGCTCTTTGTGGCCGGCACGGGGTTAATGACGCCCCTGAAAACACACACACACACACACACAGCTATGATTAGATGCAGCACAGATATAAGACTGCCTGATAATCAGAGTGCAGCACAGAAATAAATCACACCCACGCCACCAGAATCATGCACAGCGTGCAGCTTTCCTGGCTGATTATCACGATGCTGCAAACCAGGAATAGACAGAGACGTCAGGAGCGGTCCAAAGAAAAACCAGAGAGAGCGTTTTAAAATCAGTGATCGCGCTGAAGGGAAGAAGACGCTAAAAATAGCCTCAGAAGTTTCTCCTTTCAGCCCGGAATAGATGAAAAAAATCACCCGAGGAGACGGATAGTGATCGTTGAGAGGAGCAGCGTCGGATTGTTACAGACCAGAAGTCCATCGAGCGTCACATCGACCCTCATCGATCACTCATCGGCTGTAAGTGCAGACCAGCTGACCTCCATCTGTGCAAATGTCAAAGTCTTTTAAAGCTGTGAGAGAGGAGCAGAGGGCGATCAAGACGCTGATAGTGACGAGTTTTTGAAGAAATAAGCTCTCAAAGGTTGGATGTGTTCAGGTCCTGTGAGGAGCTCAGAGAGAGCCGGCTGCTGTGGTGATGAGAGCTTTATTTATGGTTTCTATCCAGTGCACAGGTAACACCCAGGAAACAGGCTCCAGGTGTTGGGATCAGGCAGGTAGTTAAAGAGCGAAGAAACACCTGGAGTGTGTTTTAACATCCACCCTGACCCTGTGCACACAACGTGAGCTGAAGTCTCAGGAGAATCAACCATAAAGATTTGTACTTAGGAGGGTCGGGGAGAGGAGGAGAAACCGTACGGAGGAGGTGATTGGAGGACAGGTGACGGCATCCATCCGCCCTGAAGGAGGAAAGAGTTTCAAACAGTCACAAATTATGAAGCACGCCGAAATTCTGCTCGACACGCACGAGAAAACAAGGCTCTCATATCTGTATCGAATACGGCTCGTCACGTTCGCCTCATCGTCTGACTCGCAGAAATAAAGAACTTTCCAGACTTTTTAAAAGTTGACCTATCTGGGAGCGCAGCGCTCCCGCTAATCCAGCATCCTCCCCTGTGCAGGAGGGTG
Organism: Labroides dimidiatus; assembly: GCA_030710495.1. Taxonomy (NCBI): domain Eukaryota; kingdom Metazoa; phylum Chordata; class Actinopteri; order Labriformes; family Labridae; genus Labroides; species Labroides dimidiatus. Next base: position 33,165,474 of record CM061147.1, read on the forward strand.
TAGTGTGCAGTACGCCCCACACATCCTGTCACATGGCTGAACGTGGCGGCGCTGCGGTGTGGTTACCGGGACAGAGAGAGAGAGAGAGAGAGAGAGAGAGAGAGAGAGAGAGAGAGAGAGGGAGGAAGTGGTGGGCTGCAGCTCGCTCCTGATGACTGGGCTGTGAAGGAAGACAGTAGGGCTGCCAATGAAGCAGCAGCAGCATAATTAACGTGTGTGCTGAGCTGTTTACACAGCGGCGGCGGCGGCGGCGGCGGAGTGGGCAGAGCGCACGAGGACATACGGGAGGCACATATGCTGCGTTTACACGAGGAGAGCTCGACGGGGAACGCTTCACGTGTTCAGACGCACGTGAAGCTGTAACGAGCTGTGCTGATTGGTGGTGATCAGGTGTTACCGTTAATGGTTACCGCTCACCGCCCTGATGTCACCACGTGTTCCCGGGAACTCTCTGAGGAACCAGGACCACCAGGTTTTCATTTTGTCCTGAATAGAGTCAGAGATCAAACCCAGAAAGTTCCTCTTCTCTTCTTTCAGGAACTGTTTGAATTTTTTTCTCTTGCCCAAATAGTTGAAGAGTTACGGTAATTGGAGCGGCGTTGCACGTGGATTCCTGTTCAGGACCGTAAAACCTCAGATATCACCGTAGAGCTCGTCTTGTCTTCTTTAAGGAGCTGTTTGAACTGTCTCGCAGGCTGTATAGATTGTTGTGTGTGTGTGCCTGTGTGAGTTTGTGTGTGTATGCGTGTGTGTTTGCTTCCTCCCCTCAGGCTGCCGGTGGAGATGATGGAGGATTAGAGCGTCTGATGGCTGACCGGACCAATCAAACGGACCCGTTTGATTCTTATTTTCTCGGAATCTTCTGTTTGTAAGGAAATATCCTCCTATTATTGTTTTAAAACACTTCATGTGATTTCTGTTTCCTCCTTTAACCCTTTAAAGAGCTGGTGGACGTTACGCAGGCCCAACATGTGGAGGAGTTACGGTAATTTAAAGAACACTTGCGCTGGTTATTTTTCTGAGAATCTTCCTCTAAAGTGAACTGAACTCTGCTGCATGTTGACTGCGCGCTCTTACGCTGGAGTCACAGACTGAGGAGTTCCCTCTCCTGGTTCATGTCGGGCTGTAGAACCTCAGACCAGTTGACTCCTGGTCTGGCTCTGCTCTTTAAGTCGGTTTGTTATTGTAGTCAAGATAAAAACCATCTGGTTTGGACACTTGTTGTTTTATTTTGAAAGGCACAGGATGCTTTTAAGTGGTTTCCCTGCACAACTTCCTGTCCTGCTCAATCTGATTTTTTGTGACTTGACGTGTCACGGCTCCAGCATCCGGTAAAAACAGGAGGCTTTCGTAAACCAGAAGAGAATAAAATGACTGAAAATATACAAATTTATCGCCTAATTTTTACGAATCTATTCTCAAAATCAGAATCGGAAACCGTCTCCTTGTTTCCCTTCTAGGTGCCTCTATTAGACGGTCCCTAACCCGAACACTTGTTGACTTTGGGTTCCATGTGGCGCCATGATTCCTGCCTGACGCCACATGGAACCCATGATCAGCCTGGTCCCTGATGGTCCGGTTTGCTCTCGTAGGTCAGGGACAGATTCTGACACGAGCTTGAATTCACTCCGTGCAGCCTGTTGGTGACCTCTGGAGACTCTGGGTCAGACAATCTGAGTTTGTGGGCGATGTTAGCCTGACAGTGACAGCTGGACAGCTGGAGTCCAGGGATGGTGTTAAGCACTTATCAGGATGTTAAAAAAGCATGGAAGCATCTGGAGTTTGAGGACAGGATGACAGGGAACAGGATGTTTTTACACACGAGCACAAGCCGTCATCGTTTTGTCATTTTTCAGAAGAAGTGAAGCGAATTAAATGAGTTTACGTGACGTGTCCTGTGTTCTGTGTTCTGTGTGAATGTAAACAACGGTTTCTGTGAGGAGAGAGAGAGAGAACAGCAGCTTCCTTCATGGAGGTTATCAGAAGAAGATCGGCAGCAGAGGGCCGAGGCGTGTTCGCAGGTTGAGCACTGAATTTAAGCCACGCAGGTCAGAGGAAACATCCCCACTAAGGCTCAGGTGGGTCAGTCACATGACTGTAAATTCAGTGCAGAACTCTGCAGGGTAAAGGTCATCACACCAGGCACAGAGCGGTTTACATGACATGCTGCTCCAAAGCAGGAAACTCAGAGGAGGAAGAGGAGGAGGAGGAGGATTAGTAACGCTGAGTTGAAGTTATTCTGCTTTTTGTTTACGGCCCTGCAGCCACAATGTCGGCAGCAAGCTCTTACTGTTTCAGCTCCTTGACCTTTGCCCTGTCGGACGCTGCTTGCGACTTGTCATAGGTCTTCCTGCGAGAGAGCGGGGAGGGCTCCGGAGCTCGCTTCTCCAGCCCGGGTGAAGTTCTGGAGCCAGAACTGATGGTTCAGTTACAAACATTCATACACAGACGACACAGAAACGAAAATAAACAACAGAAAGATGTGAAAACAACGTAAAAAAACTGCAACAATGAGAGGATGAGGTACACACCAAAAAACAGTTACCTGATATTTAAAGTCCCACACTGAGGAAGGTCTTCCCGAGCTCATTCTTAAACACTCAGGACGCTTTTTAACTTAAACATATTTCTCTAACTGAATATCACTGAAGGATAAAGTAAGCCAACACATCACACACAGAGAAGTCAGTGTGCACCTGGATCTGTTAAAGTGATGCAGTTAGTATCTCTGCAGGATCAGAGAAGCAGCTCCTGCAGCAGGTAAAGTGATCGTAAGCAAACAGTTGTTTACGTTTGCTCGTCTCTACATGCGTTTCTTCAAAGACCTCATCAGAAGAAAGAAGCCATTTGATGTGAGGAGGTTCATGAATAATGGAAAACAAAAATTAAACACAGCCCAGGATGGAGCAGCAACATCAAACATGCAGAGAGGAAGGAAGGAAGGAAGGAAGGAAGGAAGGACAGAAGGAAGAATTAATGATTGTGTTAGGAAGAGAGTCGGCCCTGGACTTACATGCTGCCCATTTTAGAGGAAAAGCCGGGGGAGAGAGCTGTGAAGTCCCTGACTGATGAGCCTGACGTCTCCATGTCTCCTCCCCCGTCCGGTGTTTCAGCTAACGGCAGCATGGGGCTGGAGAAGTCTGCGGCTGGAGCGTCAGGGGCGGAGTCACTGTTAGCGTACAGCAGCTCCATCTGAGTGGTGGTCCTTCTACGAGCCTGAAGAGCGAACAGGAGCGATTAACGATCATTAATGAGGACTGGAGTGAAGAGTGTTGGTAGATAACACAGCGCTGACAGGCTGAACACTGTCCTACCTTGCTCCTTGTTTTGGTTTCTCCACAGAGTTTCATGAGATCCGTTGCCAGGGTACTGGAGGGGATAAATAAAATTCATAAGCTGGACTTGTTTTTGCTAATATAGCCTGAAGCTCTAAATGCTAACCAAAATTTTGTAAACAGCACACATAACAAAATAAAGCACATAAAGCAACCTTACAATGCAAAATACAACGTAAAAAAGGCAAACCCTGACCAAAATATATCATGACATGTCACCATATCATGACATACCATGTCACGACATATTTTAATCTACAGGGTATTTTAGAATACGACAAAACATAACACAGAACATTTTTATGACAAACCACCTGCTGATATGTCACGACATAAAATAACATGTCGTGATATATCATGACTTAGCGTACCATATCATGACATTAACTATCATGATATAAGAGACCATGTCATATACAAACTATAACACACCATATCATGACTTATGATGACATTAATTATCATGATATAACATACCATATCATGATACAAACTATCAGGATATATATCATGGCTTCACTTGACAACCATAATTTGTCAAACTTACAGTATTTCCTGTGACGTGATATTTCATGTCACGATATGAATCACGATATGGGCACATATGAATCATGATATGAGCACATATGAATCACGATATGAGCACATATGAATCACGATATGAGCACAGAGTTATGGATCAGGACACAAACTTACTTCCCCTCTGCAGATGGGCTCTGTGCAGACTCATCACTGCTGCTGTCATCCCCGTTTTCTGTCAGATCAGATCGATAATGATATTAACGCTGAGACAAACAAATCAACCAGCAGTCTTTAAAAGACGCTTCTGACCCTGATTTTCTCTCCTGTGCTGTTCTCACTAATATATGAAGCACTTATTTAACCTTAAATCTTTAAAGCTGCGCAAAATGGACATGGAAAAGATGAAGATCTGCAGCAGACGAGGGTGATGTCAACGCAGCATCATGCTGTTTTACAAACCAACAAAACCTCAGTCCTCACTGAGCTCGACAGGATCGAATGGATTGAAAAAGGTCAGAGGTCAGACAGCGGCCAGGTGGTGAGGGTTATATTTAGAAAGGTGTGTGGGCAGGTGGAAGAGTCCAACACGAGACAAAAACAGGTGTAAGGAATCATTAGTCCGTCCCTCCAGGTGGGGTCAGCTGACCTACAGGGTCTGACAGAGCTAAAGGGTCCTGGATGTCTGGCTCATGTGGACGGGTCAGAGTTAGCAGGGTGCTAAAGCATGGAGGCTGTAGCACATGGTGAGCTAGTAAGAGGAGGGATGGAGGAAAGCCTGGCTGCATCGCGCCTCATGCACCTGTTGCTGTTACGTTCAGTTAGTTTTCAGGGTGCAAAGGGAGGGAACCATGCATTCAGATAAGAGTCTAACACGGTGTCACTTACCGGGAGGGATGTTACCTAGCTCTGTGAAAACATACCAAAACAAAAGAAAGGAAAAAAGAAACATGGGGGAACAGAAAAGAGGCAACGCAAAAATCAAAAACACAGTCCCCCAAAATACAAAACTGTAACACTCAAAGGAAAATGAAGTGAAGCTACTGTAAACAAAGCGTCCTGCTGAACAGAAGCTGGAGGGAAAACACAGAACACTCAGCGTAAAAAGAAATATATCACCAGAGAAGCTGTACGGATGTTTTAACAGCATTTTACAATCAAACCAGCTTTTGTTCAGCAGAAGGCAACAGGCAAGAGCATCTCCAAAGGTCCCATCATGCATCTGACCAGGAACCCAGTCCACCTCCTGAAAGGCCAAACTCTGTGTTGTGAAGTGATTCCACATTTATGAGCCAAATGTATAAAATCAGAGCAGTCTCAGAGGTGGTCTGGGTTTAAAAAGGGGTCTGGTCTGTGTTTTGGGTCCTCATCTCTGCATCGTATCATCAGAACCAAAGCAGGACTCAGTGCTGTTACCTTGCAGCGCGTTCCCCAGCAGCGCGTCCAGCTCCGGGTTGAACTCGGCCTTCTCCTTCAGCATGTGGAACAGCAGCTGGTTCTGCGTGGCGCTCGTGATCTCAGTCTGCTTCAGCCGACCCTCCATCACCTTCACCTGAGACTCCCTCTGAGCCGCCTGGAGACCCTGAAGAGTCCAGACCACACACGTTAGATGATACCCAACACTGAAGGTAACTCAGCGCCCTGTCAGCTTCCTGATGAGGACCACGTGACGGTCCGGTACCTTGTTGATAGCCATCGACATGAAGTGATCCAGCAGGAAACGAGCTTCAGTCAGGGTGCAGGAGCCGACCACGGCAGAGACATCCATGGTGTCGCCTTCCTCCTGCAGAGAAACAGTCAACAAAGATTGTTGGTCTACAGTCACCCAGCAGAGAGCAGGTTTTCATGGCTCCTCCTCCGTCACCTTGGTCTCCTCCATCTGCATGATGTTGGCCTGACAGTCTGCGATGCTGTCATTGATGTAGTCGATGTTGGCAGTCAACGCGTCCACTTCCTCGTTCAGAGGAGGCACCGCCTTCTCCGCCTCGGGTCCCTCCCGGACCAGCCGCTCCCTCTTCCTGATCACCTTCTCTTTACGCTTGGTCAGCTCCTCTCGTTGCTGTGGACACAAAAACGCCGTGGTGAGCAGAAACCCTGACATGACTTACTGCACATTTAGAAACGCTGCCGTCGCACGTTTCAGGGAAACAAGCCAAGTGAAATATTCCTGCGTCCCAGACTCCAGTGGAGTTATTTATAGGTTGTGCACTGATGATGATGGATCACACAGCAGATGCAGCCGTGATTAAAACCTCCTCCGGTGTCAGAGTTTAGCAGCAGTTTCTGCACAGGCTGCAAACATGACGCAGACATTTCAACAGCCTCACACGCCAACCCGCCGCCAGCAGACGGGCTGAAGCAGCGAGCAGATTCTCTCTGTGACAGGAAGAATGAGAGCCAGCGTTACCTTGAGGAGGCGGTTCATGTCGGCCTCCATGTTGGAGATGGTCATCCGCTGCATGATGATGTCAGAGACCCGTCGCTCCAGAGACTGCCACTTATTCCGAGCCACTCTGGTGGAGTAGATCCCCGCCGTGCGTCTGTAGGAGGATCTGCACACAGAGCGGCGTCCATCAGCACTGCTTTTAAAACAGTGTGGTCACATCGTGGTAATCTCCTTTACACAATGATGTTGGTTTTTAATGCAGTGCTGCCTGAGGGGTCAAAGGTCACGGGCATTCAGTGTTGGTTTCCAGCCTTGCTGCTTACGTGCAGAGATTTCTCCAGATTCTCTGAATCTTTTGATGATATTATGGACTGTAGACGATCAAATCCATCAATTCTTTCACATTGAGAAACATTGTTCTTAAACTGTTGGACTATTTGCTCACGCAGTTGTTCACAAAGTGGTGAAACTCAACTTTCCCAGTCTGTTGTTGACCCTGTCCCAGCTTTTTAGGAACGTGTTGCAGACATCAAATTCAAAATGAGTGAATATTTACAAACAAACAATAAAGTTTATCAGTTTGAAGAATAAATATCTAAATATCAGTTGAATTTAGGTTAAACAGGATTTACAGATCATTAAATTCTGTTTTTATTTATGTTTTAAACAACGTCCAAACTTCATTGGAGCTTAGGTCGTAAAAAACTTGACAGATTCTCGTTTCCGTCTTTTAAAACCTTAAACTAAAACATTTAACATGAGCCACATTCACCTGACAGCTCCAGAAAAGTCTGATAGGACAGTTTTTAGTAGAATTAGAGAGAATCAGTCGCTCAGCCGTCAGTTTCTGACGTGTATCTGATGCTGTTTGTTGATTTGCACTGAGTAAACCATCAGTTCTCTTCTTCGTGGTTTTTCTGTGTATGAAACTAAAGCATGTTGAAAATTTCTCTTTTTTTGTGGAGGTTTGATTTGAGCTGTTTTTACTCCTGAGTGTTTGGAGGTGTCTGTGTGTGTGTGGGGTGTGTGTGTGTGTGTGTGTGTTTTATCTGTGTGAACAGTGGAACACGCTGAGCTCACAGACTGACCGCGTGCCGTTGGGAGCAGCGTTGCCTGAGGAGTACATGCGTCCAGATGGAGGTCTATGAGGGGAGTCCTGGACTGGATCCGGCAGATTGACCTTCCTGACGACTTTACCTGAGGTGGGTCTGACCTGCCTCCTCAGAGCTGTCACCTGACACACACACACACACACACACACAAACACAAACACACACACAGAAAGTAGGAAGAGTTCAGCTCTGAATGAGCTCCATGTGTGTGTTTCTGCATGCATAATGTAGAGGAAGTATTCCTGAATGAATAATGTATGAAGAGCGTCCACATCCATCTGCTGCTGCTGCTGCTGCCGCTCACCTCCTCCGTCTTCCTGCGCAGAATCAGCTCCTGCTGCCTCTTCTGGGCCTCCAGTAACTTCAGCTGGTGCTGCCACACAGGAGGAGAGATTTAAACTCAACATGATCCTCAGACTCATCCAGGAGCGTTTAATACCACAAAACAATCAGCGTGAAGTTTACTGACATGAAAATTCACACACGTCAGGAATCGGACCTGCAGTACTGGTACTAAACAATTAAAAACATCAAGAAGTTCAGATTTAAATTACACAAATATATAAAAATATAAGAAAATTAAAGAAATCAAATTAAAAAAATGAAAAACACAAACTGAAACTGAAAACTAAAGATCAGGCTTCAACACACTCAATGCAAATATTAACCCACGATTTACCGCAAGAAATCAGCCAAAGAATGAAGAGAGCACAAACATCAGATTCTCTTTATCTGGATAAACAACTCTGCAAAACTTTTTAACAGATGAAAAAAAAACCTCAAAGAATTACAAATTTTCTGTAATTTTCCAATAAAGGTCTTTTTTTTAACCATGTTTTATGTTATTTATTATCATGAAAAGAATTTATATATTTATTTAAAATGTGCAAATAGTACAGGGCTTCCTACTAACGATTCTTTTGCACAAAATACTTTATAAATGAAAATTTTAGGAAGCCAAATAGGGTGGAGGATCGGGGTCTTGGTGCGCAGCCTTGAATCGATGGAACAGATAGACAGACGGATGTTTGCTGACCTCTTGTTTGCGCTGGTCCTTCTTTAAGGACGCTATCTCTCTGTTCCTGCGAGACTCGTTCATCCTGTTCTTCTCCTGCTGCTCCTTCATCTGCTTCATGAGACGAACCTGCGACGGTTAAATCAGAGAGTTAACGCCACACGCACAGAGATCCAGCACATGATGCAGGAGACAAACTCTCTTCAACCACTTCAGGTGCTGCGAATCATCTCAGCAGTCTGATTCAGAGAGAAACTAACCTTTCAAGAGAGAGGAACTGAAAATAAAAATAAATAAATACTTGAAAGAACGAGCTTCTTGTTTCTTCAACAGGGAAACTAACTCTTCTTTGGACAGTCTAATTTCTTCTTAACTCTTCCTGATGTATTTTATAATTCCTGATAAAAAACTACACAAGAACAGCAGCTGTCAATCATCCTTAAACGAGACGTAAAACCACGTTTTTAACCTCTAACTAATGGAGAAGAAACTTTTGAGAAAAAAGAGGACTTCAACGTGACGCAGCCCAATAATATCTAAATATCACCCCAGCATACGGAGAAGAGAAACATTTCGACGAGATGTAATAATTTATTAAAGTTTTTGACCTATACTGCAGCCAGCCACCAGGGGAGCAGTTTTTGACCTATACTGCAGCCAGTCACCAGGGGGAGCAGTTTTTGACTTATACTGCAGCCAGTCACCAGGAGGAGCAGTTTTTGACTTATACTGCAGCCAGCCTCCAGGGGGAGCAGTTTTTGACCTATACTGCAGCCAGCCACCAGGGGGAGCAGTTTTTGACCTATACTGCAGCCAGCCACCAGGAGGAGCAGTTTTTGACCTGTACTGCAGCCAGCCTCCAGGGGGAGCAGTTTTTGACCTATACTGCAGCCAGCCACCAGGGGAAGCAGTTTTTGACCTATACTGCAGCCAGCCACCAGGGGGAGCAGTTTTTGACCTATACTGCAGCCAGCCTCCAGGGGGAGCAGTTTTTGACCTATACTGCAGCCAGCCACCAGGGGGAGCAGTTTTTGACCTATACTGCAGCTAGCCACCAGGGGGAGCAGTTTTTGACCTATACTGCAGCCAGCCACCAGGGGGAGCAGTTTTTGACCTATACTGCAGCCAGCCACCAGGGGGAGCAGTTTTTGACCTATACTGCAGCCAGCCACCAGGGGGAGCAGTTTTTGACCTGTACTGCAGCCAGCCACCAGGGGGAGCAGTTTTTGACCTGTACTGCAGCCAGCCACCAGGGGGAGCAGTTTTTGACCTGTACTGCAGCCAGCCACCAGGGGGAGCAGTTTTTGACCTACACTGCAGCCAGCCACCAGGAGGAGCAGTTTTTGACCTGTACTGCAGCCAGCCACCAGGAGGAGCAGTTTTTGACCTGTACTGCAGCCAGTCACCAGGGGGAGCAGTTTTTGAGCTGACCTCTCTTCCAGCTGAGCGAGTTGAGGGATTGCAGTTTGTACTGGTTGTTTTGAGAAATGCACCAAAGCGACAGAGAAAAACTGTAAAAGAAAACAAAGATGCCTGAATTCTTTAGAGTACAAAAAAAAGTCTGCCAATGTGGTCAGAAAAAAAAGAGCTCGTTCAGGTTTTTTTCTTGTCTTTTTGAAATCATACATTTTTCTGGAGCTGTCAGATGAATGTGGCTCATATTTAGTCTGATAAGATCGTTTCTACTCAATGAAGACATAAAAACTTGCTTAGATTTTAGTTTTGAAGTGAAAAATAAAAACATGTTGGATCCATTTCAGCTCTTAAAGGCAGAGTGTATTTTTTTTATTTCTCCGTGCTTCAGGATCTGTTTTTGTCTGTTTCTTTTCTCTTTATTGAAACGTCGGCTGCAGACAGTTTGGTGATGTTTGGAAAGGAAGAGTGAAGGATGACGTGCAGGAGGCTCAGAGTCCAGCTGGGTCAGGTTTGTGGACTGTGTTCGACCTTCATCACCCACCTTTGTCTTCTTCATCTCAGCCACGTCCATCTGCAGCTTCTTCAGCTGTTTCTCGTACTGTGATTGGTTCTTCAGCAGGCGGGCGTGCTCCTTCTGAGCCGACTGGAGCTTCTGCAGCTCCTTGTTCATGACGCTCAGCTTCTTCTCGTACTCGGCCTTGATTTTCCGAGCCTTGTCCTCGGTGCCGCTTTCCACCGACGCTGCGAGGAAGAAATCACAGAGAGACGATTAGCATCCAGAGATTTAAGGCCGTCATGCAGCAGGAATCTTTAAATGCTGCATCTTTCCTCCTCTAATGGTTTATAAAGTCAGGGACCTTGATCAGCGGCTGTCAGAAAAGCCTTTTAGTCTTTTTGGACAGCTTTGATCCATTAGTGCTGATAAACATGAGTTCAGCCGTCATGGACCGTCTGCTGCAGACGATAACTCTCAGCTGACTTTAAAAGATGCTCTGAAGAACATAAAGTCTGGGACGCTCGGCTCAAACCTTTTTATTTCTACAGATGGAGATAAAAATGCTTCACAACGACAGTCGCAGAAGGACAGACAGGCAGGCAGACGGACAACTGTGGGACTGAAATAAATAAAATAAATGTTACTGTGTCCACGTATCAGGTCTGGACTGTTGGGAGCCGGTCTTACTCATGTTGTGGAGGACGCGGTCCCGCTCCAGCTGGGTGTCCCTGATCTTGCACTGCAGCATCATCAGCTTCTGCTCGTACTGCTGTTTGAGCGTGTGCAGACGCCGCTGGCTGTTCTCCAGCTCGTCGATCAGCTTCTGCTTGATGGCGATCTCACAGGTGATGTTGGCCAGGTCGGCCTGGAAGTTCTCTGTTCGACACACAAGATCAGATCAGCGTTAACCCTGAGATCACAAACTGATGACAAACTGATTTTATTGCACATTTTTAAAGGGACAGGCTGCACTTTTAACTTCTGGCTGCTTTGTTGTTGTTTGGCGCGCTTCAGATTGCTGCACGCCTCAGTTTATGTTCATCTGCTGTGAAAAAATCACAACCAGCTGGAAATGTGGGTGAGACATCAGGAGGCGCCAACTTGTGCAAATGTGACTCAACAGCTCCACCTGTTGGAAATTTAACGTCGTCTGAAAAAAAACACGTCAGGACTCAATGCTTCTGAACGCAGCTTTTACTAAAGCAGGTTTCATCATCGCTGCAGCTCGTCTTATTTTTCACATCAGGAAGAGAGTCAGCTGATTCCTCCTCTCTGAGAGTATCACAAGGGGCGATACAGGCAAAATATGTCAGGAAGGAAGGAAGGAAGGGAGGAAGGAAGGGAGGAAGGATCTGGATTTTATCAGAACTGTTCTTCATATTCAGACTATTTTGAACTCCACTACAGAAGGAAGGAAGGACAAAGGAAATGAAGGAAAGACAGCAAGTAAAGAAGGAAGAAAAGGAAAAATAAAAAGAAATGGAAGGAAGGACAGGTGGAAGGAAGGAAGGAAGGAAGGGAAAGGAAAGAAAAGGAAAAGGAGGAAAAGGAAGGAAAGAAGGAATGTGTGGAAGGAAGGAAGACAGAGGAAAAAAAGGAAAAAGAAAGAAAGAAAGAAAGAAAGAGAGAAAGAAAGGGAATTGTTTTTTGTATCCAGACTATTTGACCTGAAAACATTTTTTTTGCTCCATTTTTCACCTTCTCCGCTCCATTTCCTAACTTTAATCTGGTCTGTTTCCTAACTCTAATCTGGTCTGTTTCCTAACTCTAATCTGGTCTGTTTCCTAACTCTAATCTGGTCTGTTTCCTAACTTTTATCTGGTCTGTTTCCTAACTTTAATCTGGTCTGTTTCCTGACTTTAATCTGGTCTGTTTCCTGACTTTAATCTGGTCTTGTTTTCTAACTTTAATCTGGTCTTGTTTTCTAATTTTAATCTGGTCTGTTTCTTAACTTTAATCTGGTCTGTTTCCTGACATTAATCTGGTCTGTTTCCTGACTTTAATCTGGTCTTGTTTTCTAACTTTAATCTGGTCTTGTTTTCTAATTTTAATCTGGTCTGTTTCCTGACTTTAATCTGGTCTTGTTTTCTAATTTTAATCTGGTCTTTTTTTCTAACTTTAATCTGGTCTTGTTTTCTAATTTTAAACTGGTCTGTTTCCAGACTTTAATATGGTCTGTTTCCTAACTTTAATCTGGTCCGTTTCCTAACTTTAATCTGGTCTGTTTCCAGACTTTAATATGGTCTGTTTCCTAACTTTAATCTGGTCTGTTTCCTGACTTTAATCTGGTCTATTTCCTGACTTTAATCTGGTCTGTTTCTTAACTTTAATCTGGTCTATTTCCTGACTTTAATCTGGTCTGTTTCCTGACTTTAATCTGGTCTATTTCCTGACTTTAATCTGGTCTGTTTCTTAACTTTAATCTGATCTATTTCCTGACTTTAATCTGGTCTGTTTCCTGACTTTAATCTGGTCTGTTTCTTAACTTTAATCTGGTCTATTTCCTGACTTTAATCTGGTCTGTTTCTTAACTTTAATCTGGTCTATTTCCTGACTTTAATCTGGTCTGTTTCCTGACTTTAATCTGGTCTATTTCCTGACTTTAATCTGGTCTGTTTCTTAACTTTAATCTGGTCTATTTCCTGACTTTAATCTGGTCTGTTTCTTAACTTTAATCTGGTCTATTTCCTGACTTTAATCTGGTCTGTTTCCTGACTTTAATCTGGTCTATTTCCTGACTTTAATCTGGTCTGTTTCTTAACTTTAATCTGGTCTATTTCCTGACTTTAATCTGGTCTATTTCCTGACTTTAATCTGGTCTGTTTCTTAACTTAAATCTGGTCTGTTTCTTAACTTTAATCTGGTCTGTTTCCTGACTTTAATCTGGTCTGTTTCCTGACTTTAATCTGGTCTGTTTCCTGACTTTAATCTGGTCTGTTTCCTCTGATGTGTGTTTTGAACTCTCTCGTTTATTGAACGTCGTCAGCTGTCAGAGTCGTTGAGTTTCTGCTGAGTGTTTTTGGATCTTTAGCTTCATGCCGGCAGAGTTCAGTTGTTTGTAATAAAGTCGCTCAAAAATAAAAAACATCCTCTAAAGTTTATAAACGATGGAAACACCTGACCTCACCTTTTTCATCTGACTCAGAGTCTGAATCCTCTGAGCTCTCCTCCACATCCATCTCCTCTTCCTCCTCCTCCTCTTCCTCCTCTGCTTCCTCATGGTCGCTGCCTTCCTGGACCTCCTGCAGAAAAAAACACAAATAATTAAATTCAAGGATAAAACCTTCAAATTAAAGATAGAAAATGAGTTTATTAGTCGAACCATTTCTGCCTCCTCGTTGACTCGCTCCGCCATCTCCTTCTCGGCGCCTTTCTCCTGCTCGTTGTCGTTGTTGACCTCCTCCTTAGTGGCGCTGAAATATTGAGACGAGGACAGAAATCAGTCTCCACAGGAAGTTCAACTCAAAACTTCAGCAAGAAAAACATCTGTGGGAAATAAAGAGACAGTTCTGTTTTTTAAGCGGGCACAGCGTCTGTCTTTTTACCAAACAAGACTTAAAGTCCAAGAACGGAGTGTTTAAAGACAGGAAGCAGGGTTAAAGAGTCAAACACACCGAGTGTTAAACTGCTGAAGGGAACAGCAGCACAGACGTCACAGCGCTCAGACTTGTTTGTGGAAAAGACAGCGTTTGTGTTTGTGTTTGGTGGAAAAGCAGGGAACATCTCAGGGTCTGAACAAAACCAGTACCAGCAAAAGAAACATGGCGGGGTTACGAGACACATGAGCCAAAAAAATAAGATTTTAATTTGTTGCATGAATATTTCATCCAAACTCTGAGGGTCAGAGACGCTGAGGGTGGTTTGGTGGCAGCAAAGCGTCTGGAGAAACTGAACTGGATGAGAAAGAAAGATCAACACAGGAGTGAGAGAAACCGTCTCTTTCTGTCCTACGTGTCGCGTTTTTAGGCTGATTAAGGCCGTTTCACTGTTATGAGCAGACTTTTATTTTGAAGGTTGCACGCCTCTCTCTCTCTCTCTTTCCTGTGCTTCGTGCACAGACTGTATAACACGTGGACTCGGACTCTGTGAGGTCTCCCGTCTGTCTCTGGTTCAGAGTTTTGAGCTGTGCCTCTGTTTAGGTTTTCAGACCCAGACTGGTTTCTGAACCGGGCTGTAAACATGTTAATCTCTGGCTCTTTGAATGGATGTGTGTGTAGTTTCTGCTGTTTCTGCACACACTCCTCTAGTGGACACTCAGGGAACTGCAGTTTTTTAGACGTCATAGTTGGGGGCGGGGCTTCCTGAGGAGGAAAACAGTCCTTTCCCCCTCGCCCGCAGCACCGTAAGCGCACAGATTTAAAAAGTCAGATATTGATGCTAACTGCTAACATTTCATACACTGATTCATCACAGGATACTGAAGTGGATAAAAACATTTAAAAATCTCTGTAACAGGATCAGAATCTCGTTTGTATCTTATTAAAGAGCAGACGAACGATCCTACTCTGGTTGTATGAAGCAAAATCACCTTCACCGATGAGTTAAACCTCACAAACATCATTTCAATGTCTGACAGGGAAGTTAGCACCTTTAGCTACTAGCTACTAAAACGTGCTAAAGGTTTGCAGGTTTCGTTTTTCACGCTGAGGTTTTGGATCCTTTCAAAACTCTAAAAGGTCTGAGCACATCGTTCTGCATCCCATGTGTGAAGGGCTTTAAAGCTCTTTAGGCTTCAGGCTTTTTCTCCTTAGATGTACAAAACGAAGCACTCAGATATGGAGTTAAATTAGTGCCAAAACCTCACAAATACAGAAAAATGTATTTTCACTTAGATGAAAATATCCTTGAGGCGCAAAAATAAAATCTTTCAAGTACAAAAAAAAAAAAATTGTTCAAGATTTAATTTTTTCTTCTCAAGTTCAAAAAAGTCGGAGAAACAGTTCTGACATGATTCTACCACGTCATGTGACTTTTGGCTGTAACTTTCCGCTGTAAAAATCACTGTCCCAAAATCACCTGTTGGCTGCTCATGCTGCCGTGATTTTGCGCGGTCCAGGGCGAGTGATGCTGTCCTCTTTCCTGGGCTCCTCACCGTATCTATGATGTAGATCTATGGTCTTAAACAGCATCAACAGTGCCACCTGCTGTTGTGGCGTGCACATTGCAGAACATTGCTCGAGTCGTGTGCTGGCGTTCATGAATAAATCTAAGTCCTGCGGATGCGGATCAGAACGGCAGAAAGTTACTGCCAAAAGTCACATGACGTGGTAGAATCATGTCAAAACTGTTTCTCTGCAGAATTTTTTTCCCACTTGCAGAATTTTTTTCCTACTTGCAGAATTTTTTTTACTACTTGCAGAATTTTTTCTCCTACTTGCAGAATTTTTTCTCCTCCTTGCAGAATTTTTTTCTCCTACTTGCAGTTTTTTTTTTCTTCTTGCAAAATTTTTTCTCCTACTTGCAGAATTTTTTCTCCTACTTACAGAATTTTTTTTCCTACTTGCAGAATTTTTGAATTTTTTTTCCTACTTGCAGAATTTTTGATTTTTTTTTCCTACTTGCAGAATTTTTTCTCCTCCTTGCAGAATTTTTTTCCTCCTTGCAGAATTTATTCTCCTCCTTGCAGAATTTTTTTCTCCTCCTTGCAGAATTTTTTCTCCTACTTGCAGAATTTTTTTTCCTAGTTGCAGAATTTTTTTCCTACTTGCAGAATTTTTTCTCCTACTTGCAGAATTTTTTGAACTTGAGAAGAAAAAATTTAATCTTTAATAATATTTTTTCTGTACTTGAAAGATTTTATTTTTGCGCCTCAAGGATATTTTCATTGAAGTGAAAATCCATTTTTCTGTATTTGTGCATCAAGATGTATTTGTTGGAGAGACATTTTTTTTTCATTAATCAAACTAAATACATTAGTTGTGAATTACGTTTTGCTTTTGCAAATCACACGAAGTTTGTTTGTGAATCACTGGCCGCAAATAAAACACAGTTTTTGTGTTTGTGAGGTTTTGGCACTAATTTAACTCCATACACAGACCCCTCAGCTCGTTTGACACATACTGAACGTTATTTATTTCACTTTCAGGATTAAAAATAATAATTTCTGTGGAGAAAAACCTTCCTCGGTCCCTGAAAACTGCAGAAACTTTCATCTTAATCTGTCATGCAGCTCTATCTCTATGGTGTTTATGTTGTGAAAGCTTCCACAGCTGGATAAACTTCATCTGCTGTTCAAACTCTGTCCTCACTGACGCGGCTCCATGCTGGATTAAAATCTGTTAAAAGGAAGTTAAAAGATGCAAAAAGAGGCAGGGATGAAGCGTGAGGGGTCGATAAAAAGAATAAAGAAACGAGGCTTTCAGATGTTTGATGAAACAAAAGTGTTTAATGTGAGCCGGAGCCTCCAGGTGAGGCGTGAACACCTGCCCAAAGTAAAGCCAAAGAAAAAGCTGACTCAGGGGAAGCAAAGGAACGGGAACAGCCGACAGGAGGGAGGATGCTCTGACAAACCTGGCGTCCTCAACCTCTTCCACCACATCCTCCCTTTCCTCCCTCTCTCTCTCCTCCAACAGCTGCTGGAGTCTTCAGGGAGGGGTGAAGGGTAGTCAAACGAGAGAAGGAGGCAAGAGATGGACAAAGGAAGGAAGGAAGGAAGGAAGGAAGAATGGAGGGAGAATGGTCAGAGGAAGCTCTACACTGACATCACTTCCTGTCATCGACCTCTGAAGCAGCACTCAGTCAGATCAGACTCACGCTGCAGATCTATCATCAACATTCACCTATGAACGCATGAAGGAAACACACGTTCATAAGCTTCCTGTTCCTCGGGCTCTGCAGGACTTCAAATGAACCTTTACTAAAGCACAACGTCTGAAAGTGCTGCAGAAGATTTCATCGATAAAGATCCAAACATGAGATCAGCAGAGGATAAAAACAGGAGCAGCAAGTCTTCCTACCTTTTCTTCTTCTTCTTCTCTCGTTTCTTCAGCTTCTCCAGGTCCTTCTTGGCGAGCTCGATGATGTCCGAGGTCTCCTTCTCGGGGGCCATCATGGTGGAGGGGAAAGAGCCGGGCCCTCCGTAGAACGACTGACGGCTGGAGGCGCGCGACAGGTTCTTCCTCAGGTTCTCGTTCACGGCTTCGCTCTCCAGGAGTTTGGCTCTGCGGGAGAGATGGATGGAAACATGGACCTCATTTGATTGTCACAAAGCAGCCACCGTACAGGTGTGTCTCACTGTGATGAAGAGAGATTTTCCTCTACCTGAGGTCCTCGATCTCTTTGATGTAACCCTGAATCATGTTTCCAATCTCTTCACTTCCTCCTTCACCTGACAGAGAAACACGTCAGACACAAACTGAGGTTAAAACTAACCAAATGAGCAGATTTCTGTCCTGACCCGAGCAGGTGTTTCATTTCTGACCCACCTGCCCTGGCGAGCGCCTGGTTGGCCTGGTCACTGAGCAGCTGAGTGAGCCTCGCTCTCTGGGCGTCGATGGTCTCCTGCATGGCCTTCACCCTCACCCTCAGGTTGCTGTTCTCCGTCTGCAGCATGGAGTTCTCGTGGAACATGTCGCTGAAGCTCTCCACGCCGTCTTCGCCCATCAGGCGCTTGCCCTGCAGAGGGGAGCAGAGACAGGTTGGTTATTTCTGATCGGGTGAGTTTGGCGTCTGAAGAGCTCCTCCTTCCTCCTCACCGTCTTGTACTCCATCAGCTCCATCTGCAGCCGAGCGATCTCCGTCCTCAGAGCGCTGATCTGCTGGCTGGCCTTGTCCTGGTTCACCATCACCTTGTTCTTGATGTTTCGTGCTCGGTTGGCGTATTTTAACGTGTTCAGCGTCTCCATGAAGTCGCGGTCAGACGGGCTGATGCAGGCGATCATCACCGTTTGGCTGAGACATGAGAGGAGCCGTCATGAGTTTACGTTTAAAGAAGCTTTAACGCTGCTGAGCCTGACGGCGTCAGACACTGACCTGTTCCCTCCTAAAGAGTCCTGCAGCAGCCGGGTCAGTTTGGAGTCTCTGTAAGGCACGTGTGAGCTCCTCTTGCTGCGGTCGCCCAGAGCGCTGATGACATTCCCCAGAGCGAGCTGCATGCAGAGGGAGAGAGGAGACAAGTTCAAACCCCGTCTGTGTTTAAAGAGGGGGTACTGCGCTTTTTTGACTCTTTATTCTGTCCCTCTGGTGACCCCGTAGCATCTTTTCATGATTCACTGCTCATTAAAATCTTCGAAAGGATTATTCTTTCTTTCTTTCCAAATCTTTAACCTAAACTCACCAAACTTTGCACAAAATTTAAAAAATTACGCTCCAGTGTTTTTGTGCTGATTTCTGCTCCACAGCGCCCCCTGGGGGAGAAAAACACAGCACCCCCGGATACTTTTCAGCCTG
This sequence comes from Labroides dimidiatus, assembly GCA_030710495.1. Taxonomy (NCBI): domain Eukaryota; kingdom Metazoa; phylum Chordata; class Actinopteri; order Labriformes; family Labridae; genus Labroides; species Labroides dimidiatus. The sequence goes on from CM061147.1 coordinate 33,184,141, forward strand.
ATTTTCAATGTATAGAACTATCATACGGAGCCCCAGACATGACATGGTCAATAATAATAATAATTCGTTCCCATGAAATGAGTAAAACGCGCCTTCTAAGGTCTGAGACTGCGGTCACGCCATCTACGCTTCGGAAAAGCGCTGTCCTGCTATCTACGCTTGAAAATCGATTGCCCGTCTACATTGCTTAGTACGGTAATGAGTGTGCACCTCGTAAACTCAGAAATCAATACTCGAATGGCCAAAAGTTTAGTTCCAGGTTCCAAAGGGAGAGTTGCTTTTTTTGTTCATATTTTCATTTGTTGGTAAACAAACATCTGTCATTGCTTTCATGTAATATTACAACAAACAAAATAAAACAGTCAAGAAAAAAGAAAAAAGTCAAACCAGGTCATTGACATATTGGCTGATTTGAAAAATTCATAAAACATCAAACTCAAATTGTTTGTTAAATTGTTGATTTTTTATCGATCGATTTTCAAGCGTAGATAGCAGGACAGCGCTTTTTCCGAAGCGTAGATGGCGTGACCGCAGTCTCAGACCTTAGAAGGCGCGTCATGCTCATTTCGTGGGAACAAATTATTATTATTATTGACCATGTCATGTCTGGGGCTCCGTACTATCACACCAAGAACTACAAAAAAGTCTCTTACAACCATCGTGAATTTCAAACAGGAAGTTCAGAAATTTGAGTTAAACTTCGGATTTTAACGATTTGTTAAGTATGTATTTGATCAAACTTGTACCACTGTTCTTTTTCTTTGGATCATCTTTAAAAAAAATCTTTGTAAACTGGACACATTGATGATTACAAGTTATGAAAGGATTTTTCGTAACTCGATGGGCGTGGCCAGGGGAGGTCGCCAAAGTCGACGATTTTTCCGGTCAACATGAAAATCTTTATAGCTCTCATGTACAACGTTGGATCTGGACCTGATTGCACACACGTGTTCAGTGTCACAGCCTGAGTGCATCTTGATGCTTTGTTTCATCTTTAACTACAGCGCCCCCTACATTCCATTCTGCTCAGTAAGGCCCTTCATTACGCATCAACGATGGGAGCGAGGGCTCGCTCTTTCTTCAGCCTCAGTCTGACACTCTTCATTTTAGCTGCTGTCTCTTTAAGGCTCCCCGCCCCACAAACCCCCTTTCACTCTGATTGGCCAGCCCTCTGGAGGCCTGTCGGGGGCAGAGTTAAGGGGCAGACCTTGGTGTTTGAGGCCTGCCACAGCCAGGTTTAGTATGAACATCCAGCATTGTTACTTTCCATCAGTGATTAAAACATGAGGAAGAAGAAAAGCCTCTCTTTAAACAAATATCACTCTGTTTTTGATTTTTAAAACCCAGTAATCCCGTCTTTAAGGGTGGGAAGATTCATGGTCTCACCCTGGACGAGCTTTCATCTACATCAACAAATCAACTCCTTCTGACTCCAAAAACAAACACCGTAAACTCACTACTCATTACTCCATCTGTGCTGAATCTCTTTATGAGGAAAACCCCTAAAAAGACACAAAAAAAGACGAGTATGTGGAATAAAACTGTAAAAGTAAAGACACACGATGCGTCTGCAGTGTCACAGCAGCTTTGTATGTAATGTGTCATTCATGGTGCTGCTGAATGATTTAGTTCATCCTCATATTTTCATATTTGTGACATTCAAACCGTCCCTTTCAGCTCTGTGGATGTATTTCTCTGCACTTCTCAGACTCTACCACCAGGTGGCGGTAGCCTCCAGTGTTTGTCTGTGTGGAGTCTCTGCTCACCAGGCCACAGTTGATGGAGATGCCCTCTTTGGCTCGATCGCCCGTCGCTCCGGTTCTCTTCAGCCTCTCAGAACCGGCGAGGTCCACGAAGTGAAACTTGGCCGTCAGCGTCTCGTACTCGTCCATCTCAGAGTTCCCGTTGGAGACCCTGTTATCAGGCTCGCTTTCTTGCTGTGTGGGACAAACAGACACAAACAGTCGCTCACTCTGGGCTCTCTTTGACTTTCTCTGCTCATGTCTGAAGAACACTTAAAGGACGCACATTGTCGGAGGCACAGACGCGAACTTGGCACAGGTGGATGGTGAAGATGGCGTGGGATCTGGAGCTCTGGACGTTCATCTGCGTGCTGGCTGTGGTGCGAGAGAGAGCACCGAGCTTCAGGCACTGCATCATCTGAAGGAGGAGAGATCAGCTTTAAAATGACGATGAAGAGTTCAGGCTCACACCGAGGAGGAACACGAGCCGGAAGATCAGACAGAAAAACGTTTCAACAAACAGCCCTGACAGGAAGTTTGTTTTCATCCTCATGGTTTGAATATGAGCTTCAGAAGAAAAGCTCTGAAACTTCTTCCACACCTGCTTTGATTAAAATCTAACCTCAGGTCGTGTTCCATGGTTTCCCTCATTTTAAAGGTCGTTTGTTTGTTTCTGTGAGTTTATGTTTCGATCTTAAACTGAGCATCAGCCTCTTTTCTTGTCTCAATCATTAAAATGTTAAACTGGGTTTTTCACCAAAGTCTCATCAAAATCAAACCTGTTTTGAAAACTGATTTTAACCCTCGAGTGACTCAGACTTCTGTAAACAATGAAGAAAAGACGCCACTGTATTAAAAAACCACTGATATTTTGTCCCATGTTGATCGTTTCATAAAATTCAGATCACAATAAGAGTGAAAACGATTTTTTCTGCTCATATTCAGTTGATTTGTGGTGTTTTAATTTAAAAATAAATGTTTTGTTTTTTTGTCTTTTCATCACATTATTTTTCCTGTTTTTACGTCTGGCTCTCACTGCCTCCATCATTTCTTTAAACATTCTTTAACTCATTTATTTATCTTATTATTTATGTTTTTCTCTCTCTCGTGGTTTCCTCTCCTTCTTCACTTCCTTCTTTACTTCCTTCTTTACTTCCTTCTTTACTTCCTTCTCCACTTCCTTCTTCACTTCCTTCTTTACTTCCTTCTTTACTTCCTTCTTTACTTCCTTCTTCACTTCCTTCTTCACTTTCTTTTTTACTTCCTTCTTCACTTCCTTCTTCACTTCCTTCTTCACTTCCTTCTTTACTTCCTTCTTTACTTCCTTCTATACTTCCTTCTTTACTTCCTTCTTTACTTCCTTCTTCACTTCCTTCTTCACTTCCTTCTTTACTTCCTTCTTTACTTCCTTCTTCACTTCCTTCTTCACTTCCTTCTTTACTTCCTTCTTTACTTCCTTCTTTACTTCCTTCTATACTTCCTTCTTTACTTCCTTCTTATCTCTGCTCCTCGTGCTCTCAGTCTTGGTCGTCCTGTTCCTGCTGCCTGGATTCTCCTCTCCAGTCTTCTGTCCCCACATGTTGGAGGTTTACTCCTCCTTTATGTTTATATTAATTCACTCTTTGTTTGTTTGTTTCTTGACTTTTATTTTTCTTGTTTTGATGCACTTTCTTCCAGATTTACTGATTTTATTTCAGGATTTATTTTGCTGCTTGGACGGATGATTTGAAAAGTTATAAGAAATTTTCACATCAAATTTAGTTTTTTTTTATCTTTCATTAAGGCTCCCTTACAGCAGTGTGCTGCAGGTATTTTTATTTATTAATAATAATGTAAAATAAGTTCATCTTTTAGGCTCCAAAGAGAAGTGAGAGGAAGAGGAGGGACGGCGGCGTTTTCACCACGCTGACATCATCCAACGAGTCGGAGCATCTTTTGTGTTCTTCTGTTCAAACTTGACCTCATGTCCCGGAGGTGGTCTGTGTATGAGTGTGTGTGTGTGTGTGTGTGTGTGTGTTCAAAGAGAGCCAGACGTCGTGCTCTGTTACCTCAGCAGCCGAGGACACGGTCCGTGTGGTCACGCCCACGGTGTAGATCCCTCCGGTGGCGTCCTCGTGGATCTTTATGTGAGATTTCTGCTTCATGTCTCGAGCCGAGTCGAACAGGTCCAGAACCTCCTCGTTATAGAGCTGCAGAACACACACACACACACACACACACACACACACACACACACACACACACACACACACATCACATAATGCATCTGACAGACTTTCATTCATTTCATCTTACAAGAAAAAAACACAGAGCAGCGATGCTGCAATGATCCTCCTCCATGTAAACGTCAAAACTCATTTTAGGTTTTCTCTTTTTGATCCATTCAGACGTCGTGTTTCTCCTTCTAATGTCTTGAATCAGACATTTTTCTGGACCTGTCAGCTGAGCGGGGCTCATCTTTAGTCTAATACGATCATCCTTTCATTAAAATCAGCCAATCAGCTGCACCCTCTGCAGATTGATTCCCGCTCCGCTCCTCCACCTCCAGACCTCCTGCGGGAATTCAGACTCTGTCACACGCTGACGGAGCAGAACAACTGTGAGCTGCATCACTCCTCTTCACTTCCTGTGACCCCCCCCCCCCCCCCCCCCAAAACCCCCCCTGACCCCCTGATGACAGCTGCTGCAGGTCGATTGTCAGTGGACGTTTCTGAATGGAGTTAAAGCTCGTTAAACGAGCGGCGTCAACAACATGAGCCTGACCTCTGACCTCTGACCTCTCTGTACAGTCGGTCCAAACCTCACCAAAGGTGGATGATGTGAGCTCATGTGGATCTGGGTGCGTACCTCCAGGAACTGAGCGTTGATTTTAAACTCAGGTACAGGGCGGCCCTGCTCCCGGGCGGCCTCTCGGCGCTCCTCGATGCCCTTAAAAAGATGGTGGACGGCCCGGGGGATGATACCCAGCTCCTCATCCACGATGTTCACATCGAAGCCCGTCCCCATGGTGTACGTCTTCCCTGAACCCGTCTGCGTGAAGAGGAAAAGAAACTGTAAAGGGCTGGAAGGTTCCGGTAAACTTCAGGAAAGTCTTCCAGGAATATTTAGGAACATTTCAGGGTTTTGTTGTCGTCAACTTAAATGAAGTTTCCTAAAAATTCACAGGAAATTTCTGGGCTTGTTTTTTTTTGTTATCAACTTGATTTCAAAATATCTCATGAGACGTGTTTACGTGTATGTCTGCTGACATATATGTTCTATATATGAGCCGGTAAATGCAGATAAAATAACTTCCTGGAAAACTTCCAGCTCTGAGTTTTTCTCCTCTAACAGCAGCCAAAGAAAAATCTGGATCAAACAAGACACATTTTCATTGGTCCCTTATAAAGAGAGGTGGACCTGCCCCCCCCCCCTCCTCCCCCCGCTCCTATCACCCAGCCAACCACATGGAAATAACATGCAAGGCCTCGTTCCTCCCCCCGTCCTCCCGCCTCCTCCCCTCCTGCTCCTGTTGCCGTGGTGACAAAGCTCCTGCTGGAAGGCTCTCTCACGATTCAAAGTGAAGTGAAGTGCACAAACACCTTATTTTAGAGGGTCATACATCTTTAATGTGTGTCTGTGTTAACCCTTTCCTCCCCGCTTCCTGCTGCTGGCCTACTTCAGAGAGCAGACCGCGGTCGGCGCGGCCTGGATCAGACCCGTTTGCCTCCAGAGGGGACTCTTCTGGATTTAGATCGACCCACTCGGCTGCTTCACAAGAACTCAGCCCGGTTGGGTTGCAGATATAAACAGACGGCAGTGGAGAGCAAACTGCAGCTGAAGCTGATCTGTCGGTGGTTTCTAATCCTCATGTTTTGCTAAATGAACCTCTGAACCGCTCTGGAGGACAGAGGGTCATTGAGGAAAAGAAAGAGTGATTGAGGCCTAAATTCCACAACAGTCGTCTCCTCTGGTTTCTTTTCTCCCAAAATGTCAACACTGTCCTCCTCTCACACACTCGACCCTTCTCTGCCTGACGTACAAACACACTGAGACGTTTCCACGCAGCCATAAAGCACCACCAGCGGCACAGCTGCGACACGGGCACAGAGACTCGCCTGTCCGTATGCAAACACGGTGGCGTTGTAGCCCTCGAAGCAGCCCTCGATCAGCTTCTCGGTGCAGGTGGAGTAGATGGCGTCCTGCTGGGAGTCCATGTCGAACATGTAGTCGTAGGTGAAGGACTTGTCTTTGCCCAGGATCACCTGAGGCTCCCCGGGCATCACGTACGTGCAGATGTGACATCCTTCGATTTTCTCTCGGGCCAGCTGAGGACGAATCCTGCAGAGAGCAGAAAGAAAGAGAAGAAGAAGAAGATCATAAAGGTGATGATGAGGAAATGAAAAATATATAATAGTCAACCCTGATTCCAAAGAATTTACAAATCCTGTTCAAACTGATAAACTTTATTGTTTTTTTGTAAATATTCACTCAGTTTGAATTTGATGTCTGCAACACGTTCCTAAAAAGCTGCGACAGGGTCAACAACAGACTGGGAAAGTTGAGTTTCACCACTTTGTGAACAACTGCGTGAGCAAACAGTCCAACAGTTGAAGAACAATGTTTCTCAACAATGTGAAAGAATTGATGGATTTGATCATCTACAGTCCATAATATCATCAAAAGATTCAGAGAATCTGGAGAAATCTCTGCACGTAAGCAGCAAGGCTGAAAACCAACACTGAATGCCCGTGACCTTTGACCCCTCAGGCAGCACTGCAATAAAAACCAACATCACTGTGTAAAGGATATTACCACGTGGGCTCAGGAAGACTTCAGAAAACCATTGTCAGTTAACACAGTTCATCACTACATCTACAAGTGACAGTTCAAACTCTACCATGCAAAGACAAAGACATATATCAACAACACCCAGAAACACCGCCGGCTTCTCTGGACCAGAGCTCATCTGAGATGGACTGACGCAAAGTGGAAAAGTCTGCTGTGGTCTGACGAGTCCACATTTCAAACTGTTTTTGTAAATCATGGACGTGGTGTCCTCCAGGCCAAAGAGGAAAAGGACAAAAACAAAAGGACTAAAGCTGTGAACGTGTTGGAGATCTGCAGCCAGTTATGGAAAGAGGATTCCAACCCCGCCCAGGAGCAGAGAGTCAAATCAAAACAACATCAGAGAGAATCAACAGGGTTCAAGTTCAGCTGCCAAATCTGATTAACTCTGAACGCTGCAGCAGCCAAACCTGAGGAGGCGTCGGCTCACTTCAAACAGCCCAAAGAGTCTGATGGATCCACACCAGCTCACATAAATCAGAATGAGGTATGATTCCAGGTATGATTCCAGGTATGATCCCGGTGAGGATTGGTTACGTGTGAACTTGTCTGTGTTGGTCGGACTCGGCCTGCTGCGGCTGCAGAGCTGGAGGAGGATTAGTCTCATTAGTGAAGGAGTGAATTATTCTGACACGCTGCACAGAGAGCCTCTGGGGCAAAGTTCAGACCACAGGCCTGAATCCTTTTTTTGGGGGCACATATCCAGATTAATTTCATGTCTCATGTTGAACAGCCTTAATCTGAAGCTGTGTGTTGATTTTCAAGACTTTCAAAGATCCTCACAACAAAAACAAACACCAGCACATTTTATGCAATGACCCTTTAAAAACTTCTTCTCCTCTGCATCGAACAAAGATCAGTCCAAACTCAAGACACCGATTTATTCAGGTTAAGGATTGTGTTTCCCTTCTTCTTTTTGGAGAGTTGATCTTCTTTTCAAACTACTTTTCTTTGTTCAAGAAAACTTTCAGCAGGATGCAGAGAGGAAACTTTGTGAACTCTGATTTCTGAGCGTTAGTTTAACTCTACCCCTCACAGCCCCGGGGCCTGATGTGAATGTGCACACGGTTTAACCATTAAACCTTCAGAGAAACATTAAAATAAAAAGACCTCAACTGAAACTCTATCTGATAATCCTGCTCCTGTATCAGCCACTAGGACAAAACTTTACATCAAAACAACAACAAAATGATCTTGTTTACTTTTCACTGACAGTGACACTTAAAGAGAGAGTACGGTGCTTTTTTTAAAAGTCTTTATTTTGTCCCTCTGGTGCCCCTGTAGTATCTTTACATGATTTACGGCTCATTAAAAATCTTCATTTTCTTAGAATCTCTTTTCTCAGCCTCTGTCTCTTTAAGGCTGACCCTCTTCTCTCTGATTTGCCAGTTGTGATGTGATGACCTCATCGTTTCAGCAAGTCTGGTGAAGATCTGGTGCTATTCTTTAGAATTTTCCCACAGCAGGGGTTTGCTGGTTTCTGGTGCTGATATTTTGGGAACCTCTGTGGTCCTCAGTGGAAAGACTCAAGTTTTACAAATGAAACCGAGGTGGGACTTCAAATTCAGCCCCAGTATTCCCAACATGATGCTTGTTGTTATGGCAACAGCCACGCCCCCATCCCGTTTGTGGTAATGAAACACATTTGGTCATGTCTGCGTCACATGTTCTTCCAGGAACTGCCGTGGTTGGCTAATCCTCAAGACCTTTGGGCCAATCCAGACATTTCTCTCAACCACTGTTGGTAGAGATTGTTGTTGAAGCTGGATTTGGACTGGACCAGAACTTGTTGTTCCCTTGTTACACGCACATGTTGGATGTTATGTTGTTGCACCGTCGAGGTTTGAAGTGCTGTTCACCTGTTTATCAGTTTGACAGAAAGGTAAGTTAGGCTTTACGTTTATCTATTTTTTCCCCCCATTTTAATTTGCCTCATTGAGTAGACAGGTCCTGGTGTTTGAGGCCCACGCCCTGCTACATGTCATGAACCATGGTGCTATTTATACAGCAGAGTGTTTTGCTCAGTTTACAGACAGATTCTGGGATTTCTACAACATATGAGGTTTGGAAATCTGCACATGCTCAGTCTGAACATGCAGAATAAATACTTTATGTTTGAAATATGTAGAAAAATAATACCCTCTCTTTAATATGACTGTCAGGCATGAAGAGGAACCATTATAACAGTGAGACTGCTTGAGAACTAGTTAACACACACATGCACATGCATACACACATGTGTAAAATGACAATTACTCCACATGGACGTCACGTCCCACCTTTTCTAACCCTCATTCAGATTCAGGGGTTGACTGATCAAGACCTCCTTTCTGGATTCACTCCTGACAAACATTCATGGTAGAAACACTCCTCTCTCTCTCTCTCTCTCTCTCTCTCTTTGATAAGGCTGGTTCAAGGATGCGCTGGATGAGACGCAGAGCTGCTGTGGAGAGCATATTTCTGTGCGACACAAGTTAGCGCAGCTTCATTCAGCCTGAAACTGAGGCTGAAACCTCAACAGTGACTCAAATAATCAGTCAAGGTTCTTCAGGTGAAGGTTTTATATTTATTTTGAGACTATCGGAGCTGAATTTATGATTTTCCATCAGCTGCAGATGTTTTTAGAGGGAGCAGCAGCTCAGGGCTGACATCCCGCTCTGACCCAATACTCTGTCCCATAAAAGCTGCCAGCTGGGTTAATATGCACAGGGTTAGTCCGTCCGTCTGTCTGTCTGTCTGTACATGTTTGTGACAAAGCTGATATGTTAGCACTGATGTCCTGAATGTTTGATGGAGCAGAGATTATCCAGAGCTCAAAGAGGAAGAGGAGCTCTGTGTGAGAGTCCAGGTCAGAGAATCTGACTTCAGACAATGTTGTTGATCTGTACTGACGAGTAAATCTCACAAACACCTTGAGAGAAAAAGGCCTGCCAGTCTCTCTCTCTCTCTCTCTCTCTCTCTCTCTCTCTCTCTCTGTCTCTGTCCTGTGTGGTAATAAAAGCCTCATTGTGCCTCAGAACTCAGGGGAGAACAATGCGGTGAGGGGAGTACAGTGCGGTCTTTGTGTCCGTCTGTGTGACACTGGATCCCGGCGCTGACACCAACGTTACGGCTGCAGGATCACACGGCCGGACGGAGGCGAAGGAGGAGAGGTAAGGTCCTGCTGAAGGGCGTGACGTCTCCGCTCAATAAGATCGATAACGTGTGAAAACTACTGCGTTCAAACTCTCTCTCTTCTCCTGGTGGAGCTGAAGCATCACAGACTCCTGCACACTGAGTTTGATCTGATCTGATGATGTTTCAGCCTCCTGACCTTCCTGAAGATCAGAGAAACAAACTCAGATTCCACAGAGGTCACACTCCACTGCAGGACAGACACATTTACAGTGGACTGAAGCAGCCCCGCGTGTTCATTCTGCATTTTAAACAGATTTGTATCAGCATAACAAACCCTGAGAGACGACTTAAGAGCAGGAAGAGGAGCACTCAGCAAATAAGGCAGCTGCGTCAGGATAAAACAAGACTTTTATTGTGAAAGGAGCTGCAGGAAGTCGTCCCAGGGGGTCGTTTTGGTCCAAACTGAATCTGGAAGTTGATTTAAATCTTTCAATCTGAGTCAGCAGAAGAGTTTTACTGAAGTGAAGCAGAAACGGTCGATTCTTTGATGAGAGGACCGACGGAGACACTTCTTTTATCCAAACATCTTTGGGTTTAAAACTCTCTCTTTGGGGCAGAATCACGTTTATATTTATATTTATCTTTTCTTTATTTTATTTTTCTTCTCTGTTTTGACTCCTCAGAATTCTCCCCTTCATGTGGTTAATGATGCTGCCAAACTGTTAATAACTCGTACAATGTTTACATTAGAGATAGTCACGATGCTAATTGCGTTAGCCGGTCAATGGGGTTTTCCATTCATGTTAGCATTAAGCTAGCGGACTTTCGCTAACCGAAGCAAAGTAGTTATCGGCTGGGCCGATTATCGGCGCATATATTTGTCATTTTGACCCATATCGGCATCGACCTTTTTTTTAATACGACGACTGATAATAAATCACTTCAAAACGTGGCAAAGGAAAGCTATTCCTAACTAGTTTGCTTCGGTTAGCAAAAGTCCGCTAGCTTAATGCTAACATGAATGGAAAATCCCATTGACCGGCTAACGCAATTAGCATGGTGACTATCTCACAGTCTATGAACTTATTATAACTTTCACAGCTTGCTTGGCTCTTGAAAATGATATTGTTGTTGTTATTGTTTGAAGTTAAAAAAAAGAGATAAACATTTTAGTTGTATTGAAATGTTGAAACAGTTTATATACTGTAGAAAACTTAAGGGAGCTATTTATTTGTTTAAATTTGTATTTACCTTTAGAAGACATGCTGCTGAGCCTGGAAAATGTTAAATAAACATGTGCTGAAAGGCATTTAAACAAAGTTAAGGATCAGAGTTTGTATTATTCAAAATTTTGATGTCAATATATTCACTTTTACTGCAAATGAATATCGGCTGCAAATATCAGTTATCGGCCTCCATCACGGCTAATAATCGGTATCGGCCCTGGAAAAAGCATATCAGTCTATCACTAGTTTACGTCCATGTTTTAATAAATGAGATATGTAAATATAAATATGTGAAGCTCAATTAAAATATTAAAAATATAAATATATAAGTAAAACTTATATATATATAACCTGATAAACGTGTGTGTGTGTGGATGATTTCATGAGAGCAGCTGATTTGACATAAGGGCCAACCGGGACTGATGATCCTTAAGAGGGTAGAAAACATATAAAGAAAAATTACAACAAGTTTTTAAAACCTCACGTTGATGATATAGAGGTGCTTGATGCTCAGGTATCAAACATGACACATTGGGCTTCATCTAAACTCATATATCAGCTGCTACAGAGCTGCATGTGCAGACTGTCAGCTGATCGCTCTCTAACCACAGAATCAGTGAGTGTTTCTCTGTTTCACAGACTTTGGAGCAGAGTGAGTCGGTTTAATCGGATGTAAAGATGCTGACGTCTGGTCCACATGATGGAACAGATCCGTCTGAGGCTGCAGTCTGGAACAGCTGAAGGCAGAGTCCACCTCAACAATCCTCCACCATGAGCCGCCCTCCTGCTCCCCGGCGGTAACAGCAGAGCTGAAGCAGAACAATACGAAGACACAACAAACCCTTTAATCCGTTTCAGCTCCTCCAGCGAGCGCGCGCTCCTTTGTCTGCTGCATCCCTGAAACAATGACGTGATCCTGAATCAGAAAATCCATTATGGAGCACACGTCGAATCACCGTGTTCACCCACTTCCATGTTTCCTCATCTCATAAGAGATCCAGAAACCTAATCCTTCAGAAACCACCGGGGGGGGGGGGGGGGGGGGGGGGTGTCTTTGTTCCACACAGTTTAACTCACTAATGAAGTGTGTAATCCTGTCTGTTTAACACTCCCTCAGCACTCTCACACCCGGGACTCACTATTCACACACAGTCACACACTCCTTACACACACACCTGAAAATACAAATATTAACATGAAACATACACGTCAGTTATGAATCTTCTGTTTCCTGAAGTGAGGCTGGTTCAGGTTTCCACCTCGTTCGCTTCAACACCACTTTGAAAATATCGTTTTTGTCTTTCAGGAAGTAAAATCTTTTCAAAATAAAAGTCATTAAAAGAGAAGATCTGGAATCAAAGAGATTTTTCTTCAAGGCCTTTTTATCTAAAGCTGTGAAAAAACTGGTGCAGAGGATAAATTATGACTAAATATCAGAAACAAGATGAAAACACAGCAAGAAATATGCTTTCATTGGGGTTTTAAAGAGGGGGTATCAGGCTTATTAAGTTTGTCCCTCTGGTGCCCCTGTAGGATCTCTTCATGATTTACAGTTTAAAAAAGAAAATTCTTTATTTTTCTCTCTCTGGTGTTTTTGAAAACCCTTATTTCAGCTGCTGTATGAAATGCCTTGTTTGAGCTGCTGTCTCTTTAAGACTACCCCCCCGTAACTCTGATTGGCCAGCCCTCTGGAGGCCTGTGAGGAGGAGGAGCTATCAGAAAAGCTTGGTGTTGGAGTGTTCTGATCCGTTTACAGACAGATTCAGGGATTTCTACAACATATGAACATGTCGAGGTTTGTAGATCTGCACACGCTCAGTCTGAACGTCCAGCTTTAAAAACTTAACATCCATGTTTGAGATATTCGCACACTAAACTGATCAGCAACATGTTCCCTTTGGAAGATGGACAGAAACCAGAGCAGCTCTGTATCCATCCTGCAGCCTTCAAAAACAGCTGCTGTGGCTCATCTGTGGATCTGAGCTGCAGGGGAGGAGCCGGGGTCAAAGGTCGGGGGCGAGGAGAGGGTGAGGGTCAGGGTCAGGGGTCCTGACGTCTCCTTAGCAGAGACTCATCGTCTAGATACCATCAGGCGGAGACAGATATGGACACAAGACGCTCCACAGACAGTTTTAGCGTCTGAAAAGGACACGAGGACTGGAGACGAGACATGGAGATGATTTCAGATTCATGAACGTGGTTCGAGGACACCAGGCTGCATTTGTTGATAGAGTTTCTGCATTCTTTGTTTCTGAGCTGTTAGGTCTGAAAACAGGAGCACGCCTAAACCTGCCACCACACCCCCACACTGCACCCAGTAAATCATTACGGGTGCAGCATTACACTGCAGGGTGTGTGTGTGTGTGTGTGTGTGTGTGTGTGTGTGTGTGTGTGTGTGTGTGTGTGTGACTGATGAAACAGGATCCTGAAGTGTTGAATATTGTTAAAGTTAGAGATGCACGATTATCTTTACAACCATTCAGCAGATTACTGAGTGACCCCACCTGACTGCAGAGCTCATGGACTCCTCCTTCATTAGTGTTCAGTATTATGATGCATATATGATCAAACTGCATATTTATTTATGACAGCTGCTTTCAATCCAAATAATACAAAAAGACTCGTCTACTTACAGCTGGCACGATGCTCTCTCTCTCTGAGACGATCATAACCACACACAGCCAGGGCTGATTCAGCTCATGTCACAGCAGACTAGGGCTCGTCACGATGACGTCGACGATCAAATTCGTCGGCGACTTATTTAATAATCGACGTCGTTGTTTTAATATTTTTTAAACTGCCGCTGTACTTTCACCTGTCTCGTCTGCCGTTCTGTCCTTGACGCATACGCGCAGAAGTGGTAACCGGGGTAACCTGTGATGTCACCGGAAAAGTTATGCCCAACAGTATCATGGCTAGCCGGCAACAGAGCTGGAAAGTTTGGGAGCATTTTTCCAAAATAAAGGAGAAAAGTGAGCAATGCAAAATCTGCAAAGCAGAAATGTCCTTCCATGACAGCACGACGGCGATGCACGAGCATCTGAAAAGACAGCACGCCGTGGCTGATTTATTTTCTGACGAAGAATGACAATCTCGGTAAGCTAACTGGCTAGTTAGCTGCTAACATTAACGTCAACAGGGAGCTACCTACTTAATAGCGATGTCATGTTTGAATAGAAAATTGGTACATTAAAAAAAATGTCAGAAATGCTGCTACAAGCTGCAAAGTTCATTAAAAGCTGAATGAACTATGATATTAACTGTCTTCATTTTTAGTTAGCACATACCTTAAACACTTGAAGCTGGAAGCTAATGATGTTAGCTGTATGCTGCTGCAATAAGATGCAATTTATGTATGATCCGAATAGTCGACTAATCGCAAAAAATAATCGGTGACTAGTCGATTATCAAAATAATACTACTCCAAACAGAGTAAACCAACCCGACCTGAACATGTGAGAAGAGCCACAGGACAGAACTTCAACCCAGATGAAATAAAACGGTTGAACTCTGACAGTAAATGTGTCTGAATCAGTCTCAGCTGCATGGACACACACAGACCGCTGCGTCGAACAGGAGCTTCAACCTGCACCCAGCAAACAAAATCACAACAAGTGCAAAAAAAAATATCTGCAGCTCCAGTTTCTGATCAGAACATCAATAAACAAACAGACACTGCTTCACCTCTATGAGCTTCAAACTGTGTGTTACATCAGCGTGTTGGCTGATATCCCAGGCTTCATCTTTAAAGCTAATATCCAACGATACTAGGGTTCAATATTTTTCCCCAAAGTTAGAGGGATCAGATCCCGGGAAATACAATTAATTTTCCAGGAACCGGAAGCTAAGCTAATTAGCCAATTTGTTCCTCAATCCAAAGATGACATTTTTTGCATGTTATATTTATCATTATTAAGGCGCAGGAACACAGTTTTTGTCTATCAGCACAGGCTATGAATGATGAAAGAGAGCTCCGTGCGTGTCATTATGTAAAATGCATTCCTCTGTGGCTGTTGAGATTTAGGCTGCAAACAGGAACAATAAGCTATTAGAATTAGTAGTTAACAAAATATTCCATTTTAAAACGGCACACAACTGAGCATCGCGCTGCAACAGAAAAACACACCCTGGCGTCAATCTTAGCTTCATATAAATTGTTAAAGTAGACCATTTAATGATTCAGATTACAGCTCTATTATATAAACTAATGAAATCTGCTACAGTAACCCGTTCAAGGATTCCCTCAACCATTAACATTATAACAGAGGCGCGATTTTTTTTCCCCGTTTCCCGACACATCCTCTCCCGGGAATCGAGAAACTGTTTTTATCAGATTTCCCGGATGCTGATAACAACGCTTCAAACTCTCAAACTTTATTTGTACAGCACCTTTCATGACATTAATGTGACATAAAATGAATATATGACATGATGATATGATTATTATATAACTGAGGATACCCCTTCATCTTTATTCTGTCTTAAATCATCTTTGACGAACTGTTTGCTTTAACTCCTGGAACATGGACCCAGTTAAATCCTTACTGTAGGAGTCTAAACTGTTTTTGCTAGCTGGTAGTCCAGGTATACACGCGTCTCCCCGTCTCCCCGTCTCCATGCAGCAGTCATCCACTCCACAGCTTCGTGTTAAAAAACACAAAAAACTTTATTCCAAAACACATGGATGACATCTACTCAGGTGCACAAAAAATACACGTTTTAACACGAACACGGTATGAAAACCGTCTCACTCCACAGCCGGTGAAGATTTGACTGAACTGTGTCGCAGCACCAAAGCCACGCCCCCTCGCTGGTGCACACTTAAAGCTACAGTAACTGAAATTATTACTATGTCAAAATAAAGTTTTATCTACAGCAACAAAAAAAAAACTATTCTATTGACAGAAACATAATTCAAAATGTTTGTTGAGAACAACATAAAGGAACCAATATTTACCATCATATTGTAGTACGGGTAAATAACCAGAACTCGTCTCTTACAGTTATCCTGCTCTTTGCTGTTGCCTATTTTCATGATTTTCTACTATTTGGATGATTAATGAATCGTTTTATGAATATTTTCTGAAAAATAAAAAAGTTTGAATTCTCCTTTTATGAATTCTTAGATGGAGTTTCTTCATGGTTTTAATGCTGTTTTCTGTCTGTATACTTAAATAATATTTGAACAAAGACGTCAAACAGTTTAATTCAGTTTTACTGCAAAAAAAATCATAAAAAAATGTTTTTACAGAAGAAAACCGTTCAAGAAATGAAGAGTCAGAAAACTCTCGTTTACTCTTCCTGATATTTCTCCGCTGCAGGGTGACGAAACCAACAATTATCCAAACTTTGGATGATGCCTCCACCTGAAGCATCCTGGTTTTGGTAAACGTGTTTGTTTTATTACACCTCACACAGAAATCTTCCTGTTTCCTGACATCCTTCCTGATATTTCTCAAACTTTTTCATTAAACTTCTTGTGATGGAAAATCTTTGACACAGAGCTCCACTCCCAGCGATGGCTGCAGACAGGAGAGGAAACAGGCCGGACCTTTCTGTGAGGATCTGCTGACAGCAGCAGTGCGGCTGTCTCAGGATGATGTCACCTGCTGCCGGGCCGCCCTGTCCCCTCCGGTCGTAACGTCTCCCCGTCCTCCACAGAGGAGGCGGGAGAGGGAGAGCGTGCAGAGTACAGGAGCTAATGAAAGAGAAAGTGTGTCTTTGTCACACGCTTGGATTGACGCCAGGCTCTGCAGGCCGTTCTTTACGTGCTGCTTTGTGGTTCAAACGTTGTGAGGCAGCAGGACGGAGCCGCTTTGACACACGAAAATCATTTCAACAAGACCTAATGTGCCAGAAGGGCGAGGTCTACTCTCTTTAATTCAGGACGGCTCAGAACCGGTCCGGCTGGTTCCAAATCACTGAAACATGTGCTAAATTGCCTTCAAAGCAGTTCTCCATTGTTCCTGTGAGTCTTACTGTCAATCACAGACGATAATAAAACAACAAAACCCTGAACGGGGAGCTGCACGGACCTGAGGTGAGACCACAGGCTGGTCTTAAAGCACGCCTCCTCCACGTGAACACATGAGACACGAGTCCGACTGCAGAGCAGAAAAATGTTGTTTCTGACTCTGAAGCTTCTCTGACACGTTAGCTTCCACACCAGAAGGAGAGAAAGCAGATCTGGAGAAAACATGACAAAGACCGACACACGAGGCACTGAACTTTCCAAAACTCAGCATGAGGATCTGATCTACGAGGACTGATCTGAGGGACCTCTGACCACTTACTGGTCTACTGTCTTACCGATCTTCTGGATTGTAGGGTTAGGGGTTAGGGTTTATGCTTGACTCTGATTGGTCGAAACCCCTCATTTACTTTCACAAACATGAGCAACATTTATGTGTATGTACCTTTAAGGCAGGATGGGATGTGTCATTATTTTCGAGACATGTGACTCATGAAATGTGCTGTGATTTGCTGAAATAAAGGATGATGGAGCAGAAAGTTTGTGTTGTCTTTTTACGCCCGGCTTGTTGACGGCTAAGATAGACGACACCTAATGACTCACACACATCCCGTATTAAAGGGATAAAAACAAAATGTGGCATCTGGCCTTAAAGGTGTATACGCGTAACTGTTAAATGTCAGTTAGCATGCTAATTCAGCAGGCTAAGTCACGTGAATATTTTCATTCTGGATCCTTTTCAGAAATTTAAGCGACAATAATGAAGTAGGGCTGCCACATACGATTATTCTGATCATCGACTAGTCACCGATTATTTTTTGTGATTAGTCGACTATTCGGATCATACATAAATTGCAGCTTATTGCACCAGCATACAGCTAACATCATTAGCTTCCAGCTTCAAGTGTTTAAGGTATGTGCTAACTAAAAATGAAGACAGTTAATATCATAGTTCATTCAGCTTTTAATGAACTTTGCAGCTTGTAGCAGCATTTCTGACATTTTTTTTAATGTACCAATTTTCTGTTCAAACATGACATCGCTATTAAGTAGGTAGCTCCCTGTTGACGTTAATGTTAGCAGCCAACTAGCCAGTTAGCTTAGCGAGATTGTCATTCTTCCTCAGAAAATAAATCAGCCACGGCGTGCTGTCTTTTCAGATGCTCGTTCATCGCCGTCGTTCTGTCATGGAAGGACATTTCTGTTTTGCAGATTTTGCATTGCACACTTTTCTCCTTTATTTTGGAAAAATGCTCCCAAACTTTCCAGCTCTGTTGCCGGCTAGCCATGATACTGTTGGGCGTAACTTTTCCGGTGACATCACAGGTTACCCCGGTTACCACTTCTGCGCGTATGTGTCAAGGACAGAACGGCAGACGAGACAGGTGAAAGTACAGCGGCAGTTAAAAAAATATTAAAACGACGACGTCGATTATTAAATAAGTCGCCGACGAATTTGATCATCGACGTCATCGTGACTAGTTGACTAATCTTGGCAGCCCTACTGACAAGAGATTCATATTCAACACATTCAACATGTCAAACATCTCCTAATGGATCAAAAACCAGAGAAAACATAGTGTTAGCTTGATGCTAACGTAGATGGGAAAATGCATTGATATGCTAGTGGTTAGCATACATGGATAAAGCTTTGAATTTCAAACAGAGTTTCATCTTTCATCACAGAAACATATCACAGCTACTCTTTGTAAACAACACTGAAAACTACGGCAAGCTCAAGGTTCCAAACTACTCAAAGCATCGCTGTAACCACTTCCAGACACTAGATGGTCTACTTCAGTCAATAACAGATAACAAAACAACACATCCAGGTCACGTGACCTGATATTTTTACCGATTTTAATTTATTAACATCCACAGATATCCAGACTGGTTTCATATTTATTTACTGACAAACTCAAAAAAATGTCGTCGACACATAAAACCTGTGAAGCCTCATCAACAGCCATCCTTAGCACTCGGGGGAGTGATTTTATTTATGTTTGGAACGATTGCACATCACATCCCAGACTGACGCTGTGGTTTCAGATATTCATGAACACAAAAAGCAAACACGTCGTTAATCAAACACGTTTTCACAGCAGTTACACATGAGACCTGCTGCAGCAGAGCCTCACCGAGCGTCTGCTCCTGTTGTCGACAGAAGCTGCGCGCCGACAGTTGTTAGACGCAAGAAAATCACCTCTGTCTGCAGTTTGAGGATTAGTGCAACGGAGCTGAGCTGGTGTGTGTGGATGGGGGGATGTGTGCGGCTTTAGAGAGGAGCTGGAATGAGATGGTGGTTTCATCAAACTCTGCAAGACTCAAAGCTTCGGTAACAACACTCAGAGGTGACGACGATAAATGCATGAAACAAAGGAACAAAAATAACGGGGTGACAAAGTTCCTCTTCAAACGTGTTTCAGCACAATGAGCCTGTTCGTTTTTAGCATCTCACACGCCCTGACAGAAGCGGCTTCACCACGACTTCCTGCAGCAGACAAAGAGCTCAGAGCTCAGACGAGGGTGGAGGAGAAATCAGCATCAGTGTGAAAACAGGTGAAGTCTGTGAAACCCTGAAAACCAAACCCAGAGGACAGGAGAGCTTTAATATCTCTGTTTTTAGATGCTGCACAAAGACGTCTGCATGTCTGCACACTGAAACGCTCTGCAGCCTGCGTGACACAGAGGATGGGGTTGCCATGGCGACCGATAATGGATGCCGAGAATTAAAGTCATAATCCGATCCCAGCAGGACGTAACGTCGGTCTGGTGGGATAAAAGATACCGAAGGGAGGGGCGTCCGAGACAGACAGGCTGTTAGAGAGAGAGAGAGAGAGAGAGAGAGAGAGAGAGAGAGAGAGGGCGGCTCAGCCTGCAGGAGGAGGTTAATTCATCCAGCCTGAGAGTCAGAAACACACTTTTAAAGCTCTGAAATGGTTTATCATTTAATTAGTTCAGACCCACAGGGAGACGTAAAACCACTTAGTGAGGCTTTAATGTGCGCCGCAGAGGTTTAAACAGGAATGTTTTCATATTTACAGCGACTGTAACCTGAAGTCAACAGCTGAACACACGACCAGGGTTATTTTTTTTAAGAAAAGTCATTTCACAGACGGGACATGACTGAAAAAAGATGATTAACGTCCCAAACGTCTGACGTTACACACGGAGGAGAAAGAGGAGGAGTTTGTGGTGCAGCTCAGTCGACGCCTGATTTTCACAAAACTTCCTGAAAGAGGAAATGAAGAAGAAAATTTCATCCTCAGATTTACTGAAGATGAAGTTCTCTCTGTTAAAGCCAACACTTCACTGAGGAGTCGATGGTTTGATCCCCACAGACGTGACGCTGAGCGGGTTCCAGAGCAACAGCTGAGAACAAATCTATCACATACTTTAACACATGAGGTCAGCGCTGGCAGAGAGAAGACACACACCCTGAACTCTGCTGGGACACATTAGCTGTGTTTTGCAACCCTCACTCACACACACACACACACACACACACACACACACACACACACACACACACACACACACACACACACACACACACACACACACACTGTTTGGAGTGTCATCACGACCTCGTGAGCTTTTTGGAAAATCTGCTTTAAAAAACAAACAAGGCAGCACCAAGTCCCCGTGGCACGCTGATAACGGCTTTACTGCTTCCTGCAGGTCAAAGGTCAGGGAGCAGGCCACCTCATCATGATGGAGGGGGTGGGGGGGGGGGGTTAGGCAACAGGGGGTGTCAGCAAGGGATCATCTGTAGCTGTCAACAGGGAGAGGAAGGCCGGGGTCAGCGTTTGAGAGGACGTAGACCCTTTCTTCCTCTCAGGGTGTGTGTGTGTGTGTGTGTGTGTGTGTGTGTGTGTGTGTGTGTGTGAACACACTCACATGCTGGCAGGTCAGTGTTTGTCAGTCAGGTCAAACTCATGATGTGATTCAACCATCAAACACAAACTGAGACGGTCTTCATTACGATTTAGCTTCTTTTTGGAAAGTTTCGTTAGCTTAGCATTAGCTTTCCAGGAACTCTCTCTGTAAACTTGGAGACACACACTCACACACACACACTCACACACACACACTCACACACACACGTTCCACAAACGATCTGCCTGAAGACCCAAATGTTTGATTCAAACAGTCGGACAAGAAAATGATTAAATAAAAAGCGCTAGCTGTGCGTTAGCTACAGCCCTCCTCCTCCTTCTGTTCTCGTCTCTTTATTTGCAGACTCTTTGCTGTGCTATGAATGATGCATCCTTTTCAGGAGTGGAAACACTCGCCAAACACACACACACACACACAAGTTGAACCTGATAGCAGAGATGTTGAATTAAACTCGGATCATGCAGCACGACAAATAAACTCTGATTCAAAGGGTGTTTTTGGATCCTTAAAGCAGGGCTGGAAAAATGGCGTCAGGTGTCTTAAAATAGCAAAACGAGCTTCAATTCTGAGACGAGGCGCAGAGAGGGATGCTGTTAGAGCGTGTATATATACCCTCGTGTTGCGTGTTGGGTGAACATGCAGAGTGACATGATGAACTGTTACAGCAGAGTTCGTCTCTGACAGACGAGAATAAAAACAAAATAAAGTAAAACAAAGTTCACGTCCTGTTCAGCCTGCAGTCTGCTGCGTGTCATTCAACCGTGTGCTGTTGACACAGGAGTCCCATCTCTGTGTCAACCACCAGCCAGACACACAAAGCTGAAAATGTGTGTGTTAGTGTGTGTGTGTGACACACCAGCCCGCCGCCATCTGCAGCTTTCAAGGCAGTCAGAGAGCAGATAATGGGTTAGACAAACACGGCCGTGGAGGTCAGAGCGGCTGCGCCGTTAACCGTTTGCATCTCAGTCGCAGAAATATGGATCCAGTTTTCTCCACATTGTCTCTCAGCAGGTGGCCAATCAGCGCTTTACAAAGACGCCGCCCACGGCGAGCGTTCACACCTGCACACAGCTCATGAATATTCAGATTAACAGCTGCTTCGCCGTGTCAGCAGGTGTTTCAGCTTCGTTTGCACGCCGGCAGCATTTTATTCCAACCTCTGTGTGAAAGTCCAGAGTGACGGACGACTTCAAGCTTCCTTTAAAACTCAAAACCTTCAAATGTTTTTAGAAACGATGTGTTTACCAAGAGATGATGTTAAAAAATGTGTTTCTACATCAGGAATTATAAATCGACCCGTTAAATGAGACAGAATCTGGTTTTAAACTGCTAAAAACAGCAAGTAAGAGGGTTGGGGCCTCAAACACCAAGGTCTGCCCTTAGCTCCGCCTCCCACCAGGCCTTCCAGATGGCTGGCTAATCAGAGCGAAGGGGGTTTGTGGAGCAGGGCGCCTTAAAGAGACAGCCGCTGAAACAGACTGTTTCAGACAGAGGCTGAGTGACGGGTTTAAAGTAGAAACTACGGAAACACCAGAGGGACAGAATAAATGTCTTTTTCACACGGAAAATTTCTGCGCAGAGGCGTGCGATCGAACAGGAAGTCCTCGTGTCCGAAGTACAAAAACACACTTCTATGATTGGTCACACAGAGATCACTGTGATGACTGTGTGAACAACTTCTTCTTCTCTAGTTTAGCAGCATGGCAGACATGTCTGCGCTACACCGCCCCCTGCAGTTTGGAAACAGACGCACACGCAGAAGGCATAACCAGCCCTTAAGGAGGACTGAAAGCTGGTGGTGCTAGCTCTGCCAGTGGTAGCCACACTCTGAAAACCACCCTGACGCCGTTACCTCATCCATCCTGTGTTTTGTTGCATTAATTGAACTCAGTTTTGACGGTTTTTACAGTGTTTTCATCCCTGAAAGTCAAATCGCTCGGTCTTCATTCAGTTCTCAGTTAAACTACGAGAGATCATCCAACAACACATTACAAGACTCTCTCAGATGCTTTAATTATAACGTCTCCATCCCGATCCAACCACAGGCAGGACGTCAGACGTCACATTTTAACAGACTCAGCCTTTAGTTTAATTAGAGGCGACCAGCAGCTCCCTTAACACAGAAAATAACGTCCGTCCTGATTGAATGCAGCTCAGCGAGCAAACGGAGCTATTTGTGACCGTCTGAGGACTATTTCTGATGTCCTGCTGGCAGTTTGATGACGGAAGTTAAGTTACATCCACATCCTATTTGTAGGAGCAGTTTCACGTTCGGAGCTCATGAGTTATAGCCGAGGCCTTAACTGGACAGATCTGTGCCGGGAGGAAACGCTGAGGAGGAGGAGGAGGAGGAAGAGGAAGAGGAAGAGGAAGAGGAGGACAATGAGGAAAAGGGAAAGAAGCAAATCAACAAACAGCAGATCAACATATCCGAACGGGGTGTGGCACATGTGAGCGCCTCTGTAATTACAGCCAATTCACTCTGCGTGACCAGCTTGTTTCTGAAGAGCTTCACAATGAGTCCAGAGAAAGAGGAGGAGGAGGAGGAGGAGGAGGAGGAGGAGGAGGAGGAGGAGGGGGAGGAAATCCACGCCTGTCATAAATGTGTCCACATGTGGGGCGTGCGGCGCGGCCCCCCGGTTGACGGCTCTCTGCAGCGGTTTCTGCAGAGGCGTCTGGCAGAAATGTGCTGACTCCTCAGAGGCTGCGATATAGATAACTGAGGTCCGTCAGAAATGCTGCGGCCGGACCGCAGGCTATTTTAGAGCAGGCTGGGTTTAAGTATAGGCTGTGCTTAGTGCTCCTCTGTCTAGAGAGAGGGTCATGACGGTGAAACACTGGAGATGCTTCAGGGTTACAGAGTCAGAGGGCGTCCTGTCACCACGACAGAGTCACTTACTAAAGATAATCTGAATCTCTGAGAACTCTTTACCGCAGAGACGGGTCTGTCATCCTGCAGCTCCACTTTCCCAGCTTTGTTTTTAGGCGTGAATTCATTGTAGCACAACCGAATTATCACGTCGACTTTGATTTTTTAAACCATCCAAGAAAAGCAGCAAACGGATATTTTCTAAACCCTGAGAATTCATGAGGTCGCAAAAAAAAAAAACCCATGCAGTTCCTCATTTATCCACTAGAGCTGTTTTACATAAATTCAAAGAACTTGATTGGTACAGAAAGACAGATCATGACTTTTCATCCTTTGTACTTAGAAAGCAGGTGACCATGAGAGCACAGGAACGAGAAACTGAGGCTAATTAAACTGATTGAGAGTTTAACAACTGGTATCCTAAACCCAACCTTAAAGAGGGGGTATTTTGGTTTCTTTAGTATTTATTTTGTCCCTCTGGTGCCCCCGTAGTATACCCTTATTTTAGCCTCTGTTTGAAAGACACTGTCTCTTTAAGGCTAACCCCCTTCTCTCTAATTGGCCAGCCCTCTGGAGGTCTGCTAGGAGGAGGGGGCTATGGGGAAACCTTCGTGTTTGAGGCCCCATTCCTTCAACGTGATGATGTCATAATTTAAGCAAGTTTCATGAAGGTCTTGTGCTATTTTGATGAATATGTAGAGGTCCGACACTGTTGCTTTAAATCCATGTTTACAGTATGGGGCAGCAGAATACCCTCTCTTTAAAGCTTTCATTGAACTGTTCAGATGTTATCTAGATTAAATAATCAATTAATCAACGTTTACTGCTGAAGAGATGAAAGGTTAAAGTGGTTCATTGATCCAACAGTCATCTGTGGCTGCAACTAACGACTGTTCTCATGATCGATTGATTTATCGATTATTCTCTTAACTCATTTAGCAGCTGTTTGGTCTTTAAAATGTCTGAAAATGGTGAAAAATGTTTATCCGAGTCCAAGATGACATCAGAAAATATTTGGACCCATTTTTCCTCAATAATTATTTTAACTGATAAATTTTCAAAACAGTTGACGATTAATCTCTACATGAAATCGCTATAATGTCAAATAAAATCGACTCCTTTCGTCATAAATTGGCAGTTTTTTGTTGTTTTGTTGTCGTTTTGACTCAATGCCAGTTCGCTCTTTATGGACTCAGAGCTGTTTGAATCCTTGTTGTCACGTTTTTATGACCTTGAACAGAACAAAGAGGAGTGTAAGAGGAGTTAACACAGGCCCTTTAACTCTCCTGTTAACCTTAAATGATGCCCAGGATTAATAACAGGTGCAGGGAGTTTGCACATCCATCAGATCTAACGGCTTCACATTAAAACAATACGGCCCAGCAGCCTGAGAGCTCTCCTTAAAGCAGCCCACCATAAAACACTGAGTGTGAGTTTATTTTACACTTTAATGAGTCCGGTCTATTCAGAGCTGCGCTCAGAGCCGCTCGTTAGAAACACACACTCCTCCTTCAGCTGCAGCTGCAGGCACAGAGGCTGTTATTCAGAGCTGCGGAGCTGCGGAGCTGCAGAGCGGGTAACTTGGCTAACACTTTCACACTTTGGCTAACACTTAAAAAGACACGTGACATATGTGGAGCAGCGGTGCAGCCCGGTGCGAGCCCCCCCCTCAGGCTGTTTTCTCTCATAAAAAGCTGGAGGATCGTAGCATGAGGGCGCAGAGCGAGATGGAAACAACAAAAGGTCAGAGGCAACAGTCATCATCGCTGTAGACAAAGAGCGAGCCAGACTCCCCGGAGGCAACGTGGAGAATCTGAAGAGAAGAAATCCACTTTTATTGACGGCATAGTCGAACTGTACCTGAAGCAATGTGCTCTGAGCCGGCTCTACCTCTGCAGTTTGTTGTTTTAAATAAACTGGGTTTACAGGGTCTCCAGCTCACATGAAAAAAAAAAACATCCACAGAAACCGATTCCTGAAGGTTTACACTGATTTTTTTCAATAACCCTGAAATGAAGTCAAAATATTGTTCTTACGGCCGAGAAATGTCTGACAGTTTGATGCTGTAGGAATGTGGAGGCCGACTGATACAGGAGCCTTACTGATTATACTCCTGACTTTAACCTCTCTCTCCCTTTCTCTCTCTCTCTCTCTCTCTCTCTCTCTGTCCCAGCTGCAGTTTCTTAACCTATCAGAGTGAATATCCACCACATGTGAGCTCTTAAAATATGAGTTTCTTTTTGTTAAATGAGTTTTTTTTTAAGGCTATTGGAGCTGGGTACACTTTAAAGAGGGGGTATAGTGCTATTTTTTACTCTCTATTTTGTCCCTCTGGTGCCCCTGTAGTATCTTAACATGATTTGCAGCAGCTCATAAAAATCTCTGAAACACTTCATTTTAGCTACTGTCCCTTTAAGGCTCACCGCTTTAAAAAAAAACCCTCTTCACTCTGATTGGCCGGCCTTCTGGAGGCCCGGGAGGAGGCGGAGCTATTGGTTAAACCGAATAGATCCTTATGTGATGACCTCATCATTCAGCAAGACTCATGAATATGTGGTGTTTTGTTTTTTTGTGTTTGTGTTTTTGTTTGTTTTTTCTTTAATAACAGTGTTTTGATCAGTTTACAGACAGATTCAGGGATTTCTACAACATATGAACATGAAGAGGTTTGAAAGTCTGCACACGCTCAGTCTGAACATCCAGGATTGGTATTCTAGAAAGTTTAGATCCATGTTTACAACATTAAAAAAACAGAATACCCCCTCTTTAAACTTATTGTGCCAACAGTGGGAGTCCAAATTTAGGTCCAGAGCCAAAAAAACAAACAAGGTCGAATTTAGTAGAAGTAAACTTCACCAGAGCCTCACCAACAGAGCACACAGATACGAGTATCGGACCAGATGGAGCCCCCCTCAGACCCTCAGAGTCCCAGGACCACGGCTCAGCGGCTGCTCCTGACAGGCAGACTTGGCTCAGTGGATGCGAACAAAGCTCGAGGTCTGGAGAGGCTTTAAAGCCGACGGGGCTTTTGTGTTTGCATAGTGATGCCATGGGAAACCAACGTCACTCAGCTGAGCTCCCATGGTGCTTTGCTAGTCCTGTCCTGCACTGGGGACGGCCTCCATTCAGAGGTCTCTCTGCCTGGAGAAGTCTCCTGCTGCAACAACGTGAAATTAAACCGAGCGTGGTTCAGTTTGGAGTGTCTTCTTGAACTTTTAATTTTGATTCCTGCTCTGAAGACCTGAACTCACCTGAGGAAAGAGGTCGTTCGTCTCTAATGATCAGAGAAAGTTAAATCAATCAGTAGCTCTGATGAGTACAGACAACAAACATCAGGACGCTGAGCTCAGAGTGCACGGAGCGCTCTGTCAGAGAGGAGAGGGAGACGAGTCTCACTGCAAACCAGGAGTCACCTTCAGAGTTAATGGAGAGAATTCATTATTTTTTTGCCCTCTGGTGTGGGCGGGACACAATTTCCTTCCATCACGAGGAGGGAGCCCCCCCCCCCTCCCCTCCCCTGGGTTAAAGTAAAAACCATCAAACATGAAGCTGTGAAGCATGTTTTTATCTTTCAGACCCAAATCAGAGGAAACTTCAATCAAACACTCCCCCCGCCTGAGTTTTCACTCTGCACCCCGTGTGTCGCCTCCGCTGTGGGGCCCCTCTCTCTCTCTCTCTCTCTCTCTCTCTCTCCTGTTTGCCCCCCCCCAGCCTTGGTCAGCTGCCGTCTCTCGTCATGTGAGTTAAAGCGTGGCCTGGGCTGCTCATTAAGTAATAGCAGATATCTACTTAATGGTGCAGCTCCAGTTAACAGGCTTCCCCTCACACGGTTAACCCTGCCTCTCCGACCTGGAGCTTAGACTCAGCCGCTAACACCCGCCGCTGCATGCCTCCATGTCATTATGTTGTAACTTAAGCCTTAAGAGGTTTAAGTTACAGGTTTCCTTTCAGTATCGTCATTGTTGTGCCCTTCAGCTGAGGAAAACAAAAAGAAACGGGCTGCTTTTCATGATGTAACACGTCTACGTCTTGTTTTCAGAGCTTAATGAGCTGACAGCACAGGAAGCTCCTCCCCCCTCCAGCGCTCTGACGATAAATGATCGCTGCTGAATGTTTGCCGGAGTGGACTAATCTTCCCAGCAGGCTGGTTCGACAAGTCCTCAGCTCTACCTGAGCCCTTCCCCACAATGTACACCGACCACTCCAGAAACAACGTCTGTGACGTCTCGCACTGAGCAAATAATCCGCCTACAGTATCTGAACTGTAGCAGGAAGGTCCCATGAGCGAGTCCTCACCAACGCTCGCTCAGCGTGCTTCAGTAAACACACCAGGAACGGCCTGAGCTGTGTTTGTCAGAACAGGACGGCCTCTGTTGAGAAAAGCTGGGGTCTTAAAGCGATTACAGGAGGGCCGCCAGTCGGTCTCCAAGCAGCAGGTAGAATTCAACACAGGATCAAGAATTAAAGCTCAGAAACTCTGCAAATGTTCACTGAAAGAGTGAAAAATGCAAAAGCTAAGAGTTTCTTTAGGAATCTGAATAAAAGGAGATTTAAAAAAAAATCAAAAGCAGGATATTTTGCTCTCAAGGCCGTCAGCTGACAGCAACCAGCCTCAGTTATCCAACCTGTGACCCCTGACCTGAGGAGCAGCTTCCGGTCAGGGCTGAACGATTTCACAAAATAATCTAATTGTGATTTTTTTGGACCAATATTGTGATTTTGTGTGTGATTTATTGGAGAGGACGTTTATCTTCTGCATTATTCACTGAACACAAGCATCAAGTCCTTCCAGAGTCTGACCAACACTTCAAAGGATCCTGTCAACATATGTCGTCACGCAGTTGTCATACGTGTCCTTGTGGTGCTTTCTTAAATCCTGGAGCAGGTTTGTATGATGCTCCTTGTTGTTGCTACGGTAACCAGACATGTTTTCTGTGCCGCATCTTCTTTCCTAAAATCCAAAACGGGTCCAGACAACCGACGTGCTGTTCCTCTTTGACACCAAAGTCTCCTCCTCTGTGTCCTCCCTCGGCTCTTCTGCTGAGGTCATTTTTAAACATGTCAACAACCAATCAAACCTCGGACGTGTTTTTGTTCTTCTATGAGATTTTTGGCCGTTGGTAATAGGGCTGCCAAGATTGGTCGACTAGTCACGATGACGTCGACGATCAAATTCGTCGGCGACTTATTTAATAATCGACGTCGTCGTTTTAATATTTTTTTAAACTGCCGCTGTACTTTCACCTGTCTCGTCTGCCGTTCTGTCCTTGACGCATACGTGCAGAAGTGGTAACCGGGGTAACCCGTGATGTCACCGGAAAAGTTATGCCCAACAGTATCATGGCTAGCCGGCAACAGAGCTGGAAAGTTTGGGAGCATTTTTCCAAAATAAAGGAGAAAAGTGTGCAATGCAAAATCTGCAAAGCAGAAATGTCCTTCCATGACAGAACGACGGCGATGAACGAGCATCTGAAAAGACAGCACGCCGTGGCTGATTTATTTTCTGACCAAGAATGACAATCTCGCTAAGCTAATTGGCTAGTTAGCTGCTAACATTAACGTCAACAGGGAGCTACCTACTTAATAGCGATGTCATGTTTGAATAGAAAATTGGTCCATTAAAAAAATGTCAGAAATGCTGCTACAAGCTGCAAAGTTCATTAAAAGCTGAATGAACTATGATATTAACTGTCTTCATTTTTAGTTAGCACATACCTTAAACACTTGAAGCTGGAAGCTAATGATGTTAGCTGTATGCTGCTGCAATAAGCTGCAATTTATGTATGATCCGAATAGTCGACTAATCGCAAAAAATAATCGATGACTAGTCGATTATCAGAATAATCGTATGTGGCAGCCCTAGTTGGTAAACCAGCTGAAAGATGCGTTACTGCTACCTGCTGCATGGATGTCACAGGAGGTCGTGTCTGTTTTTTTTTAAATTGCCTTTGTTATTTGAAAATTGCATTCTATTACATCACTGTATCGGTTTGAATCTGATTAGCTGTTCAGCTCTAACTCAGCAGCGGTCATGTGACCATCTCCTGTGAGCTGTTTGGGATAAATGAGTCTCTTAGTTTGACCCAAACTGATGGACGTCCTGAAGGTCTTGAAGTCGTACATCGAGTCCAGTCTAATGTTTTATTGGTCTGTTCTGAAGCAGGTGAATCCAAAGTGAGGTGCTCCAGAGCCTGCTGTAGGTTTGGTTTCCACAGACTCTAACTTACACTCTGTAAAACTGATGACAGATTAAACTGGAGGCGCTGGTCCAGCTCAGCGGTTGATCCGTTCATTCAGGCGTTAAAGGCTGAAAAGCTGTGAACACACAGTGAACACAAATACATCTGTATTTAGAGCAGCTGACTGAACCAACGTCACGCCCAGTTTGAAGTAACTGAGCACGTGCACGGTGAGACTCATCAACATCAGGCCTGACAAACTGTTTAACATGTTGGCAGCAGTTACAACACGCCACGAGAGCTCAGAGAGGAGAGAGAGCAAAGTGTGAGCGGCATGAGCCGCCGATTACAGCACAGGTACACAGGTGTCCTCATTACAGCCTGTGGAAGCTAAAACAAAGATCATTAGATCAGTTTAAGACCAAAACATCTAAAAAGGTTTAACTGAGGTAGATTTAAGGAGCCTCTTTGGGTGTGTTCTAGAAAATGACCTGGTTTAACATATGATGAGGTGAATTTAGCAGGCTGAGCCAGACTCTGACGCCATGGTTACAACCATTTCAGATATCTGAGGGTGGCTTTAATTTGTTGAGTAATTTACATGGAACGTTCCAGAATCGGGTTGGTCTTAAAGTCAGGTATGGGTCTCAAATGTTTGTCACTGCAGTTGAATTTACCCCAGAAATCATGGCGAGAGGAGTCAGCACTGCAGAGTCAAAGCTTAAAGAGGGGGTAGTGTGCTTTATTTAGGCTTTATTCTGTCCTTCTGGTGCCCCCGTAGTATCTTCTCATGATTTACAGCTACAGAATATCCTTATTTCTATTCCACTGTTGTTTTGTTAACTCTTATTTCATCCTCTGTCTGAAACGCTTCATTTTAGCTGCTGTCTCTTTAAGGCTCCCTGCTCCACAAACCCCCTTCACTCTGATTGGTCTGGAGGCCTGTAAGGAGGCGGAGCTATGGGCAAACCTTGGTGCTCTTCTCTTCTAATTTTGAGATCCTTATGTAGAGGTTTGAAAATCCGCACATGCTCAGTCTGAACATCGAAGATTGAAAAAATAATACCCTCTCTTTAAAGAGTCAGAGAGGTTCTCTACTCTGCTCCCTTCTTTCCAAACCTTTAATATCATCGATACCAAACCCTCTCTTTAAATAACAGCACGTCCTCATATTTACTACCTTTACAAGCAGCCCTCCTCAGCTGCATCACTCAGAGGCTGTTGGCTGAAAATAACTACAGGAGGAAGATAAAGTACACAAAGTTCCCAGTGATTTATATTTTATTTATTTTGCACAGTGTGTTTGTGTGCTGAGCAGAAGTTAAATGCCGTCTCTAAGCTTCTTAATCTCTGATCCTGAGATCAAATATCAAAACTTTTCACTTTTAATACGTTCTCTCCTTATTTTCACACTTTTTAACAGTAAACTTGTCTTGAAACAGCGTCTCCATCACGCTGTTAGAGGTTAAAACAGGTCTCTGTTCAGTAATCTGTGTTTTCCTAAAATGTGGATTTCACTCACATCCAGATAGGAAATGGACTCAGGAAGCTCTCTGAGTGAAAACACGCTCCTCACACGCACAAAATGATTCTGCACT
This sequence comes from Labroides dimidiatus, assembly GCA_030710495.1. Lineage (NCBI taxonomy): Eukaryota > Metazoa > Chordata > Actinopteri > Labriformes > Labridae > Labroides > Labroides dimidiatus. The sequence goes on from CM061147.1 coordinate 33,215,570, forward strand.
TTTGGTACCAAGCGCACACAAAGCACCAATAAGCAAACAGGAGCATGTAAAGATGGATAAAGGAAGCACATAAACGCAACAACACAGCCATTATCTGTGATTTCATGAGCGTTAGAGGGTCTGTGGATGAGGGGTACAGAGGCAGACTGGGCTCCCATTATGCCCCTGTCACTGTGCCACCTCACCAGCTGGGTGGGAGCGGCCTCCTTCTGCACAATAGCACCTCCAATGTGTGCACTTAGAGGAGGAGGACTCAGGCGGTTTGTGTGAGCAGAGCTGTGACTGGAGGTCTGCAGACAAAGAGCAGACTTGTCAGTGTCAGAGAAGGCTTGGCTGTCCTTTCCCTAAAAGCTGGCTGTGAGTGAAGCTCCTCTTTCATCGATTCACTGTCCATCAGCAGGAGGCTGTGAGGAGAGCACAGGCTCCCTGACACACACTCCCTTTTCTTTCCCTCTCTGCTACAAAAGATGAGCTCATCCTTCCTCGTGCACAAGCAGAGTGTGCTGCTGGAGGTAACCCGTGCATGCACCTGTTCGGTGCTGTGCAGAAGCAGAAAAAGCACCGAGCATCGCTCTCTGTCAAAGTGCAAAACCCAGCGGGGTGTCAGCCACACAGAGGCCGAAAACCTGCCCTCAAAGGCGGGTAGCAGCGTCCAGAGGAACCCGGTAAGAACTGGGTCACCGTGCGTCCAGTGAGGTGAGGCAGAGAATACAGAGCTGGAGTGTTTATGAATCAGCAGATGCTGCTGTTGACCTGCAGGTGTTTGCTAGGCCCGCGGCGCCGACTGACAGGTGGCACCGGGCAATTAAGGCACAAGCTACGCATTTGCAAAATGAACAGACATTTAAAGTCTTACCTCAGCGCCACGCGGACCGTGCTTTCATCCTGCCCCGTCGTCATGGTCCTTTAGTCAGTGGTGGACAGAAAAGCAACGCAAAAACCTCTTTCGGCGGCGCGTCCTGGCAGAAGAACGTCAGAAAAGTGCGCACAGCCTCCTCAGGCAAGCGAGCTGACCGAGCAACAGAGCTGCTCACCTCAACTTCAGCGCCGCCATCTCAAAACGAGAATTAAAACGGTCCTAACGGTGTCTGAAGCATGACCACAGCGTGAAGGTGAGGCGGTGCCGTCCGCATGTCGCGTCTACGTGCGCCGCATCTCTGCGCAGTACGTCCCGGACGCTTCAGTTCCGCTGGCTTGAGCCCACATGCAGACTCACTGCCGCTGCTGCCGCTGCTGCTGCTGCCAGGTGAGACATTACCGCGCGCGTGCACTCATACACACTGCTGAAAAGAGTCCGCACACGCGCCGCCGTGGCTCTCTGAACGGTGTACGCACCGGGGTGGGAGCCGCAATGCGTCAGCAAGCCACGCCCTCGCCGGAGAACTTGCCTCTGGGATGACGTCATGAGGGAGCTCAAATATGTATGAAAATTCAGAAAACACTTTGTTTTTTATACAAATATCGATGATTTAAGACAGAATGCATCTAAAAACATAAAGATTAGTTGAAAAAATATTTATGATTAAATATAAACTCTAAATATTCTTAATTTTCTTAACGTTACACTTAAAAAAAGATCAAAACTTAGATTTCATCATCTAGTGTGAAAAAAAAGGTTGGGATCTGTTAAGATAAGTTTTTATGAGTATTTAATGTATTTCTCATCATCTAGTCTACATAAATCAAGAATTATTAAGTATTCTCTCAGTTTTTATATTCTTATTTTTTCATCTTTTTAAATGGACCCATCAAAAAATGTAATTTACAACACCTCGATCTGTTCTATAAAAAATAAGAGAAAAAAAAACATACTAATTTGCTAATAAACAAGTTATTTAGGCCGAACATTTGATGAATTTGAATTTGATTTTGTGATTATGTTTTGGCTTTTCACGATCATAAAAACATTATTATCGAAGAAAAACAAGACAAATCACCTTTTGCTTTGTTTGTTTTTAAAAAGACTTCATAGAGTATTTTTGGGTTGTGTTATTAGCTGTGTATTTTGCATGTTGCAAATTTTGCAAATTTTACAGGAGTGCTACAGACTGTTTAAGTGTTTTAATTTATTGTATTTTATTGCTATTCTCTAATATATGATTATTATTTTACTCGTAACAAATTTATTTTTGATTGTTTTTTGAAGCTGTGGTTCAATAAAGACACAAGTTTTGAAATCAATGAATAATCATGTTTTATTTATTAAATTTTTAAAAAAGCCTTAAATTCACATATTTTCTAATAAAAAGTCACACTGATGCATTAAAATGTGTTTTGAGCTCATTTTTGAAAAAACAAAAAACAAAATTGAGTCAATGCATTTATATTAAATGAGGAGTGCCTGAACTGCAAGTTCAGCTGTTTGCTTTTGGACTTTTAGCGCCCCTCTGTGGTTATAAATGTCATGACACTGGGGAGTCACCACCAGTTATTACAAAGCGATCAGGCTTCTTTTTTTCAGTTTTCTCAGAGTTTTGACTTGTTATTCTCATTATCATATGGAATAATTTGTCTTATTATTTTGAGAACACATTTTTTTTGTTCTAAAACTGCGGAAAGCATGTTTTCTCAAGATTATTTTCTGATGATCGATTAGATTTGATTTTTAGATCATCAGAAAATTATCTTGGGAAAACATGCTTTGTCTTCTTGAGACAAATAAGATAAATCATCCTGTAATCTTAAAGAAAAAAAAAAACAGAAACCACAAGAAAACAACAGAAATAAAACTGTTCTCTTGATAAGTTGTGAAAATAAAATGTGTTTATTTATAATCTTTCGGGGCTTTTGTCATATTCGATTTCTTTGTGCAGGTAACAAAATGCTTCACAAAAACAGTTAAAACAGAAAATAAAAGCAGAAAAGCAATTAAATCATACGAACAATAAAAACAAAATTATTAAAGATATGAATGTGGTCATAAATTAAAAGCTTTGGTATGAAGGCATGAGTTAATTTGAGAAATAAATGAAGGGCTGACTATTTCTGTTTCTTTGTGCTTTTGATATTTTTAAATTTGATATTTTAAATTAAATAAATAATGACCTTTTAGGGCTTCCATACAACAAAACACAAACTGACAACCAAAGAAGTTCTAATAAAGGCTCAGGTTTGTGCCTAATGAAGCTGACCAATGTCCGCTGCAGCTGTTCATCAGAGCACTTCAAAAGTCAGACAGGGTTTAAAAGATACAAAAAGTTGAGATGTTATATGTTTTAGATGCAAGTTTGGGCTTGAAAGAATAAACGACTTAATTTCTGTTTTAAAAAGAGCACATTAAGGCGGATGTAATTGTTATCAAAGTTGTCAAAGCGTTGTGAGTTTCATTCAGACTCCAGTACAGCAGGTGGCGCTGGTGAGTTGTGGAGGACGATGAACGACCCAACCACGCGCAGAGGGCGCGAACCGCAATTTGACTTCCTCTCTCAGCGCGTGAAGATGGACATCCCCACGGTGGACTTTAGAGCTTTCAGCCTGAATAAGAAAGATGTTTCTGACGAGGACTTGAAGATCTTGAGTCAGGCGTTGAAAAAAGCTTTTACAGAGGTTGGTTTCGTCGTCCTGACGAACACGGACATCACTGATGAGGAGGTGAGACAGGAAGAGGAGCTAGCCTGCTGTGAAGCTAGCAGTGTTTGAGCATGAATGTTTAGTAAACTACAGCTGTGTGTTAAAATGTGTGACAGGTGCGGCTTGTTATGAGCATCTCAAAGGACTTTTTCCTCCAGTCGGAAGAACTGAAACAACCGTACAGCAGGGGAAGCTTCACGCACAACGTCAACCACGGCTGGGTGCCGCTGGAGACAGAGAGGTGGGTACAGGACGAGATTCAGACCCCGATCCGTTTCACAAGTTTGTCAATATGACACCATTCAACACGTTATATTTAACAAAACGGTTTGGATCTTAAAACTCCGCAGTTTCTTCCTCATTTTCTCTCCTTGAGTCGTATGGTCACATGAAGGACAGATGTCAGGAAATGAAAAGAGGAAACGAGATTAAACTGACGAACGTACACGTCATTTAGTGATGACTCAGCCAGCAGATCACCACTGGGTCATCTGTCAGTCAGCTGGAACAGCTGTGTGTGCGTCTGCGCATGTGCGCTGTAATAACTCTTATATAATAAAAAGAGTAACAGAGCTTTGTCTGCGTTTTTAACCTACTTTACCCGTAAAACGCGTCATTATTAGATTATTTATGAATTATTTCGCCTTTATCTGAAGCGTATCTGATCATGAACAATGGAAATTATTAATATAACCTAGTGTATGATCTCACAGGAACACTGGATATTAATATGACCTCTAGAAGTTTTTTATTCTCTAACAGATTTTTGTCTCAGACTTAAGAAAAAAGAGAACCAACAGGAACTTGAATGAGAGAATTTTGATGTGAACTTTCAGAGAAGTCTGAGCCGCTGCAGCGTCCAATCAGTGAGTGATATCCCGAAGGAGGCGTGTCTGTGGGTGAAAAGGCTTCAACATAGCTTATTTAGCCCTTCCCTTTTCTGGTGGTTTTTGGGAGTTGTAGTCTTATAGTCTGCATGACTCACAGCTTGTCTTCATCTGCTGCTCCTCAGGTTGAATCCACGTCGACCTGGAGACCTGAAGGAGTCCTTCAATGTTTTACTTCACCCGGACATCGTAAGATAACTCTCTAACAAAGTCCTACATCAGTGTGTGACTGATCCAGCTTGTGTCCTGTTTCATCAGGGCTGTGATCACAAATAATAAATAAAATAAAATCCATTTAAAAAGCGGGTTTAGACATAAAGAGTTGGATATCTTCTGCTACAGAAATGGCCGTCAGTGAAGTCTCCTCAGGACGAGTCCTTCCAGGACATCCACACGTCCTTCTTCCTCCGCTGTAAAGAGCTGAGCCTGCGCGTGCTCAGAGTGATGGCTCACTGCCTGGAGGTGACCCCAGAGACGTTCCTCGAACCGCACCGGAACATAGGAGAAGGTAAACGTCCCTCCTCTTCTCAGAAACCCTCCTCACATTTCTCCTGAACGCAGGCGCCTGCTAACAGGGACGTGGTTTCTCTTCCAGCGTTAATAAACGGCACCACCCTGCGCTCCCTGTACTACCCACCAGTGGAGAGTGAGAGGGCCAAGGAGGGCCAGCTGCGGTGTGGAGACCACTCAGACTACGGCAGCATCACCTTGTTGTTCCAGAGCTCTGAGGGACTGGAGGTAACTCCAGCTGCTGCTCCACCGCTGCAGAGAAAGACTGATGACCTCAGAATACTTTTCTAGAGCGGAGAGAGTCAGAAAGAGGAAGAGACATGCAGGAAACAGGGCAGACCTCATGGGGTCTGATCCAGACCGCTGGGCCCCCTGCGCTCCACTCAGAACACGTCTGTTTGGTCTTGAATGTAAAATGTTTCGTCTCTCGTTTACTCTCAGGTTCGTAGTCGGGCTGATGAATTCGTCGCTGCTCCGTGCATCCCTGGAGGAGTCCTCGTCAACATCGCCGACCTGATGCAGCGCTGGACCAACGATTACTTTGTGTCTGTGGTGAGTTCAGACGACTTTTTGCAGATTGACTCAGACCTTAGAGGAGCAGCTGGGACACAAAGAAGATGAAAGGAGTTCAGTTAGAGGAGGATTTGAATGTCAACGCTCTTCTTCACTGTTTCTGCTCTTTAGCGGCACAGAGTTCTGCTGCCCCCTCCTGGAGACACCCGCACACGTCAGTCCATGGCCTTCTTCGTCCATCCAGACGACGAGGCTCTGATCACCTGCTACAAAAACCCGGAGAAATACCCTCCAGTGACGGCAGGCGATTATCTTATGGAGCGCTTCAGAAACTCCTACGGGCATGAATGAGTCTGTTCTCCTGTTGATTTCACAGTTTGAGGTCCACTGTTTTTGGTTTTACCTACGAAGGTTTATTAGTTGTGTGGTTGGAAGATTCGGCACTCTAAAAAGATCATTTAAAATCAGCCCTAACTTTACCGTCGCTGGCAGGTGAGGGGAGTACTTACATGTAACGAAGGCGCCTGTCAGCTGGTGAGGCAGGATGAGATCATTCCCCCCTGAAGCTGAGGAAGAGGTGAGGACACGAACGACTCCATGAGGTCCAGATTGTTGAGGCTCAACCAATGAGTTTGAGCATGTCCAGAACTGCAGCAGTTGTGGGGTGTCCTGGTCTGTGGTGGTCCGTACCGAACCAAGGAAGGAGAAGTGGTGAACCTGTGATGTGGTAAAGGCTCCCTGAAGCCTGAGACCAGCAGGTGGAGACCAGCAGGTGGAGACCAGCAGGTGGAGACCAGCAGGTGGAGACCAGCAGGTGGAGACCAGCAGGTGGAGACCTGGCTCATGGCTGCAGGCCCCGGCTGAGCACCTCTGCAGGATGAAGGAAATTTAAGAGTCCACAGGTTGTTGAATCCAACCTGATAAAAGTCACTGAAAAACACTTAAAAATCGAAGTCTGGTGACTTCAGATCCAGACCAGGATTATTGGTTTCATATTCGCTCCTCCTTTGGGCCCAAGTTGATCTGCTGCAGCAGTCTCAGATTTTTTAATTGTTGTATTTTGGAGGGTGTTTGGAGCTTTTTACAGGAACAGAAAAGGGTTTGAAGAAAAAAAAAAAAAAAAAAACTACTCATCACATTCCAAAAAACTGATGTTTACTTTGAACTGCCTCTGTGACATCACTCATCTGCTTCTGATGCCGAGTTCTGAAGGTGACGACAGCAGGAATGGAGGCGGAGCTTCCTCACTCACAGCGAGGGCTGCAACTCACCATTATTTTCACGATCGATGAATCGATCAGTTTGGTCCATAAAATGGTGAAAAATGTTGATGTTTATTGGAGTCAAAGGTATTCAGGACCGTCACAGAGAATCAAAGAAACTGGAACATCTATGGAGCTTACTTGAAATGATTTAATCGATTATCAAAACACTTGACGATTGATCAAGTAATCGATTAATTCTTGCAGCTTAGAAGACATTAAGATCATGAGTTCGTCCAATCACAGGAGCAGCTCCTTTGATTGACAGGTCTGAGGCCCTGTGGCTGTCAGTGAGGAGATTTAAAGCCCGCAGCTCCTGTTTGGCCCCTGCTGATGAACGGCTTCAGCATTTATTCACTTACATGTCGCGTTACGACGGCTTTAAACGTCGAATGTTTCTCTTCTCCCGGAGGAGGATTTCATTTGAACCCCTTTCTGCTCCTTTTGTCTGAATTCTGAGGAAAAAAGTCAAAATTTATTTAAAAAAAAAATGAGAAAAGACATTTTCATGGTACGCCTTCGACCCTTAATTTGGACGTTATTTGCATTTTTGCCGTATTTACGCCCAGACGCTAAGGACGCAGTGACCCCGCCTGTTGAATAACGCTCATATTAACCAAGTACTAACTGCATGACATTAACCAGCAGCAGATGATTCATAGAATCCAGTCTCAGCTTAATCACATCTACATTTATTCACATCCCGTCTGCTCAGCATTAAACGCAGCATTAAACTCAAACGCCAGCTCGCAGCTTTCTTCTTCTTCTATCCTTCAAAAATGACAGTGATGTTCTTGTTTAGTGTGTTTTCTCCTGTTTGTTGTTGAATTGTTGTAATTTTTTCGCCAGTCTGGAAAAGGACTGTGATGGTTTTTAAAGCCTGGTGGGGTTTTTCATGCTCATCTTTCTGCCTCTCGCGCTGCTTCTCCTGCTTTTCTTCAGCTGTTTCAAAGTTTGCTTTAAAAAGAAACTTGAAGGTTAATTTTTTGTTAAGTTTGAATTCTGATGGAAACTTTTGATGGAACTTGATTTTGTATTTAGATTTTTGTTTAATAAAAATAAAAATCCACACACACACCTGCGAGCTCATTCACTTTATTATCCACATTCAAACTTTGCACCAGTTTCATTAAATCAGGAAATGAACAGAAATTTGGCCTCATTTTGAAAGAGAAACAAATGAAATCACAAGAACTTTCTGTCCTTCATTTGGTTTATAAGACGTGTTTTTGTTTGTCATCCTGCAGTGAACACAAACACTTTATGATCCACACGACTGCTACACAAACAGGTTCAACGATATTAAATTAAACGTTAAATATATGTAACCTCGTCCGTAGAAGAATATTCTCTTCAATCAGTTCATCCAGAGGAGACGACGACGACGGCGCTGGAATAACTTCATGAAACTTCATTTGTTGGCATCACTTTGTATAAAAAATAGAGAAATTTAACTTTAAAACAAAAAGATTCAGTGTGAAGACGTGTTTGCAGTCTGTGCTCCTTCTACAAACAAACGAGTTAAATAAAGGTTTGATGCTTTCCATGACAAATTTTAGACAATTTGATGAACAACGTGTCATTAAAACTTAATATTAAAACATGGAAACTGGCAAATAACAAACAACCTGAAAGCCAGAGAAGTTTGGACTTTGTGTAAAAAAAAAATAAAAAACAACAATGATTTGTAAATCCTGTTTAACCTAAATTCAACTGAAAACACAACAAAGACAAGATATTTCCTCTTCAAACTGATAAACTTTAAATGGGGCCAGGTTCACCACTTTGTGAACAAGTGCGTGAGCAAATAGTCCAACAGTTTAGAAGAAGCAAAGCCGTGTTTTTCAGGGACGTCCCTGCTTATTTCGCAAGACAATGTCAAGACACATTCTGCACCTGTTACAAAAGCGTGGCTCCGTAGTAAAAGAGTGCAGGTACTAGACTGACCTGCCTGCAGTCCAGACCTGTCTCCCATTGAAAATGTATGGAGCATTATGAAGCACAAAATACAACAACAGAGACCCCGGACTGTTGATCAACTGAAGTTCATCAATCAAGAATGGTAAAGAATTCCACCTGAAAAGCTTCAACAATTAGTGAATATATAGAAAAAACAATAAAGTTTATCAGTTTGAAGAATGAATATATCGTCTTTGTCGTGTGTTCAGTTGAATTTAGGTTAAACAGGATTTCGTAATCATTCTATTCTGTTTTTATTGTTGTACACAACGTCCAAACTTCACTGCAGTTGGGGGGTTGTAAGTCCTGCCTCCTCCTCCATGAGGCAGCAGTGTTTGAGCTCCTTTCACAGGATAAATAAATATAAATCAAAGTCTGACTTCTAACAGAAACTCCAGTGTGTCTACTCATCAAAACATTTACTTTTCAGGCCCAAATCCTGCCCTGTTTACCACAAAGGACTACCCACACAGCACAAAGTCCACCAGGGTTCAAAGATCAAAATAATAATAAAAAAAAAAAAAAAAAAAAAACGATGAGAGCAGCGCCGCAGCTCAGCCTGTGAGGCGCTGCGTGTGACAGACGCTGGTTTTAATCTGAAGCCTGAAAACATCTTGGAATGTGCTTCAGATGAAAAAACAAGATTTAAAGTCAGCACAAGTCAAACACACACATTCACACACTCACAGCCGCTCACACGGCACACAGAGGGTTAACGGGTCCTGCTAAGAGTGGCTTTGGACGGGAACTTCCTGCACCGGTTGGCTGAGACCTGGAGCACGATCAGCTTCAGCCACAGGAGCCCCGGACTCTGAAACACAGAGTCACACCTGTCAGGTTCACCAAGCTCAACCTGCTCGTTCCATCATCACAGACTGATGACACCAAAGATCACCTGTCCCTCAGGCGTCTCACCTGTCCCTCAGAGGTCTCACCTGTCCCTCAAGAGTCTCACCTGTCCCTCAGCTGTCTCACCTGTCCCTCAAGAGTCTCACCTGTCCCTCAAGAGTCTCACCTGTCCCTCAGGTGTCTCACCTGTCCCTCAGAGGTCTCACCTGTCCCTCAGGCGTCTCACCTGTCCCTCAGGCGTCTCACCTGTCTCTCAGGCGTCTCACCTGTCCCTCAGCTGTCTCACCTGTCCCTCAGGTGTCTCACCTGTCTCTCAGGCGTCTCACCTGTCCCTCAGCTGTCTCACCTGTCCCTCAGGTGTCTCTTCATCCCAGATGATCAGTGGTCAGTTCTCTGCAGTGTTACCTGCTGCGTAAACATCAACAAACTCTGCTTCAGACCAAGAACATGTTCTCCATTAGGGGGCGATATGGGACAAATATGTCAGCAGGTTTTTATGGCAGGATCAGGATCTGGATTTGATCAGGATCTGGATTTGATCATAATCTGGATTTGATCATGATCTGGATTTGATCAGGACTGGTTTTCAGATTCAGACGATTCTGACCTCAAACAAAGCAGAAGGAAAGGAAGGAAGTAAAAATGGAATTAAGAAAGGAGGAATATTGGGAAGGCAGGAAGGAAGGAAAGACGAGAGGAAGGAAGAAGGAAAAGAGAAAGGAAGGGAGGAATAAAAGAAAGAAAGAAAGAAAGTTTCTGACTTTAATCTGGTTTGTTTCCTAATTTTAATCTGGTTTGTTTCCTAAATTTAATCTGGTCTGTATCCTGACTTTAATCTGGTCTGTTTCCTGACTTTAATCTGGTCTGTTTCCTGACTTTAATCTGGTCTGTTTCCTGACTTTAATCTGGTCTGTTTCCTTACTTTAATCTGGTCTGTATCCTGACTTTAATCTGGTCTTTTTCCTAACTTTAATCTGATCTGTTTCCTGACTTTAATCTGGTCTGTTTCCTGACTTTAATCTGGTCTGTTTCCTTACTTTAATCTGGTCTGTTTCCTGACTTTAATCTGGTCCGTTTCCTAACTTTAATCTGGTCTGTTTCCTAACTTTAATCTGGTCTGTTTCCTGACTTTAATCTGGTCTGTTTCCTAACTTTAATCTGGTCTGTTTCCTAACTTTAATCTGGTCTGTTTCCTGACTTTAATCCGGTCTGTATCCTGACTTTAATCTGGTCTGTTTCCTAACTTTAATCTGGTCTGTTTCCTAACTTTAATCTGGTCTGTTTCCTAACTTTAATCTGGTCTGTTTCCTAACTTTAATCTGGTCTGTTTCCTGACTTTAATCTGGTCTGTTTCCCAACTTTAATCTGGTCTGTTTCCTGACTTTAATCCAGTCTGTTTCCTAACTTTAATCTGGTCTGTTTCCTAACTTTAATCCAGTCTGTTTCCTAACTTTAATCTGGTCTGTATCCTGACTTTAATCTGGTCTGTTTCCTAACTTTAATCTGATCTGTATCCTAACTTTAATCTGGTCTGTTTCCTAACTTTAATCTGATCTGTATCCTAACTTTAATCTGGTCTGTATCCTAACTTTAATCTGGTCTGTTTCCTGACTTTAATCTGGTCTGTTTCCTGACTTTAATCTGGTCTGTTTCCTAACTCTAATCTGGTCTGTTTCCTAACTTTAATCTGGTCTGTTCGCTGACTTTAATCTGCTCTGTATCCTAACTTTAATCTGATCTGTTTCCTGATATTAATCTGGTCTGTTCGCTGACTTTAATCTGGTCTGTTTCGTAACTCTAATCTGGTCTGTTTCCTAACTTAAATCTGGTCTGTTCACTGACTTTAATCTGGTCTGTATCCTAACTTTAATCTGATCTGTTTCCTGACATTAATCTGGTCTGTTTCCCAATTTTAATCTGGTCTGTTTCCTAGCTTTAATCTGGTCTGTTTCCTAATTTTAATCTGGTCTGTTTCCTAACTTTAATCTGGTCTGTTTCCTGATTTTAATCTGGTCTCTTTCCTAACTTTAATCTGATCTGTTTCCTGAATTGAAGCACCTGTCCCTCAGGCGTCTCACCTGTCCCTCAGGTGTCTCACCTGTCCCTCAAGAGTCTCACCTGTCCCTCAGCTGTCTCACCTGTCCCTCAAGAGTCTCACCTGTCCCTCAAGAGTCTCACCTGTCCCTCAGGTGTCTCACCTGTCCCTCAGAGGTCTCACCTGTCCCTCAGGCGTCTCACCTGTCCCTCAGGCGTCTCACCTGTCTCTCAGGCGTCTCACCTGTCCCTCAGCTGTCTCACCTGTCCCTCAGGTGTCTCACCTGTCTCTCAGGCGTCTCACCTGTCCCTCAGCTGTCTCACCTGTCCCTCAGGTGTCTCTTCATCCCAGATGATCAGTGGTCAGTTCTCTGCAGTGTTACCTGCTGCGTAAACATCAACAAACTCTGCTTCAGACCAAGAACATGTTCTCCATTAGGGGGCGATATGGGACAAATATGTCAGCAGGTTTTTATGGCAGGATCAGGATCTGGATTTGATCAGGATCTGGATTTGATCATAATCTGGATTTGATCATGATCTGGATTTGATCAGGACTGGTTTTCAGATTCAGACGATTCTGACCTCAAACAAAGCAGAAGGAAAGGAAGGAAGTAAAAATGGAATTAAGAAAGGAGGAATATTGGGAAGGCAGGAAGGAAGGAAAGACGAGAGGAAGGAAGAAGGAAAAGAGAAAGGAAGGGAGGAATAAAAGAAAGAAAGAAAGAAAGTTTCTGACTTTAATCTGGTTTGTTTCCTAATTTTAATCTGGTTTGTTTCCTAAATTTAATCTGGTCTGTATCCTGACTTTAATCTGGTCTGTTTCCTGACTTTAATCTGGTCTGTTTCCTGACTTTAATCTGGTCTGTTTCCTGACTTTAATCTGGTCTGTTTCCTTACTTTAATCTGGTCTGTATCCTGACTTTAATCTGGTCTGTTTCCTAACTTTAATCTGATCTGTTTCCTGACTTTAATCTGGTCTGTTTCCTGACTTTAATCTGGTCTGTTTCCTTACTTTAATCTGGTCTGTTTCCTGACTTTAATCTGGTCCGTTTCCTAACTTTAATCTGGTCTGTTTCCTAACTTTAATCTGGTCTGTTTCCTGACTTTAATCTGGTCTGTTTCCTAACTTTAATCTGGTCTGTTTCCTAACTTTAATCTGGTCTGTTTCCTGACTTTAATCCGGTCTGTATCCTGTCTTTAATCTGGTCTGTTTCCTAACTTTAATCTGGTCTGTTTCCTAACTTTAATCTGGTCTGTTTCCTAACTTTAATCTGGTCTGTTTCCTAACTTTAATCTGGTCTGTTTCCTGACTTTAATCTGGTCTGTTTCCCAACTTTAATCTGGTCTGTTTCCTGACTTTAATCCAGTCTGTTTCCTAACTTTAATCTGGTCTGTTTCCTAACTTTAATCCAGTCTGTTTCCTAACTTTAATCTGGTCTGTATCCTTACTTTAATCTGGTCTGTTTCCTAACTTTAATCTGATCTGTATCCTAACTTAAATCTGGTCTGTTCACTGACTTTAATCTGGTCTGTATCCTAACTTTAATCTGATCTGTTTCCTGACATTAATCTGGTCTGTTTCCCAATTTTAATCTGGTCTGTTTCCTAGCTTTAATCTGGTCTGTTTCCTAATTTTAATCTGGTCTGTTTCCTTACTTTAATCTGGTCTGTTTCCTGATTTTAATCTGGTCTGTTCGCTGACTTTAATCTGGTCTGTTTCCCAACTTTAATCTGATCTGTTTTCTAACTTTAATCTGGTCCGTTTCCTGACTTTAATCTGGTCCGTTTCCTCTGATGTGTGTTTTGAACTCTCTCATGTCTTCGTCCTGATTAATCCGTTCATGTAAAGTCGTCAGCTGTCAGAGTTGTTGAGTTTCTGCAGAGTGTTTGGATCTTTAGCTTCGTACAGGTGGACTCTGACCTGTCAGGACTGTCAGTTTATTCTTTGGTTTGTGACGTTAACAGAAAGTTTAATCCCCTGAAATACTCACTGTTGATTTCCGCCTTCATGTTTTGGGCCTTGGTCCTCTCCATGTGTTCCACCGCCTGAGGAGAGAAAGGAGGAGGATGTGAAACCTTCATCGTGGACGAAGGAAGAAGGAACTCCAGACGTCATCGTCAGATGGTTTGATTCACCTGCTGCAGGCTGACTCTCTGAGCGTTGAGCTCTTCCTGTTTCCTCTCCAGCTCCTCTCTCTGCCTCTGCAGCTCCATCGTCTTTATCTTTATGTCCTTCTCCTCGTTGACCAAATGCCGCTCGAACTCCAGCATCTCCTCCTCGGTGTACAGAGGGTTCTGATCTAGAGTCTGAGGAGGCGGCGTTCGTCAGATGATGATGACAGGATGGCGGTGAAACATACCTGAGTGTTTCTAAACGTAAGCAGCCCACAGAGGAACTGAGGCTCTTGGGAGAGCTGTGAAGGATTGACTTCATCTGTAAAAACAAACCTCCGATCTGTCAGATCTGTCTCACCTCCCACTCCTCCTTCTCTGTGAACTCCTCCTTCTGGGTGGCCGCCATGAACTCACTCAGGGACACCAGCCTGTCTTTGTTGGAATCCACCTGAACATCCACACACAAAGCTGCTTTGATTCACTCATCATGAAAGGCTTGAGACCATCAATAATCAGACCCATCGTCAGACTGTGGGATCGTCTCTGATTTGTTGTCATGGGAACCTCTGAACGGGTCACGTGATCTTGTCGCTCACCTCGCTCATGACGTGCTCTCTCATCCGCAGCCGCTCTTCTTCCATCTCCACCATGTCGTCTTCTTCGTTTTCAGGGTTGTACACTTTCTCCAGCTTTAACACAAATAAAGACACGATTTCATCACTGATGCGAGACGGTATCTTTAAAGAGAGGGTGTTCAGCTGTCTTAGATCTTAAACATTGAGCTAAAGTACCAACGCTGGATGTTCAGACTGAGCGTGTGCAGGTTTTCAAACCTCTACATAAAGATACAAAGATCTCCTAACTGGCCAATCAGAGAGAAGGGGGTTGTTGGAATGGGGAGTCTTAAAGAGACAGCATCTTAAACTTAGCGTTTCAGACAGAACAAAGACTAAAAACCCTAAAATAAAAAAAATCAGAATAACTCTGAAAAATGATTTTTTACATAAATACCTCTTTGGTGAAGAGAGCTTCAAGCTCGCTCTCGTCCAAGAAGCCGTCTCCGTTGTTGTCTGCAACACAAACCAGGACAGACTTTCAGCAGTCCACGTCTCCCTCAGGTGTTTTAACTCTTTAGATGCTGTCCGGTTTCACTCACTCACCGTGCATCCTGAAGAACGTCTTTGGATCAAAGTCCTCAGGGTCCAAACCGTCCGCGTCCTGCCACACCTCCTTCAGCTGGTCTTCACTGCCCTGCACACACACACACACACACACACAGGTTTTGGTTCTCCGTCAGTCCTGCAGTTTCAGCTCTACAGACGCTGTGATCTGTGTCTGCAGGACTCTCACAGGGTGGTGGACTTTGGGATGGTCGGCGTGCTTCTTTCTCATCTCCTCGTAGAGCTGCTCCTCCTTCTTGCGGTCCTCCTCGCTCATGGCCCTCAGGCGTTCCCTCCTCTCGTGCTCCTTCATCATCTCGTAGTTCTTGAAGTTATCGTGGCGAGTCTTGTCAAAGTTCTCCAGGTCGCTGGTCGCCTGCGCACGAAAAATAAAACCAGTTATCCAACATTTTAAAGTGACGGATACGCCCGGAGATCAAACACAGGTGTGACCGTCTCCAGGTAAACGGGTGAACAGGTGAATTAAAACAGGCCGTTAGCTGAGACTATTCGAGGTCGCTTAGAAAGTCCTCACAGGGTCTCTGAGAGGCAGGATGAGACTGATCAGCAAAGAGGTGCGATGCACCGCTTTGTCCACCAGGGGCGCCAAATCAACAGTTTCCTCCTGAGCGCTGCAGGCCGTGTGTGGACATGTTTCGTCCACTTCCTCTCCTTTTAACCCTTTAACTTTCACTTCCTCAATGCACCAGATATGAAGTCTATTTAACCCTTTAACGTTCATCCAAGAAAAAAAGAGCTATTTCAAGTTGTGGTTTTACTCCCTTCAACACATTTTCAATGAGAGATGACGACTCAAAAAAAAGCTGAGCAGCAAATCAAAGGGATGTTTATCTCTGCCGAGCAGCCCCGAGCTGAAAACAGTCATTAATGATCAGAAACCAACAAACAGAGAGCGTTAAAGGAGGGTTTGAATGCTCACAGCTGACTTCCTCATCGTGTTTCCTTCATTAACAGGAAACACTGACGCCTCTGCAGCTTAAAGCTGCTAAATGTGCTCAGAGATGTTAAATATGCAATTTCCTCCCAACTCATGATGTGAGAGGGAGACGTCCAGAGACACGGCTCCCTCTGCAGCGCTGATACGAAGCAGGACCTGTTTTTCTCCTAATCATTTCACAACCGAACAGCTTCATTTTTCATGCATCATTTTCGTCCTTTAACATCTTAAAATGAAGTCTGATAAGTTTTCTGTGATAGAAATAAAACACAAAGAGCTGCAGAGTAAACACAGAAATACGTCCTCGTAGCTCCTCGCTCGTCTGTTTGCTTCGGCAAATTTGTTCAACGAGTCAAAACTTTTCTCCTTTTTTTGATCCACGCACCGATTTGATGAGTCGGTCCAGGTCGTCCACTTCAAAGGTGCTTGGGTTCATGTGGTTGAGGTGCTCGAACTGTTTCAGCAGAGCCTGGTGGTCCACCTTCCAGCCTGCAGGAGGAGAGAGAACAGAGACGTAACACATGACGTAAACATGTGACAGGAAGCGCAGCTGCATCACACGGTTCATCCGTTCATCCAGTGTTTATATGTTTGTTCCTCATCTGACGACCCCACAGCACGCAGGCCTCGCACCTTTCCCGCCCTGGATGTCGTGTTTGGCTTTGATGAGCATCCGCAGACGGTTTATCTCCTCCCGCTTCAGCTCGTCCAGCTTGGTACGGAAGCTGTGGTGGACAAAGTCCAGCTCTTTGGAGAGCTTCCCGTTCTGCAGGAGGAGAGTCAGCACAGCACGGGTCAAATGAAAGCTTCACGTTCATCTTCAGCCTGTTCAGGCAGTGAGTGAGGACGCACCTTGATGTCCTCCATGTTGGCAGTCTTCAGCTTTTCTTTAAAGTGAGGGTCTTTCTCCAGGAACTCGATGACTTCTCTGAGGTAGCGGTCGTAGTGCAGCCCAGTTTCCTGAAGCACAAACACGTTTATGCTGTGTATTAAAAAAAAACAAAAGGTTCTACAAAGAAAATTAAACATTTTGTTTCTGTTTGCAACAAAACCTGTTTCCACACACTGAGCACACTCCGCTCTCACCAGAGGGGACGGAAAATCTTCCTCTATTGACGTGTTTTTAATCATGCAGAGAGAGAAGAACCCCTCAGTGTTCTTTATGCTCATGTTTTTAAATGTAAAATGACAGACATGGAGGCAGGTTTCAGCTGCTGGAACACTTCATCACCTGCTGTGACTCATCGATGGCTCCGTGTTAATTCATCATGTCTGTGTTTCTCTGTAACTTTGTGTGTTTGCTGCTGCCGGTCTTGACCAGGTCTCCCTTGAAAAAGAGGTTTTTAATCTCAGTGGGACTAACCCGGTTAAAAAAAAGGTGAAATAAATACAAATAAATCTGCTCAGCCGTCATTAAACGTTCTTTTTTCCTTCAGATATTTTTCTTTTCTTAAATTTATCCACGCTTGGCCCACCTGGGGTTGAAAAAGTCGATAAACGCACGGCTGTTGTGACGATACGCAAAAATCCACCAGCAGGCGTCCGCCAGCTTCAGCCAATTGTGACGCATTTTTTAGCATATTTTCCTTTAAAGTTTGTTTTTTTCTGTTACTTTATTTTATACAGACGCACTCTGGGCTGCATGCTCGTATTTATAAAAGGTGTTATATAAATAACTGAAACATTAAAAGTCTATTTTTCTCTCTCTGGTTGTTTCAGAAAACCTTTATTTCAGCCTCTGTCTGAATCACTTTGTTTTAGCTACCGTCTCTTTAAGGCTCCCTGCTCCACAAACCCCCTTCACCCTGATTGGTCAACCCTCTGGGGGCGTGTCAGGGGTGGGTTTATGGGCAGATCTTGGTGTTTAAGGCCCGTCCCTTTAACATGTTTTGAGATTAGTTTTAGAATCAGTTTATTGACAGATTCAGGGAGGTTTGAAACTCTTTAAATCTGTGTATCCATCATGGGAAAGCAGAATACCCTCTCTTTAAACATTCACGACAAACTTCTTTGTGCATCTTGTGAATGCAACACATCATTTCCTCTGTGGTTGCTTCACTCGATTTAATGCACATAAATCACACTTCCTGTCAGCCCTTCACCCAGAGGCTCCTGAACTTCAAACCAGTCTAGCTGGCCTCATAACTGAGGCACACTCACGATATAACACCTGAAACTTCTGTCTGCATGTTATGTTCCTGTCCTGATCCCACTCACGGCGCTCCGTGGAGGCTCCAGCTCCTCCTTCTCCGGTTTGTCGCCGCTCTTGTCCACGCTGATCGGCACTGACTGGATGCACAGCCACAAACTCAGCAGCACCAGCCCGCACTGGGCCAAAGCTTTACCTCTCTGCATCTGGATGGAGAGGTCAGAGGAAGACAAGAGAACAGGGCTCAGTGTGACGTCATCAAAAAATGCTCTGAAAATTATCATATTAATTATATAAAAATTAAAGTCACTTTTTCCAAGTTATCTAAACTAACATTTTTACAACAGCTTTGTACAGACATTAAATCTGCATCTCTTTCCTTATCTCTGCCTGGGGGGAGAGGAACTATTCGATTAATCAATAATTCGGTTATTCAAACAGTGAGCAGTAACTCCTCCTGTGAAGCTGCCCTCATTTTTAGCTGTGAATTAAAGGTACATGACAGAATTTAATCTAGAGATGAATCTTACCTCAGCGTGAGGTAAATAAAGAGCTGTAACTTCATAACAAGCCTCTGTTAGCATGCTACAGGTGTGATTCACATCGAACAGACGGTTCAGTGAGGAGGCTCAGCACAGGTGGAAGCTAATTCATCACCCCACAGAGGCAGAAAGCGAGTAAACAAGCCCTAAAAGCCGTTAGATAAGACTCACCGTGAGCTCTGTCTCCTCCTGTCCTCCTCTCTTCACTCTTTATCAGCCGTGCGGTTTGTTTTCCCTCCACCTGTCCGAGCTCCCAGCTAACGGAGCGTGTTTATAGCTCCCATCGCCTCGCTCCGAGCCCCCTCCTACGGCTGCAACCTCCAGGACAAAAAAAAAAAAAAAAAAGAAGATTGTGTTCACCATGGTAACGCCCCGCCCACCGCCGCTCTGATTGGCTGGGAAAGTATACTTTCTTTTGCAAAACAGTCGCGTTGAGAGCTGATTGGTTCGCGTCACCTGTCAATCAAAGTGTATAAACTGTCAGCCCGGGGCTTAAGGTGCGTTGATCCAAACTGTACGTGGCGTTTAACCCCCCCACCCTCACCCCCACCCCCCACGAGGGCGGAGTCACAGTTTGATGTAAGAAACAGGCAGACAATAATAATAAAACTGTTAACAAAGCAGCAAACATAATAAAAAACAGTTTGCAATGTCTAATTTCCCTTATCCTGTGCTTCTTTCTTATTTTACTGTTAACTTATGAAGTGTTTTTAAACTGTTTCATTCAGTACTTTCTGTCACTACTATAATATTCTTACTTCATTAATAAATTGAATTAAATTCATTAACATTCTGACTGTTTTTGAAGAACATGCTTTGAATATTAGTGTGACTATTCAGAAAACACACGAAGATATGATATAATTATATGATTAGAATAGAATAGAATAGAATAGAATAGAACAGAATAGACTCTATTAATTTCTAAAGGGAAATTCAGGCGGAATTACTTAGATTGTTTGTCTCATCTGTGATTAGACTTATTTAAATAAATACACTAAATCTTTCTTTAAAAACAGTTTATTTTTCTATATTCAAGTGATATTTTTAATGATAGGATGGAAAAATCTCGTTTGTTGTATTGTCTAAATACACACACAAAGACATGAAAAAGAACAAGTGACAAGTCCCATATTTCTTTAAGCTGTCGGCTGAGATGTTTTCTTCTCCACAAACTCAAACTGTCAGTATTAACTAAAATCAAGACTTCTTGGTTAATCTTATAAACAGGACGCTGATGAAACTCCTCAGAGTCTGGTGCAACTTTTTCAAAACATTGAAGAAGACTTGAAGATGTGACATGTGAGCTGAATGGAGAGATACTGTAGTTAAAGTAAAAGACTTATTTAATAAAGGGATACATCTGTATCAGGGATGGTATATGCATTTCAGAGAGGGAAGTGACACAGGCCTCCTTTAAACTCTGATTGGTCATTGCAAACCTTGGTTACTACTGTCTGTTTACAGTGTTGAAAAATGGAGCAAATGCAGAAGAAAATAAGGTTGATAGTTTCTGCATTACAAAGCCCAATGTACAGTAAAAAAGAGACAAGTCCGGAGCCTTCTGAACCACGCTCAGTTTTCATATGTTCCTCATTTATTTATCCCAATTCATTAACTCCTATTTTTTTGTCACACTGGTGTTTTAGAAAGAACCTCAAACACCAAGGTCTGCCCACAGCTCCGCCTCTGACAGACCTCCTCTGGAGGCCAATCAGAGTAAAGGGGGTTTGTGGAGTGGAAAGACTTAAAGAGACAGCAGCTCAAGTGCAGGGTTTCAGACAGAGGCTGAAATAAGGCTTTTCTAAAACACTACGGGGGAGAAAAATAGAGATTTTGTGGACTGTAAATCATGGAAACCTAGAGACAGCATAAAGGATAAAAAAAAATAACAATACTCCTGCTTTGAGATCCTTTTGTTTTACCATTTAAGATTGGAATAAGTTGAGGAAACTGATGCTATAAAAGGAAGAAGACCACTTAATAAGTGTTTTTGGTGGTTTGTTTTGCTATGATTCTTATTTTTTATTGTTTCCTGGTTGAAATTTTTTTTTTTTTAATATCTGATATCCCAGTATTTGCAACAATCCTAAAAAAAAAAAAATAAAATAAAAAAAAAACACCCAGTACTTTTAGAATTCATATGCTTGCACTTCCCGTGTTTGTCCACATGATGTCGCTGCTGCCCCTCTTTAACCTGCTGCACAGCGCGAGCCGAGCAGAGCCATCGAACCAGATCTTCAAGCAGCCTTCCTCCACAGGAACTGACGTCCCCTCACTGCAAGTGGATGGAAAAAAAAATGCAGCTGCAGGAAAAATGGCTCCAAACACCGCACCGCTGAAAGGTAAGAAACTAATCTTTTGTCCTGTAAATGTTGGCGAGTTAAACTTTTGTCTTGTCGTTCCCTGAAATCTGAGCTCGCGGCTGCGTAGTGAAGAGCCGTTAGCGAGCAGCGGAGCTGCGTTTCTTCTTGTTGTTGGCAGGACCGAAGCGGTTAGTAGTCTTGGTACTTTTTGAAAGACTAAATCAGTGTCTTTAAAAGTCTCACAGACATGGAAGTGTCTGTCCCGAGGCTCGGTTCAGTCGTTTTGTGTTTCCGTGGTGTACATATTCGCCTCTTTGTGCGCCGTGTTGTTTGGTTTAGCGGCTAACAAACTTAGCATCCAACAAAGTCGAAAGTTAAAGTTCACACCGCTCCAGAAGTATCCAGAAGTGACACTTGAGTTTCCTATCAGGGGTTCCAGCCTGGAATACTTTCATATCATGTGTTCACCTTCAAACAGAGAACAATTAACTCCTTATTGTGTTTGTATGTTGCGAGTTTTTCTCTCCCTCACAACAAACTGACGTTTCACAACGCATCACCTGGTGTCAGGTGAGCATCAGCCGACAGGTTTGCTCCTGAAGTGAGCTCCTGGAGGTGTGTACAGGTAATTATATAAGACATTTACATTTGAAAGCCTTGCCTGTGAGGGAAGGAGTTTTTCTGCTGCGTTGTGTAACTAAATATCATCTACCTGTGAGTCACGTGTCTTTAATACGCCCTGAAATGTTACCTGGTGATACAGCACTCAAGTGCTCACCTGGGATCAAGAGAAACACTTGTTCTTTGGAGAACGTGGCTGAAAAGTTGAGCTTTTCCTTCATGGAAAGTCAAATAAACAACAAACTACCTGAGTAAGTCTCCAGGTGTAGGTGTGCTGACAGAGAGGAGAGGTGCAGCTGCTTGTGAGCGCATGTTTTCAGCTGTCGCAGTAATAAATGAGCAGAGAAAAGGATAGCACGTGAGTTTTGCCACTTTGCACATGCAAACACTGCAAATAAGTAATATTTTCCTCTTATTTATCTTAATATCATCTTTAATCATGAAATAGTTGAAAGAGATTTGTTAAAAAAAATCTGTAGTATTGTTTGTAAGTGTCTTGTTTTAACCAACATGCAGGATATTCTAAGTACCCTGAGAGCAGAGAGGAGGAAACCAGAATCTTTACATGAAAGCAGCTGAAATCTTATTATTTCACCCCAAAATAATTCCTGAATCATTGATTTGTTCACTGAAAAAGGAGGGTAGTGTGCTGTAAAATCAATAATTTACTAATCGAATGTTAGAAGGTTTATTGGTTGTTAAATCACATATCTGTGAATCATTAGTTTTGAGCTTCATACAGTATTTCAGCCGTGTAAATGCTCTGTTATGGTTATGGTTTCTTAACCCATGTTTGGAACAGGTGAGAGGATTTAAACTAAATTCCTTTGGTCATGCATCAGCCAATAGATGAAGCTCATGGATCTGTAAACTTGACCTGGTTACTGATTTCCTTTTTAAAGAGAAGATGCTGGACTCCCTGGACTCTGCTGCAGAGTTTATTGTCAACACCTTTCACAGCTGTTAGAGGTAAACAGGTTCAGTCGCTCCAGGTGTCGTGCTCTGAGATTCATTCCCACACTGTTGAGCACATTAACGTGTTTAACAGGTAAATCTAATCAGCCTGATGCTGCCGTAAAGCATGTAATAAATTAAGATAAACACTGTTCTAAAAATAGCACCAGATGAGGTCATCACATAAGGAGGATGAGATTCATGACACGTTGTAGCTGTGGGCCTCAAACACCAAGGTCTGCTCATAGCCCCACCCTCTACAGGCTTCAAGAGGTCTGGCCAATCAGAAGACAGGAGGTTTGTCTTAAAGAGACAGCAGCTGAAATAAAGTATTTCAGACAGAGACTGAAATAAGTTTTTTTTTTTATTTAAAACACCATCTGAGCTGTAAATCATGTAAAGAAACTACGGGGGCACCAGAGGGACAGAATAGAGCTTAAAAGAAAGCACAACAGTCCAGCTTTAAAGTCTGATCCTTAAATAAACCATCCAAACATTGTTCAACGAGACTCGATGAACAATGAAAAAAAAGACCAAGATGTTTCATGTTTTAAAAACGTGATGGCCGACTCGTTGATGTGACGTCTTGAATAGGGTCGCTCCTGCAGGACCGTGGCTCTGCCATCCGTTACCGAGGTGCAGCTGAGTAAGGTTTGCAGTATTTGTCTTGGCTTCCTTTGGCTTTTTTCCCATAAGTGGATTTTTTCTTGTTCTTCACATGTCTCATGTTGCCATATATGGACTTCACACATATGATTATCTCAAGTCTGCATCTTGGCCGACTTTTTTCCAACTTTCTCCATCGTCAAAACAACTTACACAACCAACTGAGACCAATCTGCACCGCCTGAATGTGGAGTAAATATTCTGCGTCCTGTATTTATGCTTCATAGATTAGCTGGCATGAAGAATCAGGAAGTAGTTTCTGTGAAGCGTCTGGATCGGGAGGTCGGAGGTTATGGCGTCCTGGCTCTTCTCATTTGCTGTGTCCCAATTCAGGGGCTGCATCCTCCGAAGGACCCGTCCTCCGAAGGACCCGAAGGCCAGTCCTTCGGAGGATGGGTAGGCCCGTCCTCCGAAGGACGGGTAGGCCGTCACACCGTTGTTAAATGGGACAGTCCTATCCTTCGGATTATTTCCTGGTTGCGTCATGTCTCCGCCCTTATCCTTACGTCACGATTTCTGCTACCCAATTCATAATCCTAAACTTAGTTTTTATTCAATCAAAATGTTTAATTTAACATAATACTTATTTATGCCATATGCGAATGAATTACCAGCTTCACGTTTTTTAACTGAAAGTTAATATTTCCAATTCCCCTCAGAGGTGGCGTTAACTGATTATTCTCCGTCTTTTGACAGAATTTTTTGATCAATGATGGACAAATCTGAAGGTCATTAGTAACCCCCTCAGTGATTCAGTCCACTTCAACTGCCACACAGTCATTCATTAATCACATATCTCACCTGCAGCAGACCCCCTGTACAGTTAGTGGCGAGTGTGCATAATTAATGAGGTATGGTGTTGTCCTGTTTATGATCTCTCATTCTCTGACCTGCTGGCTTCACGGGACTGAAGCCGCCTCTCTTTTTACATTAAGACCAAATAAATGCTCCAGGATTTCCTCCCGGTGAGGCAGATTCTGGCAGGATCAGGAAACCCGTCTTCTCAAATAGTTTTGCCGACTGCTCATTGCTTCACTGGGTGAAATATTTCCAGACTTTAAAACGCGCGCTGAAGCAGCGCTGCTCATTCCAGGTGTAGCAGAACGGACTTCAGCCTCCAGAACAAAAAACAGCCGCCCAAAGTCAGCTGACTGAGGCAGAGACGCAAAACTTGATGCTGTGATCAGTGGTGCAACTACCCATTTTTGAGGGGTATGCAGACCAAACACAGGCGCCCCCCCCCCCCCCCCCCAAAAAAAAAAAAAAAAAAAAGTAAAGTACTAACCATAAGACTTTGATTCACATTTTTTTGCATATTGCAGCTGGTGAATAGCTCATTGAGAAACAAACAAGAATTCATAATAATAATCACATCTGCTTTTCTTTTTCTAACATTTGATAATCAATGGTGTAAAGACTTGAAAAAGCATAAAATCCCTACTTTAATTCATGACATCCGAAAAGTTTGTTCTCTGTAATGTTACCACTAAATTGTAACAAAATAAATGGACTTGTATGTAAAGGGAAGTGAAATAATTCTATTAGATCATGTCATAGTTGAGGTTTAAAAACAATCACTCAGGAAATTATGCTTATTCTTTATTTTTTTTTTTATATTGAAGTTAACATTTATTTTCTCTTTATCATTAGGCAATAAGACAAAACTATTACAACTATAATAAAACAAAACAATTATAACGTCCTCTACTTTAGTGCAACATTTCCCCCACTATAATTCTTCGTTATCCACACAATGGTATGAGGATATCTGAAAGCTGGACAATTACATCCTAGATTTGATATTTATTTCTCAAAGGGAGTTCACTTTCAATTTCTGCAACTACCATATCTGGACCTAGGAACAGGTGTAACCTCCAATTCACACATACAGCGTCGGCGCAGCGGTCCGTGAGCGCCGCGCACTGCGCTGTATTTCGCTGCCATTCAAGTCAATCAGTGCTTTCACACAGCCAGCGCCGCGGTCCGTCTCCGTTACCAACGACTGCTCGAGGCTGTACCGTTGCGAGTCTATTCTTGCTGGAGTACGCTGCAGAGACGCGTCAATGTCCGCAGAGCAGATCGTTCCAAACAGGAAATCACACGATAAACGATCAGAGTTTCCGGTCTTTTCAAAATAAAGCACCATGTTCAGACTGTCGATCGTAAAATTATCCTCGTGTATTAAAACTTCGACACTGGCACAGGGCCAGCAGTCATCAGCGGGTCAGACCCAGAGGAAATCTGACGCCATGGACGAGGAAAAGTTTATATTGGAGGCGGAAAACCAGATAATTATATACGATACAACACATCCTTTATATAAGGACACCAACAGAGACTGAAAGGGAAGGACTGAATTAATGAAGCTCTGGGAGGGCAGGTGAGTTTAACATACTAAATATCATGAAAGTAGTTGTCATGGGTGTGATTCCTGCAGGAACATGTGGTTCTCCTGTGATCTCGCGTATCCAGCTGCTATGAGTACGCTGAGCTGCGCTCCGCTCCTGAGACGGCGCTCACGGAGTATGTGTGAATCAGGGGTTACTCCAGCGCACGCTCCAGAGGGCGCGCCGCCTGCAGCATGCGCTGCCGGGGGTGGGGGTGAGAGGAGAGAGGGGGGTGAGGAAGAAGCGAAGGGGCGCCCGGCGTCCTATCAGACAGTCACTGACTTGACTGTTCTTGATCATACGATTGAACTGCCGTTCATTACAGTAAATACAAATTTAAAATAATTTCCTCTCCATCATTTTGGCGCCCCTTCTAGCGCGGCGCCCCTATGCGCCGCATATAGTGCATACCCCCTTTTTGCGCCACTGGCTGCGATCTCTCCTCTGCCGCTCTTTCGCTCAATGACCCGAGAAAAAAAAGTTTCACTTGCTATAAAGAGCGACTATTTTTCTTTACAAAGCGTCTGACAGCAGGGTATTATAATTTGTATTTTCTTTCTGCCCAATAAGCAATACATTTCCCTGCATAGTTAATGTTAAAGTTGTATTTGAGTTGCTTTTATGATGACATGCTAAAATATATAATAAATAATTAACATGTCCCGTTATCGATTTTTTAAATTGAGGGATCATTATTCATTATGACAACATTTTTAGCACCCCATCTGTCAAAATCACCGATAAGTAAAATATCTAGCTCAATGTGTGATTCGCTGTATCTGGCATTGGATGTTAAAATGAGTGAAAACCAGGTATAAACCCAATACTTACATTTAAAAGTAAAATTAACACCATCTAGTGTCACTATTGTGCAATTTCCCCCGTTCTTTTTCGGGACTGAGCAGCTGTGGGCAAAGGATCTTGGGATATGGAGGGCCGCGAAGGATAGTAGCGGTGCGTCCTCCAAAAAGAGGCAAAGGAGGACGCATTTGTGGGCCGCATTTGGAGGATCCTCCGAATCTGCTGCGAATTGGGACGGCCTTCGCGCAGCGTTGTGACGTAACTGGCCTTCAAATGCGTCCCACGAAGGATGCAGCCCCTGAATTGGGACACAGCAATTGTGTGCCCAATCGACGACACATGGATGAACTGCTCTGCTTTGATCATGTGACATTTCTGCAGAATCAAACCATCAGCTCCTGACCTGCAGGCGCTAAAACACCATGACCTCCGTGAAACCAGCACCAGGCTGGTGTGGTGGAAAACTTAATGAGTGCAGCAGCATCGTCGCTGCCAGCTGGTGTGAGCACAGCTGATAAGACAGTCTTGGTGCCATGGTGCTAACATAATGCTAACAGAGAGGGAGAAGGCGGGAGGAAGAAAAAGTTAGAGAGAGAGAGACCAGTCGGGCTGCTTAGCATGCCAAATTCCTCAGCTGCACAATAGTGCTAGGCTAGCCTGAGCCCCAGCACAGCCAGCCGTCTCCACCACAATGGGAGGGGAAGCTCAGGAGAGGCCGTGACGCCTGGGGAGGGAAGGAACTCACTCAACCCTGGGACTGTGATCGTTGGATGAATGGTTGCTTTGAGAAGGCGCTGTGTCATTTTAGGACCACAAAACACTCTTTGCTGTGATGTTTTTCTCAGGTTTTAGGTTGTTGTTGTTGTTTCCTTCAGATCAACTTTATTTAAATGTCACAGTGTGAAATAATCACTGAAAGGATTATCTTCACAGGTCTTATTTTGGGAAGAGTAACACATAACTTTAACCCTCAAGGTCACACTGGGTCTCAGTTGGTTTTGTCCAAAGAGTTCTTTGTTTTGGGGGAAAAATCAGGGATTTGGTTAGATTTGAAAAAAAAATAATATCTGTAGTTGCTGCTGACTTTTTTCCAGTCTACAACTCAGAAATCTAATTTATGAATATGCAGCAAGTGTAAAGGTAAGAAAACATCCTTAGAAACAGCTGAACACAGGATCAGAGACTAGCCAAACTGGTTCATGGTACGTGGCTAACATTAGCAGAGCTAGCACCTCCAGCCTTCACTTGTCTCTGGTTATTGTCCACATATCTGTTTTAGTTATTAATAGTGATAGACCGATATGCTTTTTCCAGGGCCGATACTGATACCGATTATTAGTGAAGGGAGGTCGATAACCGATATTTGCAGCCAATATTCATTTGCGGCAAAAGTGAATATATTGGCATCAAAATTTTGAATAATACAAACTCTGATACTTAACTTTATTTAAATGCCTTTCAGCACATTTATTTAATATTTTCCAGGCTCAGCAGCATGTCTTCTAAAGGTAAATAAAAATTTAAACAAATCTCCAGAGATAGAGTATTGACTGCAGAGAGAGGAGCAGCTGCATTACAGCCAAAATAACCCTGTTTTGAAGTGACCTATTATCGGCCGTTGTATTAAAGAAAAGGCTGATGCCGATATGGGTCAAAATGACAAATATATGCGCCGATAATCGGGCCCGGCCGATAATCGGGCCCGGCCGATAATCGGGCCCGGCCGATAATCGGGCCCGGCCGATAATCGGGCCCGGCCGATAATCGGGATAATTGATCTATCCCTAGTTATTTACTACACCATTTGAACCATGAGTCATAGCCTGCAGACATCTTTATTTCCATATGTCAGTTGTCCTTGTTTACATCGTGGTAGTAGAGAATTGTAGCCTGACTGCACTGCAAAAACTGAAATCCAACCGAGTGTTTCCGTCTGATTTGTACAGGACTTGGTCTTATTGACTTAACATGAGCCACATTCGCCTGGACGACGTCTTATTTCAAGATACTGAGAAACAAAAATGACTTTAAATTACGTTTAAAGAGTAAAAGAACAACTTGTTTAATTTCTTGAAGTAAGAATAATGTCTTAGTGTCTTGATTTTAATAACATGAATATATCTACACGCGTTTAGCATGAACATCCAGTGTTGTCACGTTGTATCCATGTAAACACTATGTTTTTGTTGCATTGTCTGGGTCGTTATAGATCCCTTTGCACGGCTGTTTTCTAAACTCTCGTGTCTGTGCGTGGTCGGTCGGGCTGCTGACTTGTTGAAATGATGAACATGAAGCCTCGCTAACAGAGGAGAGCTCTGTTTGAAGTAGGTGATCCATCTAAATAGCATCAACATCCCAGTTATGTGGACCACGCTGTGGTTATGTAACCTAATCGTCGCCCTTGGCCTCCTAAACTCCAGCTTCCAATTACAACGCCGTCAATACGTGACCCCCAGCAGCCAATCACTGAGCGGCCCAGGCCTGGTCACTGAAACACAGCCTGGATGAAGCTGACTGAACGTGATCAAACTAATGTTTGTGTTTCTGTTTTTCTTTCAGGTGTTTGAAGAAGTGCTGCGCGACCCTCCGGGCCTCACTGACTTAAAGGCTGACACACTCATGGCACCTCCCAGTTGACAGAATGGCCCAGATATCAAGCGGTAATGGGTTCAAGCTGGATGTCCCCCAGCAGAAGGGGGTTGTGGGTAAAGAGGAAGCCCTCCGCATGGAGGAAGAGGCTTTAGCGAAGCTGCAAAGGGAGAAGAGACACACTCTGCCAGCTTCAGCTCCCTCGCCTTCTCCTGCAGCCTCCTCATCCTTACCCAAACCAAAACCATCGAAGTCTACCACTACTGCTCCTCAACCATCACCCTCCACTCACAGACCAGAAAAGGACCTCATCGTCTTCCCAGAGACCAAGAAACAGGCCGAGCAGGACAAGTTCAGGGACATAGATGTGGAAAAACTGACCACTGAGGAGCTTGAAAAGCTCCTCCTGGATGAGAACTTTGGGGCCAACAGTCGGACGCCCCGGCCCTCTCTGCTGGGGTTCAACCTCAGCGCCTCCTACCCCGGGGGCCACGCCTGTAGTTCCTCCCCTTTCCAGAGCGGCCAGTGGACACCTGTGCTGCCCACCTCATCCAGCTCCAGCGTGTCCACTCCCACTCACCAGTCCATCCCCGTGTTCCCCTCCGCTCCGTTCCCCAAACCAGGCACATTTCAGAACGGCTTCACTCCAACCATGCCCCCCTTCATGACCATGTCGGCTCCACAGCCGTCCTTCATGTTCACTCCCATCCAGCCTGCTGCTGCCATGGTCTTCCAGCAGCCGGCCGTGGACCCGGAGATGGCCAAGCTTTTCCATAAGATTGCCAGCACCTCGGAATACTTGAAGAATGGCAAGTCGGCCAGCACTGACCCAGATTCCTCTCAAGCCGGCACAGCGTCCCTGGCACCCAACCCACCGCCCCAGCAGCCAGCAGCGACAGAATCCTCCAGCATCAGCCGCTTTGACTGGCTGGATCTGGACCCGCTCACGAAGCGTAAAGCTGAGAACGAGGAGGCATCCCCGGCACTGGGAGGCCCTGCAGGGACGGCACCGGGACCTTCTGCTGGGGATCCTTGGGATGCGGTGCTGGAGACTGAAGGGGACAGCACAAGCAGCAGCAGCAGCCCCCCACCGGAGGGGAAAGCAGCCGCGTCACTTCGCTCACAGCACAGGAGAGCTTTAACGACGGGAGCGGCTGTCACCAGGAGTCACTCGCTGAATATCCCAGGAACCTCCTCTCAGCACAAACCAAACCATCAGGTAGGATCACTGCAAAGAGAACAAAGTTTTCACCATGTCGCTGAGCTCCTAGATCCTCTCAGAGAGCAGACTGGTGTCCTCCATGAACCCTCACGCTTTGCCTTCGCCGCCTTTTCTCCTCTGTTGATAAGAGGCCGGGTTCCATCCGTCCGTGCATTACATCAGGATGGATCAATATTTGTACGTAGGGAAGGAAGTGATGAGGCTGCTGGGTAAATATTTGCTCCTGTTATTGAAGCTTGTGTGAGGAGTTTGTAGAAACTTATGAAAACAAAGGCCGATTCTGATATTTGGCAAAAAAAGAAGAAAAGAAAACCGATCAATAAAATGAATGAAACGACTTATTTTTGATCCCTTAACGTTTGTAACAGCAGAGATGTGAATTACAGGCAGATGGTTTCACTGTTATTATACTTCTTTGTATTCTTGCTGCCTCTGTCGTCCCTGTTCTCTCTGAAACATCTCTTCATACTCTCCTCTCTTTTTTTCCCCTCTCTTCTTTTCTTTTACCCGTTTGAAACGTGTGGCGTTTGGGGAGGTAGGGCGTGCAGCCTGGACCGAACCATCCTGTCCTTTTTTAATATCATGTCCTGATAAAGTCTTTTTTCTGTCCTCTCTGGTGTCGTCCTCTTTGAGACGGCGGAGCTGGAGGGCGGTAGGACACACAGCCTCAGCGCCTGCAGGTGTGTCACTTGGTTCAGTCCACAGATGGATTCAGTCTGTCTTTGAACTCCAGAGTTTATCCAGATAGATGCTGATGGATCCTTTAAAGCAGGGGTCCCCAAACTTTTTCCTGTGGGGGCCGCATAACTTTTCCCTTCTCTGATGGGGGGCCGGGGTCAGTTTGTGACAGAAAAGTGTGACGATCTCCTAAACGTAAACATTTATTGTTTTGCAGAAAGCCACATATAACCAAATGTTCTGTTCTTGTTTTTTTTTGTATGATAAAATAAAAACCCTGCTCCTTTATCCGGGCTTATGACCGTCAAAACTGACCGAAAAGAAACAAACATTAGCACAGTTCATTAGCACGCAGTCGTCTGCTCTGGCTGCAGCTTGGAGGGTCTGCTGTGAGGGGAGGAGTCTGTGTTTGGAGAGGGGCGGGGCTCAGCGGGCGAAGATCAAAACATGTTTTCACTCCGTCCCAAAACGACAGAAAAGTCACTGAATTTGTCGCTTTTTGGAAAAAAAAAAGTCGCTAGAGGGGTCTGAAAGTCACTAAATGTAGCGACAGAGATGCTAATTTGGCAACACTTTCCTGCATAACACAACCATGTGTAACGTTACAGTGGTCCCCAAAACTAACCCTTTGGGTACCGAAACTTTGCACCGAAAAAAAATCATAATGCGTCTCTGGTATTGTTCAGGGGGCCGGGCCGTATCCGGCCCGCGGGCCGTAGTTTGGGGACCACTGCTTTAAATCCAGCAGAACACTCATCAAACTGCCTCCTACAGCTGCTCCAGTCCTCCTGAACATCCTTCCTCCTCCTCTTCCCTCTAATTACATCTTTTCATCGTGGTGATCCACCCGCTGCCTCACCCCTCACTCCCTCACCCCTCACTCCCTCACCCCTCACTCCCTCTTTAACTGCGTTTTGTGATTAATTTCACCGTGAGTTTGAAGTGATCTGATTCTTTGTGATGAATATTTAGAGCTTTGATTTGGGACAGCGCTGAGGGCGAGTGGCATGGCGTACTGCTGCCTGTGGATCCTTTCATTCCCCCTCAAACTAATCAACCATCTGTCATTTGGCCGGCAGCTCCGTGGCTGCATGTTTCATGAACCCGTCGCCCTCCTCGTCTTCCTCTTTGGGTTTCAGCAGAAGCTGTAAATCTGTTCATGGAAAGGAAATCAGTGAGCGTACGCGTGCTTCATCAGAACAATCTGACCTCCGCTTCTCAAAATCTGGGACATTGTGTCATATTCAGGGGTTCGTAACACTCACTTCCTGCTGATTGTGTCCTGATCTCTGTGTCAGGGCCAAACAGTGAGTCTCTGTGGGATGTTTCTCACACCAGGGTGATAATTAACCTTGAAGCGCTGCACAAGGAAGGCTGCTGTTCCCATGATTCCTTGTGTTTTGATGTATGATGCTACAGTACAGACGGACTTGTAGCAGGTCTTAGGTTGGGGGTGTTGGACTGAGCAGACTCAGCTCATCAAAGGCATCGAGTCCCAGCTGTGTGTGAGATGAGGAGTGTGTGTGTGTGTGTGTGTTTAACAGGATGAGAGCCTGTTTGTTTACACTTCTCTATATGTTATGTCTCAGTTGGAGCCTGCAGGGTTACGTAATGTGAGCTTCTTTGGCTCCACGCCGTCCCCCGTGCTCTCTCACTTCTCTTTCATTTGCATGTGTTGTTTCTGCTGCGGTGTGCTCGCTCGCTCGCTCGCTCCTGGTGTTTGCTCGGCTTGTGCTGACGGTCTGTGCTCATGTTGTTGTAAACAGGAACAAGCCCGAGCAGCTCTGTAGGATCAGCATGTTTAAAGATACGACCTGAAACGAGTCAGAGCCGGCTCTGCTCTCTTTGGTTCAAGTAAGAAGCACCTGTAAGCCAGGAATGCTGGGAAATACAACCTGTAGGGCATCTTTAAAGAGAGGGTATGATGCTTCCCTATATTTCAAACATGGATCTAAAGCACCAAAGCTGGATGGTCAGAGTAGATCTTCAAACCTCTACAGTGAATATTTTCAGCAGAAAATGGCCCAAAAGTACATTTTTGGTTTTCAGCCAAGAATCTTCTTCTCGGTGCGTCCCCACTGACTGAAGAGACCCACGAATCTGTCTGTAAACTGCTCACCCTGAGATCACTCCAGATCCTCATGATACACGACCTCAAACACCAAGGTCTGACCAAAGCTCCACCTCTGACAGGCCTCCAGAGGGCTGGCCAATCAGAGTGAAGTGGGTATAGCCTTAAAGAGACAGCAGCTTAAAGGAAGTGTTTCAGGCAGAGGCTGAAATAAAAACATCAGAGAAAAAAGGATCTGTTGAGCCGTCAATCATGTCAAGATACTACGGTGGCAACAGAGGGACAGAATAGATTAAGCTAAAAGAAAAGTACCCCTTCTTTAAAGAAATGTTTTGCATTCTGGCTGCAGATAAAGTTTGTTTAAAAAGTTATGGTCGTCCAAAGAGTTTGATGGATTTGATGGCAGAAAGGCTTTAAATCATGTGAAGCTCTACGGGGATGAAGGCTGAAACAAGCAAAGCTTTAACGTGAAATGATTGTTGAAAGTCTTGAACACGGGAGTAAAACTAGACATCCAACCACACCAGAAACAACACATCCACTGGAGGAGTCTGTGGGAAAAGGTGCTTTCTGTGAGTTTTCCTCCGAGTCCTGCCTGATGACACGGCTCGGCTCAGCGCTGAGTGTCATCGAGGTTTGGAGGAGCTCAAACGCTGCGGTGCAGTGAAAGCAGCGTCTCTTTCGCTGCTGTTTAATGACTAAACCAGTGTTTTGGTGGATTTTGCCAACATGTTATGTAACAAATTGTAGAGGAAGTATTTTGGTGCACTTCTGTAGTACACTGTCAGGGGTTTTCCTATATCGAGACTTTACACTCGCTGAGCTGAGACATTTGAGGGGAAACTTTTTTTGTAGATAAGTGTCGACCTTTAATCGACAAACGGAAAGCATGGTGACAGACAGAGAGCTGTTTTCAAGCTGTTAATGCTCCTAACTGTCATGACATCCTTACTCTACAGCCTTTATTGTGCTGGCTTTCTCTCAGTCAGTGTCAGCGATGAGAGTGAACGCCCACCAGAGTTTAAAAATAACCCTGCACCACGTGTGGGCTGATGAGATGAGAGACACTGGGGTTGAGTTAGAGAGCAGATCCTGCTCTCTCTCTCTTCTTCTTTACATTGAAACCTCTATAAAGAGCTGTGTTAGCTTTCAGGCCAGCTGAATGTGAAGCTTGTGCTCATGTTTTGGATGCAGAGGTCTGCAGTGAACAGTTGCTCTGCTGGATGAACAGCAGGGTTGGAGTGGTTTCACTCCACTGGTTCAGCTGCGAGTGTGTCTGAGGAGTTTCTGGGATCCATCCTGAGGATCCATCCTCTGCCCTCCGTTTGGGCAGAGGAGGTAAAACGGAGCAAATGAGCTCAAACTTGGACGTTAATCAGAGCTGCCTGGACTATAATCAGTAAAACGTTAAACAGGAGGCCGATAACAGATATTTGCAGCCGATATTCATTTGCAGTAAAAGTGAATATATTGGCATCAAAATTTTGAATAATACAAACTTTAATCTTTAACTTTGTTTAAATGCCTTTCAGCACATGTTTATTTAACATTTTCCAGGCTCAGCAGCATGTCTTCTAAAGGTAAATAGTCACGATGCTAATTGCGTTAGCCGGTCAATGGGATTTTCCATTCATGTTAGCATTAAGCTAGCGGACTTTCGCTAACCGAAGCAAACTAGTTAAGAATAGCTTTCCTTTGCCAAATTTTGAAGTGACCTGTTATCGGCCGTCGTATTAAAAAAAAGGCCGATGCCGATATGGGTCAAAATGACAAATATGTCAAATACCGCTGATATTAAAGACAGGATGAAGGTTGCGTTTAGTTTTACTGATTTAATGTCGTCACTCCGGCTCAGGGGCCACGTGAGAAACCTACAACAACAACATGAACTGAACTCTCCTCACTGTCACTTTTCTCCATTTGGAAAATACACTTACTAAATATTTTGATTAGCTGCTAATCAAACCAGAAGAATCAGGATATTCTGTGAATATGTGAAATTGTGGAACAGGTTGAATCGGGGGAAAAAAAAAACCTTTAAAAGTAAAAATAAATAAATAAAATCGTAGCATTAGTGTTGGATTCTATTTTTAGCTTGTTAGTCTCCACAAACACTGAAAAACTTCATAACAACTTTAAAGTAATGATAAATTAAAAATAAAGTAAACAAAAACGTTGATGTTTTTCATTAATTTTTACCTCCTCAGTGAGAAAAACCGAGTCTACTCGGCAGGGTGGTAAAACTAGGATTCTGACTCACCGGCCATTGGCTAGTAGACTCCAAAATTCTACTAGCCAAATATTTTTTCCACCGGCCAAAAAATTATAAAGTATTTTTTAACTGAAAAATACACTTTTTTTTTACTCCCTTTGAAATAATAACATCACCAAAGTTTTCTTTACCCCATTAGATCCTGGCTGCATCAACAAATGAAAAAATGTATTGCTTGAAAGCATCACACAGTTTCACAGTTTGTACAAACGTGTCAAACATAGCATGAAAAAACTACACTATAATGAAAAGTGCATTATGGGAAATTATGGACAGAACTGCCCCACATTCAGCGTGCCTCTGATTATCAAGCTCACAGACTCACTATCACATCCGTGTCAGAATCTGAGTCTGACTTGCAGCTCATCGTTTCGCTATTAGCATCATACTTTAGCCATAAACCAGTCTTGCCCGCCTCGTCCACTTGCCATTTTTCTTTGAAGGTTCGCCGTGACGGCCCCTCTCTCTCTTTCCTCCTCCTCCTTCTTCTTCGCCAGCAGCTTCAGTTTCTCGCCTTTTTTTTGCACACCGGTGTTGCTGGTGCGGGAGGCTCAGGTTCTTTGACGCCAAGGATGTGTCTCCACATTTTCGCGGAAAAGACTCGCAAGACTGCGCATGTAAACTTCCAAGTCCCTCTGACGGGAAGCCACACAGGAAAAACTTATCAGCGTGCAAAAAACCAAAAACAAAAACATGCCAATTAATCCACTGGCGACTGGCGGGTGCTGGATTTGGTTTCACACGCCAAACCATTTTTTTACCCGCCATTGGTGCTTGGCGGGTGTTAATTTTATTCCCTACTACTTGGGATTGAAGAAGCACGTTGGAATCTGGATGAGTTTGTGAGGTGGCTGTGCTGAGGAGTCATCAGTGTGTTTACATGCAGCCTGAGAAATCAGACTATGAGCTCAGTCAGACTGAGAACAGACTGAGTATAGCTCGATCGCCACTCGTAGATATGTTTGACAGTGCCCTGCAATCAGTGGTATAATACAAAGGAGGTCAGGATTATGTGGTTCACAGCTGAACATTAAGGTCTTTGCTCTCTTCTTTAGTGAACTCTAAACTTGTCCGTACCTGCTGTTTCAACCCGCAGGCTGATTTTATCTTTCATGTGAACATGTGCTGAGATTTGAGATCACATATCTCTGCAGGAAACCACGATATGCTGCGATGCTCCGTGAGATCCTTCCCCCGCAGACCTTCAGAAGCTCTGTAATTTCCTCACACCTCCGCACCCACCATCCCACTCCAGACTCAGCCCCGTTCTCTCTCCTTACCGCCTAATTACACCTCAACACGACTGCAGCCCTGACACCTGGTAAATTCAGTTTGCAGGGTTAAAATGTGTCGCCGTGCAGGGATGTGACTCATCGGACAAACGGGCTTCTGTCTCGTAACCTTTCACCTTGTTTACTTGCAGAAAACAGGAGACGTATTGTGGATAAGGAGTGAGGAAATAAATCAAATACTGATGCACGGAGTGAAAACGGTTCCAATGTGTTCAGGGAGAAGTTGAATTATGTAACGTCTGAGAGGAAAAACATCAGAGTGGGAGCTCACGACTCGAAACACCAAATCAGATCCTAATGAGGGAGGAGATCATCAAAGCTTTATTTGCATTCTTAAAATATGCATAATGTAAAATTAAGGTTCATCTTCTAACATCTTCAGCTTTTTTTAATGCAGGTTAAATTACAAACGTAAACAAAGATTAAAAGTCTAAATAAAGCAGTTTTTGTCACTTTTTAGTCAAGAGTTCAGTTTGATTTTCTGCCTCCAGTGAATCTTTTCATGCTGATGAAACAGAGCTTTACATAGTTTTATCTCCCAGCCTCAAAACAAACCGATCACTTCCTCAATCCGTCCCTCCGTCCACGTGTTTCAATTCACTCCATAACCCAGGAAGTGTGAGTTCGTTAAGGCTCGCTCACTTCCTGATCGAAAGCAGAAGTTTGTCTTTCAGCTGGTTCCTCTGACACGAGCTGCAGCATCCGTGCTGCTGCATCCAAACGGCAGAAACACTTTAACGGACACTTACAGGTTGCTGAGTGTTCGCGAGGCTTATAAAATCAATCTGCACTAAGTGGATCAGGATGAAAGCTTCACTCAGTGTTTCCAGTTGTAATACGAAGCCTGCAGCGAGCTGCTGTAGCTTCACTCAGAGTGAGCTCAGAGCTGCATGTTGCAGCTTGAATCCAAAGCTTTGCAGGTTTGTGTCCTGAATATCATCCCAGAGTGTGACACACTGAAGCTTCCTGTGCACAGCTCCATCAGCTCCAAGTCTTTTTCATGAGTTTGGCACTGTTACTCCAGGAGGTGTCTGATGTCTGGATGTGTGCTGTAACTCAGTACTGATGTTGGGGCCGAGAGGTCTGTAAGGAAACACTGCTAAGTTCCTCTATCTGCAGTATTTGTGTCAGTTTAAAGAGGGGTATGTGATAGGGTGACACATTAAAGAGAGGGTGTTCTGCTTTCCCACATTTTAAACATGGATATGAAGTATCAATGCTGGATGTTCAGACTGAACATGTTCAGGTTTTCAAACCTCCACGTATTCGTATGTAGTAGAAATTAGGGATGAGCGAGTACACCATTATCTGTATCTGTATCTGTTTACCCATCCATATTATCCGTATCCGTATCCGTACTCGTATGGGCGGGGCCTAAACCGGAAGTGGTTGTGTTTTGCCCGAAAATGGGCGGGGCTTAAACCTGAACTTTATTTTAAGTCTGAAACTGGCTTTTTTTTTTTTTTAAAGGCTTTTGTGTGATCAGCTATGTATTATGTACAATTGGTAAAATGTGTATGTAGTGGTGTGAAAGACTGTCTCTTTATTTATGATCTGTGTAAATTTAATAGGTGATTTCTGCAAAACATTCAGTGGCAAAAAAATAAAAAATATGTCTTGTTTTTCACTTTATTTTCAGAAACACTGTGCTCATTCTGAGCACAGTGTTTCTGTTTCTTTCTCACCAGCCAAACTAAAATCACGCAGCCAGTTGCAAAAAAAACAAAAAAAAAAAACGCGACACCAGGAGTTTACAGCTTTAAGCCTTCAAATGCGTTGCGTGTACGTTGCAAAACAGTTAATCAAGTAACTTTAAATATAAAAAAAGAACTAAAGAGATGCGAGACAACGAAAACCTTAAAAAAACGGTCCTGAATTGAAGCAAGAGGCACTGACCAGCGAGACACGAGCCGTTTTCAGCCCCGTCTTGTCACATGCATCGCGTATGACAGGAAATAAGTTGAAGAAGTAACTTTAAATACCAAACAAACCTCAATAGAGACGAGCAGAAGAAAACTGAGTGAGTAGTACAGAGATTAGAGCAACGTAAACTACAGTCAACTCAAGCAAGCAAGAGAAGCAGTCGCTGTCACTCGCTGCCTGTCTGTGTGTGTGTGAAAGAGGAGAGCAGGCACCTCCTCGCTGCAGCATGTGGGTGCAGGGAGGGGGGTGTGCTGTGTGTGACTGGCCAATCACAGAGCAGGAAGAGTGAAGACAGTAGTTGTTGATACCCAATGAGGATTCTTTTAGCACGGATACGAATAATCCTAAAAAAAAACTCGTGTTGTATTCGTATTCGGCAAAAATGCATTATCCGTAACGAATGCTCGTTTGAAACGAATATCCGGCTCATCCCTAGTAGAAATCCCTGTAAACTGATCAAAACACTCCCTTTAAAAAAATAAACAAATAAAAATACCACAAGATCTTTGTGAAATCTATTTAAGACTTGCATAAATGATGAAGTCATTGCATAAGGATCTCCAAACACCAAGGTCCTCCCATAGCTCTGCCTCTGACAGGCGTCCAGAGGGCTGGCCAATCAGAGGGAAGGGGGTTTGTGGAGTGGGGAGCCTTAAAGAGACAGAGGCTGAAATAAGAGTTTTTTAAAACACCAGAGAGAAAAAAATAGAGGTTTAATTGAGCTGTAAATCATGTGAAGATACTACAGGGACACCAGAGGGACAGATTAAAGCCTAAAAAAAGCACAATACCCCCTCTTTAATTCAAATTTTCCTGTTCTTACTTTTTAATGTTCTTCCTTTTTTTAATGTGTGTATTTTTTTGAGTGTAGAAAATGAAGATCTGTTGTTACACTCTGGACTGAAATTGCAAAAAATGAAGTGACATAAATCCTGGAACACTTCACCACACTCTCTTTGAGGTGTGAGAGAGTTGCTCTCTGAATTTCCTCCCCTCTGCATGGTTTGCATCATGCATGTGTTAAGAAAGCTTCCTCAAAAAGAGCCCCTGCAGCCTCTCCCTGCCCTCTCTTTAGTGTCTGTATTTCCATGTGAGGGAAAACTGTCATTATTCAATGTGTCTCCAGCGCGCTCTTCAGTCTCTGAGGTCAAGCTGCCCCAGAAAAATAGCCTGAATATTTGTACGTCTGTGTCATTTTCTAGAAGTCACGTGTGTTATAATGGATTCTGTCTGACTCCAGCAGAACGTGACCAACGAAGTGATGCAGCACGCTCAAGAGAAAAACACCTCTGCTCCCAGCTGATCTTCGCCAGAGCAAACAGTCACAGGACGCTTCAAGTAGAGGAACCAGCAGCTTTGGAGAGAGCAAAAAAAAACAACATTGCTCCTGTTAGGAAAGTTCCCAACATTAAAGTTCCATACATTAATCCTGCTGTTATTCAAGCTAAAGATAGCAGGAAGAAACCGGAGCACCCGGAGAAAAACGGGCACAGAGTGAGGTGATGGTGCTGACCGCTGCACCACCGTGCTGCCCTCAGACAATCAAAACAAAACAAACACACTTAGAGAGAGATGCTCTCCATACGTCCGAGTCCATCCGACTGGCCGCTCTGGCCGCTCCGGTGGCTCCGGTGGCTCTGGCGCCTCTGGCGGCTCCGGCGGCTCTCTGCTCTAGCTTAGAGGTCTTTCTCTTCTCCTCTCGGATCAGGTCTTGGAGAGGAGCCTGTCTGTTATTGCTCTCCAGCTCTTCTTCTCTGAGCTGGAGCAACTGTTGGTGGA
Organism: Labroides dimidiatus; assembly: GCA_030710495.1. Classification (NCBI taxonomy): domain Eukaryota; kingdom Metazoa; phylum Chordata; class Actinopteri; order Labriformes; family Labridae; genus Labroides; species Labroides dimidiatus. The sequence goes on from CM061147.1 coordinate 33,255,642, forward strand.
CTTCAGGCTGTTGCATTCCTGTTGAGTATCCTGTAATTTGTACTCGGTGTCGTCTTCCTCCATCTTTAATGTCCTCATCTTTCGTCAGACGCTCAGAGGTTGATTCAGCTTCTTTCAGCTGGTTTTTAAGACATATGAAGGTGTTTCTATGAGGACTGGCTGAAGCCTGCAGCCTTAAATGATTTATTCGTTCCTTTGCTTTTCTGAACGCAGGGTTCAGGTTTTCGTGGAGGGTCAGACTCTTCTTGTAAGCGGGGGTCCTTCTGGTTGAGACTGGATCTTACTGAGCCCTCTCCTTCTTCAGTTTTTCCTCCAGTTTATGGACATCTTCTCTGTCGCTCTCATGTCTGTTCCTGGCTGCCTGAAGTTCAGCCTGATTCTGGAGAACAGCAGCCTTGTGGTCCCTCTGGAGAGACCTGTTCAGGGCTCGTTCCTCTTTGATCTCTGAGATCCACTGTTTGATCTGGTCTTTCATTGAGGACTCCATTCTCTCACTGTCCTTCAACTCATCTTGAAGAGTTTCATCGACAGCATCATGGACTTCTCTCTCTCTCTCTCTCTCTCTCTCTCTCTCTCTCTCTCTCTCTCTCAGAGCACATTCTGCTGCTGCTGTCACAGAGGCGGTCTTTCAGGTTGTCCACGGATACCAGAGAGATTAGAAGTCGTTAATTTTCTTATTCTGAAATTATGAGGAACAAGAAATTAGAATAATGTAGGTGGGATTAAAAACCTCGCTGTTCTAAACCAACTAAGAGTTTGTGTGTCCAACAAGTGGTTTTCAGTCCTTGGTCTGAAGTAATTTGAGAAACATTATGTTACAGGTATCACCTTTTACTAGGGCTGGAAGATATATCAATTAAATCGATAAATTCGAATAATCTTTCCCAGAAGATTTAAATCTTCTGGGAAAGATTTAAGGCAAGAAAAAATATCTCGATTTTTAATTTAAAAAAAAAATAAAAATCGAGATATTTTTTTCTTGCCTTAGTTGGACTGTTAGCTCTTAAAATGTTTGAAAAAATGTCCAGTTTTCATGATCGTAGCTCCTTTAAAGTCTTGTATTTGTTTTTTTTTTAATGAGATCAAATATTGATCAGAGAGTTTCATGTTAATTTACAGTGAAAATACTCAGCCTGGAGTGTTTCTGTCAAACCTGCCGACGTCTGAACGACATCACTTTAACTCTAAGAGGGAAAACTTGACAAAACTTGATTTATGTCATTTTTGTATCACTGGGAGTGTTTTATTTTTAAGAGGGGAAAAAAATCAATTAAAATGGTAAATAGAGTGTTGTGGGGAAAAAATCGTGGATTTTATTTTTAGGCCGTATCGCCCAGCCCTACCTTGTGCTCATTTTTATCTTGATTTCAAAATGTGCTCATGTGAAGAGGACATGAGTGGCCGTTATTTGAACAGCTTTACTCTCACTGCACTTCTGTGGATGTTCGTCCTCCTTCAGCTCAAACTGTCCACGACCCCGATCATCAGCTGAGCCGTCACAGGTTTCTAACCTCCTGTTGGTCGTACGGCGTGTTCCTGGAGTTACACTCGGCGCGGTGACACGTCAGAGTGAAACCAGAGATTAGTCAACGTTTCAATCATATGTGGATGTTCCCGGACACCAGGAGCTGCACGGCCAAAAAAAATCGATGGAGTGAAACAAAGCCGAGCCTGTCCCACTGTGTGTGTGTGTGTGTGTGTGTGTGTGTGTGTGTGTGTGTGTGTGTGTGTGTGTGTGTGTGTGTGTGTGTGTGTGTGTGTGTGTGTTTATGTGTGTGTGTTTACAGTCGGCTAACACGACCTCTTTGGAGAATCTGTGGGTGTTTGTTTTCACTGCTGAGGACCTCACTCAAACATAAACACTCCAAACCTGCCCTGTCAGTATTTGTCCCTGCCTCTCTCTCTCTCCATCATTTTTACATCTTCTCTTCCTCTTTGACTCCACTGACTTTGAATTTATCCTCTTTTTTTTTTCCATCTCACTCTCTTTTCTGTGTCACGTTAGCCGGACTGTGTCCCCCTCAGATCTTTGGAGCTGTATTTGTGACGGGCTTTGGGGATTCAGAGAGCTGGAGCTGTAAGTTTAGTGAAACCCAGTGTCCTCTCCGCCATGCTGAGAGCTGCAGGTGGTTTGGTGTCAGGCTTGGCCTCCTTTCCACGCTCCCTGCTGACTCAGACGTTTCTCTCTCCTGGCGTTAAGATGGCTCAGTTTTCTCTTCTTCCCTTTCATCGTCTTAATCTCTCCTCACTCATCTCTCAATCCAAACCTCTGGATTGAAGGAGAAATAAACTCCAGTCATGACATTTCAAACACTCTCCTTTGTCCTCTCTCTCTCTCTCACTCGCCCGAGTGAGTGAGTGATGTCAGACTCACAGATGCCCAACCTGTGACAGAGCAGTTTTTGCAGATAGCTCAGGGTCTGGCGCAGGAAGGGGCGGGTCCCTTTCACTTCTCATTTCCTGTGCCACAGGAAACGCATTCCTCAGCAGCTGGCAGCAAAGTAAGCCATGAGTAACATCGAGTTCCCGGCACAGGGCCAGCCTCCTGGAAAGAGGCTGTCTCAGGACTTTAGTGTGTGTGTAAGAAAGAGAGACAAAAGCAGACCCTAACAGCAGCTCAGTTCAGATACTAGAGCTCCAGAGTTCTGCTCTCATGACGTCTCTGATTTAAAGTTATGTGAGGTTGTTGACTCTGTGTCAGAAAGAGGATTGTTAGGTTGGCACGGTGTTGATGAAGCTTCAAACATCAGAGTTTGAAATGATTCCCAGGTCTGGAGACACTTTTGAAATCTGCTCTGAAATGTATGTTAATTCATGTTGCTGTCTCTTTAAAGCTCTAGACCCCTTCCCTGTGATTGGCCAGCTCTCTGAAGCCCTGCCAAAGATGGAGCTTTTAGCAGACCTTGATGTTTGAGGCCCATTCCTCAAATGTGTCATGCACCATTTAGAAGATCCTGATGTGATGATGTCATCATTTCAGGAAGTCTCATGAGAGTTTGCGATATTTTTTAGATCAGAGCGTTTTGATCAGTTTACAGACAGATTCAGGGATTTCATCAACATATGAATATGTAGAGGTTTCTGCACACGCTCAGTCTGAACATCCAGGATTAGTACTTTATATCCATGTTTGAAATATAGGAAAGCAGAATGCCCTCTCTTTAAAACAAACTTTTTGTTTGTGTCAACTTTAATTCACTCTATAAGAAGAACCCTGTCCTGTTTTCTTTTAACAATCGAATGTGTATCTAATTTTGAATATTTTCTGCAAAAAATTAAAAATTTGGCTTTTCTTCGCACCAGCTGCTGTCTGGTCCGGCACCTACCCCCACACAGTACAAGTATTAAAGATTACAATGCAGAAAATCTTGTTGTGGATGGTTTTGTTTGCTTTGAAAGTCAGATAAAAGTATTTGTCAGGTGATTTTGGTCTGTTTCAAAACCAGCTAAAACCTCCTCTCAGGAGCTTTAAGTTCTTTAAATTCAAGCTGAGATACACTGACAAGAGCGTTGGCAACACCTGCATCTTTATTTCTCAGGTTTACACAGATGTTTCAGTGATGTATTGTCTTGAAATTTTGCCTCAGAGTTGAAGTTAACAGCAAACATATACCAACCCTGTGATTAGCTCTTAGTTTATGCATAAAAACAAAACCTTAATTGAACGTGTAAATAACGTCTGGTCCTGGTCCCTTTAAGACACACATGGATCAGAGAGGTGAGGACGCTCTTTTGGCCCCACTGACATGTTTTTCACTGGAGGATTCATCGCTCTAATAAAACTGCCTCTTCAACAATCCTCAAACGCAAATCACCTAAAGAGCTCGTCTGGTCAGTCCTGTTACGGTGATAGATGAGCTTCATAAGAGGAGGACACTTTAAATGAGGAACCACAGGCGGTCCCTCAGTCTCTGCTCAGTCTCTGCTCAGTCTCTGCCCAGTCTCTGCTCAGTCTCTGCCCAGTCTCTGCCCAGTCTCTGCTCAGTCTCTGCTCAGTCTCTGCTCAGTCTCTGCTCAGTCTCTGCCCAGTCTCTGCTCAGTCTCTGCTCAGTCTCTGCCCAGTCTCTGCTCAGTCTCTGCCCAGTCTCTGCCCAGTCTCTGCTCAGTCTCTGCTCAGTCTCTGCTCAGTCTCTGCTCAGTCTCTGCCCAGTCTCTGCTCAGTCTCTGCTCAGTCTCTGCCCAGTCTCTCTGCCCAGTCTCTCTGAGACTAACCTGTTCCTCCAGCTCTCTGACTCTGTCTGACTCTTTCTGACTCTCTCTGACTCTCTCTGAATCTCTCTGACTCTTTCTGACTCTCTCTGACTCTGTCTGACTCTCTCTAAATCTCTCTGACTCTTTCTGACTCTCTCTGACTCTCTCTGACTCTCTCTGAATCTCTCTGACTCTCTCTGACTCTCTCTCTCTCTTACTCTCTCTGACTCTATCGAACTCTCTCTGACTCTCTCTGACTCTCTCTGACTCTCTCTGACTCTCTCAGACTCTCTCAGACTCTCTCAGACTCTCTCTTACTCTCTCTGAATCTCTCTGACTCTCTCTGACTCTCTCTGACTCTCTCTCTCTCTTACTCTCTCTGACTCTTTCTGACTCTCTCTGACTCTCTCTGACTCTTTCTGACACTTTCTGAATCTCTCTCTCTCTCTGACTCACTCCGACTCTCTCTTACTCTCTCTGACTCTCTCTGAATCTCTGACTCTCTCTGACTCTTTCTGACTCTTTCTGACTCTGACTCTCTCTCTCTCTTACTCTCTCTGACTCTCTCTGACTCTCTCTCTCTCTGACTCTCTCTGACTCTTTCTGACTCTGACTCTCTCTTACTCTCTCTGACTCTCTCTCTCTGACTCCCTCTGAGTCTTTCTGACTCTCTCTGACTCTCTCTCTCTGACTCTCTCTCTGATTCACTCTCTCTGACTCTTTCTGACACTTTCTGAATCTCTCTCTGACTTTCTCTAACCCTCTCTGACTCTCTCTCTCTGACTCTGACTCTCTCTGACTCTCTCTCTGACTCTCTCTCTGACTCTCTCTGACTCTCTCTGACTCTCTCTTACTCTCTCTGAATCTCTCTGACTCTCTCTTACTCTCTCTGACTCTCTCTCTCTCTTACTCTCTCTGACTCTTTCTGACTCTCTCCGACTCTCTCTGACTCTTTCTGACACTTTCTGAATCTCTCTCTCTCTCTGACTCTCTCTGAATCTCTCTGACTCTCTCTTACTCTCTCTGACTCTCTCTCTCTCTGAATCTATCTGACTCTCTCTGACTCTCTCTGACTCTCTCCGACTCTCTCCGACTCTCTCCGACTCTCTCTTACTCTCTCTGACTCTCTCTGAATCTCTGACTCTCTCTGACTCTCTGACTCTTTCTGACTCTGACTCTCTCTGACTCTCTCTCTCTTACTCTCTCTGACTCTCTCTGACTCTCTCTGACTCTGACTCTCTCTGACTCTTTCTGACTCTGACTCTCTCTTACTCTCTCTGACTCTCTCTCTCTGACTCTCTCTCTCTGATTCACTCTCTCTGACTCTTTCTGACACTTTCTGAATCTCTGTCTGACTCTCTCTAACCCTCTCTGACTCTCTCTCTCTGACTCTGACTCTCTCTGACTCTCTCTCTGACTCTCTCTGACTCTCTCTCTGACTCTCTCTGACTCTCTCTGACTCTCTCTCTCTGACTCCCTCTGAGTCTCTCTGACTCTCTCTGATTCACTCTCTCTGACTCTCTCTAACCCTCTCTGACTCTCTCTGACTCCCTCTAACTGACTCTCTCTAACTCTCTCTCTGTTTGTGTCTGTTTTCTTTAGGACAAGGGGAAAGAGCGAGGTTTGGTGAAGAATGCCGCTCTGGATGAGCAGGATGCTCAGAACCTGGAGGTTGTGGCCTTCTGTGAAGACGTAGCAACGTAAGGCTCTTCCTTCCTGCACCATCTTTAAGATACAGCACCATAACAGGAAGTGATTCAATCTGTACACTGCGATAGAATAAAGCCTAAGATGTGTTCATGTCTTAATTTGAAATATAAATGAAGTTTCTTGAAATAAGAAAAACGTTTTAATACAAGAAACACAACGAGAACATTTCCCCATTGGAAGATTTTTTAACCCTTTACAAACAATTCAGGCGTGTTTTTTGATCTGTTAGTTTCCTGAGCATGCTCAGTTTCTCCCTCTCAGTCTGGGTGGAGTGATGATGAGCTGTGCTCAGGGATTTGATCATAAGAGTGAACGCCCGCTGGATGTGCAGAGACGTTACTTTATAAAAATCAGAGATCAGTAACCGAACACTGATGACCTGATGTTCTTCTGTCTCATCAGAGGACCTTTAATGCCGTTTTATTCTGAGAAGCGTTTCCTCCTTCCAGTTTGTTCCACCCCCCATGATCTGGTCCAGCAGTCTGATCCATGCCAGCCTGGCTCCAGCTGACTGGGATGTGTTTTCATTGGCTGAGTGAACCCAAATACAGACCAACATGTTGACTCTGCTCTGTTGTTGTTTTTCCTCCTACCAGACTGCGCTCCAAGTTCCCCCATGACGACAGGTCCACGAACCCGGGCTACGTCCTCAGCCCCGTCATCACCCAGAGAGACGCCGGGGGAGACAACAGCTGCTCCGTCAAAGTCTCCATAGAGATCTCTGAATCCCAGCAGCCCGTCACCTTCACCTGTGACGGTAAGAGTGAAGACACCACATGCTGTGATGTAACGTGGACTTTGAAGAGAGTCTGAAGTGCTCAGGAGCTCAAAGTCTTATTTATGGGAAAAAAGCAAGCGACCTTTTCATCTCAACTGAGCACTCAAGATTTAAACTTTTTTAAACATTTAGCTGTGAAGTCTGCTCACCTTTTATAAGCGTACGAACAGCACACTGCAAAAACTGAAATCTGAGGACGTGTTTATGTGTCTTATTTTTAGTAAAAAAGGGTCTAATTCGACTTAAAATGAGCCACATTCATCTGACAGGTCCAGAAAAATGACTTATTTTAAAACATAAAAAGAACAAAATGACGCCTGGAATGCTTAGAGAAAAAAAATCTGCAAACAGGATCAGAAAAATACACTTGATTAGATTCTTAATACAAGAAATTAAACAAGTATCTTCTTTTTACCAGGTGTAGCCCGATTATCGGCCGGGCCCGATTATCGGCCGGGCCCGATTATCGGCCGGGCCCGATTATCGGCCGGGCCCGATTATCGGCCGGGCCCGATTATCGGCCGGGCCCGATTATCGGTGCCAATATTCAGCATTTTGACACATATCTGCATCTTTATATTTTTAATCCAACAGCCGATAAGAGATCAATTTAAATCAGTTATTTTGGCTCTAATGCAAACAGAGTTTGTATTGTTTAAAACTTTAAAGCCAATATTTTCACTTTAACCTCAAACAAGTATCGGCTCAAAATATCGGTTATCGGCCTCTAACTACAAAAAATCAGTATCGGCCCTAAAACAACCCACATCGGTCTGTCTCAGCTTCTTACCCCATTTGTAGAATTTTTTAATTGTAGAATTTGTAGAACTGTAGATTTTTTTAACTCGTTTTTATCTTTTAACAGCTTGAAGACATTTTCTGGACTTTTTTTTTGAGACGTTTTTTACTCAAAATAAAATGTGAGCACTTGTTGTTTCAAAGTTGTCTTGAACAAAGAAAAGCATTATTAAAATGATCTGTATTCATTTATTTGCTTCCACAACAAATGCAGTGAGGGGTGGTGCTCATGGGAAATTGAGTCTTCATCCCATAAGAGCAGTACTGGTTTCGTCCACAGGGGTCGCCAGAAACACGTGAACTCCTCCGTCTGCCTTAAAAAGTCCACAAACAGTGTTTCATGTTGATCCAGTGTTGATGATTTAAGGCTAATTATATAAAATAATGAGTCGTTGCTCAAAAAGAAAGCGAAGGAGTTTTAATCCATGGGAAACACCGTCTGCTTTAAGTCCCACCGAGGAGAAAGCTTGAAGCGTCTTTTCCTTTAAGAGCGAGCGGCTCAGATTGCAGATATGAGACTTCTGAAGGAGGAAACGACATTTGCAGCTGCCAAACTCCTTACCCGCTCCCCGCCTCACTTTTTCTTTTCGTCTTGTCTCGTGGGAAGCACACTTTGTTCCTTTTTCCGCACAAGTAAAGGTTTGTCCCCGTGCCATGGTGGAGCCATGTCGGGAACAGGGACTGGAGCCCTGTTTTTTTTTTTTTTTTTTAGGGTTTCCTTCTCTGGACGTTATTGGCCGAAGCTTCTCTGCACACACACAAAAGTTCAGCCACTGATTGACGCGTCTTTTTGGAAGCACGCTGGAGGCTGTCTGCCAGTCCTGTAGGCTGTTATTGTTCGACATATTGTACCAACTGTGAGACCGAGTTCAGCTCCGTCTCTGCCGGTCCCTGAGGATCAGCGTTAGGCCGCTCTGTGTGTGTGTGTATGTGTGTGTGCTCTGTCTCTCTATCTGCTCTGCATACATTCATGCATTAGCATGTGTGTGTTTATGTAACTGTCCCACTGACCCAGACTCCGCTCCGTCTCCTCCTTTAACAGAAACAACCTATAGGAAGTTAATCTGCACTTTTCCTCCACACATACGTTCCTCTCTCGTCTTCCTGCTGCAGCCGTCTTCTCCTCCTCTGTTCCCTCTGCCCGGGTCACTTCCTAGATGTGCTTCCGTCTTTCCTAGCATGCTTCCTGGTTGCTTGTTTCCTGGTTCACATCCCATTTTGTCAGCAGCAGCTTGTTGACCCAAATTGTGGCTGTTTGGATTCCTTTACTGGAATCTGCTCTCTGGAACAATGGGGCTCAGTTCAGCTTTGATAGGAGGATAAAAAGAGGGAGAGGACCTTCTTCTCCTGTCTCTCTCTCTTTGTTTCCAGCCGAGGTTTGTGTGGGAAAACTTTGAATCCGTCTCGATTTCATGATTCTTCATCAGACATTAAGACAAGTCGTTTCCTTTCTTTCCTTTCCTTTCTTTCTCATCCCTCTTTTTTTCCCCAAAAATCAGTGGAAGACATTTGAAATATGTCCTGCTGTGAGGCCAACTGTGGCTCACCATCCCAACGGCAGAGGGATGAAAGATGGAGAGACACGGGGATGGTCTGGAAGAAAGAAAGGGACTCAAAAGTAGGTGCAGGGTCATGATGCTGGTTTTAGGATCATGGTTCCTTTAAAGAGTTGAGCAGGAGACTCGGACAGGAGTAAGACCAGGACCTGAGCTACCATCCACCAGGATCATGGTACCTCTGACTCTCCTCAGACTTGCTGGAAAGCAGGCGAACAGAAAGGCAGTGGATCCTTCCAGGGCCTGGCTGTGAACTGTTTGGCTTCTGGGGATTCCTGACATACTGTGGTGAGAGAGCAGAGATGGAAGGAGTGAGAGAGTGAGAGAGGGGAGAATAAATGCAAAGAAAGAAAGCGAGCGAGAGAGGGTGGAGGGGAAAGTTTGAAAGATGATATTGTAAAGGCCGACTGGTTTATGAAGAGAGAGGGTGGTGAAGGTACAGCCTGGGAAAATGACACTTTAATGTTTTATTAAACACATCAGATGAACGGGGAAAGGATGACGGACGAAAGAAATGCTGCCACATGGGCTCAGGTTCCTGTCTGTGGTTTGGAGGGTGAAGGAAACACCGCCATGTTTCTCAGTTTACTGACAAGACCTTCACTGACCACCTGAGACCTAAACCTGGGGTCCAAACATGAGAAGGGAGATACCGAGGCAAATACACCAACATGAGAGCATGTCTGAGAGCGGGTTTCTGCTGACATGGCGTATAAAGTAACCATGCTGGGTGTTCGGACTGAGCGTGTGCAAGTTTTCAAACCTCTACACATTCATATGTTGAAGAAATCCCTGAATGTCTGTAAACTGATCAAAACGCTCCATTCAAGAAGGAAAGCACGAGATCCTCTCAAGATCATCACGAGATCATCAAGAGATCTTCACGAGATCTTCACGAGATCTTTATGAGATCTTCAAGAGACATTCACAAGATCATCACGAGACATATACGAGATCTTCAAGAGATCTTTACAAGATCCTCATGAGATCTTCACGAGATCATCACAAGATCATCACAAGATCCTCATGAGATATTCCCAAGATCTTTACGAGATCTTAATGAGATCTTCAAGAAATGTTCACAAGATCCTCATGAGATCTTCAAGAGACATTCACAAGATCATCACGAGACATACACGAGATCTTCAAGAGATCTTTACAAGATCCTCATGAGATCTTCATGAAATCTTCACAAGATCTTCAAGAAATCCTCACGAGATCTTAACAAGATCCTCATGAGATCTCCCCGAGATCCTCACGAGATCTTCACGAGATCATCACGAGATCTTCACAAGATCTTTACGACATCCTCACAAGATCTTCAAGAGATATTCACAAGATCATCACGAGACATACACGAGATCTTCAAGAGATCTTTACAAGATCCTCATGAGATCTTCATGAAATCTTCACAAGATCTTCAAGAAATCCAAACGAGATCTTAACAAGATCCTCATGAGATCTTCATGAAATCTTCACAAGATCTTCAAGAAATCCTCACGAGATCTTAACAAGATCCTCATGAGATCTCCCCGAGATCCTCACGAGATCTTCACAAGATCATCACGAGATCTTAACAAGATCCTCATGAGATATTCCCGAGATCCTAACAAGATCTTTACGAAATCTTTACGAGATCTTCACGGGATCTTTACGGGATCATCACGAGATCTTCAAGAGATCATCACGAGATCTTCGCGAGATCTTCACGAGATCCTAACAAGATCTTCATGAGATCTTCAAGAATTGTTCATAAGATCCTAACGAGACATACACGAGATCTTCAAGAGATATTCATTAGATCCTCACAAGATCTTCATGAGATCTTCACGAGACTTGCTGAAATGATGAGGTCATGGCTTAAAGATCTCCTAAGTGTTTCATGATGTCTCATAGTGGTGGACCTCAAACACCAAGGTCTTCCTGGGCAGGCGACCTTAAAGAGACAGCAGGTAAACCGAAGTGTTTCAGACTGAGGCTGAACTAAAAGTTTTCTTAAACACCAGAGAGAGAAACAGAGATTTGATTTGGTTTTGTAAGAACATGTGATCGATGTAAGATAGAAACACGGGTTTAGGTTTCAGTTTTTGCAGTGCAGGGATGAGCCTACCTGTTTCACTTTGCCTCAACATGTACCCTGGTTGTTTTTTAAAGGCAGCGTGCTGTTTAGTTTGTTTTCATGTAGTGTGACGCGCAGCAGATTCCAGCTGTAGGTGAAAGTTCAGAGAATGCTGACGAGGCTGAGGAGAGAGAGAGAGAGAGAGAGAGAGAGAGAGAGAGAGAGAGAGAGAGAGGAGCGTGTGAGATAAGCTCTCAGCTTCATAGAGTGGATGACACTGATACAGTTTGTCCTGATCATGAATAATTACACATTAATGTTCCTGTCAGTTGCTTAATGTCTCTGGACGTGTTCCCGTAACTGACTCTGTGTCTGAGTCATGACCTCCAGGAATTACATCAGTTCACTTTAACATCTGATTCAACAAGAGCTGAGCGGCCTCGGACTTCCCTTTGCTCTCTGACCGGATCCAACACCACGCCAAGAGGACGTCAAACATGTCATCAGTTACTGAGCACGCCCCTCGCTGTGGTCGACGCATTACACTCCCTGATCTTTGTCTGTTTACGTCTATAGACTGACAAAATTAAATTAAAACTTAGCGCTGTCACACAGGAAGTGAGTATTCTTTCCACCAATCACAGACTGCAGTGTTTCTAGCTCCACCTTCTGGGGTTGGATCGGTTTGTCTGTCACCCCAACAGAAGGGGACCAGAAAGTGGGACAATACAGGTCGGTTATTTGGGGACCTGTTCTGGTTTTAGTCAAAGGAAACGCCACAAAATGCCGAGACGAACCGAACTTAACACATCTCATCAAATCTCACAACTTGTCCCTTTACAGTAACACCAGGATCCTTCAAACAGACCTTGTTGTTGCAGAGATATACTCATTTTATTGTGGTGTGCAGTTTGGAGCGGAGAGCTGGAAACTCGGCTCAGGGTTTAAAGGGTTAAGATGCTTTCATGAGGTGGAGGAACGTTCTCCTCTTTCTGCCTCTGTCTAAGATATCTCCTCACCTCTCTTGCGAAACAAGGCGTGATCTGTCCAGATTGCTTTGTTTCAAAACACACCAACACTCGTACAACCCCCCCACGACCACCCGGGCACGGCCACGGCCCCACAGGAGCCGGCTCACGCTCAGGCAGTGGGAAAAGACGTTCCTCAGCAGGGCGGAGGTCTGTTCTGACCGGAGCCAGGGTGGCCTGCCCGTCGGTAACCTGTGTGTGTGTGTGTGTGTGTGTGTGTGTGTGTGTGTGTGGCTCTGAATCAAGCGTCTGTATCTGTCCTCTTATCTCTCTGCTTGTGTTTGTGTGCGGGCGAGCTCTGAGTGTGTTAATCCAAACGCAACCATCCTCCAGCTCTCTGCCCGCGTTTCACTGGTGGGACACACACACATCAGATCCTGGACCAAACACCCTCACACAGTACCAACACACACACACTGACACACACACACACACTGACACGCTGATGTAAGTGTTCCTCAGACTGAAGGTGAAACATGAGCTGGGTAAAATCCAGCAGGAAGTGTTGGTTTGTGGAGACGTTCAGGGGAGTGTGAGGTTTAGAGTTCAGTTTGCTCAGCGGCACGCGGGACATGAAATAATGAAACGTACGACCCGACCCTGAACCCCCTTCAGAGGAAACTTTGTTAAAAAGAGAATGATTGATTTTTAACCCTCATGGTTCATCAACGAGTCTTTTACTGGAAAAAAAAAGCTGATTATTTTTAAAGCTGTGACCTTTGACCTTTACTGTCTGGATCAACCTGAGGAACCTGGTTTAGAAACTCCTTTAAAAACACCTTTTCATCACCTGAGCGTGTTTTAATCCTTGAAATGCTGCTTTTATTTATTTCTTCTCTGTCAGGTTTTTATCTCTTTTCTCTTCTTCTGATTTTGTTGCTCCTCCCTACAAGAGATACACATAGATTTGTTGGTTCTTCCTGTTTATGTCATGTTTCAGGTCAGTAATAGAAATATCTTGTTATAATGTGAAAAATATTTTATCACAGGAAACTTTTCAAGTTTTAAACAGATTCTGACATGTTTGTTTCCTGACACAGCAGCAGCGCTCTTCTGTAATTTATAAAAACATGATTTTCTTGTGATTTTTGAGATTATTTTACGGTTTTGAAAAGTTTGTTTCACTGTTTTTTTTTGTCCAGAAGTGTGTAGAGTTATAAAACCATTAACAGATGTTTGGAGAGCTGTTTCTGAATCAGTCTGATAAATCTGAGCCCAGCGTTATCCTCCATCACCCTCTCCTCCTCTCTCTCTCTCTCTCTCTCTCTCTCTCTCTCTCTCTCTCTCTCTCTCTCTCTCTCTCTCTCTCTCCCTCCTCTGCAGTGAGTTCTCCGGTGGAGCTGCTGATCAGTCAGACCCTCTGCTGGGTCCACGATGACCTGGACCAGGTGGACTTCTCCAGCTACCTGCTCAAAGTCTGCGGCCGGGAGGAGGTGCTGCAGAAGTGAGTGGATTAAACTCCCCTCTGTCCTCTGTCCTCCCTTTGTCCTCTCTCTGTCCTCTCTCTGTCCTCCCTCTGTCCTCTCTCTGTCCTCCCTTTGTCCTCTCTCTGTCCTCTCTCTGTCCTCTCTCTGTCCTCTCTCTGTCCTCTCTCTGTCCTCTCTCTGTCCTCTCTCTGTCCTCTCTCTGTCCTCTCTCTGTCCTCCCTTTGTCCTCTCTCTGTCCTCTCTCTGTCCTCTCTCTGTCCTCTCTCTGTCCTCTCTCTGTCCTCTCTCTGTCCTCTCTCTGTCCTCTGTCCTCCCTCTGTCCTCCCTCTTTCCTCTCTCTGTCCTCTGTCCTCCCTCTGTCCTCCCTCTGTCCTCCCTCTGTCCTCCCTCTGTCCTCTGTCTGTCCTCTGTCCTCCCTCTGTCGTCTCTCTGTCCTCTGTCCTCCCTCTGTCCTCTCTCTGTCCTCTGTCCTCCCTCTGTCCTCCCTCTTTCCTCTCTCTGTCCTCTGTCCTCCCTCTGTCCTCCCTCTGTCCTCCCTCTGTCCTCTGTCTGTCCTCTGTCCTCCCTCTGTCCTCTCTCTGTCCTCTGTCTGTCCTCTGTCCTCCCTCTGTCCCCTCCCTGTCCTCTCTCTGTCCTCTGTCCTCTCTCTGTCCTCTGTCCTCTCTCTGTCCTCTCTCTGTCCTCCCTCTGTCCTCTGTCCTCTGTCCTCCCTCTGTCCTCTCTCTGTCCTCTGTCCTCCCTCTGTCCTCTGTCCTCTGTCCTCCCTTTGTCCTCTCTCTGTCCTCTCTCTGTCCTCTCTCTGTCCTCTCTCTGTCCGCTCTCTGTCCTCTCTCTGTCCTCCCTCTGTCCTCCCTCTGTCCTCTGTCCTCTCTCTGTCCTTTGTCCTCTCTCTGTCCTCTCTCCGTCCTCCCTCTGTCCTCTTTCTGTCCTATCTCTGTCCTCCCTTTTCCTCCCTCATTCCTCCCTCTGTCCTCTGTCCTCTGTCCTCTGTCCTCCCTCTGTCCTTTCTCTGTCCTCTCTCTGTCCTCTCTCTGTCTCCCTCTGTCCTCTCTCTGTCCTCCCTCTGTCCTCCCTCTGTCCTCTGTCCTCTCTCTGTCCTTTGTCCTCTCTCTGTCCTCTCTCTGTCCTCTCTCTGTCCTCTTTCTGTCATCTTTCTGTCCTCTCTCTGTCCTTTGTCCTCTCTCTGTCCTCTCTCTGTCCTCTCTCTGTCCTCTTTCTGTCATCTTTCTGTCCTCTCTCTGTCCTTTGTCCTCTCTCTGTCCTCTCTCTGTCCTCTCTCTGTCCTCTCTCTGTCCTCCCTTTTCCTCCCTCATTCCTCCCTCTGTCCTCTGTCCTCTGTCCTCTGTCCTCTGTCCTCTGTCCTCTGTCCTCTGTCCTCTCTCTGTCCTCTCTCTGTCCTCTCTCTGTCCTCTCTCTGTCCTCTCTCTGTCCTCTCTCTGTCCTCCCTCTGTCCTCTCTCTGTCCTCTCTCTGTCCTTTGTCCTCTCTGTCCTCTCTCTGTCCTCCCTCTGTCCTCTCTCTGTCCTCCCTCTGTCCTCTCTCTGTCCTCTGTCCTCTGTCCTCCCTCTGTCCTCTCTCTGTCCTCTGTCCTCTGTCCTCTGTCCTCTCTCTGTCCTCTCTCTGTCCTCTCTCTGTCCTCCCTCTGTCCTCTCTCTGTCCTCTGTCCTCTGTCCTCTGTCCTCTGTCCTCTGTCCTCTCTCTGTCCTCCCTCTGTCCTCCCTCTGTCCTCTCTCTGTCCTCTGTCCTCTGTCCTCTGTCCTCTCTCTGTCCTCTCTCTGTCCTCTCTCTGTCCTCTCTCTGTCCTCTCTCTGTCCTCCCTCTGTCCTCTCTCTGTCCTCTGTCCTCTGTCCTCTGTCCTCTGTCCTCTCTCTGTCCTCTCTCTGTCCTCCCTCTGTCCTCTCTCTGTCCTCTGTCCTCTGTCCTCTGTCCTCTGTCCTCTCTCTGTCCTCTCTCTGTCCTCCCTCTGTCCTCTCTCTGTCCTCCCTCTGTCCTCTCTCTGTCCTCTCTCTGTCCTCTCTCTGTCCTCCCTCTGTCCTCCCTTTTCCTCCCTCTGTCCTCCCTCTGTCCTCTCTCTGTCCTCTCTCTGTCCTCTCTCTGTCCTCTGTCCTCTGTCCTCTGTCCTCTGTCCTCTCTCTGTCCTCCCTCTGTCCTCCCTCTGTCCTCTCTCTGTCCTCTGTCCTCTGTCCTCTGTCCTCTCTCTGTCCTCTGTCCTCTGTCCTCTGTCCTCTGTCCTCTGTCCTCTGTCCTCCCTCTGTCCTCTCTCTGTCCTCTGTCCTCTGTCCTCTGTCCTCTGTCCTCTCTCTGTCCTCTCTCTGTCCTCCCTCTGTCCTCTCTCTGTCCTCCCTCTGTCCTCTCTCTGTCCTCTCTCTGTCCTCTCTCTGTCCTCTCTCTGTCCTCCCTCTGTCCTCCCTTTTCCTCCCTCTGTCCTCCCTCTGTCCTCTCTCTGTCCTCTCTCTGTCCTCTCTCTGTCCTCTGTCCTCTGTCCTCTGTCCTCTGTCCTCTGTCCTCTCTTTGTCCCTCCTCTGTTTGGAGTTTTCTCAAACTCTTGCTCTAAAGGAGGCTGAGGGATGTTTCTAAATTTCACCCTCTGCCCTCCCACACCGTGGAAACTCTGCTCTCGCTCTAATCTGGGATGCATGGGAATGCTACTCCCATGTGGAGCTTTAAAGGCCCAGTCCGTCTAACCCTGTCTGGAGCTGCTGAAGTGATGCATGAGGATTAAAGCTGACTAACGGATGAATGTGGTGCATGCTGTGCAGTCCTTCAGATCTGTAGCTGTTACATCCTCCAAACCTCTGTGAACCTTTCCTCACTCCTCCATCAGACACTGAGCATGAAGTTGTTGTTATCCTGGTCATACACGCTGATTTTCTGACCCCTGCCTCTCGTTGCCATGTGCCGCAGCAAACACAGCCTCGGCAGCCATGAGTACGTCCAGAGCTGCAGGAAGTGGGAGAATGAGATCACGTTACAGCTCCTCTCTCACTCCACCATGAGGAGAGACCTGGCACGCAGCGTAAGTCACCCGATCAGCCGAACGTGTGAGAAACTCTGAGAGAGAGATTTTTATGAACTGTGACATGAAACGGTGTCTGAAGCTCGGTGCCTCAGCTGGAAGCTGACAAACATCCCTCAGGATGAGGGAAACAGCTCGTAATGATGGTGTGTCACCAGGACCTGTCATCTTAACTGCACATAATAAATAAATCTTGATATCTTCTGTTTTCTCGCAGGCTGAAGACGACAGTGCTGTGATAGATTTAGAGAAGCACCTGGGACAGGTGGAGAGGCCTTTCAGGGAGAACGTGACCAGGTATGAGCCCAGGATACACCTTTATACACCAGGAGAGAAATCCCCCTCTGTTCCTCTTCACATACATAAAGAGAGCTTAAAGCAGGGCTGGAACACTGGTTTGTGTCGGATTCATTTATTCATTATTTTACGTTTGAAATGAAAATTCTCAAAAATTCAAATCATCTGAGAAACATGACAGACGCTGTGATTCAGAGTGTTTCTAATGTTTCACTTTCTTTTGGCTGAGCATCGAGTCTGGTTTTAAAAACTGTTCCCCTGGTTCTCAAAGTTCTCCTGTTAACAGATCTGACCTGAGACAAACTATCAACCTGTGTGTGTGAGGATTTTATCCCTGCGTCCTTAAAGGTATCAGGTGCCCGCGTGCAGCGATGAAAACAGACCGTTTGTGCTGAAGGTGAAAGAAAAACAACATGGATTAGGTTAACGCCCCAACATGGCGTTAGATGTAACCGCTAACAGCAGGATTACCTCATCGAAATTGTCCACGACAAGAGATGCAGAGACGTACAGATTTCAATATAAGAAAAATAAATTTATTCACCAAATAAATAACAGGATGGAAAACTCAAACAGAAGATCTGTCTGACAAAACACGGTGCGACCGAGGACTGGAACCCCGCACAGCCGAGCCGAGCCGAGCCGAGCCGAGCCTGGGATCCTCCTGGGATTAAGACACTCCTCCCACCAAGCCTGCAAAGACAGACAAGAAACGACTGGGGCGGGGGCAGATATTTAGGGATTGAATGAATCTATGTGAAAGGTTTGAGGATGTGGAGCTACACAGCACATTTACACTCAGGATGTACGACCTTTATCAGCCAACAGATGAGAAGAGGGAGGCGATCAGAGTCTTCTACAAACTGTTCTCCTTCATCTTCTCTCAGTCACATCGTTATCGCTCATCATGTTTATCTCTGTTTATGTGTAGTAGGGATTGAGGCTTTCCAGAATGTTCCCTGACATATGACGTCCATACAGGCCTGAATATGAGACAGATTTATACCTCTATAAAAAGTGAACATTTGTCCTGACGGCAGGCAGCACGGCTTATCTGTAAAGCTGGCTGATCCTTCATGACGGAGGCCCGCTGTGATTCACTCCTTCAGTAACCAGGAGGATGAAACATGGAGAGAAGCTGCACTGAAGTCTGACAAGTTACCCAACAACAACAGAGGAGGAGGATTGATGAGGCCTGTTTGAGAGAAAAGAAACGCAGCCGAGATGTTTCACAAACGTCAAACAGCCAATAAGTCACAGAGAGCGACGAGTGAGGAAGACGAGCCTGCAGAGATCAGTATGTAACCGCAAAACCAGATCCAAGGCAGGGGTACGAAGAGACGAATCATCCATCCAACCTGGAGTCTAACATTCTGGTTTGCAAACTTTCGTTTGAGTCGTTTGGTTTTTAAAGCTTCCTCAGTGAGCGTGTTAAAGGCACAGGTACGAACACTTAAAGCACCTGTTGATGTGAATTTAACAGAATCTGTGTTTATTTTTTTTCCCTGCAGGTTGCACCATCACCACTTACACTGCAAAACATGAACTCTATGCACAAAATGTCTTATTAGACTAAAAGGGGTGCACGCTCAAATCCCACACCAGCTCTGGGTCTGGTGCAGCGAGGAAGATCGCTGGATTGGATCATATGAGTGCAGAGCATTTTCAGACAGACACACACAGGTTCACAGATTAATATTTAGATGGTTAAACTGGATATGACACCAAGAACGTATCAAGATTTGAAGTTCATCCTTGTGGCGTCATCGTTCCCTCTGCACATTTTGTCTTAAATTTGAAACGATAGACGTATAAACTCAAGACTTTCTCATCATAAACTCTTTTTTAAACGTTCGTCTTTGCGTCTTGTCGTCCTTTCTCCTCATGTTTCAGAGTTCTTCTCTCGTTTCTCTCTGTGATTCTTGCAGACAAGGCCTGGCTGACTATCTGGAGGGCTACCACAACCAGGTCAACATCTGTCTGCAGAACGAGGTACATGCAGACCCTCTGCAGGTCTGGAGCCTGAAGTGAAGGATTGTTCCTCAGTGAACTGTGTGAAGAGGTCACGCTTACGTCATGCATGTTGTTATCCACATCATCAGCCGTGTGTTTAACGCTCAGCTTCAGCTCCTCGTCCACATACTTCACACACCAGTGTTGGTGAACCAGGACGTTCCTGGAAGGCAGACTTTCTAGGAACACACACATGTGTTTGTGTGTGTTTGTGAGCAGGCGGAGCTTAAAGTGGAGTAATTGAACACAGAGTGAAGTGAGAGCCTGGCTCCGCCCCCCACCCAAATAAAACCTCCAAATAGAAACAAGATGGAGTTCATGCAGCCAACCGTGGGTTTCTGTTGTATTTGCAGAAGCTTTTGTTTGGGCTTGTTTACACACACACACACACACACACACACACACACATGCATGTGTGTAATGAGGCTGGATTGATTCAGGGATCCTGTTTATTTGAGTCTCTGTTGTTGGGCTCCTGTCGTGTCTCAGTGTTTTCAGACGAGCTGCAGACAAACGGGCCTCTGTGACCTTCCCCTGTGTCTCTGTGTCTCTGTGTTTAGAGCACCCAGTATAAGACGGTGGACCGGTTGGTGCAGACCATGAAGAACCTGTGCTGTGCTCTGGACGAGGTGGAAACACAGAGCATCACCGAGGCCGTCAAACGGCTCAAACACTCCGTCAATTTACCCAGGACGCGCTCGCCCAAGGTGAGCGCCTCAGATACACGTTTACACCTTCGTACTGTCTGATTTCTTCATGTTCGGGCTCAGCTCTGCTTCCTGTACGGTCCAAACATGGATCCACATGTGGTGAAGTGAAGCTGTGTCCTCAGAGCGCCGCCTTAAAGCGTCTGTCTTCATATGTTTGTCTTTCAGATGGGCTCCTCTTCGTCTGGTCAGTCATCTAATGGTGAGATTCACACACACACACACACACACACACTCACACACACCCAGTGTTGATCTGAATCCACCTCCACGCAGACCAACCAGTGACCATCCAGTGACCATCAAACCAACATGGACAAAATTTAAACAGCTCAGACGGTTTTTAATTTAGTATAAAACATTAAAAAAAGACGAGACCAGAGGCTCGGCTGGTCCCAGGCTCAGCTGGTCCCAGGCTCAGCTGGTCCCAGGCTCAGCTGGTCCCAGGCTCAGCTGGTCCCAGGCTCAGCTGGTCCCAGGCTCAGCTGGTCCCAGAGGCTCAGCTGGTCCCAGGCTCAGCTGGTCCCAGAGGCTCGGCTGGTCCCAGGCTCAGCTGGTCCCAGGCTCGGCTGGTCCCAGGCTCGGCTGGTCCCAGGCTCGGCTGGTCCCAGACTCGGCTGGTCCCAGGCTCGGCTGGTCCCAGTCTCGGCTGGTCCCAGTCTCGGCTGGTCCCAGACTCGGCTGGTCCCAGACTCGGCTGGTCCCAGGCTCAGCTGGTCCCAGGCTCAGCTGGTCCCAGGCTCAGCCCATGTCCTCCTCACATCTTCATCTGTCCGGGTTGTCAAAGGCCAAAATAATAAAGAATAGAGACGTTTTAAAAAAATAAACCTTGCAGCACGTAACTCCCATGAACGCCATCATGACAGCTGTGCAGTGAGCTGTGAAGTCCACAGACCGTCCAACACGTCCATGAAGTCTCTGCAAAATCAACAGATCCTTCAGCTTCGTTTAATCTGACTCTTCATAAAAACTGAAAAGCAGGAAGTGTTTCTTTCTAATTTTTAGTAAAAATATCTGATCAGACTTCATGTGAACCACATTCACTGACAAGTCCAGAAATGTGTCTTATTTCAAGACGGTAAAAGACAGAAGTGGAGCCTGACTTGCTTGAAACTCTGTGGATTGTCGGGGTATCTGCAGGATCTTTAAAGATCTTCAAATGTCTTAAATACGATCTTGAAGGTCTTAAAAATGTATCGACTTTACTCTTATTTAAACACTTCATGTCTTTTTTTTACTTTTTGTCCAGTGTGGGTGTGAAATGGGTCTTGAATTGTTTTCATTACAGCTTTGGAAATCTTTAAAAAGTCTTAAATCTGAGTTGAAACCTGCGGAGACCCTGGATTGGGTCGTTCTTAAAATAAAATAACGTCTCTTAATTCAGGAAACTCTGTCACCAAAGTCTCAAACAGGCCACCTGGACTTGTTTTTATTATTTTGTCTTTAAACGAGTCAGAGATCAAACTCAGAAAGCTCCTCTTCTCTTCTTTCAGGAACTGTTTGATTTTTTTTTTTTTTCTCAAGCCCAAATAGTTGAAGAGTTACGGTAATGAGAACAGGTTGCATCAATCGCTGCCTGTGATTGGAGCGTTGTTGCACATTGATTCATACGCAGTACCGTAATACATCAGATATCACCGTGAAGCTGGTCTTTCCTTCCTTAAGGAGCTGTTTGATAGTTGAGGAGTTACGGTAATTTAAGGAGCACTTCTAAAACAGGATTAACGGCGCTTTGATGGGTTATAAAGTGTTGATATGTTGAAATGAGACATTTTTCTGGACTCGTCAGATGAATCAGGATCATATTAAGTCCTGCTGACAGACTCTGCACTCAGGTTGTGTTAGAACATTTCATTTGAACGCCCTCAGACTCTAACTGAAGGGGAGCGAGTGCAGACGGTGTGTGTTGAGTGTATTCATGTGTCCTGACAGGTCAAGCCAGCCCCGTGGAGGAGTGCATGTCCTCGCTGACGCAGGCGGTCTACGACCTGGCCAAGCTCTACCTGCGCTCCTTCTGCCCCCCCGCCGTCTCCTACCGATCGGCCACGCCGCCTCAGCCTGCGGAGGGGGACGGCACAGAGGGGCGGAGCAGCAAAGAAGCTTCTGGCACCACGGACCACCTTCAGTTCACGCTGTTCGCCCTGCACGGCATCCCGGCCAACTGGGTCAGCAGGTAAACAGACGGGCTCATTCATTCATTCATCTTTGTTTCAAAAGCTTTGACCTGTTTCCTCTGGTCCTCCAACACGTCCTGGTGTTGAGAGCAGCTGGTAGTTTGTTGGTCGTCCTCCGTGCGGCGCTGTCAGAGGAGATCCTCTCGTTCTCCTCCGCTAAACAAACAGCTCCTGTGTTGCTCCCCGTGTCTGGTTTGTCCGTGCCAGCGTCCTGTTTCACTCTGACTTTATCTCCTGCCTGCGTCTGGAACTGAGCTGAGCCAGATTTTCCGTTCCCAGCTCCGTCACGCATCAGTGACCAGGATCAGTACGCCTCAGACGAGGCCTGTCCACAGACAGCGAGCTGATACTCACAGGAGCAGGAGACGGAGGGTTTGGATTCTTTAAGAGTCTCCAGGTAGAGAAGAAGACTGTTCGGTGCACTGAAGATGGATTTAAAGATATTTAGTGGCTGTAGCTTCAGATCCACGTTTGTCCCGCCCCTTCCTTCCTTCCTTCCTTCCTTCCTTCCTTCCTTCCTTCCTTCCTTCCTTCCTTCCTTCCTTCCTTCCTTCCAGGATAATTTTCTGGTCGCTCAGTCACGACTTTGTAAGCAGAGGAGCTGCTTAATAACAGGCCTATTTACTGCAGCACCGCCTCTCCTGCTGCTATTTTAAACCAGCCTCAAACGTTGCTGCAGTGACGGCCGTGCCAAAGACACATCCTGAAATATTTAGCTCCTCAACCCCACGGCCAGAGGCCCACGGCGAGCTCAGGGTTCAGCAGCCAGCACGCGCAGCTCTGTGGTGTTACTGTAACGCTCCCTCGTTGAGGTCTGAGTGTCTGGCGTCCTCGTGGCTCATGTGTCGTCCACCTGGAGCTCGCAGTGTGCCGAGGCACCGTCAGCAGATCGAGAGAGCTTGGCAGAGAGTGTAAACACTGTGCTGAGGCTCGCAGGCTTCTGACTCACAGCTGAAATAAAAAGATGAAGCCTTTCTTTATGTCTTTATGTTAGAGTATAAACATGATGTTTGATTCAGGAGAGGTCAGATATGTCTGTGCTCATGCAGCGGCTCATCCTGCATTCTTAGATTGTTCCCCAGAGACTCCGTCAGGAACGACTCAGAAAACATCTTTAAATCCTGACAGACCTGATATCAAATCACTAAAAACTCTAAACGCCACAGAGGCTCAGTGATCAGAACATTATTTTTTGCTTCGTTTGTTGATTATTTTGTGGAGTTAGATTTTAATCTTTTGGCACAGAGAGGATGTTGTTCAGCTTATGAGGCCGACGGTGTAATAAATTCATCCTAATGTAATAATATCTGTGATGTGATGGCTCATCAGCGCTCCTTTGAGTCACTCTGAAGCCTCTGGTGTGTTTTTAAATTAAATCAAAGTGTTTGGTTTGGAAAGGATCCAAATCTGCTGAATCTCAGCAGAAAATCCGCCTCATCAGCTGATTTTCTTTGAACTCACTGAAACACAGTTTCTTTATCACACTTTTAATAATCACCGTCCTGAATACTGAAGGAAAGAGGTTTGAATTTTTACTGATACGAGGTTCAGTTTTTATTAACCCTTTGAACCCTGAGCTGATTTTTCAGCTGTCTGCTTGAAAACTGCAAAACCATAATAAAATGAGTTCATCTCTGCAGCCATGAGGTCTATCTGAATCATTTTGGTGTCATAGTAAAGGGAAAAGTTGTGATATTTGTTGAGATGTGTTGAAATGAGTTTATGTGATGATGATGATGATGATGATGATGGTACAGATTAAATGAAGATGGAACCCAGCAAAAATGTTAAAAAATGTAGGTTCGTCTAAAAAAAAAAAAAAAAGTCATTTCATGATGAATATCTCTGAGTGTGATGCAGCTGCAGCTCTGAACCTTTATCAGACCACAGACCAACACATGAACATGATCTCTGCAAAGGTTGACTCTGATAGAGTGAAGGAGGACAGAATTATAGAGGTTTTAGTGCAGAGAGTTCAGGCGAGCAGAGTTCATCAGATTTCATTTCTCGATCACTGATGATGATCAATACGTCCAAGTACAACAGCTTTTGGCCTTTTTATCATATAAAAGATATAAATAATTTAGAATCTTCTAGTTTTTGTTGTTTCGCTCAAAAAGGCAGGTAATGTAGCAGGATCAAAGAGAGGACAGTGCCCCCATGTGTTTGGGAGGAATACTGCTCCTTCCTTTTCCTCAGAGCTCCTGGTCGGACACTCGCAGCACTGAATGTTTTGGTTTCGTTGCAGTTATGAGAAATACTTCCTGATGTGTTCCCTCACCCACAACGGCAAAAACCTGTTCAAACCCATCCAGTCTAAGAGAGTGGGCACCTACAAGAGCTTCTTCTACCACATCAAATGGGACGAGCTGTGAGTGCCGGATCCTCCTCGTCTCCATGCGTCTGCTGCTCCTAAGACGCAGATCAGTAACCTCTAACACCTCCTCGTCTCCTGCAGGATAAACTTCCCTATAGCAGTAGCCGTCCTTCCTTTGGAGTCCATCCTGAGCCTGACTCTGTTCGGGGTGTTGAACCAGAACGCCAGCGGCTCTCCGGACTCCAACAAACAGAGGAAAGCTCCAGAGATGCTCGGCAAAGTCTCCATGCCGCTCTTTGACTTCAGGAGGTGAGGGGAAGGAAGCAGCTGCTAGGGGAGATGTTTTGGCTTCACTTTAGGATAACTGTCACGTCAGCCATCTTTATGTGCAGTCTGTGGTGTATTTGTTAATTTCTGACCTCGTTCCTCAGAGTTCTGGCCAGAGGCAGCAGGTTGTTGTGTCTGTGGACGTCCGCCCAGGGAGCTGCTGCAGCTGCCGCCGGCGCTACGGGAAGCCGTAAGAGGATGCCCACAGAGAGGATCGTGCTGCAGGTGAGGGCTGATTGAAGCGTCTGTAGAATTCAAAGTGTTTGTCATGCTGCTAAACGAAGCTCCTAATGGACTCCTGGTGGTACAGAGCAGCAGCCGTTCAGCAGAGATGATGCTGAACCGCTCTTTGTTTTCAGTGCGCAGAGTTTATAAAACTCTCAGAATAAAGTCAAATCACTGAGGAGGCTTCAGAGGAATAAACTCATCCTGACCTCCTGTTGATTTCCTGTTCCTCACAGGTTGACTTCCCAAACTCACCTCTGGATGTTTTATACGTGGGACCAAACGAAGCCCCGAGTCCTGAGCCCCCAGTGGAGGAGCTGGACCCTGACCTGAGACGGAAACTGGAGAAAATCTGCAGCAGGGCTTCAAACTTTGGGTAGGACGATCCTGGGAGTAGATATGATGAACATTTTCAGCTGAATATGAGTCTGTTGATGGATTATATCCCTACAGTCCTAAGAAATTACAGGGATCCACAGGAAGCTCCTCCTACTACAGACGCGTGTCGCTGTCACGCCAGAGAAAAACCCCAAACTTATCAGTTTCAGGTTAAAACATGACTCTGAATCATGAAATAACGTGATACTGATGTTTTTTTTTTGTTTTGTTTTGTTGTTTTTTTCACTCTGGTGTTGCAGCAAAGTGCATCCATCGATTAGAAACGCTTCAATCCATCCACATCATCAGCTTTTGTGCTTAAAGATTCCTTTGTGCTTTCTCTACATTATGCCGGAGCGTTCGTACCTTACAGCGACTATTCTGCTCTAGCTAGCTTAGCTTAGCAGAAGGATTAACGTTTCCAAAGAAAACTCTGATTCAGGATTTTCTGCTTGAAGTTTGACTTTAAGAAGCTGTGAAACTGAACACACAAAGAAATGAACATCACACTCTGACAAGAGATTCATATTCAACACATTCAACATGTTTTACATCTGCTAATGGAGCGAAAACCAGAGAGAAAACATAGCGTTAGCTTGATGCTAACATATATGGGAAATTGCATTGGTATGCTAGCAGTTAGCATACATGGATATAACTTTAATTTGAAAATAGAATTTCATCTTTCATCACAGAAACATATCACAGCTACTCTTTGTAAACAACACTGAAAACTACGGCAAGCTCAAGGTTCCAAACTACTCAAAGCTTTGCTGTAACCACTTCCAGACACTAATTGGCCTACTTCAGTCAATAACAGATAACAAAACAACACATCCACATCATGTGACCTGAGATTTGTACTGATTTTTAAATTTAAAAATTAAAATTTCAAATTTATTTACTGATAAACTCAAAAAATGTTGTTGAAAACCTGTAAAGTCGACTTTAGGAATCGACAGGAGGAATCGATAAATGAATCAATAAGGGCGTTGAGATCAGTAAACCTTATCAATACCCACCCCCAGTCAGGATGTACTTGAGTGCATGTGCATGAGTCAAACTGAATAACTAGCGTCGTTTTGTTTTGTTTTGTTTTGTTTTGTTTTGTTTTGTTTTGTTTTGTTTTGTTTTGTTTGTGTCACCATTGGACAGAGAGCAGCAGAGCTCTCAGGCTGTTTGTTTGAGACGTCATCATAAAGTTTGTCATGGTTTAGAAAAACTGACCTGAAGGTAAACAAACTTCTGAAAGGTGTGGAGGCTCAGTCCGTTTCCTCTGTAGGTTGCAGGATCTCTTTGTTGGAGTGAACTTGGAAAACATTCACGTCTCGGCACCTTCTCCCCTCAGCAGACAGAGTTTTGACTCCGTCTCACACCACCTAAAATCTCCTGAACTTACTGGATGTCAGCTGACTCTGCCGGCCACGGTTCCCCGTAAACGTCTGTATGTCGTCTCCTCCAGAGAGTCTGTTCTCTTCCAGCTGCTGCAGGCCCCGTGAAATACTCTCTTATGCCTGCTGCCGGCCAAATCTCCTCCACACTGCCAACATCCATGAGACCGAGCCGGCGCTTCAGCACAGAGCGCTCTCTCTCTCTGGGCTCGCGCACCGCCTGCTTTCTGTCCTGCTCATTCATTCGTCCAGCCTCCACGAGAGCTGTGGGGCTGAAGGTTCCTACATGTGACGAAAGCTGCGTCACACACAGTGACGTCTCTTCCCTTCATGAGGGTTTGATGTTTTTATGATCGTACAGACGTCAGAGAAAATACCAAACCAATACCTCCTTCTGTTCCCAGAGACATAACAAAGGTCATGTGACTTCTGTGTATCAGCATAGAGAGTTCATAACAACGGCTGATACAAGATCAGTTTTAAACTGGGTTGTTTTGGCTCTGATGCAGCCGCGCCTCTATGTCTCCAGCATCGCCACACCCACAGCAGCATCTGATTGGTTCCAGATTGGTAATCTGAGCAGTGAAAAACTATCTGTTAAAGTTTGGAGAAATCCAGGTCAACATTAGTTCAGACATTAAACTGTGGTTATGCTTTGATTCCAGTATCAGCTTCACCGTCTCTGTCCGTTTCCTCCAGGCTGAAGCGGTCCGATCACCAGCTCCTGTGGGACCACAGGCTTCACTGCCGGAGGGACCACCCCAGCAGCCTCCCCAAAGTGCTGGCCAGTGTTCCCAGCTGGGACTGGGCCAGCATCGCTCACATCCACTCACTGCTGCACCACTGGGCCCCTCTGCCGCCCGTCACCGCGCTGGAGATGCTGGAGTCAAAGTAAGCTGTGTGCTAACATGCTCTGTGCTAACATGCTCTGTGCTAACATGCTCTGTGCTAACACACTCTGTGCTAAACATGCTCTGTGCTAACACGGTCTGTGCTAACACGGTCTGTGCTAACACGCTCTGTGCTAACACACTCTGTGCTAAACATGCTCTGTGCTAAACATGCTCTCTGCTAACATGCTCTGTGCTAAACATGCACTGTGCTAACATGCTCTCTGCTAACATGCTCTGTGCTAACATGCTCTGTGCTAACATGCTCTGTGCTAAACAAACTCTATGCTAACATGCTCTGTGCTAACAGACTCTGTGCTAACACGCTCTGTGCTAAACATGCTCTGTGCAAAACATGCTCTCTGCTTAACATGCTCTCTGCTTAACATGCACTGTGCTAACATGCTCTGTGCTAAACATGCTCTCTGCTTACCATGCACTGTGCTAACATGCTCTGTGCTAAACATGCTCTCTGCTTAACATGCACTGTGCTAACATGCTCTGTGCTAAACATGCTCTCTGCTTACCATGCACTGTGCTAACATGCTCTGTGCTAAACATGCTCTCTGCTTAACATGCACTGTGCTAACATGCTCTGTGCTAAACATGCTCTCTGCTTACCATGCACTGTGCTAACATGCTCAGTGCTAAACATGCTCTGTGCTAACACGCTCTGTGCGAACACACTCTGTGCTAACATGCTCTGTGCTAACATACTCTGTGCTAACACGCTCTGTGCTAACATACTCTGTGCTAACATGCTCTGTGCTAACACGCTCTGTGCTAAACATGCTCTATGCTAACACGCTCCGTGCTAAACATGCTCTGTGCTAACACGCTCTGTGCTAACACGCTCCGTGCTAAACATGCTCTGTGCTAACACGCTCCGTGCTAAACATGCTCTGTGCTAACAAGCTGTGTGCTAAACACGCTCTATGCTAACACGCTCCGTGCTAAACATGCTCTATGCTAAACACACTCTGTGCTAACAAGCTCTTTGCTAACACGCTCTGTGCTAACATGAACTGTGTTAAACACGCTCTATGCTAACATGCTCTGTGCTAAACACACTGTCCTAAACACCCTGTGCTAAACACACTGACACACACACACCTGGATCACAAGATTTAAACTCTGTGTGTCTGTTTGTGTACCTGTTTTTGTGTATTTGTATCTGTGTGTGCCTGTTTTTGTGTATCTGTGTGTATCTGTGTGTACCTGTTTTTGTGTATCTGTGTGTACCTGTTTTTGTGTATCTGTGTGTACCTCTTTTTGTGTATCTGTGTGTACCTCTTTTTGTGTATCTGTGTGTATCTGTGTGTGTTTGCAGGTTTGCAGACACTGAGGTGAGGAGCGTGGCTGTCAGTTGGATTGAGCAGAGCAGTGATGATGAACTTGCTGACTACCTGCCTCAGTTAGTGCAGGTCTGTGCAGCTGGACTCATGCACACCACCTTCTCATTATGGTGTCGGCCCGTCTTTCTTCCTGCTGTGTTTCACTCACTTCCCTCCATCTCTCGTCTGGTCTCTCTCTCTCTCTCCTCTCTCTCTCCTCTCTCTCTCCTCTCTATCCAGGCGTTAAAGTTTGAGTGTCACCTGAAGAGCGCCCTCGTCATGTTCCTGCTGTCCAGAGCTCAAAGCAACATCAACATCGCCCACTACCTCTACTGGTGAGTCTGCAGCCCTGAAACAGCAACAGGCTGATAATAACAGTCAAAAGAAAATGTAGAAGAATCTGTGGAACCTTTTAGAAAATCTGAAGAGATAAAAACGAGAAGCTTACCTGAGTCACTCCTCCACTCGCTCTGAGTTGGAGAAACAGGCTCATCCAGCACGGCGTTCCTCTTTTGTGCGATGTCTGCAGGCTGCTAAAAGACGCTGTGCAGGATCCCGCCTGGGGACGGCGTTACGAGCGGGTGCTGGGAGCCCTGCTGTGTCTGTGCGGAGCCAAGCTGAGGGCGGAGCTGGAGAAACAGACTAACCTGGTGACCCTGCTGGGAGCCGTCGCTGAGAGGGTCAGACAAGCCGGGGGGTCCACACGACAGGTCAGTGTGTGGTTAGTCGAGGTGTCACAGCCAGGTTACAGTTTGTTCCTACAGTGTGTAATGTCTCGCTTTGCGTGTGTGTGTGTGTGTGTGTTCAGGTGGCGCTGCAGGAGGGACTCGAAAACGTGCAAAACTTCTTCCAGAGGAACAGCTGCAGACTTCCTCTCAGCCCCAGTCTGGTGGCCAAAGAGCTCAACGTCAAGGTGACAAAAACACTCAGAGACATCCAGCGCTGTTCACTTCATAGCTGTGACATGACTCCAACAAACTCAGAGCCTTCAGGAGCCGCAGCAGCTCATCTGCTGCAGGAGGAGAGGACATTCATCTCCATCTTTAACAATCCAGAGCCCCGTTTCCACCCAGCGCTCCAGTCTGGATCAGTTCAGTTTGGTACGGGTCGGTTATTAGGGGACCTGTCCTGGTTTTAGTCAAAGGAAACTGAACCACCTGGTGGAAACAGGGCTCATGTCTGTGAAAGGGTTAAAAAAGAAAGCAGAGTTGACCAGATACAGACTCATGATCATGACAGAATTACTCAGGCAATAATTTAGAAGTATTAATGAACATACATGGAAAAACCTTTCCTGGCCTGCCGTCCAGTTTTTGTGCAGTTTGTGTAAATCCACATGAAGCCGCAGCATTTTTTTTTTTTAGTTTTTTAAAACTGTGAAAGAAAATCTGTAATTTCCTTGAAAAAGGAGTCCAAGGCTGAAATAAAGATCAACAAACTCATCAGATTGAGGCTGAAAAAGATCCTCAGTAAGGAGCGCAGGGTCCCAGGATTCTCTCCTGGTCATGACAGCGTTTAATCTGAGCTGGGTTTGGTTTCTCTGAGTGGAGCCTCTGAGGTCCAGACGAAGTGACCTCATGCAGCGACACTTTCTAAAGTTAAACACGTGTCTGATCTCGTTCATACGTTCATCAGAGGCCATGATCACAGCTCTGAAACCGTCACACCTCCTCCTCCTCAGACCGTCCAGGATCTCTACTGGTCCATCTCTGCTCCAGATTTAACTCTTAAATGTCCTGGTCTCCCAGCAGGAACCCTTCAGTCCTCAGGTCTCGGCTGGTTTATACCTCAGA
Source organism: Labroides dimidiatus (assembly GCA_030710495.1). Lineage (NCBI taxonomy): Eukaryota > Metazoa > Chordata > Actinopteri > Labriformes > Labridae > Labroides > Labroides dimidiatus. The sequence goes on from CM061147.1 coordinate 33,286,050, forward strand.
TGATGACACGCGTCAGGATTTCTGGTCTTTGGATGTCCCTGATGGATAATTAGTAGAAACCAACAAAGAAAGGCCTGATTGTATCCTGCTGAAAAGCCGAAGCTTAAAAAAACAACATAACAGCATGTTGTGGTGCAGGAGATGACATCATCTGTGTGTGTGTGTGTGTGTGTGTGTGTGTGTGTGTGTGTGTAGGCCTGCTCCTTCTTCAACTCCAACGCAGTTCCCCTGAAGCTGGCTCTGGTCAACGCCGACCCGCTGGGAGAGGAGATCAACGTGATGTTTAAGGTAGAGCGCCCCCTCATGGAGCTCAAACAGGCTCACGTGCTCCTCATTAAACTTTAAACTGCAGAGTCCACAGTTACATCACAACCTGCTGGAGCCACAGGGCCTCCTGACCCAGCACTGCGCCCCCTGGTGGCTGAAGCCGTTGTGATTTCTCCCCCTGTGTGTGTGTGTTTGTGTGTTTGTGTGTTTGTGTGTCAGGTCGGGGAGGACCTGAGGCAGGACATGCTGGCTCTACAGATGATCCGGATCATGGATCGGATCTGGCTGCAGGAGGGACTCGACCTGCGGATCGTCAACTTCAAATGCATCTCCACCGGCAAGGACAAAGGTACGAAGACAGAACCAGAGCAGCAGGTGGTTGTTGACACCAGGCAGAGACAGAAAACGACCTGATCCTCGAAAAATGTTTGAATGATTAGCAGCAAAAATCAAAAAGCGTTTTTGCTTTAAATGTCCATCCCAGCTCATAACAAACCAGAATGTTTAAATAAAGTTAATACAAATTCAGGAAAATTCACATTAATCCTGTAAATTTCTGAAAGTTTCCATCTTTGGGATTTTTCAGCCCTACTGGGGAAGAAAACTGAATTTAATAGAATTTGTCAGACAGAAGAAGAAGAGGGTGATTTGACGTGTCTCGTCGTCTTAGTGGTTGCTGGTCTCTGTCACTGCCTGGGTAGGCCTGGGACAGCCGTCCAGTCCTCTTCTGGCTCTTGCTAAACTTCATCGAACGAATTGCACTAAGTCCTGATCAGCTCTCAGAGGGTGAAACAAAGTAATCAAAAATCAGAGAAGCAGCTTTCCAGGTTGCATCCAAAAAGGCTTTATTCTTGCAAAAATTGAACAAAGCTTTGTGAGCATGGGTCCTGCAGAACCCAATACTGAAATACCCCAGAAAATTTCCTTGTTTAAATACACTTTTGCTGTGGGGCTTGTAACGCCCCTTTTTCATATTGTCACATGCAATGGGACCAGTTCTATTGGTATCTTAAGTAGGTCAGATTACATTTTTTTATAACACCATGACTTCATCTTATCATATAGGTGTCTTCGGTAAGTACCTACTTCTCCCAGAAAGAGCAGGTGTGATGACATCATTGATACATGCCACCCTCCCTTCCCAGGATAAGCAGATGTCCTTTTTTTCTGCAACGGCCTTGGGCCGCAACAATCAGTTATTATGGTGTCTGCTGAGCGCGGGGGCCATTTTATAAAAAGAAGATTACAAACCTACAAATGTTTGGAGTCTCACTGTGCACGCAGGAGCCAGCCCCTGAAGGGTCACGCTGGCCTGCTCCTGCTTACCCAGGGAAACACCAACATCTGCACCGAGGCAGGACACAGTGAAGCAATACACACAGTGAGGCACGAACTTTAAAGCACACTGTAACACACATCTGTTGAGTGAAAACATGCAAACGTCAGCCTTTCTTACAACGACCTTGTCTTTTCGCTAGGGGAGATAGAGGAATGCCTCCAGACAGCCTGAACAGGCCTTCTGAAGTCACTCCTCAGAGTCAGGGCTAAGTTAGGTTTAGTAGGGTCATCCAGAAAACGACCCCACAGATTCTCTGTTTGAAGGATGTTCCTCCAGCCCTGCTGAGCTGAATGTGGTTCCTGGGATCCTGAACCCTTCAGCGTCTCGCTAACAGACGCTGTGATGTGTGTTTCAGGCATGGTGGAGCTGGTGCCGTCCTCTGACACCCTGAGAAAGATCCAGGTGGAGTACGGCGTCACCGGATCGTTCAAGGACAAACCTCTGGCTGAGTGGCTCCGCAAATACAACCCAGCTGAGGACGAATACGAGAAGGTAAAGCCCTGACCTCTGACCCCTGACCTCTGACCTCTGACCTCCACAGCTCAGAGTCTGACCCTGAACTTCAGCAGGACAGAAATAAAACGCCGTCCCCTCCTCTTCCTCGTTTCAGGCCTCAGAGAACTTCATCTACTCCTGCGCGGGCTGCTGCGTGGCCACCTATGTCCTGGGCATCTGTGATCGTCATAACGACAACATCATGCTGCGCTCCACCGGTCACATGTTCCACATCGACTTCGGGAAGTTCCTGGGACACGCTCAGATGTTCGGCAGCTTCAAGAGGTCAGTTTCAGACGCCGTGGTCGTCTGATGCTTCTAGAAACACAAACTGGATTTGAGCTCACACACTTCCTGTTTACAGCCTCTCCTGTGACCTCACAGCTGAAAGCTTCGGCTCAAAGTTTGTGGAGTTGTGGGAGTTTGAGTGCCGGGATTCAAACCAAAGACCTCTGACTCTGTAGCTTTTTTCTCTCTCTCTCCTTCGTTGCCATCAGGGACCGAGCGCCGTTCGTCCTGACCTCTGACATGGCGTACGTCATCAACGGAGGCGAGCGTCCCACCAGCCGTTTCCAGCTCTTTGTGGACCTGTGCTGTCAGGCCTACAACCTCATACGCAAACACTCCGGGCTTTTCCTCAACCTGCTGTCCCTGGTGAGAGACTGAAGCCACACACACATCGACTACACACACACACACACACACACAGCGTTCATCACTGCAGACAAACATGGAGGACAGAAACACAGACCAGTCCCCTCAGATACTCCCGTCCAGCCGAGCATCCTGCAGCATCTCATGGAGCTTTCTGATTCTTATCCTCGGCCCTCAGTGAGTCTCTCTCTCTCTCTCTTTTGGAAACATTCATCTGAACTGGTTTCTGCTGCACCTGCGTGAGCCAGAAAACAAGACATGCAGTCAAAGCAGATTTTACTCCATCATTAATAACCACTGCTTCACTTCTCTGACTGCAGGCTGCAGCTCTGAGGAGCACGACCACAAAACTGCTGCTGCAGCCGGTTTTTAATATGACGACTCATTCCAAATGATGTGCAGTAATTAATGTCCTCTTTTGTACTTTCTTATATTTGAACTCTTTTTTTTTTTCAGTGGGAGATCTGTAAACTACGAAGCTGTTTCCCTTCAGGGATCAGTTCAGTGTTTCTGATTCTGTTTTAAAGTCAGGGTTGGCAGTCTGTGAAAGCTAGCATGAATTTGAATGTAGCATCTTGTGACTGTTTTGTTAGTGGAATACTATCGTTTTATTGAGGTCAATTATTTCTGGGGTGCCAGCCAGGTTTATCCTGGCAGTAAGTCAGTTCAGAGTCGCAGTTGTTGTGATTTTGTTCCACTTTTTGTACAAGTATTAAACCTGCAACTTTTAAATTGACAGAAAGAATGAAGAATGTAACGAAAAACCCCGCTTCTGTTTCGTTATCAAGACAAAAAAAAATGTATTAATTGTATGAATCCTAATAAATATTTTTTTTTTAAATAAATTTCTGATCATAGGAGGGAACCAAAAATTAAAACAAAACAAAACAAAACACCATTTTTTATCTCATCAGGTTCTTTTTCAGAAAAGTTCAGTTCAGTTTTTTGTTTTTCTTCTTAATTCAAACACAAAGTAGTTCAAGTTTTTCCACAAAGTTCAGTCATATGTTCATTCTTATGTTCAGGATCGGTAAGGATATAGAAAGAGGGAAGAGAGGGAGAAAAAACAGACAACCCAAACCTAAACGATCGTACTCACAGCTGTCAATCAAAAGTAACGTCAGCTGTCAATCTAATCCGTGAAGATCCGTAAATCCATGTTGAATCCGACCAATTTCGGGTCCATGAGACGTCGCCACGAAAAAACAAACTTTTTTTTTTAATTGGAAAATAAAATGAAAAACGCCGCCAACAGCGAGGTGCCGGACGGTCGTAGTCGGCTTCAGCTTCCGCCACACAGAACTCTTGGCCCACCTTGATGACGTTGAGGACACCATAAAAAGATGTGTCTCCTCCTCTACGCCATTTAGCCCCGCCCTCCCACACTCAGAGCTCCTCCAAAACGACACCCCCGATGATTCTCGATCATACAATGGAGACTGATTCAAACCACAGACTCAAACGGGTCCTCGGATTCATTCAGGAAACAGAAACATGTGAGCACAGGTGGACTGATTTCCTGCACGTGGGTCACACATCGAGCTCATGTTGGTTAATAAAGTAACTGCACAGACTCATGGGTATCTGGATGATCTGTGCTGCTGACTTTTGACTTTATCCGTCTCCTCCTTCTTTATCTCAGATGACGTCCTCGGGCCTCCCAGAGCTGACTGGTGCTCAGGATCTAAAGTACGTGTTTGATGCTCTGCAGCCCAACAACACGGACGCTGAGGCGACCATCTTCTTCACCAGGTGACTTCTTCATCACTTTCAAAATTCAAACATCATAAAACCTGAAATCAAACCGTCTTGAAGCTGTTTCTGATGTTTTTGATGTTTACTCTGAAGTTTTGCTCAGCCAGCTCTTGGCCGGAGGAGTTGAGGGTAACAGGAAGTGGTTAGTGAGTCTGTTTGGTCTTTTAGTGGCAGAAGGTAACCCAGCGTCCACTAGATGGCAGCACAGACACATGAGGGGAGAAGAGGAGCTGTAGGCCTGAATGTCAGCAGTAGAAAAAAGAGTTCTTCTTTTTGTGAGGACTGTGAGATAAGTTTGGTCTCTCTCCTCTCCAGGCTCATCGAGTCCAGCCTGGGCAGCGTCGCCACCAAGTTCAACTTCTTCATCCACAACCTGGCTCAGCTCAGATTCTCCGGCCTCCCAGCGAACGACGAGCCCATCCTCTCGTTCTCCCCCAAAACATACACCCTGAAGCAGGAGGGGCGCATCCTCCACGCCTCCATCTTCTCCTTCCAGAAGAGATACAACCCCGACAAGCACTACGTGAGTTCAGGCGCCATCGCCGTCAGTCCGCTGCGTCACGTCAGCGCGCTCTCTGTTTCTAACACGCTGACCTCTCTGTGCAGACGTACGTGGTCAGGCTGATGAGAGAAGGTCAGACCGAGCCGCAGTTTGTCTTCCGCACTTTTGATGAGTTTCAGGAGCTTCACAACAAACTCACCATCCTCTTCCCCCTCTGGAAGCTGCCCAGGTAAGACCGCCCCCCTGAAGAGGGGTCAGAACCAGGTGACCGCTGTGAAGACCAGATTTCATCTGTGTCTGTGTCAGACGTCATGCAATGAAAGATGGCTCTGCAGGTAGATCCTTCTTCTGGAAGCCTGTTTCTGTTCATGTGCTCTGGTGGCTTTAAAGAGAGGGTATTCAGCTTTCCCATGTTTTAAACACTTCTATAAAATAACAATCCTGGATGTTCAGACTGGGCATGTGCAGATTTTCAAACCTCTACATATCAACATCTTGTAGAAATCCTTGAATCTGTCTGTGAACTGATCAAAACACACTGCTTTAAAATAAATAAATGAGAAAAAAACACACCAGATCCTGAACCAGACTTTCATAAAAGATTATAATTCATCAGTAGTTTGAAGGGAGGGGCCACAAACACCAAAATCTGCCTATGTCTCTGCCCTCAGAGGGCTGGCCAATCAGAGGGGAGGGGGATTTGTGGAGCGGGGAGCCTTAAAGAGACAGCAGCTAAAAAAAGCATCTCAGACCAAAACTGAATTAAGAGTTTACAAAACACCAGGGAGAGAAAAATGGGGATTTTACTGAGCTGTTAATCATATAGAGATACTACGGGGCCACCAGAGGGACATAATAAAGACTTAAAAATAAAAAGCACAACACCCCCTCTTTAAACTCCCGCCTCATCTCCACAAATCCTCTTTTTGTCGTTTTAAAGTCATAGCACCCAGGCTCAGGTCTCCCTCACTGTCTCCTTCACTGTCTCCTTCACTGTCTCCTTCATCGTCTCCTTCTCTGTCTCCTTCACTGTCTCCTTCACCGTCTCTTCACTGTCTCCTTCTCTGTCTCCTTCTCTGTCTCCTTCACTGTCTCCTTCACTGTCTCCTTCAACGTTTCCTTCACCGTCTCCTTCACTGTATCCTTCACTGTCTCCTTCACCATCTCCTTCACTGTCTCCTTCACCGTCTCCTTCGCTGTCCCCTTCACTGTCTCCTTCTCTGTCTCCTTCACTGTCTCCTTCACTGTCTCCTCCTCTGTAGTGATCCTTGTTTCCTTCTGTAAAGCGTCAGAGCTCACTGTGGTTTATTTTTGGGTGGGGTCCATCCTTCTCGCTCACCTCTAACCCGATGTTCGTCCGGTCTTCGTCTGAGCCCTGGTGTTGTTGCTCTGCAGTCTCAGTGACATCACAGATCTTCATCACAGATCTTCATCACAGATCTTCATCACAGATCTTCATCACAGATCTTCATCACAGATCTTCATCACAGATCTTCATCACAGATCTTCATCACTTTCAGCAGAATAATAAGAACCTGCTTCTCCTCCTGCTCTAGTTTCCCCAATAAGATGGTGCTCGGCCGCACCCACATCAAAGAAGTGGCGGCTAAGAGGAAGTTTGAGCTGAATAACTACGTCCACAACCTGATGAGGAGCTCTGCAGAGGTGAACCAGGTAGGCTAACACTGACCCCCCCCCAGAGAACCACTTCAGACAGAGAGCGTTACTAAAGTCCTGTTTTCTGACCCCAGTGTGACCTGATCTACACTTTCTATCATCCAATCGCACGAGACGACAAGACGGAAGGTTTGGATGCTACACCCAGAGCTCCAGGTGATCCTCTCAGCTGTTTCTAGCTTCATGCTGGTTCATTTGGTCCCTTCAGTGGAGACTGTTTGTGCTCCTTGGTGCTCACTGTGGGCTGTGTGTGCTTGTTGCAGAGCCTCCTCTGAGTCCCACCTCTGGTCGGGTGGAGGGAGAGGTGAAACTCTCCATCTCCTACAGAAACAGCAACCTCTTCATCATGGTCATGCACATCAGAGATCTGGTATGAAGTCCTCAGTCTCTCTCTCACCTGTCATCACCTTCACCTCTCTCTGCTTTAAAACGTTCCCTCTCTTTGCTCCCTTTAAGGTGTCTGAGGATGGAACTGATCCAAACCCTTACGTGAAAACCTACCTGCTCCCAGACCCTCACAAGACTTCCAAACGCAAGACCAAGATCTCCAGGAAAACCAGGAACCCCACTTTCAATGAGATGGTGAGAAGTTACCAAAGACATAAAACCTCACCTTTATTTTTTATTTTTTTATTTAATTTAATTTAATTTTATTTTATTTTAATTTTATTATTTATTTGTTTATTTTTTATTTTTTTATTTTATTTTATTTTATTATTTATTTGTTTATTTATTGATTTATTTATTAACCACATGCTTCCTAAGTGAAACTCGTCCTTTGGTTGGATAAATTGTGTTTGATTTCAAATGTTAATGATTTGAAGAATTGATCTGAAAATTTGATCTTTTGAACATTTTCTGCACTGAGAGAAATGTAAAGTTTATTCTCTCTGTTGGTTCTCCTCCTCCTCCTCTTCCTCCTCCTCCTCCTCCTTCTCAGCTGGTCTACAGCGGCTACAGTAAAGAAACCCTGGGCCTGCGTGAGCTCCAACTGAGCGTGCTCAGCGCCGAGTCGCTGCGTGAGAACTACTTCCTGGGCGGCATCACGCTCAGGCTCAAAGACTTTGACCTCAGCAAGGAGACGGTCAAGTGGTACAAACTGACGGCCGTCCCTTACTTCTAAACCTCCCCCCGCCTGCCTCCCCCTGAAGCTAGGAGCGACTCGGCCTCTCTGGACTGAAGCTGCATCCACCGCTATGTGAAAGGAGGCGCACGAAAACCCTGAGTGTGTAACAACACGGCTCCAAGAGCTTCCAGATCTTTAGTTTGGATCATGTCTTTGATCGCTAAATTCAAACGACAGTCGTGATATTTTCATCTGAGGGCTGAAAAACCTTCTTTGGCCTGAATCATGTGAGAGGAAACGTGGCTCTGTTGGATATCGGATCAGTTTGTTCCCGTGTGACCTGAGAGCAGACGGATTCAGAGAGGAGAGCGCTCTCCTTCCCTTTTCAACTAATCAGGATTGTTTCTGTGACAAACAATCGCTTCTCCTTCCTCTCTCTTTCCTAAACTATAACAGAAAGCTGTAATGTTTTGTACATTTTGATATTAGAGGACCAAACGGCTTACTTTCAGAGGAGTATATATAGACTGACAGGTTTATTTTTTAAGGGATAGAAAGGGGGATCTTTTTACATTTTGCTTTGTTTGTTTTCTATATAGACAGATAGAAGGTATCAGGGTTTCCTGCTTTGCAGCAGACACTTCTGGGTAGAGTAGTCCATCACGTCAGAGTCCAGGAGATCAGCAGTGACCTTAGGTTTGCCCGAGAATGTGCCAAAAGGAACGAGAGGGGCGGCAAATCGAACCCGTCTCCGATGCAGGGAGCAGAACAGGGTGCCTTCGTTTGTGCTCACAATCTCTTTTAATACTTGGCCTTAAATATATTTTAATAACAATCTGAAACGACCTCATTAAAACCAGCCTATATTCTGTAAAGATAAATCCAGAGTTCTTCCAGAGCAGGTCGTTTTGTAACAGCTGACTGCCTCTAAATGCACACTACCAGGTCTCTCTCTCTCTCTCTCTCTCTCTCTCTCTCTCTCTCTCTGGGCGTTTCAGCACATCTTAAAGGGGAGGTGGTATCTTAAGCTTCAAACGCGGTCGTCTGATTCAGCTCTTCATAATTCAGACCTTTCTCAGCGCAGTATATGGACTCAGTGAAGGCTGGAGTCTGGATGTGAGGCTCTCTCAGCTCAGGCAGTAAAATCCTCACTCGCTCACTCACTCACTCGCTCACTCGCTCGCCCTCAGTGCCTAACAGTGGTGCAACAACACCCAGACTCTGTGAAATCCTTCTCCCTGCCGGTGAAGTCCAGATCCAGCCTGGTCTTCTGATATTTTAGTGAGAAAACCTTCTGAAGGTTGGAGCTCTGAGTTTGGACGAGGCTACTTTATCTTTTAAGAGGAATAAGGGAACAGGATCCTGTGCACACGTTAGCTGCTTCTCCTTCTACTTTCTAACTTTAAATTGTTGTTAATGTTGAATAAAGAAAATTTCGATGGATTTATCTGATTTTTTTTAAGAGATCTGCAAGATATTTGTGATCAACACCCACACTATGAATATCAGTGACTTGATCCACTCTTTTATTGACTGTACAAAGAACACAAGCAGAGTTTGTATTAACATGGCCAGTTATTTATTCTTAATTGGTGACCTGTAACCCGAATGGATCAGTGTGTACTGTAATCCCTCTTTCCTAAAGCAAATTAAATGTTTTTGGAACAAACATGATGTGACAAAGTGTTTCTTTCTTACAACCCAAACTCCACTGACATTTGGACGTTGAGTAAAACATAAATTAAAACAGAAAACAACAATTTTCAAATCCTGTTGAACCTACATTCAACTGAATACAGTACAAAGACAAGATATTTATTGTTCAAAGTGATAAGCTTTATTGTTTTTCACGCAAATATTCACTCACTCCAAAAATTCTGGGACAGGGTCAACATCAGACTGGGAAAGTTGAGGGATGCTCCAAAAACACCTGTTTGGAACATTCCACAGGTGAACAGTAATAATAACATGATTCAGTTTTAAACAGGATTCCAGAGTTCAGAGATGCATCCCTAATGTCTGCAAAAAGCACAGTCTGCAGACACTCTCATCCAAAACGCTCCTTCCAATTTTTCCATTGTCTCATATTACGAGTTATTTGGAGACATAAACATTTATAAACACTGCTCGTTTTTTCCTACAATTCTTTTTAATTCTCGTGTGCAGGTTTCCCAGTCATTAAGCCTTTTTATTAAGAGTGTTTGGCCTCAATGGCCCTCAGTTTGCTTTGTATTATGAACAATCTGACCCCATTTCACTTTAAAACAATAATATAATATAATATAATATAATATAATATCATATAATATATATATAATATAATAACATATAATATCATATATATAATATAATATAATAACATATAATATCATATATATAATATAATATAATATAATAGAGGTGTTTTTATTTGTTATTGGTGCTGTATGACTTTAAGAGTAAAAAATAAATTTATTTACTTATATAAAATGTGCATGGTCGAACACTGGAACACGTTCTTCATCATTGAACAGGAGCGCATATTAAACTCAACATGAAATCACCGCAAATCTCTGTAACGCGTTAAACACAATAAATTATCAGTGGCTTTATTTTTACTTTTGTTCATTAAGGAAATTTGTTTTGGTTTAGTATTTTCCTTTACAACATCAATGTTTATTTTTTATTTATTTTGGCGTAAGGAAAAGTCTCAAAACCTCATCTGCGTAATTGCGTCATTTCCGACGCAGGCGCACTGTGCCGCCTTCTGTCGCGTGTCCGGCCTCTCTTCCTCAACCGCCATCATGGGTCGCATGCACGCTCCCGGGTGAGTTCTGAATATACAAATAAATGGACAATATCACGGCTGTTCACCCTTTTTGAGTGGTCGATGGGGATTGTATATGTCTTATGCGTCGACACAGAATAAATTTATCTGATTAATTCGTCTAAAAACTCAGAAAATAGCTTGAAAATAACCTCCTATGAACGGCATCCGTCCTCAGCTAGCTGTTAGCACTTGCTGTTAGCACTCGCCGTTAGCAGTAATTGCTCACCACGAGTCTTTTTTTAATGACTTCTTTGCAAGTTAGAAAGTGACATCATACGGCTATAATGAATATTTTTTTCTGTTTTGTATAAGGAATTATCCCACAAAGTTACAACTTGCCTCAGTTAGCAGGACACCTCTCGTATGGAGCTAGCTTCAGCCGGGCCGTCAGCTCTCGGCTCATACTCGGGTCCACAGCCGATGATGTCTTTTCCCTTCACTGCCTTTATTTAGAAAACTGTTCACATTTCGGTTTAAAAACCCTTAATAGTCTCCTGTTTTCTCTCCTTCAGAAAGGGCTTGTCCCAGTCAGCTCTGCCTTACAGGCGCAGTGTTCCCACAGTGAGTATCAGCATGTAGAAATGTGTTTTCCTCGCACTGACAGCAGTTCGATGTTTCTACCTTTGACTTGTGTGTAACTATTAAATTCATATTTTCAGTGGCTGAAGCTCACATCTGATGATGTTAAAGAGCAGATCTTCAAGCTGGCCAAAAAGGGTCTGACCCCCTCTCAGATCGGTAAGTGTTTATATGAAATTATATTCAAGGTCGTGAAAAACGAATTAAAAACTAACATAACTAAGTCTCTTAATCATCCGTAATTATTTCAGGTGTCTGTGATTTAACTCAGCCTGCAGGCACATGCAATCAGGTTTTGATAATAGATGTCCAGCTCAGCTTTTAGAGCCCTGATTAATCAGAGACTCAATCTAGTTTGTTGATAAACTAACAAACATCCCTCACAGGTTGTCACAGATTATGTTTGTAGCTCCAGAAAGGCTGAACTTCAGTGGTGATGATAAACTGCGTTCTCTTGCTTTGGATGTGGACCTGTTGGATCCAGTTCATGAATTAAACAACATGAACCTGTGACTTTTGCTGTCTTGTCCTCTGTTATTTATTCTCTGTTAAATCCTTCAGGCTGATTGTTTTAGCAGCTTACAGTTCATGCTGTATTCTGTCTATTCTGTCTGTTTGGTTGATCCGTGTTAGGAACGGGCTCTGTACATACTTCATTTTAAACAGCAGCTTGTGGCTGCAGTCGGCTCATGTCTCTCAGAGACACTTTCTATAAGATGTATTTGGTCAGTTATTGGGTCTGATGTACCTTTTTTTACCTGGTAAAACCTTTTTAACTCGAAATAACTTTATGTAAATGTTCTTCTATTATCAACTTACATTAAAATGAATGTCTGAGCCTCAATGTTCAGTACAGATTAAATCTGTAAATGGTTTAAAGCGGCCTCAGCGTGGCTCGGCCTCATCATGACGGGATGTTGGTTTTACTGCGATTGCATTTCCTGCCTCACCTTGAGTGAGTTTTCTCTTTTCCTCTGAAACTTTGTGCGTCTGTTTTCATAGATGAGATGGAGGGAGAACGAGATCCTTCAAGTTAACACTCACTGTTAAAAGTTCCTCTCCTGTTCCTGTTCTGTCACCTCCTCCAGGTGTGATTCTGAGGGACTCTCATGGTGTGGCCCAAGTACGTTTCGTCACTGGCAACAAGATCCTGAGGATCCTCAAGTCCAAGGGTCTGGCCCCTGATCTGCCCGAGGATCTGTACCACCTCATCAAGAAGGCCGTGGCAGTCAGGAAGCATCTGGAGAGAAACAGAAAGGTGTGAAGGCGCCGTTTGGTGTCGTTTATGTTACCTGAGGCGTGGAGCGTGAGCTTCTTACACGTTACACGAAACTACGGCCAAAACCTTTTTCATCTTCTGAAGAGAAAAGCAGCCCACTGTAAAAAATGAACAGTTCAGCTTAACTTGATGTTTTGCTTCCATTTCTCAGTGAAATAAGGTGATTCAGCTGCTTCTCTGAGGAGATGTGAATGATGATACTGAATATACGTCTTAACACTATAATTTGTTCCCTGAAGGACAAAGATGCCAAGTTCCGGCTGATTCTCATCGAGAGCAGGATCCACAGGCTGGCCCGCTACTACAAAACCAAGAGAGTGTTGGCCCCCAACTGGAAGTAGTACGTATCTGATGAGCTGTGTGGAGTGTTTTCAGTCTTTGAGTAGAGATCAACTGGTCTCACTCGGCTGCTCGTTTCATAAAACAAGTCAAACTGAAGGTTTGATCTGCATCGATTATAAAGAAGCACAATTCATTGTCCTGCTCTCCTCCTCATTGAGAGCTGTGATATTTCTGTTGTGCCAGAGTAAAGCTGGAGGTCAATTAGCAGAGCGGCTACTTGGTGCCACCTCTGCCAGTCCCCTTCGTACACTGCAGTAAACATGCTTTGGTAACTTATTTCAGTGATGATAATTCACACACTGGAAGTTTGGGTCCTTATTTACCAAGCTGTCCTCACCCAGTGTGAACTGTCAGACTGCCCCCTGCTGTCCAGTACTGGTATAAACTGGTGTTGGTGGTCGAGCGTCCTCTAACCTTTTGTTCTCTCTCTCTCTCTGTTTACAGCGAGTCTTCTACAGCTTCTGCTCTGGTGGCATAAACGATTCACTTTTTGGATTAATAAAACCGTTTCAAAATTTGAAATTGTCTGTTGTCTTTTTTAAATATATAAATAAAGTTGTGGTTGAAGAATGGTTTAAAATAACTTCAGGTCTTACTGAGGATGAGCATCACAAGCAATGATAGTCACTGCTAACCAATCATTATTGGAACAGCTCCCTGATGAAGAGTATCTGAAATGTTTTTAATTCTCTTACAGAAAGTTTGATGTAAAACAAAACTTTTAGCTGCTCAACGTCCACCGCTGGCAGTTCTATCACATGAAAACCTGAGGAGAGAACAAACACCTGGGAAAAAAAACAGTCTTAGTGAAATGTGTCAGCTGAAGGAAACGTGGCTCCTCACGGCCGGTTCGATGAGTTCTTGGCTCGTCTGGGTTTTTGTGGTGTTTAAACCTGGTTTGGTCTGTTTTTGTGTAACACCTCTGCTCATGTGTAGACTTTATTTAAAGGGCTAACAACACATCACGCCTGTTCTTAAATCTTTACTCTGACTACCTGTTAGTGTTCTAATTGATCCATTCATTGGTTTTAAAAACACTTCATGACCTGGCACCAGAACACATCTGAGAGATGATTTTAGTCTGTAGGGTTTAATAATTTCATGACTTTAATGTTCTTTATTTCATCCATGTAGATTCTCATTCATTCATCCAGGTCATGGTTATTGTTGCCTTGTTTGAGTCTTCAGAAGTTTGTTTCATTTTTTTTATTGTTTCTCTTCTCTTATATTATCTTCACCACATGGGATTTTTAGTCACTTTTTATTTTGCTCTTTATTTTAGCTTTTTAAAATCTTATTTCTATTTGATGTTAAACTTATTTTAACTTTTAAACTGCCTTCATATGTATATTTTAAAGCTGTGCACTGGTCTGTACTCTTAAATCCTTCGTTTCAGTACTTTTTTTTATGCCATTATTTTATTCTCTGTATATTACCTCGTTAATGTTCTTTTTTCATTCACTGTGCAGCTCTTTGAACAGTGTTTTATTTGTTCTGAAGCTGTTTTATAGATTAAACTGACTTGTTGATGAAACACAGACTGAATCTGGAAACGGAAAGTCTACAGCAGACTGATCCATAAAACGGATCTTTTTCTGTTTTCTTCCGGACTGGTTGGAGGACTCCCTCTGGTTTCTTGTAGTCCTGGTTTTGCTCCTCACCCTCTTTGTTTTCGCTTCTTGAACCGGAGAGCAGCGCGCTGGGCTTTCCTGGAGGCTGAGGAAATTACCGGCACTTTCCTTGCGTCAGACGTTACGTAATGCAGGGGCGGGGCTTAGTACGTGAGGTACGTGATGTAGGAGATACAGCCGCTTTGTCCAATCACAACGCAGCGTGACGTCAACTTGTTTATATAAAGAACGGTGTTGCAATAAGGGGACATTCACTCTTTGACAACAACAACAGAACAGAAGAACATGGAGACGTTACAGGCGATAATCTGACGGAAGAGATCACAACATGGCTCAGAACAGCCGGAAAATGAGGCGACAGTACATCGACGCGTATCGGTCACTGACAAACTGTAGAAATCTGCTGGTTTTTGTCGAGGAATACCAAAATACGTGAGGAGCTTTTTTTTTTTTGACGCCATAATCCACAAAGAAGAGGAGAAGTGAAGATGGCGGTTGTTGGTTCCGAGAAGAGTTCGGCGATGGAGAGGTTCGGCAGCGGAGGGATGGCGCTTCTTCCCTGGACTAAACAGATGCTCACCGTGCTGTGGGAGCAGCTTCGACTGCTGGTTCAGGTCATTTACTACAGCTTCATGTCAGGTAGGAAGAAAGAGACAACTTCAGACACACTCCACAGCTCCTCTGCCTCTCTGTTCGACTCCAACGGTCACTTAGAGACAGACATTCACCCTCCTGACTCCGAGAGAGAGAGAGAGAGAGAGGGCTGCTGTTTCCACACGGCTTCATTTTACGGAAATTTACGAAATAATATATATAAAAAAAAAAACAATAACACAACTTACGAACACTTAAATGATCAAACGACGTCACGTTCCCCGCTAAAAGGGAGCCTACAATATATTTAACAATTTTATTTGAAATAATGTTGAGCCCGGAAATAAGTAGACTTCAAAAAGCGGGAATTTTAAAAAAGGAAGAAAATACAAATTTTCGAGTAAAACTACTTCCTGAAACATTATTATTTATTACCAGAAACAGAAGCTAACGTGAGTCATGTTTACGACCTAACCTGCTGCTTTATGTTAATCCCCTCACTGACTCATTCTGATAGTTTTGTTGTTGCTGTCATGTCACAGATGGTGAACCAGCTCCTGGTCTCATCATAGAACATAATGTTTGTTTCATTCTGTATTTTTTTTCTCTCTGAATCCTCCTCTTAAATTCCTCTAACTCCCGTCTTCTGATCTTTACAGTTTTCCAGATGTTCCGCCTCGAGGTCCACCTGAGAATCACCGACGAGACGGGTCAGCACATCCAGCACATGACCGCAGCAGCCAGTCAGACGGATTCCTTCCTCTTCTCCTCCTTGTTTGACGGAGAAAACGGCGTCATGGTTGGAGGTTCGAATCCCCTCTCTAACTTCTGTGCCGACGTCGGCGACCCGTTCGCTGGGAAATCTACCGCCGAGGCCCTCCTGTCCAGTCTGCGAGCCGACGACCTTTGCTGCGGGTTAGTGGACGACTTTGTCTCCAGAACGGCCGGCAAAGAAGAAAACATCTTCCTGGGACACCAGTCGAGCTGGAAAATGGGCTTTCCTGGTGACTGGAACTTCTTTGTGTCGAGCAGCGACAGCTCCAACGACGGCTGTCGTAAGAGTTACGAGAAAGTCTTCAAACAGGAGATTCCAAAGGAGAGAGTTTTCAAACAGGACGTCTCAGAAGAGGAGAGAAGCTCTCCCTGGAGCAGCGAGGAGGACCAGAGCGGAGTGGAGTTCGACAGCGAGGAAAGTAAAGCTCTCTGGGAGTCTCTGTCCAGATCCAGCGATCCTTACAACCCCTTCTTCTTCTCTGCGTGCATTTCCACACACACAAACATGGGCAAAGATCAAAGGGAGGACGAGGACGGCGGCGCCGCTGACATCATGTCAGTAAGCAAGGCCACGGAGGAGCTGCTGGGGCCTCGAGGCCTGAACATCTGGGTCAGCCGCTCCGACAGCGAGAGCAGCTGGAGCAGCTGGGCCAGCTCGGACAGTTCCAGCCCCGACTTGGACAGAGAGGAGAGCGAGAGGCTGCTGGAGCTCTTCAGCAGCCCAGAAGATCCCTACAACCCCATGTGCTTCACAGCCTGCACAGTGACCACAACAGCCCCCAAAACCACCAACACAACCTCCAAACCGGCTCCTGCACCCCCGAAGTCTGACACAGACCCCGAGGAGAAGACCAGCAGCTGCCCTCCTTCGTCTGAGGACGATGAAGAGGAGCAGCTGTGGAAATCTCTGGGCCTAAAGGACGACCCGTACCACCCTCTGAACTTCCAGGCCTGCCTCAAGAGCTCCCCAAAAACAGCTCCCCAGTCTGAGAAGGATCCAGCTCCCCTTGATGTCCCTGACACTCACAGTCCCCCCATGACGGGAAAGAAATGTGAAAAACTGTCAAAACCAGTCCAGAAAACTAGAACCAGGAAACCCGCTCTGCCAAACAGAGGCCTGAAGAGTCACTCCCATCCAGAGAAAACAGAGGTACCCTGGAAAAGACCTGAACCAGGAGCTGCATCAGAGCCGGGGGAGAGGGAGGAGAACAAGACCAGCAGGACCAGAAAGACCAGCAGCCAGAAGAAGGTCAGAACCACTTCACCTCTTTATTCTGTAAACAAACTTCACGTCCTCTGACTGCTGTCAGCAGGAAAACACGCACTGCTCCTTTATTTTTTTTCTTTATCCCGCTGCTTCTCTGAGACGGGGCTGCTTCTCTGAGACGGGGCTGCTTCCTCCTCCAGCTCACACGTCCTGTTAGGCCCAGCTGTTTGTGGTTGTTTAGCAACGCCGCGGTCGTCATGACTAATCCAGTCATGTGACCGCGGCGAGTCAGCAGGGAGTTGGACTTCCTCGTGGGCTGTAAGAGTTGCAGCAGTGTTGCAAAGTCATTTTAAAACCTTGAGGATCGAGTTCTGTTACATCCACGCTGGAATGAAAACTCTGAAGTGAGCTGAGTGAATCGATCGATAATTTAAAGTAATTCTTTCATGCTGGGTCATAAACTGGGATCAGATCTCCTCCATGCTTTGAAAAAGTCACATTAAGCCCCCAAACCTTCATCATTTCAAATGTCCTGCTGTTTGTTTTGAGACCTGAACACGTTCCTGTCACAGTAAAAAGAAGAAGTTTAAAGTTTGTACTGAAACGTTTTCCTTTCAGACTTCATCTGAGCCACATTCTGACGTCTGTCTCCTTTAAGATATTACAAAGAGAAACGACGTCTGAGTTGCTTTTAAAGATTCAAATATTCTTCCACTGGGGTGAGAAGAATCCAATTAGATAAACCTTTCAGTCTTTACGAGCGGTGCAGGCGCCATTTTTGTCTGTAAATATCTTGAAGTGAAATGTTTGTTCTTGTCAGGTGGGCGTGGTTTAGGTGAAGTCGACTAAAAACTAAAAATGAGACAGAAACACTGTCAGGTCTCAGTTTATGTGTCTGTGTGTGACACTCTGCATCTTCACTAAACATGTCAACCTCTCTCTCTCTCTCTCTCTCTCTCTCTCTCTCTCTCTCTCTCTCTCTCTCTCTCTGGATCTCAGGTCAGATTCTCTCCCCTCGTCCACGTCCACGTCATGCGCACCTGGCCCTTCGCTCGTCAGGCGTCCCGTAAAGGACCCTGGGAAGAAATGGCTCGAGACCGCGACCGCTTCAGGAGGAGGGTCCAGGAAGCAGAGCAGGTCCTGGGGTTCTGCTTCAGCGGGGCGCACAGGGAGAGGATGCGGGCGTACGTGGACGGTGCCTTGAATTAAAAAAAGAAAAGACGGACCTGCTGTTTCATTTCCTCCCTGGATGAGAACCTGTGATTGGTTGCAATGCAACAGTGATTTTTGATTTGGGCCAATTAGAAGCTGATGTTGGTTCGACGTTGACGTTGGGTGTGGAGTTGATCCACTTTGTACCTCAGAGGGTTTTTGTACAGTGTGCACTGATGGACACTTTGTTCTGTTGAGCTCAGCGTCACTGTGGGCTGTTGTTTTGTATGCCTTATATACTGACCTAGTAATGTAACCTATTTATGCCCTATGGAGCTCGTCCTTTGACTTTTAGAGTGTTTTTATGTGTGAACAAACCAGAGTGCTCAGACTAGACTCTAGATCCTCTCCTCAGATTCCAGACTCCAGGTCTTCGGCTTGTTTTTGAACCAACCATTAGTTCTGCTGCTGCGCTGGTCTTCTAGTTCAAAGTGTTTATGTTTTGATGGGAGTTCCGTCTCGTGTTTTCTTATTCAGTTTGATAAAAACAGCTTTAAGCACTGAGTGGACTTCATCATCTTCATCATCATCTTCATCATCATCATCATCATCATCATCATCATCATCAGGTCAAGTGAAGATTCAGGCGTTGGCTCGACCTCACAGCGACTCCTCGAAAGTCTCAACAAATGTCTGTAGCAGATTTTGTCAGGTGCTTTGTCTAACCAATAAATTTTGTCATGATGTTAAAAAACTGTGTGTGTGTGTGTGTGTGTGTGTGTGTGTGTATTTCATGTTGCTCTACAAACACTTTGTGTGTGTGTGAAAACAGTCAAACAGTAAAAGAGAGACACTCCACGTTAACACGCTAAGATGGATGATGATCTCAGTGTGAAGCTATCTGAAACATCTGAGTCACACACACAGATAAAATTAGCGCACACACACACACACACACACACACACACACACAGCCTGGTGTGTTTACAGGAAGAGAAGTTTTCCTCCTCTGACCCGGTTTGACTCGTCCAGCGTGCTGCTCACTCTGCTGCTTCCATCAGTCTCGAGTTTCTTCCTCCATAAAAAGTCAACATGGACTGAATTCAGAGGAAACACTCCTAGTCCTGGTCCTGGTTCTGGTCCTGGTCCTAGTCCTGGTCCTGGTCCTGGTTAACACAAATAACTAATCAGCCAATCAGAAGACAGCGACCTGACGTAGTGAAGACGAGCTGCTGAAGTTCAAACTGAGCATCAGGATGAAGAATAAAGGTGATTTATTACAAACCACACGGGCCCACCAGAACTGGACCATAGAAGACTAATGAACACCTCCTGGTCTGATGAGTCCGGATTCCTGCTCCACCTTCGGGTGGTGGTCTCAGGATCTGGATTAAACATCCAGATGGATACATCCTGCCTCAAATCAACGCCAGGGGGAGATTCTCCTAGCACACCATGTTTCCAGCACCTTGTTCTAACTTTGTCCACAGGAGGCGCCAAAGTCAAGACAGATTAAAAGTTCCCTACAGGAGCTTTAATTTAGAGGTCAGAGCTCCTGAGCCCAGGGAACGAGTGGTTTACATCAGAGAACATAAAAACATCTCTACACATCATGTGCTGCACATGATGCTGCACAACCTAAAGTCCTCTGTCTCCTCCTCCGTAAGCCTTATCTCTCTCTCTCTCTCACACACACACACACACACACACACACACGCTCAGGAGCTCATAATTTCCCTGAGGGCGTGCGGGTCTCCCCACTCTGACTGCTGTAAGGCTTTCATAAGACAAGGGTTAAAAACACAGAGGATGATGAAATGACTTTCCACAGGGACAAAATCAATTAGCAGGTCTCCATCGCTCTCTCTCTCTCTCTCTCTCTCACACACACACACACAAACACACACACCTTGACAGGGATGGTGTAAAGGTGAGCAATCTCTGACTGTGTCGCCGTGTTCACCCAGCGGTGGGTCTTCTGCTGATGATGTCTCACAAGCTGATGATGCAAATGAATCTCCTGCTGCTGAGCCGACACATGACGGCTCTTTGTTCAGGAGAGAGAGGGACTGAGACACTGAGAGACCAAAACCACATGAGACAACATGAGACTGAGACCCTGAGAGACCAAAACCACATGAGACAACATGAGACTGAGACACTGAGAGACCAAAACCACATGAGACAACATGAGACTGAGACACTGAGAGACCAAAACCACATGAGACAACATGAGACTGGGACACTGAGAGACCAAAACCACATGAGACAACATGAGACTTAGACACTGAGAGACCAAAACCACATGAGACAACATGAGACTGAGACACTGAGAGACCAAAACCACATGAGACAACATGAGACTGAGACACTGAGAGACCAAAACCACATGAGACAACATGAGACTGAGACACTGAGAGACCAAAACCACATGAGACAACATGAGACTGAGACCCTAAGAGACCAAAACCACATGAGACAACATGAGACTGAGACACTGAGAGACCAAAACCACATGAGACAACATGAGACTGAGACACTGAGAGACCAAAACCACATGAGACAACATGAGACTGGGACACTGAGAGACCAACACCACATGAGGCAACATGAGACTGAGACACTGAGAGACCAAAACCACATGAGACTACATGAGACTGAGACACTGAGAGATCAAAAACCACATGAGACAACATGAGACTGAGACACTGAGAGACAAAAACCACATGAGACAACATGAGACTGAGACACTGAGAGACAAAAACCACATGAGACAACATGAGACTGAGACACTGAGAGACCAACACCACATGAGGCAACATGAGACTGAGACACTGAGAGACCAAAACCACATGAGACAACATGAGACTGAGACACTGAGAGATCAAAAACCACATGAGACAACATGAGACTGAGACACTGAGAGACAAAAACCACATGAGACAACATGAGACTGAGACACTGAGAGACAAAAACCACATGAGACAACATGAGACTGAGACACTGAGAGACCTAGACCACATGAGACAACATGAGACTGAGACACTGAGAGACCAAAACCACATGAGACAACATGAGACTGAGACACTGAGAGACCAAAACCACATGAGACAACATGAGACTGAGACACTGAGAGACCAAAACTACGAGACAACATGAGACTGAGACACTGAGAGACCAAAACCACATGAGACAACATGAGACTGAGACACTGAGAGACCAAAACTACGAGACAACATGAGACTGAGACACTGAGAGACCAAAACCACATGAGACAACATGAGACTGAGACACTGAGAGACCAAAACCACATGAGACAACATGAGACTGAGACACTGAGAGACCAAAACCACATGAGACAACATGAGACTGAGACCCTAAGAGACCAAAACCACATGAGACAACATGAGACTGAGACACTGAGAGACCAAAACCACATGAGACAACATGAGACTGAGACACTGAGAGACCAAAACCACATGAGACAACATGAGACTGGGACACTGAGAGACCAACACCACATGAGGCAACATGAGACTGAGACACTGAGAGACCAAAACCACATGAGACTACATGAGACTGAGACACTGAGAGATCAAAAACCACATGAGACAACATGAGACTGAGACACTGAGAGACAAAAACCACATGAGACAACATGAGACTGAGACACTGAGAGACAAAAACCACATGAGACAACATGAGACTGAGACACTGAGAGACCAACACCACATGAGGCAACATGAGACTGAGACACTGAGAGACCAAAACCACATGAGACAACATGAGACTGAGACACTGAGAGATCAAAAACCACATGAGACAACATGAGACTGAGACACTGAGAGACAAAAACCACATGAGACAACATGAGACTGAGACACTGAGAGACAAAAACCACATGAGACAACATGAGACTGAGACACTGAGAGACCTAGACCACATGAGACAACATGAGACTGAGACACTGAGAGACCAAAACCACATGAGACAACACGAGACTGAGACACTGAGAGACCAAAACCACATGAGACAACATGAGACTGAGACACTGAGAGACCAAAACTACGAGACAACATGAGACTGAGACACTGAGAGACCAAAACCACATGAGACAACATGAGACTGAGACACTGAGAGACCAAAACTACGAGACAACATGAGACTGAGACACTGAGAGACCAAAACCACATGAGACAACATGAGACTGAGACACTGAGAGACAAAAACCACATGAGACAACATGAGAATGAGAGACCAAAACTACGAGACAACATGAGACTGAGACACTGAGAGACCAAAACCACATGAGACAACATTAGACTGAGACACTGAGAGACAAAAACCACATGAGACAACATGAGACTGAGACACTGAGAGACCAAAACCACATGAGACAACATGAGACTGAGACACTGAGAGACCAAAACTACGAGACAACATGAGACTGAGACACTGAGAGACAAAAACCACATGAGACAACATGAGACTGAGAAACTGAGAGACCAAGACCACATGAGACAACATGAGACTGAGACACTGAGAGACCAAAACTACGAGACAACATGAGACTGAGACACTGAGAGACCAAAACCACATGAGACAACATGAGACTGAGACACTGAGAGACCAAAACTACGAGACAACATGAGACTGAGACACTGAGAGACCAAAACCACATGAGACAACATGAGACTGAGACACTGAGAGACAAAAACCACATGAGACAACATGAGACTGAGACACTGAGAGACCAAAACCACATGAGACAACATGAGACTGAGACACTGAGAGACCAAAACTACGAGACAACATGAGACTGAGACACTGAGAGACCAAAACCACATGAGACAACATGAGACTGAGACACTGAGAGACAAAAACCACATGAGACAACATGAGACTGGTCCTGTCAGGTGAACGCAGCTCATTTTAAATCTAATTAAGCCTTTTTCTGTCTTTGCATGAAATAAAATGTGAACGACTGCTTCGGGCCTTTTTTTTTTTTCAGAATATCAACACAGTGTGTTTAAAACAGACAGAGTGAGATGTTGAGTCAAACTCGTCTCCTCTTTGAGGTCAATTATTTAAAACTTGCTCCTTAAGTGAGTCCTGCATCTTTTATTTATCTACAGTACTGAGACTTTTCCCATGATGCAACACTAGAGCCCCTGTTTCTCCTGGTAGGATCTGGTCTTGTTGCTGGGCGTTTGCAGCTGACCTGCTGGATTCACTCTGAGCTGACGAGTCAATAAAACTCGGAGTCTGTTTTGATTTGTTCAGACAAAGACGTGGGTGGGCGCCGCCGTCTGTTCACAGACAAAGAGTGAACTTCTCCACTCCTCCTTCCTTCCACCTTTCAGCCCACTCCTCTTTGTCTCCCTCCTTCTCTCTCTCTCTCTCTTTCTCTCTCTGTCTCCTCATCCTCTCCCAGCATCATTAGCTCCGTGGCCAAGGCGACCCCGTCTCCAGGCAACCAGCGGGAGTGGTGAGGGCGTTGAAAGGATTGCAGGTGATTGCAGCAGCAGCGGTGCCAGAATCAGCAGCAGAGGCGGTGGGTTTCTCTTACACACACACACACACACACACACACACACACACACACACACTTGGGGCCATCCCTTTCTCTCGCCTGCAGGAGCAGGATGTTTTCTGAAAGCTTTCCTCCATCAGTCGTCAGATTTAAACACATCTTCACACGAGGAAAGAAAAGAAGAAAAGTCCAGAACAAAACGACACGCGAGGACAAACAACAGACTTCTGAATCTCCTGGGTCACAATTAACTGATGATGCAATCCAGCAGCAGAACTGAGTCTGACAGCAGCTCACACACACACACACACACACACACACACACACACACACACACACACACACACACACACACTGAGAGGAGAGGCAGAAAGAAATCAGGTTAAGCTTCCTGTTTCATGTTTGTGTCCTGACCCTGATGTGATCATGTGATCAAACTGCAGCCATGTTTCAGGGTGTAAACCTCTTCATATGACATCACTGGCCGCTGATTGGCTTCACGTGCGCCCCATGTACAGACGTCACTGACCCGACATCTGGTCATGACCTTGTGACCCCAACACGGCCTCCATATTTCTCCACTTGTCTGATTTTTAGTATAACTGAACAAAAACAAACATGATAAATGAGCGAATCCCTGCAGCAGCGAATAAAGGCTTTAAAAACATGAACTCTGATGTGTTTTAATAATTAGCATCCTCAGGGGTTCCATTGTTTTACTCCCATTCACATGGACTGGTTCAGTGATTAACTAAGTGGTCTTGAGCGTCCCCTGTGGGGCCCTCAGGGGCTCCAGCAGAAATGGTTCACTGACAGAGACTCAGTGAAATCAACCGTCTGAACGCTGAGCGCTAAACGAGGTTTAACTCTCATTATGTGTAACTGTGCTGATTCAGGGAACACTGGTTAACTGCATCATGTGGTCATGAGCATCAGTGTTTGTGTGTGTGAGACACACACCCTGAGGAGGATGGGTGTAGTGTTGACACACCTATTCTTATTTACATGACACAACAGACACAAAGCAGAAAACTAAGCAACGGTTGCCAAGGACGACGACATGAAGTCACATGATGTGTGTGAAACTTAAACCTGATTAAATATCAGAGGTTTGGGTTTGTCTATGTTCCTGTTCGTGTTCGTGTGTGTGTGTGTGTGTGTGTGTGTATATGTGTCTTACAGATTACTCTGTTATCATTCCTGTGTGTGTGTGGCATATTTGGCACTTCCTGTCATACCCTTCAGACCATATATGGACATACAGGGATAGTTGTACCTCAGATAACAGCCCTGTGACTCTGCTGCCCTCATGTGGTGAAACTGAGACCTGCAGAGCCAGACGGACTCATCCAGTCCTGAGATCCACCTCTGCAGAGTTCAGATAAAGAAGCACAGGTTTACAGGCCACAGGTTTACAGCCTGGTAGGAAAATAAACCTCAGATATCTCATTAACAGTCATTTCATTAAAAACATAGACTGAACCCTGCTGGGCCTGCTGGGTATCACCTCAGTAAACCAGTCTCTGTCAGGCTGTCAGGTGATTTTATCAATCCTTCCTGTCTCTGTGTTTCCTGCCTCTTTACCTTTATGTGCTGTACCTGTGCCCTGTGTATGTAACACCCCTCTGCTAACAAGCTTAAGTGTGTGCACCTGTAAACATGCTGCCCATGCTGAGTCCGCTGCATTTAGAGAGTTGAAGCTTTTATGACGGGATCATGTTTTTTTTTTTTTTAATATTTGTGTATTTTACCCACATACAGACAGCCTTTTTCGACATTTTATTTAGATTTAATCTAATACTATGTCTTCTGTTCTTCAATTAGATCATTTTTCATAAAAATCGTAGCTTCGTACTTCATATTTGGGTAACTACGGACATATTCGGTTAATTTATAGAGTCAGGATAAAACCCGTTTCATTATGGTGCAGTGAAACAGTTATTTTCGTGAAATAAACATCTAAACGTTTGTTTCATCAAGAAAAACTAAAACACTTAGCAGAGGATGGTTTCGATCCATCGACCTCTGGGTTATGGGCCCAGCACGCTTCCGCTGCGCCACTCTGCTACTCACGTTCATTTCCTTCTCGCGACAGGTTAAGTATTTGGTACTGAAAGTCATGTTCACGCTGTTGATAATTATTTTTGATTTGACAACATTTTTACCTGTTTGTGTCCTTGCTTCTTGGTTCTTTGTGTAGCATGAAGCAGGGTTCTTTTTTGTCCATACCAAAGTAACGGTTCGTCGTGTTGTTTATCACAAACTCCTCCAGTTTTAAAAGGACTACAAACCCTGATTTTGGGGACGTCGACTTCGTTGTCTGTCTTCATTTCGACCGATTCATGGCCTTTAATTCCTTTAGCACACAATCACAGGTTAACCTGAACCCTTTACGCTCTCCAAACAAACTGAAAACTCTGTCAAACTCCTGCAAGCACACTTTACCGTCTGCACAAGAGAAATACGCTACCGAATTGCTTTCTGGGAGTTGTATGTTTTATATCTTATCAACATAAAGGGAACGTTATTGACCTTTGTCTTCGCTTTCTTTCGTTTTTTAAAGAGATATTTGTATCTTTCAGGATCAGACCTCTTCCTGGTATCATTCTAATGTTTATTCTAAGGAAATAATCTTCGTACTTTGCTCTTAAATCAATTTTTGGGACCTCTCAGGTAAAGTCAGGTCACTTTTCATAGTTAAGAGGGATCAGAAGTCTACCTTTCATAAAACTAAAGTCATGTTTGGAGTCAGTTAAGTATTATTTATTATATCATAGTTTAAAATATTTTTTTGTATTGAGATGTAAATAATTTTTTATGAATGTTTTATGTTCAGAGCTCTTTGTCTGATGCAAATATAAATGTGTATGTGCTCTCCAGCTGATGCAGAAACAAACTACACACACAGGAGCCACACTGCTTTTCACAATTTATTAACAAAATGATAAAATAAATAAATACAAATTGATCAAATGCTCCTAATATCAACTCCTCCCCATGTTCCCTACAGTATTTCCTAAACACTGCATACAAAGAATTCATCACAGAAGAGGCTCAATACAGAGGTAAGAATCCCACCAGACCAGTCACAATGTCAGGCCAACAGAAGACACATCTGGAACAGAAGTCAAAAAAATAAACACATTCCTTTCCAAAATCATTATGAAAAAATACAAACAATTATACAAATATTCAGATTGTGTAATTACCAATTTACACATTATTCAGCACACCAGGTGAACTTTTTCTTTATTCATATCGCTACAATGCATCTCACCAAATGGAAGATAAAAAAGACTTCTTTAAGTTTTTCTTTTCTCTTTTTTTTTTTCTCTTTTTTTGCACTCAACACACCCCAATGGAATCAGCTGTGGATGAGGTAAGAAGCTTCAGGTGTACAGTTGGGTCCGGACAGGATGGATGGTGAGCGGGAACGACGGGTTGATGTCATGTTTCCACAGAATACTAGAAGGCCACAATCATGACTTGATCGCTTTAAAAAGTAAAGAGTCGGAGGGAACTACTTTACAGGACGCCTCCACCGCGCAGGGACCTGGAGATGAATGCATAAAGACGTCCTCGGACACGCTGAGCAGCCGCATGGCTGCACTCAACATGGTCCTCTTCCAGCTTAACGCACACGACGAACGAAGACGACGACGACGACACTAACTCCCCGATGATGATATGCACCGACAACAGAAAGGCTTCCAAACAGAAACGCACGTGTGCAGTGTTCTTTGGATAATTTCACCGTTCGAGCTCGACGGAACAGAAGCTGTGAACTTTTCTTCAGATAAAACAAAGACGTGAAGACTTGATTGATTGAGCCCCCTGAACAGCCCTGCTGGGATCTCGACATTCAGCCCGGTGCGTGAGCCAAGATCCAAATAAAAACCAGCGTCTGTATAAAACACCATGTCAGGAAGAAAGGTCTCAAACGTGGAGGCTACCAGACTGTTCGACACCGAGACTGCACACATTCGGCGTCAGGACGCCGGCAAAGAAAGAAAAGGTGACTCGAGTTTCGCATAAAAAAAATCAAAACAAAACAAAACAAATAAACAACAATGCATATTAAAAAGGTTCCACAAATCTTGTATAAAAATTTGCATAAGAAGGCATGCGCTCCACCAGACTGAGTGGACAGGAGTTGCTAATTGGGTCTAAGTCTGCCCATCAGGTGCGGTTAGTTTGTTCATTCCAATGCACGCAGGCTCCGGATCACATGACCTGATTTAGCAAACCCTCCTCTAAAAACACAGAAGAAGAAGAAGAAGAAGAAGAAGAAGAAGAACCACAGCACGGAGGGAACGATGAGAAACTAAAGAGAAGGATTCATGATTCCCAACTGATCCCATTTCTCTCTGATGATATTAATAATAATAATAATAATACTGGTCAAACCAAAAGTGCATCACTAAACTGGCTGTCACACAAAAACTCGCTCCACCCCGCGACCTCTGACCTCTTCCAGCGACTCTTTCTGTCCCTAATTTAAAAGTTTATCACATAAAAAGGAAAAAAAAAAAACACATTTAAGGCAACTCCTATGACAACAAACACTATGTGGTCAATCTAAACGGCATATTATGAGATGTAGTTCCCACTTGCATTGACTACTGGCAGCCTGAGGTGAAGGGACCGACCGGGTTTGTGCTCCGGAGATTCAGGGAGCTCGTGGGATGGGGGGCAGACCGGGTTCGGGTTAGTAAGGTTCTACAAGTCACAGTGCAAGTCAAGAGACAAATATTATCTGCTGTTTGAAGAAAGGCACTCGAGGTACCTACTGTACAGAGGGAAAAGTCCAGTTTGTCTGGAACACAAGTTCGGGCTCGTTCAAAGAAAAAACTGGATGACTGCTCTGCTCTTTCCACGAGTGAACACACGCCGACAGAACGAGAAGAAGAAGATCCGCCGCAGACGAGAACAAAAGGAGACGTTTTCTGAATCACTCTCGTCCTTCCTCCGTGTTCTAACGGCTTTTTTCTTTTCTTTCTTTTTTTTTAAAAACAAAGATTTATCAGACAACACTGTGGCCAAACATGCTCATGTGACACATTTCTCTTTTTCTCTCTCAGGGATCTTCTGAATGAAGGCAGTTTGTACAGCTGATGTTAACGAAACAAGAGTCGTGTCAGATATGCCGATTCAGAGTCAGTATGATATGAAAGAAAGACACCTGTAACAGCTCACTCTGCAGCCGCACAAACACCTGCTCACCTCACCGACAGGTGCACACAGACCACTCCCCACCGGAGGCCAGGTCTGCAGCCATGCTAACGATACTGCTAATGACAGCATGCTAACTTGCTCCTCATACTTAGCTTAGCGTGCTAGCAAAATGTGCAACTGAGGCTGAAGGAATGTTCTCTGTGGGTATTTGGTCTCGAAAGGATTAAAATGTGAGCATCCATCAGTGGGTCGGAGCTAAAAACAAGACCTTAACCTCACGAGGATTTATCCTCTGAGGAACAGGAATGACTAAAAAGAATTTATCCATCCGTTTAGCTTTTTCAGATTTGAATGGACAACGTTAGCAGGTAAAGTTTTTGACCGACCCCACGAGGCCCATCATGAAAATCACGAGGGTTTCTCCTCTGAGGAACAGGAATGACTACTGGCCACAAATAATTCTGCTAGCATGGCTAAAAAATCATGAATTGGGGAATTTGAGAATCGAGCACTGTCAGAGGGTGAACACGTGTTTGGACGACTGACTTTCAGCACAAAAATTCAAAAAATAAAATCAAAGGTAGAAAACAAAGCATGAACAGAGGCACCGTTTATGAACAGACCAGAGTTTGTTAATGCCCCGTACCCAACGAGAAGCCAAAAGTCATGATCAGTTCACCAGACAAAGATAGACCCCAACTGACAGCCACCAAGCCAACGATTAACAGCATCACATTTCAGCCCAGACATGCTCCAGAAGGAAAAGAGATGCACTATTCTACCTGTGCGGGGCGCTCTCAGACACAAGCCCCCAAAGTATGAACCAGACTCGAGCCTTAATGTTAGACAGAGGTTTGAATCTCCTCCTAGAAAAATATTGGCAATGTGGGGATAAGTCACATCACGACAAAGAGATGCATACTCTGTTTAATTCCATATTAACATACAAAAAGCTCTTCAGCACTTCTTTGTAATGCAGCAAGCTTGTGCTTTAATCTCAGGATTTGTGGTATTGTCCTTTGAGATCCGTGTGAAGGAGAAGGTTCATACAACAAATCCCTCCATTTCACGGAAAAGAAAAGTTCCTTTTATGTTATTGTTTAGTGAGCTCTCCTGCTTCAACCTGGGAACTTCCCGTCTCTGAAATGGTAGCTTCTATATCTTACAACGCCAATGATTTGATCGTTCAATACAGTAAGTGGACTTGTCCCTGCTGAATTTGGATACAACATCATTTTGGCAGTTCAGGATTCAACAGAAATGTACATAATGCAAAGATCACCACTTGAAAAAGAGGATTCCTTTTGTTGATAATGCCAGTCCAGCAGGTTCAGGAACAGAAAGCACTTATTCTGAAGACTAGGAAGACCTGAATATCTTTTCCTATAAAAAGAAACACAGCCCAGATATAGTTTGTGTGTGTGTGTGTGTGTGTGTGTGTGTGTTGACATTGCAATATTGCAACTTCACATTTAGTGCTCACAGTTGACACACTTGACTCACGAATGAAAACTCGATCACTACACTTGACCAACACCACTGAAAACATCTGTTAGGCTACCGTGCCTGCTCGTCCTCGTCCTGCGTACCTGCTGAACGCTTAGAGTCCTTCTGCCTGAGCTCTGAGGGTAAAGGAGGGGAGGAGGTTTGGTTAATTTAGGTCCCAGAGGGCCAACTGGAAAAGATACTTATGGGTTAAAGTTCTCAGGGGAAAGGTTTTACTGTTGCTCCAAAGAAGAGGGTGAGTTACAGGTGGATGGGGTGTTAGGGAAACCAATCTAAAGGTGTCAGGATAAGAGGCAAAGGTTTGGTTTCTGTCATCAGACCTTAAAAGGTCCTTGTCAAGACTTGCCTGGAAACAGGGCCTTGGTCAGGAGAAGAGGGGGCAGCTCTTACAGGACTAAATGATTGATCCAAAGGTTGATGGGATATTGGGGAGATCAGTTTAAAGGTGTCAGAATGCTTCAACTGAGGAGCTCATCTGGAGTTGACTGGGAACATTTGGTCGTGAGGTGGATAGGGATTTGGGATAGTCAAGGGATTCAGGGTTTTGGCACAAAAGTTACAACAAGAAGGCCTTCTGTCCATTGGATTGGTTAGGGATTTGCAGGATCCACTTTGTTGGGTTTTTGAGGATGGCTGAAACTATACACCCTTTCAGACGTACAAAGTGGTGAAAGTCCTTCAAGGAAATCTAGATGTCTTCCAATGATACCTCTCTCAAACTTGGTTGCCTGAAGCTCCCTGAACCCTTTCCTGATGAAGAAGGGAATAAATTACACCCATAAGGAATTTGAAAGGCCTTGAGGGGATGGGTATTCATGGAGAGGAAGAGGAAGGTCTTGTCATAGGCTCAGAAGATAAGCTGGTTGAAAGGAGCCAGATTTCTTCAGATTGAGACCCACATCAGAAGTGAACCAGGGATTTTGGTTGGATTGGATTGGGTTGAGTTCTGGCTGGTAGCGTTTGGAGCAGAGTGAACTGGATTATTGGTAAATTTGGGCAGGAATATTTGTCAGTTAGGTTTAAAGGCCTGAAACTTTGCATCTTTATTGACCTATTAACTAGCAGTAGTCCGTTCAGCACAACAATACCTCCTGATGAAGGTAATGCGTTATGGTTCCTGGGACTTTTACAAAGACTTCTGTTTAGGTCACTTACAGGGAGGTACTGCCTTGGTCCAGAAGACGGAGACTCAGTTGATCACTGGGTTTAAACTAGGGAGGGAAACTGAGGAATGGTTGGTAACATCTTTTTTTGATCACTGGTCCATTTTAAGAGGGTTAAGTTATTCTGGATCCAGCTGGATCTTGGACTGGATTATTGATGGACTAGAATGGGAACTTGGGTGTTACTCTCTGGGATATGTGTGTCTGTGGGTTTTAAAGGAATTGTTTTCTTTTTAGTTGAAGTCAGAGGCTGGATGTAAGGGGTGATCATTCCTTGATCAGGGTTGGTTTTGGTTTAACTCCTTGAAGAGGGGGTTGTGCTATTTTTAGGTTTTGCTCTGTCCCTCTGGTGCCCCCGTAGTGGCTTTACATGATTGTTTTCTCTCACAGGTGTTTTAGAAAAACCTTATGCTGTCTCCATAAGGCTCCCCACTCAGCAAATCCTTCCCTCTGACTGAACAGCCCTATGAGGCTTGTCAGGGGCGTAGCTATGGGCAGACCTTGGTGTTTGAGACCCCCCCCTCCAACGTGTCATGAACCAGTTAGAAGATCCTTATGTGATGACTTCAGCAAGTCTCTTGTGAAGATCTGGTGCTATTTTCAGAGCGGATCATTTGATTTTGAGAGAAGTTTTGTCTGAACATCCGGTGTTGTTAGTTTATATCAGTGATTAGAACATGGGGAAGTAGAATACACACTCTTTAAATGAAAGCTGAATGACGACAGGAGTGGCTAATAGTTTAGGATAATAAAAGGTAGAGCAGGAAGTCGGGGTGTTGGTTTGAAGGTATCTACATACCTTGGGCTGATAAGACGGAATGTTTTTGGTTAAAAGTTGATGATAATAGACATGACAAACGTTCTTTTCCTATCCCCAAACAGTGACTGAAACCTGAGTAAATGAATAACCGAGTCAAACACCATGATTGTCCTTGAAAGGAAGCCACCAAAAGTGTGCTGTGTTAAACTCATGACAAGTACGACAGGAGGCTTTTCACAACTCGACCGGGTCAGGGCTTTGGGACAAGGGTTCAACCAGCGGTAGACCAAAGATATGGCGTTTTTTTTCTGTGACTTATCTTTCGGAAGCAGTTTTGGAGCAAGTTTGAAGCATTCTGAACCTTTGTGAGTTGAGTTACTGGTAAAGAATGATTATTGGTCATTGTAGGCAGGCTGCTTCAAAGAAAGGGGTTTGGGGGGGTTTCAGGGTTTTGAAGGTTTTGGGGGCTTGCAGAAGCTGAAGGGTGTTCAGGTGAAATTCATGGGGACGAGGGTGTGAACAGGCTCTCTTTTCAGTACGCATACTCTATCACAACACTGCTTCTTAGACGAGTAACCCCTGACAGATGTTTGGTTCCATGTTCTCGGTTTTCTCCGTACCCATGTGGACCCTTCCCTCCCCTCCCCTCCCCTCCAGAGAACACAGGGGCCACTGTAACAGGCACACACTGGTGTGATGATGAATAAATCTCCCTTTGAGCATTCCCACCACTGACGTCTATCACTAATTGGCATGATGACACTGGTGTGTAGGCGGTCCTCCCCACTCTGTGGGCGGAGCCGCCTCCCCAGAGTCATGTGACCTGGGCTGTATATCTACCATTGACACAGTCTGACAATACGATGCAAACAAACAACATTTATACAGATTGGCAACTTCAGGGCACCGTGCGGTGCAAGCAAAGTCTTTTTTTTTTTAATATATATGTTTGAATTCCCACGACTCCGGAGACAGAGCGTTACTTTTTATCGTCCAAACTGCTGACCAGAGCTGGCAAAGAATGCTGGGAGGGTTCTGAGGTTTTGCTGTTGTTGTTGCTGCCGTCACTGTCAGTGATCTCCTCCTGTTTCTTCTCCACCGCTGTCTCTGCAGGGTTGACGGCAGCCATCTTGTTCTCAGAGTTGGTGGTGGTGGTGGTGTTGGCGGTGCAGCCTCCTGCTGGGCTGTGGTCCGGGCAGGCGGGTTCGCTCGTACCGTTAGTCGTGGCAACAGTTGCAACTACTAAAGGAGTGGTAATGTCGACCACTAAAGGAGCGGCCTCAGCGTCAGGCTTGGCCACGACCTCCGCCTGGACACCGGTCCCTGTGTCACCCCCTGACCTGACCACAGCCTCCACCACAGCCCTGACAACAGCCCCCGTGGTGACAACAGCCCCCGTGGTAACACCAGCGCCTGTAACTCCCACCCCTGCAGCCGGACTGTTATCTGTTGCCAGGTCTGTGCTTCCTTCTAGCACAGCCGGGCTCTCCTCGTCTCCCCCAGTTGCCCCCGTCGTCTGGTTATTTCCCGTGGCTCCGTGCTCATCCTGTTTGTTGTTTTCGTCAGTGTTGCCGCCAGCTGAGGAGCTGCCGTCTGTTACTTTCTCTGAAGAGCTGTCCTCTGTCGCAGCTTCAGAGCTGACTACCACCTCGGCTCTGTCCGGGACTCTGGCACTGACGTCCTTACCGTCTGACTCTGCCAGAGCTTTGTTGAAGTTGAAGGCTTGGATGATGCGGATCAGGTGTTTGACTTTGTCCAGGGACGTCTGCATCTCTTTCTGACGGGCCAGGATGGTGTTTTTGGTCTCCATACATTTCTGAAGATAGAAGAAGAGAATTATAATCTACCCAAAGTAAAGTGTCAGGGTTAGGGTTCCTGGAGTTTGCACCTTTGAACCCTCACAGCAGCTTCACTGAAATGTTTCGTGGTGATGTGTGTTTTCTTACCGTTATGGAGTTGCTAAGCTGTTTGACTCTCTGCTCCAGCTGCTCTCGCTCCAGCTTCAGCTCTGAACTCCATTTCATCAGCTTCAGTTTCTCTTCTTCTTTAGCTGCAGCACAGAAGGGTTAGGGTTAGTCTCAGGGCTACATCGCCTGCAGATGTTTGAGGACACGAAATAACTGGACGTCACCTTCTTTGTAAGCGATGTAGGAATGAACGATAGCCAGCGTACCAGGCCAGGGAATGGCTTCTTCTTTTTTCAGGATCTGTGGACACAAGCTCGGAGTTGTCAATGAGGCGGACACTCAGAGAAGATTTAAAGGAAGAGTAACTTTAGCGCCACCTTGTGGTGAGGCTGCAAAAGGGACAGGCAATGGAGTGAATGGATGTGAGATGCAGATCTGTGCTGACACAATGAATGAGACAGAAGCACAAAAAAGAAAACAATTCTGCATCGTGTTTATGCTTACAAAGGATTGAACAGTCTCAGATTCTACAGACCCCTTAACGGACCCTCTCTGGACTACGGTACCCCCTTCCCCCTGACTCAGGATCAGTCACGGCTGCTGCGGTTACCTGATCTTGACATTTTGGACAGATCCACATGCCTTTAGGAATGGTTTTCAGGGGTGGATCCAGGCAGTCCAGGTGATAAACACGAGAACACGTGTCGCACATGAGCAACTGGCCACTGCGCCTGCACACAGTGCAGAAATCCTCATGGATGTCTCCCTGTGAGGAAGAATTGGACCAATCAGTTTCCCTGCCCAACCCAGCCCCACTGACCATCTGAGGAGAGGCGAGGCGGGGAGGAGCTGTGATTTGTTTAGTTTCAGGTTGGCTTTGTTCTAATGTCTAATGGACATGGTGTGTTAATCCAACGAGCCCACAGAGAGTTACTGGACATCTGGAGTTAGGATGTGTTCAGAGTAGAGGTTACTACAGCAGCTGGAAAGGGAAAACCCGCTGCAACGGCCGTGAAAAGTTCCATCAGGAGAGGCGTGCTGATAACTCAGAAACTACGCAGAAAAAAATAACGTTAAGAAACTCGTAAAAAAAAAAAAAAAAAAAAAAAGCAAAGAAACGTGCTGCAGAAAGCTGGAACGATGCATTCTCAGCAAAAACATGGACAAAGTCAACACCCAAAGGTTCCAAACAGGAAACTTAACGATGTTTCACCAAAAATCAAGTTTCATTCGGCGCCCCCTACAGGCCTGGAGCATTTCAATTGGAGAAAAGCTTTTGTTGAATTAATTTTTAAACTTTGTGTTGTTGCTTTTATTTAGTCAAATTCCACCAGATCCACGTCCGGTCCTTCTCCACCTCGGTACAGCACAGCAACTTAAAGGTTTCAGTACCAGTCAGTAAATTAAGTCTGTCTGGTTTTATCTCAGCTCCAGGAACCCCAATGTCCTCCACAGAAGATACACAAGACTTCTGTTTTTGTTGGATGTAGGAGCAGATTGTGAGTTTGTTTACACGCTGTGTGTGTCTAAATTTCCTTCAGTTTTTTGACCTCTGAAGCAGCATGGTTCTGTTGGAGTTATGTGAGCTATGAGGGCGTTTTTGTTATGGAAAATAAGGTTAATTGGACACTTTTAGGGCTTTGCAAAAAAAATAAACAGCCTGAGTGTTGAATAAGTGAATCTGACTTACACTTCGATTTACCAAACACGGTATTTTCACAGGGTGACACTTAATAATCCAGGTGTACGTCTCTGTCGCCTAAAGCATTGGTCGACCGCTACGTTGGATGCCCGAGCAAGGACACGACAATCAGCACAGAGCAGACTGAGCAGGACAGGAAGTCAGGCATCAAACAACAAATAAACTGCCAGCTGACTTTCAAAATAAAACACTCTGAACCAAAGTCAGATCTTATTTGACTAAATTTCAACTAAACACAGCAGAGCCAGGCCCGGAGTCATCAGGTTTGAGGTTTTCAGAGGACACGAATGAGGACAGGATCATCATGGAGCGGGAAATCCAGAGTCACATCTGGTGGAAGTCCGACTTTACATGCACGTTCTCTTCCTGCAGCACGTTTTCCATTTGCAGCACTTCCCCGTTGTTGCGTGTGTTACAAAACGATGTTTCTGTTTCTCCAAACGTGAACCTTTGAGGCCGTTGCAGCGCACTTCCTCTGGTGGGCCACTGGAGGTTATAACTAATGGGTGCTGTTCACTTTGTAAGGCTGAATCAAAGTAAAAACCAAGTGATGACTGATGATTATCACATGGAGACGACAAACTAATGGATGTGTTCGTGGAGGTCTCAGGGTGTAATGACTGACAGAGCTACTGGGCCAATAGGAGTGTGTGTTACGGGGCTTCCAACCCCCTGA
Organism: Labroides dimidiatus; assembly: GCA_030710495.1. NCBI lineage: Eukaryota > Metazoa > Chordata > Actinopteri > Labriformes > Labridae > Labroides > Labroides dimidiatus. The sequence goes on from CM061147.1 coordinate 33,322,594, forward strand.
ACTGTCACCGTCTCCCCCATCGTTACTTACATCCCCAGAGCTGGGGCTGGGCAGGGGGAGGGGATGGACGGGGCTGGAGGGGGAGGTCGGGGTGAGGCTGCCCAGCTCCGTGACGCTGCTGTATTTGGGTGGGCGACCTGGGTGAAATGAGACAGACGACAAAGACGGAAAACAAAGAAAAAAAGAAAGATGGAGAGGGGGGAAGAAAGCAAAAACAAACAGTCTGTATGACATACCTTGGAAAGGGAGTCTTCGTTGGCTAGCATGAGACAGGGAGCGGTAAGGGAGGAAGAGGAGGAGTCAGAAGCACAGACAGCAGTGTTAGTGCAGGAGACTGGCTCCGTGCAAGCTGCAGCTGAGACCTACAACAACCTACTGCAGACCTACATGGACCGGTGTCAGACTCTAACACACCTACGTGGCTCACCTGAGCAGGTAGAACTTAGTCTGTGATTTAAGTCATGTTTCTGGATTGCGCTGACTAAAAATTGTGTAAAAAAGTCTTTTCTGCAAAATCAAATGTCCTACATTTCCCATGATGCACCAGTTGAGCCAACTGAAGACAACACATGGCAGTCTTCATAAGGGACAAGCAGCATCCTTCAGTTCTGATAACTGATGCAAATATGGACGTGTTATAACCTGCAGTTCCTCAAGTGTCCACTAGAGGTCGTCAACAGAAACCACAACAGTTAATGTCCCTCTCATACTAACAGTTCAAAATGAAATTAAGCTTCATTATGTAGCAATCTTGGAGTAAAATCAGTAAAATAAAGGTGGCATCTCAAACACTCCTCACAGGTGTTCAAACCTGCCCTCAGGTGACCCCAGCGTCTCCAACAGAAGCTTTAAAAACACGATTTCACCCTCGTTCAGGCTCCTGATGTGATAAAGTCTGACACTCAGGAGTTTATATTGAAGTTTTTATGTCACATGAAGCTTTCATGGAGAGCATTAAACGTGTCTTAGGTTAGTCATTAAACATAAAGTGGGTTGAACAGAAGCTGTGTCAGTATTTACACTGCGAAAACTGAAATCCAAGCAAGTTTTAATGTCTTATCAAACAATTCAGGCGTCAATTCTGTCTTTTGATATCTTGGTATAAAACATTTTCTGGACTTGTCAGGTGAATGTGGCTCATATTAAGTCTGACAAGACAACTTTTACTAAATATAAGACACGAACACTTGATTAGATTTCAGTGTTGAAGTCGTTAAAGTCGGTTAAAGTTCGCAGCAGTCGTCTTGTTCTCGTCTGTTCTGGATTTCAAAAAGGAAACTAATATCTCTTCTTCTCGAAAATGAAAACAATGTGATAAAGATATCTTATATAAACCTGTTGAATCGGTTCTGCTTGGACTTTCAAATGCCTACACTTCCCATAATGCCTTGCAATAAGAAAACCCTGGAGTCAAAGGAGTGACTGGAGGGGCAGCGATTCAAAAATGATTAAATATTAACGTGGAAATATTAACTATAATAAAAGACCAAAATGAAAAGAAAAAATATATCTAATAAATATTTTCTTCATATATACATATAGTTTTGTTTCAGCATATTATAGAATAATATCGAACAGTCCTTAAAATAAATAAATATCAGCACGTAATTAATTTAACAAATTAAATATGCACTGCATCAATATTTTCAAAACAAATAAGCAAAAGTGGAACAAATACTGCAATTTAAATGTAAACCTTTTATCTATTCTCATCTATATTTTTTAGTCTTTCATCAGATTTATTGTGCGAATGCACTCCTCTGACTCCCAGGTGAACAGGTGTGAAGATTGAGCCTGAGTAATGTTCCTCATCCAGGTGTGACAGAGTCAGAAACAACATGAAATAACCAGATTAAACCGGATTAAACCCGATTCACTGAATAAATCGGCTCAGGCTGCGTCTCATTTACATGTCATTAATCTCAGGTCATTAATAAGAGCATGAAACATGAAATAGAGAAGAAATACTCCAGAAAACACAGATATTCCAGTGACCATCCTTTCCTCTGTGGCGTATTTTTAATCCGCTGTCGTGTGTTTGAATCAGCGGCGTCTCTGACAGACGGGAGATCTATTTAAAAACACGAGTGTCAGGATTTATTGTGCCATCTTCACTCCCGCACGGCATAAACTCGGAGTGCTGCCGAGTCTGACAGGAACAGAAACCTGCAGGACAAACACTCGACTCTTCAAACCTGTGAGCAGGATTTACAGTTTCTAAAGGTGAACACGTGGAAAACGGCTTTATGAGTTAAACCTGAGAGAAGCGACAGGAAACAGAAGCAGGAGGAAGAAGAGGAGGAGGAGGAGGAGGAGGGAGGCCGGAGTTACAGCGAGTCATTAGTACGAGTTAAACATCAGAGCGTGAAAAACTGCTGAGCTGTCTTCACCTCAGTTTACACCTGACTCTGATCTCAGGTAACCTCTCCTCTCTGATTCTACCTGTCTCTCTCTGTCTCCACCTGTCTCTACCTGTCTCTACCTGTCTCTCTCTGTCTCCACCTGTGTGATCTGAGGATCAGTGTTTCATACGGACCTCTCTTCCTGGTCCCCTGGTGCAGAGGGCTGTTCAGGTAACTCACTGCACTCTTTTTCCTCTGAAACAACAGAAGAAGAAAAACAACACGTTGATGAGATATTTATGAAGGTAAATGTGAACAAACCCAGCAGCACTCACAGACTCATCGCTTCATATCTGTGCTGGCTCTGCGCTCGCTTTGACGTGAGATAACACAGAATCATCCAAACCTGCAGGCTTCACGTCATCACACTAACCACACACACACAAACTTATCATCAGGATTAACCCCCTGAGCTATCATCAAGTTTTCAAAGGAGCATCAAACAGACACAATACAAGACAACATACACAAAAAAAACCTTCAGAAAACAAACAGAAAACATAAAAATAATTTCAACTTTAAAATAAATAAAGAAATACAAAATCAACTAAATAAATAACATTCAAAAAAATTAAATAGTTAAAATAAAATTATATAAATATAAATACAATTTACTATAAACAAAATATAAAGTAAATGTTAACAATAAAAGATTTAAAAATAGTTAATGTAAAATAAATAAATACTGTTAAATTTTAACAAAACTTAAATTTAGTAAAAATAATAATCCTTTAATTATTAATTATTATTATAAACTAAGAATTTCAGAACTAAATATTTGCAGAGAGAAACTTTACTAAAGAGGTCAGAAAGTGAAGCTGCAAACCTTTTTTTTTGTCTTTTAACAATAAATAAAAGTAAAACATAAACAATAAATATGTCTTGAGCTCATCAATTCTATTTAACTTAGTGCAGCTAGTTTTGATGTTAAAGTCTTCTGATCTATTTTACACGCTCTCCTGTGGGAGGCCCACCAAAACATCCAGCATGTTTTTCTCCTTCCATTGAAACGTTTATTTCACCACAAACTGGAACTGAGCTCAAAGCGCTAATAAAGCTAGCCAGTAGCACGATGGGTAAGCTGCTGCTCGACTGAGGTGCATTCTGTCCTCACTGTAAGGATGAGAGGTTGTAAATGAAGAAGCTGTTGTTGTTGGATGTGCGTGACAGTGTCCCTACCTCGGGTTCAAACACGGCACCGCTGTACACCGGGTTGGCCGTCGTCCGCCTCTTCCTCTCCTGTCGTTTGCTCTGAATTTCTACAATCAGAAACATCAACAGACACGTTTACACGTTTAGCTGCAGCAGAATTTGAGGACAGAGGAGGTCGCAGGGGAACAACATCTCACCCTCTAAGTGGTCGTGTGTTACGAGGCCCAGAGACACCATGAAGGCCAGTTTCTGCAGAGACAAAAACAGGATGATGATCAGGACCTCAGAGAACCTGCGCACGCGTGTGTGTGTGTGTCTCTCTGCGTTACCTCAGGGTTCTCTTCTCTCTTGGGTCTTGGAGGAGGAGGGGGGGGAGGAGGAGGAGGAGGAGGAGACAGTGGGGGAGTGGAGGAAGAGGGGAGGCTGACGATGGCCTTCTGCTCTGCTCCTCCACCGGGTTTAACAGTCTGCTGAGAGGAGAAGAGGAAGAGGACGGTCAGTTCGAGGATCAAAACACAAAGATGGGGGTGTCCTGGATGAGGGGTTGGCTGATCGTTTCAGAGACCGTCTCACCTTGGGCTCAGGGGTCAGGCTGCTGATCTGGATCGGCTGGACAGAAGATGCGGTGAGGATAGGCGTGGGGTTGAGTGCCTGGGCGGGGCTGGCGAGGCGGGTGGGGCTAGCAGAGACCGGCGTGGTGATGACGATGCCCGTCAGCGGGGTGGTGCCGGTCTTACTGCACGGCTGCCCGTTCACGATGCGGACCTGATGGATCGGAGCCGCCGAGGACAGCGAGGACGACAGCTTGGTGGCCAACATGACCGGCCTCTGGAGGAGCTGTGGGGCGGCCATCATGGGAGGGGGAGGAGCCGGAGCGATGGGGACGTTGGTGGGCGTGGCCGGTTTGGGCCTTACCTGGAAACAGTGCACAGCCAATCAGGAAACAGCACCCAGGTGACCAAACAGTGCAGGGTAACACCACCGTGGAGCTCTGCTACAACTACTGCTGGCTCTAGTGGACATTTAGGGAACTGCAGCTGGAGCTTTATGACCTGTTTGCTGTTATAAATGTCAGATAAACTCCTGAAGCACATGCTGACTGATGATGATGGTGATTTTTTTTAAAAGTCTTTAATTTAAAAGTCTCTTTTTTGAAACAAACGAACACAGCGATTGAAAGTTGTTTTTGCCACAGAGGGTTTCTCTGAACGGAAGCTCTCAGAGCTCCCAGTGGCATTACTCAGCACAGACAGACATCAGCAACATGTTTCCACTAAAGGGTTAAAACACATCGACAGCCAGGAACACAAAATACCAAGAAGCTGCAGGAAAACAAGCCCTCAGCACAGAAGGTAAAAAACACACACGCACACACACACACACACACACTCCCTCACACACACTCACAGGCAGGAAACCTTAAAAACAACCCCATCACAGGTCGGTCAGAAAATCAAAATAACAACAACGAGAGGAGAAGAGATGAGTAGAGGCAGCACAGAGCAAACAATGTTTTAGTGCCACGGAGCAAGGCATGAGTGTTTGCTTTGGTGCACTTCTGCCCCCTGCTGGAGAGTGAGCGAGTCACCTCATGTGGGCCACACACACTGATCTGAGAGGGGTTAGGGTTTGGAGGCGGGTCTTACAGAGACGCACCTGTGGCTGAAAGGTGGGTCGAGGCGTCAGTCTAGGAGGAGGGACAAACTGAGGAACTTTGATTGGCTGGGCAGAGGTGGTGGTGGCCTGCACCTGAGACAAAACCACAGCACATGTGGATCTGTGCTAGTGACTGACACACCTGCAGCTGATACACTGACACACCTGCAGCTGATTCACTGACACACCTGACACACCTGCAGCTGATACACTGACACACCTGACACACCTGCAGCTGATACACTGACACACCTGACACACCTGCAGCTGATACACTGACACACCTGCAGCTGATTCACTGACACACCTGCAGCTGATTCACTGACACACCTGCAGCTGATTCACTGACACACCTGACACACCTGCAGCTGATACACTGACACACCTGCAGCTGATTCACTGACACACCTGCAGCTGATTCACTGACACACCTGCAGCTGATACACTGACACACCTGACACACCTGCAGCTGATACACTGACACACCTGCAGCTGATTCACTGACACACCTGCAGCTGATTCACTGACACACCTGCAGCTGATTCACTGACACACCTGCAGCTGATTCACTGACACACCTGCAGCTGATACACTGACACACCTGCAGCTGATTCACTGACACACCTGCAGCTGATTCACTGACACACCTGCAGCTGATACACTGACACACCTGCAGCTGATTCACTGACACACCTGCAGCTGATTCACTGACACACCTGCAGCTGATACACTGACACACCTGCAGCTGATACACTGACACACCTGCAGCTGATTCACTGACACACCTGCAGCTGATTCACTGACACACCTGCAGCTGATACACTGACACACCTGCAGCTGATACACTGACATGTCTACTGTCCATGCATCAACAGGTAAGCTGTTGCTAAGCTAACATCCTGTCCGGTTATAACAGCAGGCTACGTCTGCTACTCTGACATGTTTGCCACCTTGACGCCAACAGGTGATCTGCTGCAGGCCTAGTTTTTACACCAGGAGGTCACCTGCTCCTACAGTGATTGTTAAGACCCACCTCCTGACCTGTCACATGGAAACATCTACCTGTGATGTACTAACCCGTAACACACCTGTAACTGCTCCCCTGACCTGTAGGCTGCACTCACTCCGACCTGTCTGCCTGATTCTTCAGGGACCTGAGGTGGAAGGTTTCTGCCTGAGGCCACCACTCACAGCCCAGCCTGATGGAGAACTTGTGATCAGAGAAACATCTTTCTGAGAGCAGGGTCACCTTAAACTCTGAATAAACCCTGAATGCTTGTCGTTAACGTCTCTCCTCAGCTGTACCACAACACAAACTCTTCAATATTCAGATTAAAGGAGGGTTACCACACATGACCGACAGCAGGGGGAACCAGAGGGCCTTACCACCATGGCGTTCTTTGATACGAGTCGCACAGGCTCCGAGCTCTGATTGGTCAGCTTGCTAGCCACCTGCAGGTTGATGGGGGTGTTCTGTGAGTCGGGTTTGGTGATAGCTGCGGTGACCATAGCGACAGTGGGGGGGCGTTGTGGCAGGACAGAGCCGGGGAGGGTGGGTGTTGCGGCAGCTTTCAGCACCAGAGGTAGAGTCTTCGTGGTGAGGACCGGCGTGACCGTCAGGGTCTGTGGAGGGACCCATGAGACCATGAGACAGGGACGGTCACATGAAATGACTGATCGTAAACTTGCTGTATTTCTAAAGGGTGATTTCACGAGGATACAAAGCTTCAAATAAACTAATAACTGCATAAAATGATGAAAATAATCATCATTAATTATATTCTAATTTCAGTTTGGCTCGTGTTAAATCTACATTGTGTGAAATAAATAAATAAAGAGTGTGTGTGTGTGTGTTTCCTACCTGCTGCAGTCCTCCAGGTATCTGCTGGCTCTGCAGCAGGTTGGCCGGCTTGATGTCGCCACCTACTGGAGGAGTTTGGACGTGCAGCTGCAGCTTCGCCTCTGGCTCCTGCTTCACCAAGAGCTCCTTTCTCAGCTGCTCCACCACCTTTTTCTGCACCAGGAGAAAACACAGAGGAGGTTAGACCAAAGACCCAGCGCTTCAAACAGACGCAGGAGAAGGATTTCAAAGAGCTTTGTCTTCTTCTGCTTTTTCCTTATTTAATTTTTTTTCTCCTCCTCTTTGTTACCTGGACAATAAGGAACTTAGAGAACTTTTATTATGTCCCAACTTCAGAGCAAAGTTTGGACGTTGTGTAAAAATGTGAATAAAAACAGATTTTAGTGATCTGTAAATTCTACAACACCACAAAGACAAGATATTTATTCTTCAATCTGATAAACTTTGTTTTTTGTAAATATTCACTCATTTTGAATTTGATGTCTGCACCACGTTCCTAAAAAGCTGGGACAGGGTCAACAACAGACTGGGAAAGTTGAGGAATGCTCCAAAAACACCTGTTTGGAACATTCCACAGGTGAACAGGTTCATTGGAAACAGGTGAGGGTCATGATTGGGTATAAAAGGAGCATCCCTGAAAGGCTCAGTCGATCACATGCAAGGATGGAGCGAGGTTCACCACTTTGTGAACAACTGCGTGAGCAAATAGTCCAACAGTTTTAGAACAATGTTTCTCAACAATGTGAAAGAATTGATGGATTTGATCATCTACAGTCCATAATATCATCAAAAGATTCAGAGAATCTGGAGAAATCTCTGCACGTAAGCAGCAAGGCTGAAAACCAACACTGAATGCCCGTGACCTTTGACCCCTCAGGCAGCACTGCATTAAAAACCAACATCATTGTGTAAAGGATATTACCACGTGGGCTCAGGAAGACTTCAGAAAACCATTGTCAGTTAACACAGTTCATCACTACATCTACAAGTGACAGTTCAAACTCTACCATGCAAAGACAAAGACATATATCAACAACACCCAGAAACACCGCCGGCTTCTCTGGACCCGAGCTCATCTGAGATGGACTGACGCAAAGTGGAAAAGTCTGCTGTGGTCTGACGAGTCCACATTTCAAACTGTTTTTGTAAATCATGGACGTGGTGTCCTCCAGGCCACAGAGGAAAAGGACAATCTGGATTGTTCTCAGGTCAAAGTCTCAAAGCCAGCATCTGAACCCTTTCACTTCGAAACATTTCAGCTCCTCCATCACTTTTTAGTTTCCCTACATACCAGCACACACCCTCTGAACACTTCAGCTGGCTCTGCTCTTCTTTCGTCCTTTGTCTCATAACTGATAAGCTCACAGCTGGCTGCTTGGACGCTGCACCAGTGTTTCTGCTGTTTCTTCTCCTCTAAGGTTAAAGATCGAGTTTTCATTCAGGGATAAATAATGAAAGACCGATAAGAGGAGAAGCAGAGGCTTTGTAGCTGCAGAAAGTCCAGGCTGTGATGTTACTACCTGCACACAAACACACACACACACAAACTGCAGGAATGTGTGTGTGTGTGTGTGAGAGAGAGAGAGTTAACATGAGGAGTGAAGAATCGTCTCTGCTTTCTGTAGAAACCCCAGATTGCTATAAAAACACAGAGCACACGACAGTGCAGATACAGCGTCTCTCAGCCTCTGACGTATGATCCACAGTCTAAGATAAAGCCCATCTGTTACCTAGCAACACCTGACTCCGAAGCAGGAAGTTAATGCAGCAGCGCGGCGTCATAAAGAGCGGCGAGGAGAGCATGCAGCCCGAAGAGTGGCCCGGCTCGCCTCTCTCACGGAGCAGTTTGACCTGCAGTTAATAATGTGCGGCTCTATCTGCTGCAGGGGGACGCTTTATCACGTCGCGCACTCCCTCCCGGCTCTTATCCAGCCCTGTTTTTAAAGGATCAGTCCGCACACTTCACAAAAAACACACACTGCATATTTAACCCGCTCTAATCTCGACACGCAGACGCTTTATGTGCTGAGGTTTACAGACGGGGTCTCTGCTGAGGTTCATGAACAGTTTGGACTCAGAGCGCTGGAAACGAAACAGCATCAAACTTTTAACGGGAACAAAAAGCAGGATACTGATAGCGCCGTAAGAGACAAAAACTTTGGTTTACGCTCAGACGTCTGAGTGCTGGAAATCTGCAGAAACCAAGATTTCAGCCTGCAGTAGAATTTAACTTTACTCTGCAGGAACGGACGAGGAAAATATTTAAGTTTTTAAACTCTGAGCAGCCTGAGCTGAGTAAGCTTATAAATATTAACTAGCATCAAATGCTGGAATGTTGAAATGCTGAGCCCTAACCCTAACCCTAACCCTTTATCACATCATCAGCTCTGTGGTTCCCATGTTGATGGAATGGTTTCCCTCTATTGGTGACCTTTGACCAGTTCTATTTTCACTCTCTGTCCCTTGTGACATCATCAGGTTTTGCTTTCATTTCCATTCATTTTAATGGGCCAAAAAGCTGAATACTTCAAAAAGTACAAGGGTTAGAAATTGAATCATACACGCACTATTCTCCTGCACATGCTGAACATTTTACAATTTGAACAATAAAAAAATTGTTTAAAAAGTAAGAAAGAATAAGTCAAATAATAATAATAATAATAACGATATAGTTGGATTGCTATATGCTGAAATACGCAGCATTTCAACATAAAGACAAATCTGATCTGTTTAATTTACTCTTTTACTTCTTTTTTTACTTGTTTTCATTTACTCTTTTCTCAAAGAACTGAATTAATCCGCTCTAAACGTAGAAACAGGAGTAAATCTGTTTCTTTCGGGACGTTTTTTAAACCCTGAACATGTTTTGATGAGTAGAGAGTGAAGGTGTTTGTTTGATCTGTTACAGTTCAGCAGATTAGGATGTTTAAAGCCTTTAAAAAGCATCATGTCAGTTTTTCTCTTGGATCTTGTAAAAGCAGGTTGTGTATTTTTTGATTCCTTGTTAGAAACGGTGTAAACGGTGGAATCAGCAGCTAAACGCCTGAAGTGAACCTCCTGCCTGAACCTGTGTGAACCCGTCCCTCTTCACACGCTGATCTCTGAATAATCCGACCCTGCACCACTTTACATTTAAATTAGCAAACATTAATTCCTTTTTAACACGGCAGCGACAGAGTTATGGATTCAGACGACACAGAGAGCTTCTTAAACTGCTTGAGACAACAGGTCTGAAGCAGAGGCTAAATCCCTCTGCTCTGACTGCCTGCAGGTATTTGGCCGGCTGGATTTCGTCCCCAGAGGAGCTATTTTGGCGTCTCATTTACACTTCAAAACATCACGTTAGAGCGAGTCCTGCAGGAAGTGTTTCACCTGCTCAGTCTGAGGAGATACGACACGTTTCACTCCAGAGGAAAAAACATTAACGGAGGACGTTTTACTGATCAGGTTATGGAAAGGAAAGAGTCCTCTGACAGGAAACAGGAAATAAAAACAGTTGCCTGAAGTCAGCCTCTGATAAGCACAGAGACATTATTTATCATCTACCTGTTAACGTTCAGACTGACAGGCAGAGAGCTGTACAGGTGTGAGACACCTTCACCTGCATCTCTATACATCATAAAGCTCATTTCTGCTGTTTAAAAACCACACCGCTTCTTATTCTCCTGCTAGTTTCTACCAGCCGCGCTCTCATCTCTCAGGAGGACGATCAAAGAGTTCCACAGGACGACATTAAAGCTAACTCAGCAGATAAAAATAGGAGGCACGCTCAAAGTGGTTAAAAATAAAGACACAAAAACAACCCAAGGTTTAGAGGGACTAAAAAAATGAACCAGACGAGTCTTTAAACAAACGGAGCAGATGTCTGAACACAGACATGCAGCTTGAACTGGTTTTAATGATGGGAGCATGATCAAATCTGCAGCTTCTATCCTCCGTCCTCCTCAGGAACAGCAGTTAGAGTTCGCTCTCTGTGCTGCGTTCAAGACAACGCAAGAAACAGAACAACAAGACACCTAAACTCAGGGCAGCTTCACACCTCCAGGAGTTTTTAAGAACATCTGAAATCACAAAACAACGACCGATGAATCAAAAAACATCAAATACAGACGAACGTACATGAGCTAATGATACAAGATGTCAGCAAGGTTCAGTAAATAATACCAGCAGGTTGTTCTCTTTGTGAAATCTGCAGCAAAGCATCTTCTTTAAGAGAGAAAAACACAAAGGAAGATTTTTCAAGTTTTTCACACTCTTATAACAGAAATTTGATTTCTTCAGGTAAACTTATGACTGATCATTGCAACAAACCAAAACAAAGACAAACACTCAAACGAGTAAAACAACTTCCAGAGATCATCCCCTCATTGTCAGACATGTAAACAGAAGTTAACCAGTGATGAACTGATGTTAGTAAAAGTCTGCTCTGTTTTGATCTTCTGTCATTTGTAGGTTCTTGTTTTATTTTCTTTTATATGTTTGAAACAAACCCGTAAATAATGATCACACCCCTGCCTCCAACCTCACATGGGGGAAAAGGCCAGGCTGGATATTTGAGGTCTGAACTGTTGTTGTTGGTCATGAATTATTCTGCTAAGTTCCTTTCTTTTGCCCATCAACATGGCTTCACCACTAACACATCAATATGAAAACACAGAGTTATACCAGATTAATGTTGTGTGTTTATATTTATGTAAACTAAATTAATGATCAATAAATACTGCAGTCTGAAACCCCGCCCCTTCTCTCACCACGCTCCCTCCAGCCCTCTGACTCTCACAGGTTAAGGGAGTAAAAACAGGAGGATCTGTTGAGTGACAGACACTGGGAGCAGCTCTGTAAGTGTTCATGCCTACTGTACCTGCTTCTCGCTGAGCGCTGTGATCTTGGCTTGTAGTTCATGAAGCTGCTTCTTCAGATCAGCATTCTGAAAACAAAAAGTCCAAACGTGGTTAAAAAAAAATGAAGTCTTCTGATAAAGCAAAAAAGATTCTGTGCTAAGTTAATGTCCTGATGTAAACTGTGTCTTTATGTCCTGATGTAAACTGTGACTTTATGTCCTGATGTTAACTGTGTCTTTGTGTCCTGATGTTAACTGTGTCTTTGTGTCCTGATGTAAACTGTGTCTTTATGTCCTGATGTAACCTGTGTCTTTAATGTCCTGATGTAAACTGTGTCTTTGTGTCCTGATGTAAACTGTGTCTTTATGTCCTGATGTAATCTGTGTCTTTATGTCCTGATGTAAACTGTGTCTTTGTGTCCTGATGTAAACTGTGTCTTTATGTCCTGATGTAAACTGTGTCTTTGTGTCCTGATGTAAACTGTGTCTTTGTGTCCTGATGTAAACTGTGTCTTTTTGTCCTGATGTAAACTGTGTCTTTATGTCCTGATGTAAACTGTGTCTTTATGTCCTGATGTAATCTGTGTCTTTGTGTCCTGATGTAAACTGTGTCTTTGTGTCCTGATGTAAACTGTGTCTTTATGTCCTGATGTAAACTGTGTCTTTGTGTCCTGATGTAAACTGTGTCTTTGTGTCCTGATGTAAACTGTGTCTTTGTGTCCTGATGTAAACTGTGTCTTTTTGTCCTGATGTAAACTGTGTCTTTATGTCCTGATGTAAACTGTGTCTTTATGTCCTGATGTAAACTGTGTCTTTATGTCCTGATGTAAACTGTGTCTTTATGTCCTGATGTAAACTGTGTCTTTATGTCCTGATGTAAACTGTGCCTTTATGTCCTGATGTAAACTGTGTCTTTATGTCCTGATGTAAACTGTGTCCTTATGTCCTGATGTAAACTGTGTCTTTAGGCCCTGATGTAAACTGTGTCTTTATGTCCTGATGTAAACTGTGTCTTTATGTCCTGATGTAAACTGTGTCTTTATGTCCTAATGTAAAATGTGTCTTTGTGTCCTGATGTAAACTGTGTCTTTATGTCCTGATGTAAACTGTGCCTTTATGTCCTGATGTAAACTGTGTCTTTGTGTCCTCATGTAAACTGTGTCTTTATGTCCTGATGTAAACTGTGTCCTTATGTCCTGATGTAAACTGTGCCTTTATGTCCTGATGTAAACTGTGTCCTTATGTCCTGATGTAAACTGTGTCTTTATGTCCTGATGTAAACTGTCTATATGTCCTGATGTAAACTGTGTCTTTATGTCCTGATGTAAACTGTGCCTTTATGTCCTGATGTAAACTGTGTATTTATGTCCTGATGTAAACTGTGCCTTTATGTCCTGATGTAAACTGTGTCTTTGTGTCCTGATGTAAACTGTGTCTTTATGTCCTGATGTAAACTGTGCCTTTATGTCCTGATGTAAACTGTGTCTTTGTGTCCTCATGTAAACTGTGTCTTTATGTCCTGATGTAAACTGTGCCTTTATGTCCTGATGTAAACTGTGTCTTTATGTCCTGATGTAAACTGTGTCTTTAAGTCCTGATGTAAACTGTGTCTTTATGTCCTGATGTAAACTGTATCTTTATGTCCTGATGTAAACTGTGCCTTTATGTCCTGATGTAAACTGTGCCTTTATGTCCTGATGTAAACTGTGTCCTTATGTCCTGATGTAAACTGTGTCCTTATGTCCTGATGTAAACTGTGTCTTTGTGTCCTGATGTAAACTGTGTCTTTATGTCCTGATGTAAACTGTCTATATGTCCTGATGTAAACTGTGTCTTTATGTCCTGATGTAAACTGTGTCTTTAGGCCCTGATGCAAACTGTCTTCATGTTATGATGTGAACTGTCTTTATGTCCTGATGTAAACTGTGTCTTTATGTCCTGATGTAAACTGTGTCTTTAGGCCCTAATGCAAACTGTCTTCATGTTATGATGTAAACTGTCTTTATGTCCTGATGTAATCTGTGTTGTGTTTATGAACAGGTGGGGTCTTGGGTGTTGTATCAGGTGTTTCCACCACACAGTGTGACAGAAACATGATGGGGGTTTACCTGAGGGTCCTGCTTCATTTGGGCAACCAGTTTCTGCAGACACAAAGGGACACAAGTCAGAATAATAACAGGGACCCCTGGTGGACATACAGCACTACTACAGCCCTCATGCTGTACTCTCCTTACTGTCTAGAACACACACACAGAGTGATATTTGTCTCACTGCTTATTAAAAGACTTTCCAATCTACACTCACTGTCCATCGTGCTGTAACAACATGTTTGTCATGTGTTTTCCACATTCATCTGATTCTAAGGGGTTTATTTTGTTTTTAGTTCAGCTTTGCAGAAAGTATGCACTAATAAGAGCTGGTGGCAAACAACACTCTGAGAGATGACAAACAGCTTCTGTCTCCTTTGAGGTTAAACTCCTGTTTTTATCAGTGGAGTTTGGTGGCTTCAGACAAGATCTATCTGTGGTTAAGAATCCTCCTTCTCTGTAAATAAAAGCTCGCTCTCTCTCTCTCTGTTTGTTGTCAGACTCTTAGAGTAACAGTCTGAGCCTGGAGTTTATTCTAACCTGACTTCATAACTCACTGAGAGTCTCAGCTCACCTGATGGATCTGGATCTCCACCTTCAGGGCCTCCTGTAACGTCTGTAATTCCATCATGGATCCAGTCAGTCTGCCAGCCGATTGATCAGCCTGCAAACACACACACACACACCGAACACACACACAGACACACACGCAAACGGGTCTCAAACAGCTGGTTCAACAAAAATCAGCATCATGAGGTGCAGCCTTATAAGGACTTCCTGTGTGATGCTGCTGGTTCATGTGAAGGTCAAACAAGGTCACAGAGTCTCCTCAGTGCCGTGCGTTCAGAGCTTCAGTCAGAAGCACATCAGTCGTTTCCCCCTCATTAAAAACCAGAACGTGCATTAAATTATTATCAATACTGATTATTATTTACCTTAACACCGTCTCCAGTAGGAAAACCATCCACCTGAAGCATTAAAGTGCCGCTGAAATTAAACAAAACAGAAATTATTTCATTCAGTTATTCAGTTATTCTACATGAACCTGATCAAAACTTATCAGATGATTTATTCTGTGTTTCAAATATCAAAATAAACAACTACAGAATTATTATTTACTTTCAGGATGAATTTGGAATAAAAAATATTTATGAAATAAAACCTTTAAGTTGTTTTAAGCATCCTGTTTTAAAATACTTTGAAGATACAAAGTTGAACTTTAGTTTAATTCTCTATTTTTGTTTTTTTTTTGTGTTGTTTTAATGTTTGTGAGACATTAATACTGTCTAAGATTAATCATTAGTTCATAGTCTGATTCCTGGAGCAACTAATCAACTTTAATTAAAGTTTGTTGTTCATCTTAAACTCTGTTTGGTTTCTCATGTCAGAGGATCATGTGACAGGACTCACCACCTGGCTGTGGGACTGGACTCCACCCCTCTGTGCTGCCCTGGAACACAAACAGACACACACAGAGCCTGTTACTAAACCACACGGTGAGATGAACTCAGAGAAAACTGACCAACACTCAAAAACACATTAATAAAGAACTTAAAACTCATTAAAAACTCTGTTTATTGATCGTTTAACACTGGTTCCAGCATTAAATATGATTTGATTTGTTTATCAGTGTATTTATGAGTTGTTTTTTTTAATCATTATGAACTTTTCCAAGTGTTTTCTCACTCTGTCCTGTGGTTAACTTTCACAAGCGTTATTTTTTAACAGAGTGAAGGTTGCTGATGGTAACTTTTGGTTGCAGTGTGATTTGAACCTCTGTGTTTCTGTGATCACTGTTCAATGATGAAGATGTGAGTACTGTTATTTCCATGGTTTTGAGATGGATCTTGAATGCATCTCTTTCTGGGACGTTCTCAGACTTCCTGGTTCGAGGATTTTGTTTATTTCTGAAATAATTTAAAACTTTTCTTTTACCAAAGTGTTAATTTCGAGTTAATCTGCAGACATACAGGTAGAAAACTACTCAGAGATTATTTTATCAACTTCTTCTGATTTGTGAGCGAGGATCTGAACATCGTGGGTAAAATAAAACACGTTCACACAGAGACGAGCATTTACTACGAGCCCTTTTCAAACACTTTAAACAGTTTTTGGTTTTTCTACAAAAACCTGAACCAAGAATGAAAGAATGGGACACATCTATACCCAATCTGACACAACCTGACTCTCTCTCTCTCCGTTTCCGTCACTTCAACCTGAGTTTTTCTCTGTAAAGCTGAAAAGTCTTTAAGCCTGTTTTCCTTTGGATCGCTTTAAAAACTGACTCTATACTGATGATTTTATCTACAACTGACACTTAAATGTCCTTAAACTTAAAGTTTTATCTTCAGTAGAAAAATGTATTTTTATTGTTCCACGTGTTTTTCTGTGCGACACAACGACACAGACGCAGGACAAACTTCCTGTTGGTCTAAATCTGAGGTTAAACTATAACCCGTCACACATTGAAATATTCATTTTCCAATTCGGTTTACGTAAAGTTAAATTAAACTTAAGCCTGTTGGATGACTCGTCTTTAAACTGTTGAAATTAACTCTGAAACCTCTAAGAAAGGCTACGTTAGCTTGATTCTGGTTCTTCTATAAGTTTAAAGCTTTATTTATAATTTCATATAAACATGTTTGGGTGTTTTGAATGTGTAACAAACTTATATCAGAAAAAGTTGAATAACACTTTACTGTGACTCGAAACAAACACTGTTCACGGCGTTCTTGGGTTAACTCGCTCCTCTCCAGGCTCTTTTAACTCTGACCGTGTACTTTAAATCAGAATCGGAGTTTTTTTTACTTCTGTTGTGGTTAATCTGAGGTCAAAGGTCACACAAACAGCTGAGTTTTCAGTCGGTTGAGAAACAGGCTGAAATCGACTCCTTGAGACCCACAGAAGCGGAGAAGCCTCGAAGCTACCAGATCAACATTTTCTGTATTTTAATTTTTAATGCAGCCTCAATGAAACATATACGCTCTGCTCTTCATTTGTATTTTCACCAGAGTTGTTACTGTTTGCATGTTATTTCATATAATCCTGATTCGTGTCCTTCTTGAGTGAAATTAAAGTCCAGCTGATGAAACGAGCAGAGGCTGAAACAGGAAGAAGCAGTCGGTCGTTTACATCCTCTGCTTCAAATAATCCATACAAGTCCAACTCACTCAGCTTCATGTGGCTCATCTGAAGTGCATTATAAGTAATATCAGCCCCATGAAGCTTTGTTATTAGTTTATGAAATACACAACAGTGCTTCATGTTCCCACAGAGCGAACAGTCGAGGTAAAGAAGAGTGAGATTTACACGCCTGGATTAAAGCAACAGATCACAGAGTCTCTACAAAGACTACAAACATTTAGTCCAACTATACTTAACCTCATTATTATTTTACACTCACTTCCTCGTCAGGACCCCTGACCTCACACACCGACACAGCGACCACACAGACTGAAACGCTAACTGCTCTGAGTTATTCCACTTTACTTTTGTTTTGTTTAAGTTGTTAAAGTCAGCTGCCGTGTTGTACTTTGTGCTGTATTTCTCTGAACTGTTCTTCCACTTTTCACTCGCTGTTCGCTGCAACACAAGAATTTCCCCCCGGGGATCAATGAAGTCTTATCTGTAAAATAAGATGGTGAAGGTATGCATAAATAAATTCCCTCCTATAGAAATAAAGTATTCTAAGACATATCCGACCTGCTCTGTGAGTATTAAACTCTTCATTTAGATTAAGAAAAGTCACAGTAACTTTCAGCTAGTTAAAGTAAAAGTCAACAAAAGTACTAAAAGTTTTTAAATCTGTTGTTTTTGACCCATGACTACACTTTGAGGATGGTTTCTCCTCACTGTTAGGAAAGTTACGTTTGCCAGCTTTAACTTTTCTTTCCTCCTACTCGTCCAAATCTCTGCTTCTGTCTGATTTTTATTATTTATATGCATATATGCATAAAGAAAAGCCAATAAATAAAGTTACATGTTACTGTAAGATAAACACCAGCAGGTAAAGTATCACAGTAAAAGTACGAGTAAGTCATCTTCATGCAGGAAGAGCACACTTCATTTCACTTCAGCAGTTTGAGTATAAACCAAAAGTAGACGAGCAGAAGCAGATTTTAGTGATGACGGTACCTGAGCTTCATATCTGTCATCAGCTTTAATTCAGTGAGTAAGAGCAGAATCTCTGTGTGGTTCAGGCTCACCTGTGTGTCTGTTTGACAGTCATACAGGTGTCATTAACACAAAGCAGCAGGTGAAAGTGAAAGTAACTTTCTGTGAACATTTCGAGTACGTCCTACAGAGTCACAAACACGTTAAAAACATACATGCTCTCAGTCAACCCTTCAACCACGTCTGCTCTGAAAACTCAAATCTAACAGACTGGATCCGTCTCGTTTACAGTCAGACATTAATCTTATTTGAACCCATATTTTTATCGATAACTTCTTTAAGAGAAGTTTTTACACCTTGTTTTAAAAACTCTGGGCTCATGATAACAACCCTCTGCACACTGAGACGTGACTCAAGCACGCAGAGCCAGTTTACAAAGTTTTTACTACCACAAGAAGCTGCAAACACACTCCGTAACTCCAACCTGGGTCAGCGCTGACTCAAAACCTCTTCACACATCGATTCTGACATTAAAACCTGAAACATTATCAAGTGTTTGTGTCTTATTTTAGTTAAAAAGTTGTCTTTTTAGACTTAATTTGAGCCACTTTCACCTGACAAGTGGGGAAAAAAATGTCTCATTACACGATATTACAAGACAAAAATGGTGCCTGGATTGCTTGATAGGAGTAATATAATCTGCCAGTGGTGTAAAAAGAAAATGTAATGTTGATTTTATTTCAAGAAACTTCACGATCAACTTTTTCATACGCCACTGAAAGATACTTTTTACTCTTTAAAGTCTAATATGGTGGATGTGGCTCAGATTAAGTCTAATAAGATCATTTTTTAATTATAAACACACCTGATTAGATCTGAGTTCTAGCGGTGTATTATAACACTTGCAGAATTTGTGGGCCACTCTTACTCCAACATCATCATCATCATCATCATCATCATGTGATAAAGGTAAATACTCTGTACTTCAAAAACAGTGCTTAACTTATTTGACTTCTACACACGTCAGATGTCTAGAGAGCAACTTTACTTTAGTTTTGAGGGTCATATTTCAGTACTGGATCCACTCGTACATAAATGTGTTGTAAACAAATACTAGTGTAACAAAATACTGTCAAATGCATGTTTTATACTTAAATATTTACAGTAAGAAAGTTAGGTTAAAGTATGTTAGTAAAAAAAATCAACTGGTAATAATATGCTGGGGAATTTGCAAAGGCAGAACTAACACCTCAGAGACCCGATGAAGTTGTGATGTTTCATAAATGTGTTTTTTGTTTTGTTTTGTTTTTTTATGTAAATAATGAACTGAATCAAACACAGGGCCGTTAAAGAGCGTTATTTCCTCCAGGATGTGGTGGAGTAAAAAGAATAAAGCATCAGAAAATGGGCTTTTCCAGCCTCGGTGCATGTATCTCCTCGTAGTTGTTGTTGTGTAAAACTATTTTCCATCAGTAAAGAAATATCAGAGGATCTGCGTAAAGCTGCAGTGGTGTAAACAGGTTATATGATGCCTGACCTCTGTGACTACCTCCATGTGTCCCTGCTGATGAAGAGGAGGAGGAGAATGGGGGTGAAGATGGAGTTCACTGAGGAGTGTTAAATACATGTACTGTAGTAGAAAGCAGCAGTGGCAGCCCGGAGCCCCTCGCCGCCCCGCTCCGTACCCCCGCGGCCCGGCTTTGAGCACACGCTGCCGGTTAATTGGAGTAATTGCTCCCTGGGTGGGACATGAAGTTGTCTGGATAAACTTCCATCAGCATCACATGCCGTCGCAGAGGCCCCGAAACAGGGAGAAACTGAGCTAAAATGGAGGTTTTCCGAGAGGAGAGCCGTTCAGAGCTTCAGCTGAAACACTGAAAAGTGTTTTTTTGTTTCGGCGGTGAAATAAATGTTTTATAACCGTCTTATTACACCACCATGGCGCTGTGGATGTGAAAGCTCTTCGTTAAATTCATCGCAGCCGCCTGGTTGGGAGCTCCTCACACAGAGGTGGTGAAAATAACGTTTCGCGGGCTCCGGAGTGTTTCTCACTGTTGCTAAAATCATCAAAGCAGAGCCTCAGTCAGCCGACATTACTCCGTGATACGGTGAGAAATGTTACCACGGAACAAGTGGATCACTGTGTTAGCTGTAGCGGCTAATGCTAACCATCCTGTTAGCTCGCTCCGGCTAACGCTCCCAGCCACGCTGATAACTTACATCAAAGATCAATAATCAGGTCTTTGGCGGTAATGTGACAGAAAAACAGAGTGAAAATCAAAAACATCGCTCAGCAAGAGTCCCAAAAGACGCCATCTTTCTAATTTGTGACACCGAGCAGGCGTTGGTGGGTCTAAGTTATATCGGCCCCTTGTCCTCCAGAATATCAACTCCTAGAATAAGAAACACACAGAGCAGCTAAACACACAGAAACACAGAGAGCAGAGCTGAACACAACACCGGCTGCCACCTCACACACCTGCCCGCAAACACACACAGACACACGGATATAGCCCGCGAGCCGCACACAGGTGAAGTTTGACAACAGAGAAAATTAAAGTTATGAAATTAAAAAGCCCAATGTGCACTTACTCAGCAGCAGTCCTCCTCTAGATTAATTAAATATATATCTATAAGAAGCCGATCCACGATGGAATAACAGCAGATAAACAGTCCGGCCCACTGCTGCCCGCGGAGCTCTCTTTTGTTGCTGTATTTTATCTTTAGTTTTAGTAAATTTGTGTAAAAACAGAGAAACTGAAGCTACAAAACAAGAAGAACTCTTCTTCAATCTCATTCAGCTCAGCCTCAGCACAGCACAGATCCCTGCGCCTCGGAGCTGGAGGAAGGGGGACGAAAACTACTTACCAGGCCCACTAATGCGCGTTTATCCGCGACAAAGCGTTTGATATATGGGCGTGTTGTTCTTAAAGTTCGTTAAATCGGGCCGATCAGCGAGGCCAGCTGCGGAGAAAATGTGTTCGAAAAGCGGACTAGTTTTTGTGTCGGTGCGGCGAATTTATTTCACTTTGCCTAAGGAACGGTGGTGCTGCGACTCCCATTGCCTAGGGAAAAAACCCGGATGTAAACTCAGTGAAACTCTATGGAGAGAAAGTCGGCGCACGCACACACACACGCACACAATCACACACATACATGAACACACACACACACACACACACACACACACACACACACCAGGGGAACAGAACAGTTTGTTGTGTTACTCTTTCTTCTCCGGTTCTACTCATGGATCCACAGCCGGGCCGTCCGCCCTCAGCCGACCGCTGATCAGGCTTCATGCTCGGCTGCGAGCTGCTGGAGCTCCCGCACTGTTGCTCTCCATGTGCAGGAGGAGGAGGACAGGTGGCACGGCCTTTTGTCACTGCTACACACATGCTCCAGGCTGGTATACTTACAAAATAACACACCAGTTAGGAAAATAACCTAAGAAGTTGCTTATAATTTAGGTTTTATACACACATCAAATAGTAATAGTCAAGAGAGACCAATTTTCAATGAAGACTGGCTCTTAGTGACAATTTTGGGGTCTTTTGAGGACGACTATTAGTTTGATATTTCCATCGTTTTTGCCTCTTTAAACTAATAGTTCACTGTATTTCAGTGTAAAATAGTGCTTTACTAAATTAATATGATGCTACTGCTTTAAGATACTATTTATTGTGTTTTTTTAATAATTTATTAATATTTTTTTAATTGAAGGGAATTTCTGCCAGATTTACCAAGTTTGCTAGTTTTCATATTTAACCCAAATTTTTGTCTGTTTTTGCTAAAGAAAGGGTTAAGGGTTATACACAAGTATGGTTCCCACGTTAACCCGACTCTTTAGAATAAAACAGATTTTAGGAATAAAAAGTAAATATCCAGAGATTACAGTCAGAATTCTATTGACTTGACCCAGACACTTTACATTTATGTATTTACTTACTAACAGTTTTTATTGTTTTTTTTTTTTTTTTACCTTTGCTAATTTTGCACTAT
This sequence comes from Labroides dimidiatus, assembly GCA_030710495.1. Classification (NCBI taxonomy): domain Eukaryota; kingdom Metazoa; phylum Chordata; class Actinopteri; order Labriformes; family Labridae; genus Labroides; species Labroides dimidiatus. Next base: position 33,344,707 of record CM061147.1, read on the forward strand.
GGCACAACAATTTCCCTCAGGATTAATGAAGTTGTAGTATAATTTAGAATAGCTCTACCATGGTTCATTTTATCAAAATTATATTAGAATAAAATGAAAGTTATATATATATATACCACATATACACCACGTTTACCACATTTAACACGCCTCAGTGAGGAACCACTGAAATTAGAGGAGATACAAAACTATTTCCTCCAGAGATTAAAAATGAAGTAAACACCTCAGTGTCAAAAGGTGCAACTCCTTAAATGTCCACCAGAGGCTGTCTCCAAAAGCAAGTCAACCCCAAAACCTTTGTGGTATTTTTTTAAGGCTATTAAAGTATTGACTATCAGTCCCCAACCTATAGACTGTGGTTGAAAAAAATAGAGAAAATGTAAGAAAAAAAAAGTACACCACATTCTGCATGTGTTACAATAGCATGGCTCTGTAGTAGAAGAGTCCAGGTGATAAACTGACCTGCCTGCAGTCCTGACTCGTCCCCCATTGAAAACACTTTGAGCATCATGAAATGAAAACAGGAAAAGAGAGACCCCGAACTGTTCAGCAGCTGAAATCCTCTATCAGGACAGACTGGGGAAACATTTTCATAGATTTCTCTTCTGTTTGAAAACTAATGGAGTAAAGGAGCCACTAGAGGGAGTCAGAGTACAGATGAACAGATGAATTATTTCTGTCCTGATGTTTATCTCTGATCATGTCAGAGTGAAGAGGCTCAGAAATCTTTTCTGATTGATGGAGGATGTTTGGTCAGATGACAGGTGCTTTAATCCAAGAAAGATGAACAAATGTGGAGGAATAAAGAGGTGAAAATGAAGAAGTATAAGTCTGTTAAAACTCTCAAGTATGTGTTCTTCTCTTAAGATGACAGATAAGCTACAGAGCCTGTCTATGGTCATCGTTACAGATTCATCACAAATCTCTACTTTACTCTGATTTTTAAGTTTCAGCTATTTTTCTATCTCTTTATTCTATTCATTAGATATTATTAATGTGTATTAATACCAGTTTTATCCTAACTGCTCTTTCTGACGGACAAATAAAAAGTAGGTAGAAAAAAAGATAATACAAAGTCCTTCAAAAGACGTGTTGATTTATCAGCGTCGGTCTGACATGTTGGTCTGATGTTGTGTCAAAGCTGCAGTTCAGCCTCCTTCCACTAGATGGAGCTGTATCTCTGGTTAATGTCAACTGCCATAATGCTCTACAGCTCTACTACCTGGATTTAAACAGTCACAGATATGTTGTAGCATGGAGTGATTTGTCAGTATCTTAATCTAGTAAATGTCTAACATATAACCAATCAGAGGGAAGGGGGTTTGTGGGGCAGAGAGCCTTAAAGAGACAGCAGCTAAAACAAAATGTTTCAGACAGAAGCTGAAATAAGAGTTTTCTAAAACAGCAGTGAGAGATGAAGGGGTATACAATTATTTTTTTTGAGCTGTATATCATGTGAAGATACTATGGGAGCCCCAGAGGGACAAAATAAAGACTAAAAAAGCATAATACTCCCCTCTTTAAGCATACTTATAGTGCGTCTGTGCTGTGGATCCATGATATGACTAATATTAATTGGTCTGCTTCATTGTATTCAACGTTCACATCCAGGTTCAGCAGGGAAAAAAAGTGTCTGATAAAAATGATTTTGCAGAACAGAAACTCAAATAATCAAAAATATCTGAGAGGCTTCCTGTGACTGTAACTGACTCTAACAGCTGCCACACAGCTGCGAAACAACACGGGAGAGACTCACCGACACAGAGGTTCAGTCAGAGAGGAAATGATTACTGATAACTACTTATAACTAAACAGAGCTTCACACCTTTATGAAACACCTCTGACAATAGACCTCAACTCCCTCATATACAACCAAAATACAAAACATGTCCATAGTTTCTGCAGTGGAGAGTCTAAATAAATGTAAATTTGGATGTTGAAATAATTTTGATCATTGAATATAATCATGCTGACTTATCACAGAAGTGGGAAAACCAAAGTTTTGTTCATATAATGGCGTTGCAGAAAGATATGTTTATGGTTAACATTCATATGACTCAACACAATCCCCTCCAAACTCGCTCCCTCAGTTCTTCCTTTGAAGACTTCCTCCTGACCAATCAGCTCGCAGCGCCGTGTGACTGACAGCTGTTTGATCCCGGTCCATTAACCCAGTCAGAGCTCAGAGGTTCCATCATCTGTAAGACAATAAGTGTCTGTAACCTCATTAATGTCCTCAGATCTGCTCTTAGTCTGCTGATCAGGTTGGTGTCTGCTGCTCTCTGATGTCACATCACATCTGAGCCCGTTAAACCAATCAGAGAGGCTCTTTCATGCTGCTCTGGCTTTCAGCTGAGTGACAGGCCGCTCCACCTGCTGCAGGTACAAACAGATGAGGAGGATGGACTCAGGGTCTGCTCAGACAGATCCCACACAGAGACATCACAGGACGCTGAGGGTTATAACCTGTTTATGTTTTTATCACCAGACCACCAGATCAGAGCGCCTGAAGCTCCTCCTCCCCGAGCCAGACTCAGACATCTCAGACCTCCAGAGGGTGAAAGAGGACAGAAAGAAGTTTACAGAATGAACCTAAAAAGTACAGAAACTGTTAGTCTGAGAGGTGTCAGGTTACAGTTTGGGGTGGTATCGACCAATCAGGAGCATGCATGCAGAAATTCTACATTCTAAAAATGTATGAAATCAATGATGATCTCAGGATTCTAAAAATGTGAGGGGTCTCAGAGTTCTAGAACTCGAATTCCAGACAGTAGTTTTCTTCTAACTCAGCGGTTTATCCAATCAGAGGCTCAGCTCAGCTCATGTGACTGACGGGCACATTATAGCTCATATCCAAGATGGCGCGGTCCACTGATCGGCTTCATTTGACTGTATCAGGAACAGACGGGTGACATCACAGCGACTAACTTTTTATCCTGTTTTTGGGACGATCCGGTGCAGAAACACAAGCTGCTAAAAGAGTCTGAACAGGATCCATGTTGATCCCACATCACGACGTCAGGTCAGGTTAATAACACATTAACACCTGTGGTACGTAAACTCTTTGAATCTCATCTCTGTGTGTTTTAGTCCTGGTTTTGCTCGCTCAGCGTGTGTCCGCGTGCTGACTCAGGAGCTAAATGTAATGCTGAATATATTTAAAACAGAATAAAATGTTCCTGTAAAGTGCTGAAGCGCTGACACTCGTGCGTACTCGAGCTCGGCCCACAGTCCTCTGGAGCTCTGCTCCAGCATGTGAGGTTCAGTCAAACATCGGCCTCTGATGACATAATCTCAGCTCCACGGTTACTTTTTCAAGCTCTCTGGAAGTGACTCATGACCGGCTCGTATGAATCAAAGCAGATTGTTGACGGTGTTTCATAACGCTCTTTATGTAAGGGGGGGTTAGTGTTTGAGGGTGGAAGTGGAGCCTCTGTACCTGCCCACTCCCACACCAGCTCCACCCCACATCTGCTGCAGGAGGCCCAACACCTGACTCACCTCTGCTGCAGCACATGCTCCAGCTCCAGAGTCAGGGAGGATGGTTCCAGCGCTCAGCGCTGAGCTCGCTCAGAGCTAAAAGTTCTTCAAGGTAACAGTTCAGACAGAGAGGCAGCTGAACACCTTGTCAAAAACCACACGGGAGCAAAACAACCCAACTTTGTTCGTAAAGCACTCTGCTAACTCGTGTTTTAGACGGTCATCTACAAAAACATGTTTTCGGTTTGATTTTTTAAATCAACGTGTTTCTCAGTAATTTGTTGATCTGTTTTAAAAGCTAACGTCAGTTTGTTCACAAACATGAAGACACACAGCACCTCCAACAGCAGCATGGACACTTCAAATCAATCAATCAATAAACAAACTTAGGAATACCATCATAAAGTAAAATACTGCATCGCATCATAATTTACATTTAGGCAAAAAGTGTCAGAATTTACTTGTTTATCAAACACACGTTTCCAAATGAAACTATTATTATTAATTATTTCATTCTCTTAAATTCCATAACATAGCACTCTGTTTTCTGCTGGGTTTCTCTTATGTCCTGATGTCATCGCTCTGTATAAAAAAATGTTTAAAAACAGATTTCCATCGACCCCCTCATCAAAATAAGGTCAAACAGAAATGAATAAATCGATAGATTAATATATTTTTTGCCTGAAATCTAATATTTTGTTCTCTTTTATGATATAAGTTGTTACTTTTGTGCAAAATCTGACAGAAATACAGCAGAAATAGATCTTTGGATATTTGAAAAGTGCACAGGTGGGTTAAAAAGTCTTTGAGGGTTTATTTATGAGTAAAAGGTGGAAGCAGGAGTGAACCCTCGTTTCATATGTGGGCAAATCAATTTAAAAGATGTAAAAGACGCTGCCTAAAGGCCCCTTTATCCTCCTTTACGTACGAAAATGTAGACGTCTGTTTGAAACGATGTTACCGTCACCTGGAGCAGGCCAGAGCTGAAAGTTTATGACAACAACAAACCTCAAAAACAAACATGGCGAAATTTTTCTTTCAAAAGTTCCGCCATTGTAATTTCTTCTTCGTGTCTGACTAGAGCTATGTCAGGCAGAAACAACAACACTGCCCCCCCATGGTTTCCAGTGGTACTGTTCCATTTGGGCCGTATCTGTAAGCTTTGTGAAAACGTGCAGAAATATGGACGAAATGAACGCAGCGCATGGACAGAAAGCTCCGTCTGGATCCGTGTTTACTCTACGTACCGACTGCAGCAGTGCTCAACGTTTACAGGCTCCTGATGTCCCAAATCAAACTGTGGCTTCACACTCACTGGAAGTGATGATGGCAGGTGATGTGATTACATCCATCAGCCATTGATCAATCTGTTCCCGCCAAGATGGCGTCCGTCGAGTGACAGAAGTGTTCGGTGTTTCACACTCAACTTTCTGACTGTTTGGAGAGCTCTGAGTTTTTCCATACCGTCAGGGTGAACACACTTACACACTCAAAACAAACAATAGACCAAAACAAAAAAAAAGGGAGAGGGAAAGGGAGGAAACACTGGACTGCTGAGGACAAGACGGTCTGACTAAGAAGGTAAGCTGGGCTTAAACACACCAGAGGAGAGAGAGTAACGAGACAACAGATGAGACACGTTAGGGGAGAGGAAACACTGAGGAACAGGAAGTCACATGAGAGACAATAAAACAGGAAATACAAGACATGAAACAAGAGCTGAGTGACACAAAGGGATTAATCAATCAATTCCCTGAAACTGTCCAGAGTGTAGCAAAGATTCAAGTCTCTAATGTTGGTCCATGTGTTTTTACTTCAGGATCACGTGATATAAACATCATCCGTCGCCCTGTCCGCTCACTCTCTGTAAATTCTCCTGAATTTTATGCTGCTTTGACTTTTTCTCATCCTGACGTTCATATTTTACAAGAAAAAGTTCCAGAATTGTCAGGACGAAGAGCTGAGCTGTTCACATGTTCGGCTCACCTGGAACATCCTCACTGCTCCTCTTTAAAAGATTCTTCTTCTGTGGTGTTTTTGTTTGCAGCACCAGTCTTTAAAATGTGCAGAGACAGCTGTGTGTGTGTCGGTGTGTGTATGTGTGTGTGTGTTGAGTAAAGTGTTGTAAAAGAGTGAAACCTCCTCTCGGTTTGTCCCTGACACACTTTTCTGCTCCCTGCTGTATAATTCTGTTGACGCTATCAGCGTGCACGTTTCCTGCAGGTCAGAGTGTGTAACACACTCATTGAGGATCTAACAGCAGTGCATTATGTGTCTGTTTCACTGGGAGAGAAATGAGATTACACTAACCTCCAGGCCCATTATTAGAGCCACTAACCAGCAGCAGAGAGGCCATCAGCTGAAAACAGGCCGGCTGATGTGATTACAGAGCACGAGGCGCGGCGTGTTCTGGACAACATGTTTGATGTTCTACACATGATTTATGCATGTAAACTCTTTGTTCACATCAAACAGAAAACTTCACTTCAACACTTTTTCAGAAACTTAAAAAAAAGTTTTATTGATGCAGTGATCTCCACTACAGAGTCATGTCTGTTTATATTAATGCAGTGATCTCCACTACAGAGTCATGTCTGTTTATATTGATGCAGTGATCTCCACTACAGAGTCATGTCTGTTTATATTGATGCAGTGATCTCCACTACAGAGTCATGTCTGTTTATATTGATGCAGTGATCTCCACTACAGAGTCATGTATGTTTATATTAATGCAGTGATCTCCACTACAGAGTCATGTCTGTTTATATTGCTGCAGTGATCTCCACTACAGAGTCATGTATGTTTATATTGCTGCAGTGATCTCCACTACAGAGTCATGTATGTTTAATGCAGTGACCTCCACTACAGAGTCATGTCTGTTTATATTAATGCAGTGACCTCCACTACAGAGTCATGTCTGTTTATATTGATGCAGTGATCTCCACTACAGAGTCATGTATGTTTATATTAATGCAGTGATCTCCACTACAGAGTCATGTCTGTTTATATTGATGCAGTTATCTCCACTACAGAGTCATGTCTGTTTATATTGACGCAGTGATCTCCACTACAGAGTCATGTCTGTTTATATTGATGTAGTGATCTCCACTACAGAGTCATGTCTGTTTATATTGATGCAGTGATCTCCACTACAGAGTCATGTCTGTTTATATTGATGCAGTGATCTCCACTACAGAGTCATGTCTGTTTATATTGATGCAGTGATCTCCACTATAGAGTCATGTCTGTTTATATTGATGCAGTGATCTCCACTATAGAGTCATGTCTGTTTATATTAATGCAGTGATCTCCACTATAGAGTCATGTCTGTTTATATTGATGCAGTGATCTCCACTACAGAGTCACTTCTGTTTATATTGATGCAGTGATCTCCACTACAGAGTCATGTCTGTTTATATTAATGCAGTGATCTCCACTACAGTCATGTCTGTTTATATTGATGCAGTGATCTCCACTAGGGAGTCATGTCTGTTTATATTAATGCAGTGATCTCCACTACAGTCATGTCTGTTTATATTGATGCAGTGATCTCCACTAGGGAGTCATGTCTGTTTATATTAATGCAGTGATCTCCACTACAGAGTCATGTCTGTTTATATTGATGCAGTGATCTCCACTACAGAGTCATGTCTGTTTATATTGATGCAGTGATCTCCACTACAGAGTCATGTCTGTTTATATTGATGCAGTGATCTCCACTACAGAGTCATGTCTGTTTATATTGATGCAGTGATCTCCACTACAGAGTCATGTCTGTTTATATTGATGCAGTGATCTCCACTACAGAGTCATGTCTGTTTGTCTCATTAAACAGCTGAGTTATGTGTTGTCACTTAGCTGATTTCTGCTAAGTTTCTGTGCTTTTATTTTGAAAGTCCAAATGCAACAGGTAACCAAAGGGAAGAGGACGACACAAAGTATGACTTTAAATTTCTGCACACTAACAAAAAGTTTCTGTGTTTGGTATTTGAGTCATATTGTCTGTTGTTTCTAAGCGTAGTTTGTGTGTGTGTGTGCATGTGTTTGATGTGTGATGTGTGTAAAGTTATAAAACAAAGACTTCAGAAGTATCTGCTGGTTGTAAAGAGCCTGTAAGTGCTGCGTCGAGCTGCTGTTGGAGAGCAGCTGAGCGGTGAACACGTTCTCTCTGGAGACAGAAAAGGTTAAAAGCATTTCAGGCTGAGCCGACGCATCAGTAACATTCACTTCAGCCCCGAGCTGAGAGTTTGGCCTCCGCAGTGTTAGATAACAGCAGCTCCACTACCACAAGGACTGTGATACACGGGCTGCAGGTGAGGACCAGGAGAGGCTCAGAGGATCTCTGGAGGAAGGGGAACCTGAGGAAGAGGACGAGGAGGAGAACAAAACAACAACAAAACAACAACAAAACAACAACAAACAACAAACAACAACAAACAACAAACAACAACAAACAACAAGGTGTTTGTGCTTGTAAACACCAAAGAAACACCAGAATGAGAGTCGCCCCCTGCTGGCTGTAGGGTTTGGAGACCATGTGATACTCCATCAAAAGAACCCGCTGCTGGATCAGTGCTGGTTCTGATCTTCTTCATAAGAACAGGTTTGGTTCTCCAGGAGCCAAGTTGAAGCTACATCATTGCGTCACCGTAAAACTCCAGTACGTCACTTCATACGAAGCTGTTCACTCAAGGACGCTCTCTCTGTACGGAAACCCACAGAGGACTGGAGGGGCTCATCGTATGCACGCGTTACTGCTTCAATTTCCCCTCCATTTCAAGTTTTGAAAGAGAAACTCCAACAAAACAACAGAAGACTCACTCTGCAGCTTTTCTTTTTAAAAATGGCTTTTTTCCCACCACCCATCAACCCCGTCTCCGGCCCCTGACGTAGTCGGTGCTTCGCTCATGTCCAGCAAAGAGTTCCTAGCACCTGCAGCAGATGCTTTGTCGACAGAAACACAAAGAACCAATGCTAACCAAGGGGTCTAAAAGTCTAAGTCTAAAAGGGGTATGGGAGAGAGAGAGAGAGAGAGAGAGAGAGAGAGAGAGAGAGAGAGAGAGACTGTGTGTGGAGATAAAGCAGCAGTCTGAAGGTCTTCTGAGGTGAATCGTCTCCGTCTGACAGGAAGCTTCACGGTCACTTTAACGGCTCTGACAACATGCAGACTGCCGTCATCATCATCATCATCATCATCATCATCATCATCGTGAGCTCCAGTCACTGTTATGTGACAGAAGAAGAACTCAGATCGGCGTCTGTGAGTGTGAGCACCATCAGAGTACAGATACTTTGGTTCAAACGTACATTTAAAGTAAGTTTTCATTAAGGAGCAGAAATAGCAGCAGCTCAATTCAGTCACAGCCTCCATTAATAGGCTCTAATTAAACAGGACGACCTCGTTAAGGTTAAGCTTTAACATACACACACAGACCTGAGAGCAGTGATGGAGTCCTGTCATCATCGGAGCGTTAATTAATTAACACGTTGTGGACAAGCTTTTCTTTGATGTCACCGACGGTTCAGTTTTCTACTTTTCCAATAACGTTTAACAGCTGTGACATCACTGATCTGAAACGCCACCTGACCACGCTGATCAAAACAGGAAGTTCACCCTGGCAGACACGGTAGATGCCAGTTTACTTCAGCCTGGAATATTTGGTGTGATTGTGTCAGAAAAAAAGATAAAGTAGCTCCTCCTACAGGTTGTTTACAGTACAGCTCTTAAGCTCCGCCTCCTCCGTGTCAGCAAATGGAAAAGCGTAAAATCCAGCTCAGATGAATGTTTGTCAAACATGGTTTCTGTCTCTGCCGTTCAGTCTCATCATGTTGGGCTGGTTGTTGGAGGATGTTGTTCTCCTGCTGTGTCGCTCAGTGGTGCCCCCAGGTGGTGGTCTTGGTGGTCTTGGTGGTCCACGGCCACACTGACCCACTGGTTCAGTGACAACAGTAGAAACATATAAAACGCTGCTGCAGAACAGATGAGTTCTGGGTAATAACTGCACATTTTTGCAGGCACACGTCAGGTTTATTAACTTATTTATATTTGTATAAAACATCTGAGGGACGCAGCGAAGATTAATGAATCATTTATTTTATCGTTTTTTAATCGAATGTTTTACTGCCGTAAACGTTCAGTCAGCCGATGTGTTGTTTTTACGTAGAGCACGGTAAGTCGCCTCGGGTCGTATAAACAAAGCTGCCTTGCTCAGAGAAAATACACAGCGTGGGCTCAGCTGCGTCTCAGAGTTTAAATAAAAATGATTTTAACTCGATCTGCTCCGTTTCGTTCTCAGCTGCATCAGGTCAGAGCCCTCCACATCCGGTTACACGGGCCTCCTGTTTTTACCGGACGCTGAAGCTGTGACGCGTCAACTTACAAAAAGCAGATCGAGCAGGACGGGAAGTCGTGCGAGAAAACCACCTAAAAAAACATCCTGTGCCTTTCAAAATAAAACAAAATGTGTCCAAATCAGATGGATTTTATTTTGACTACAACAACAAACGGACATAATGAGCAGAGCCAGACCAGGAGTCAACAGGTTTGAGGATTAAATCAACACTTTCATTTTCAGTTAATCGAAGGACAAAAAGGGAAACTGTGTAAATCTGTTCGTTAAATTCTGTTTTCATCAGACTCACTTTGTTTGCTCGTGTTGTTTCCACCATAACTCTGAAGAGACTTCAGAGAAACGTGTGGCGTACAGTCTGGGAGCTCCGCTAACGCTCATGATCAAATATAGATTAAGAACAGAAACTTCTCCTGACGCAGTCATGAGAAAGTCCAGGTAAAGTCAGGATGACGTCATCAAGCGTTTGCATTCACACCTGCTGCTCACTGTGAAAAATTCAGGACTTTTTTTCAGGAGTTTCGTGTGAACATGGATTTATTTATTCATTTTGTTTGTTTGGTCTCATAAATCATGTCAACATACGAACACTGAGGGCGTCTGAGGTTTGAGGGAGTCAGACGGAGGAGGTGTCATTCAAGCCTTTCTTAAAGGAGTGTTTGTGTGGGAAAGCAGATCATAAACTAATTATAACTCCGATCGGAGCGTTTCTCGCCGGCGTAACGAGTCCTGGTGGATGTTTTTAGGAGAGAGGACTCAATCTGAGCTCCGTCCTCTTGGCCGCTGCACCTCTGTTTTAATTGGCTGTCAAAAATAACCCGGGCTCATCCTCGGAGCGGGGAACCCAGGGGATGGAGCCGCCACGTGCACGTGGTGAAGGGCTCTGCGTGGGCCTCGCTGCGGCCGTGCGACCTCTGCTTCACTGCAGTACAAACTCTCTCTCTCTCTCTCTCTCTCTCTCTTGGTGTGGGCTGCTTCTCCATCTTTATGTAAAACCTATGTGGGAGGGGAGCACATTGCAGAGTAGGGCTTCAGAAATGTGATCCAAGTGAGAGGCAGGCTGCAGATCCCACAAAGAGAGAGAGAGAGAGAGAGAGAGAGAGAGAGAGAGAGAGAGAGGCTCTCATGAGCAGAGTATGTTAATTCTGGTCTGTTTATCACCTCAGTCCTCTTCTTCCTCCTCTTCCTCCTGAAGCTGTTTCTGTTAGAGAAAAAAGACGAAGAGGAAGAGGAAGAGGAGGCTGCTTCTCGCTCGTCCGCTCCGTCCTGACTCTCAGCTCTGGAGAGGAGAAAATTAGTTCATTTCCCCCTCTTTTTTTAGCAGCTGCACAGCTCCAGAAGCTCCAGCAGGTGGCAAAGCACTCACCTCTCACTCTCAGCCAATCAGAGCGGAGACAGCCGGGTGTGGGCGGGACATAGGAAAAAGAGAGGGAGAGCCACAGAGCTGAGATAAAAGTAAAGAGGACAGAGAGAGCAGGAGCAGAGAGCACGACTCCAACACAGACTGAAAACAAGAGGAAGAGGAAGAAGAAGGAGAAGAAGAAGAAGAAGGAGTGGAGGAGCAACAGGTCAGCAGAGAAAAGGAGGAGAAGGAGGAGAGAGGAAGAGGAGTAAACACTCCTTCTTTGTGTTTGGGTTCAAACTTCCTGGATTGTGTGAGCGTGTGCTGAGAGGAGGAAGCAGAGAGCATGAGGAGGAGAGAGGCTTCCTCAGGCTGGGAGGGTTAGGAGAAGGAAGGAAGTCAGGAAGTTAGAGACCAGCAGCCCCCTCTCCTCCTCCTCCTCCTCCTCCTCCTCCTCCTCCTCCACTTTGTTTTGAATGCTGCTTCCTGGTGTGAGCTGAAGCAGAGCAGAGCCACACGGCCGATCAGTGTCAGCATGTCTCCGCCTGTCAGAGCTCCACGCTGACCTCAGAGCGCTCCGCCTGAGAGAGGAGCAGCACGCCGGCGCTCAGGGAGGGAGGGAGGGAGGCCATGGATCAGCAGCCTGAGGAGGAGCAGCAGGATGGAGGAGAGGGGCCCTTCACCTCCACCTCTGCAGCCTCCTCTTCCTCCTCCACCTCCACCTCGTCCCCCCCGGCCTCCAACGCCGAGCTGCCCTCCGCCGCCCCGGCTCCACGCTGCCAGCACAGCCGGACCTTCACGGGGCTGAGGATCTTCTGCAGGAGGTGAGTGTCTCCTCCTCCTCCTCCTCCTCCTCCTCCAAACACAGCCCTCTCTGTTTGAGCCCCGCTCTGAGCTGCACAGGAAGTGATGCGTTGTGCGGCGCGCTGAGAGTAAAGATGTGTGATGTGCTGTTTTCTGTGTGTGTGTGTGGAAACAGGATACACACACACACACACACACACACACACACACACACACATACACACACACACGCTCTGTTTTTTCACAGGAAACACTGAAATCATAGCGCCCGAGTTCTTAACTTTTGTCTGGAGGTGTGAAAAACTTTCAGCTTTCAGCTGAAAAATGTTTGTCCTTCAGCGCTGAGTCTGAGGACGCGCTGTGTCTGAACCTCTGAGTGTGTGTGCTGGTGTGTGTGTGTGTGTGTGACTGTGTGTCAGAGAAACCAGGATTTAAAAACACTCTAAAGAGTCACAGAGCTCAGGAACACTCTGAACATGTGTTACGGTCGCTCTGTTTGTGGTGTTTGTGTAGTTTGGCTGAGGACAGACAGGAAGCAGCACAGGGTCCACAGACTGCAGCCTGTACATGGGGCGCACCCTCAGCTCAGCTCTTCATCATTACTGTGATCTGAACCTGAGGCTCTGCTGCTTCTCTAAATGAACTCTGTATTAACCATAAACATGCTTCCTCTTCTTGTCCTCCTAAAGTCACTCTGTGCTTCGCAGCCTTGGCTCCGTCAGGCCTCTTACAGCCGTGTCGCTCATTTCATTCTGCCTCAAAATAAAAAGTAGAACGTCCTTCTTTTGTTGTTGTAGCAGTGGAGAAAACACAGAATCACAGACCACAGGGATAAAACTGACGCTGAACATTTTGCAAAAAAAATTTTTTTTTTTGAGGCATTTTATTCAAAGTAGAACGATCACCTGAGGACAGGAAATGTCCTGCAGCGAAGGGTTAACGTGAGGCGTCAAACCAGCAACGCTTTAAACTCTCAGCTGAGCCTCAAACTTCGACCCGGTTCAGGTTTTTGTTCTCAGTTTCTTGACACCAGCGAGACGAGACGTTTGCTGCTTTAGAGACCTGGAGTGAAACAATGTGGAGAAATCATCAGCAGGAAAAGTCTGTTAAATGTTCTTTATTACTTTTATTTTTAATTAATTTTAAATATTATTCATCAGAATTTTTTAATAGTATTTTTTTAACTAATTATTATTCAAAATCAGCTTATTTTAATTTTTGTATTTTTGGTCAAATAAAAATAAATGATGACTTTTATTGTAATACTTCTTATGTCTGTTCAATATTTTTTATTTTTTATTTTGTTGTTAAAAATGTTTTTATTAATTATTTTTTAAGTTTTTTTTTAAATCATTATTTACTAATTTTGATTATTTGACCTTGTGATGCATTTTAATGTTTTTTTTTATTTTATCTTTTTTTGTATTCATTTTCTGCATTTTTTATTTTATTTTTTTTAGATTTTTTGTTTATTATTTTAGTCTCAATGATTTATTTATTTATTATCAATATTTATTAATTTTGAGTGTTTTTTAATGATTTCTTTTTTTATTCTTGATTTAAAATGATCTTTTCAACTTTTTTTCTGATTCATTTTGTTTTCATTAATTTTTTGTAATTTTTTTGTATTTTTTATAGCTTTAATAGTTCATTTATTGATTAATTTTCCTTTTCTTGAATCTTTTTGCAACTTTAATTTTCTGTTTTTAAGTTTTTAATTGTAGTTTTTCTCTGATTATTGTTTAAGTTTTGATTTCGGTTTTTTTGTTTAATTGTTTTATGGGTTTTTTTTTATATCATTCGTTTTAATTTTTTATTGAGTGTCTCTGAGAAAGATGTTATTTACTGATGTTAATCTATGAAATGAAATATGGAAGATGTTTGATGATCAGTTTGTTTTTTTCAGTTTGAAGCAGATTTTCCTCTCCGTGTGTCTCCATCAAACAGCTTCTTTAGGTTTGATCTGATTCTTTCATACAGACTGATGGAAGTTGGGATCAGTGTGTGTCATGTGTGTGCGTGTCACAAAGAAACCAGAGTTTTAAACGTTCATCCTGTCCGTGGAGAAGCAGGATTAAATATAAGGATTATATTTTGTTGACTCAGCTGTTTTAGTTTTTCTGTTGTTTTTTGGTAGAAGCTGCAGAGAGACAGGAAACAGTGAGAGGAGAGAGAGCGGGGACGACTCGGAGCAAAGGGAGTCAAACCAGGACCGCAGCCTCTGGACTCTGAGACTTCAAACTCAGCCTTAAATAATGACTTTAAAACCAAACTGACCTCAGATTTTGTGCTTTTTGAGATACAGCAGTGTCTCACGTCTGAGGTGTGAGACGCTCTCTGTCTGTGTGAAGGGACAGGAAACACAGGGTCTGTAATCTGCTTTATTCCAGAGGTAGAGAACGGTTAATCCCTGAAAATAAGGAGATAAACAGGCATCATGAGACGAGGCTCATTAGGACGATTTGTTGAAGCTGAAGGAAGAACAAACATGAGCGCTCTGCAGCAGACTGAAGGGTCTGCACACACACACACACACACACACACACGCGCACACACACACACACACACACACACACACGGTTCGACGGCTGCAGAGTGAAAACTGAGTTGTTTAGTTGTTTGGTTGTTTAGTTGTGTTGAAGGATTTATCCACAGGTAACTTTCTCTCTTTATTTTCTGCAGGTGCATGAGTCTGTGTGTGTGTGTGTGTGTGTGCTCGAGTGTGTGTGTGTGTGTGTGTGTGTGGGCTCACAGAAGGTTTATAATTGTTCTGGGCGAGTTTGTCTGTGGTGCATGACTCTGACAGAGTTACACTTAAGTTATTTGTTAAAGCAAGTCGATCTGTTTTCTTTAAAGAGAGGGTACTGGACTTTATTTAGTCTTGATTTTGTCCCTCTGGGGCACCCGTAGTCTCCTTCCCTGATTCACAGCTCATATAAATCTCTGTTGTTTTCTCTCTCTGGTGTTTTGTTGAAGCCTTATTTCCTCCTTCAGACTCTGCTCTGGCTCCTGTCTCTTTAAGAACTGATGTTTAAGTCCTTCTTCTTGTTTTTAAAGCTCTACACGGCCTCATGTTTGCTCACACATACATGTTCTGTGTTTCTGTACTCTGAGAGCGTGTTTCCAGCTGGAGGTCACTGTGTGTGTACGTGTGTGTGAGATCTGTGAGTAACATGAGTGTGTGTGTTAGTCAGCAGGCTCGGTGTCTGATAGTGAGCTGAACATCAGGACCTCATGGAAACTCCACACACTCACTCTAAAGATACGACAGATTACAGTTTACATAATAAAATCTCTCTTCACATCTTCAGCTTCTATTTTCTGCTGCATGACGACTCTTTACTTCAACACACACACACACACACACACACACACACACACACACACACACACACACACACACAGAGGAACGTCCTGTAGTCTCACACTCATCCTCCAGCAGCAGAGGCTCTTTATCTTCATCTCTGACTGAATGATAATCAGCTTTCCTTCAAATTAAACCGTATTAATAACTCATAGTCACCGTGACGCTCGGGCTACATCACCGGTTTTTTCCTCTACATGAAGATACATGTGGATAAATATTCAAGTTTCAGCTAACCTGCTGCTTCAGCCTGCTGTCTGCTGTCTTTGGACGTCATGGAAACGTCTGAGCTCTGCTCATGTGAGGACTTCAGACCGTAGAGGAGTTTCTGTGGACGTGAAGAATCTGTGAATCTGTGCTCGATTAGTCTTCCTCACAGACTTGATGATCTTAACAATAATTCACTGATTTTTGTTTTTTAAACATTTGTATTTAGCTTTACATGTTTATATTTACATGTAACAATTACTGGACCGTGGATTTAAACATCATGTGTGTTATTAACAGCTCGGCAAACAGAAACAGAAACCAAAGATCATGACAACATTATTAACACATGAAGAGGAGACGTCTGAGGAGTAAAGACGGGGAAAAAAAAGATGAATAAATAAATATACATACATACAGATATACATATCTACATAGAAACATACACACATACATGTAGACACTCACAAAATATAAATGATAAAAAAAATAAAGTAAATGAATAATAATAATAAAAAAGTTTAAAAGCAGGCCACGTAAGCAGTTGTTCCTCTTTCACATATTCCCCTTATTGAATATGTTGACGTGGCTAAAATGAACCCAAAGAGATGAACCTTTTGGTAACTCAGGTTTTGAAGATATTAGGTTAAATTGAGTTAAGATATAAAGTTAACTATAATCAGGGGTTTAGTTGACTTCACTGACAGGTGAGCACTTGGTGGTTGTTAGTGAGGAGGCTGAAAAATGCATCATCACCTTAAAATCAGCTGAGTCAGCAGTTTCAGTACGGCGACCGCAGCCTAAAGCGTCAAAAAGAGGCTTTAGAAACAAGCGGCTGGCGTCGCAGAGACTATTCTCAGGTTTTTGCAGACTTTGGTCTTGCTCAGGGGATCCCAGACTTTTCAGGCCAAGACCCCAAAATAGAGTTGCTACAGTGACCCCCCCCCACACACACACACACTCCTGCTGTGTGAATAAACTGATAAGCCAATCCAAAAACAGACAAAACCAAACTAGAAAAAAAGCTCTAAGATACTTTATTTACCTGACATGTATTAAAACAGTTTACCTGTGCTCACATGTTGCTGTGTTTCCTAAAAGCCTCCACTGGTGCTGTTGTTATCTTTGTTCAGTCACCTCAGGGGGTCAAACATTTTCTGTTTGCATATATATATATATATATATATATATATATATATATATATATATATATATATATATATATATATATATATATATATATATATATATATAACTGTATAATACAGTGCTTTTCTTCACCTCCATATTTTACAATCATAAAACAGGTGTATGCAGAATTTAGTTGTTTAAAGCTCCTGTGAAGGACTTTTAACCTGTGTT